>CM032896.1:18072500-18672500 GCA_019176425.1 Megalops atlanticus
TAATATACATCCGTTTTTATTTAACATGTACGTTGACATTAGATATAGCATTATAATTATGTAAATTATCTTTTATATTTCATAATTTACCTCATATTGGTATTACTTTTCCATAAAAGTGACCTCTGCAATCAATAAGAAAAAAAAAACACTCCACAGATACAGAAGAATTACATTTTTGCATTAATTCATTTAACAGATGACAGAATGATCTGGAAAGACTGCATGTCAAAAGGCTGGATGAACAGCAGTTTACATGAAAAAAATTAATATAACACAGCTCTAGCAAGTTGTCATCGTATTAAACAATGCTACTATAAGTACCGCCACTTTGAGGTAGTTAAACAACAGGCTATCCTCCTGTTGTTCCTCACCTCTTACTGGTCCCCATTCCTGGCCTCTATGAATAGGGAAACATGGCCTCTCTGGTCATTAACTCCCCCCCAACCTGCTCTCCCCAAAGCCCTAACAGCCTGTTCACATTAGGACGGTAACCCTACTCTGTTTGTCCCTCACACAGGAAGCGTCGCCATTTTGGACCAATGTCGTCTCGATTCCCTCTCGGCCAGTCTCGCTGGGCCTCATGGATGAGGGCAGCCGCTAAACGAGGCCAAAACCCCTCTCACAGCGGCCATGACAGACATTGCTGCTCCATCTTTTCCCCTTTTGGTGGTTTTCCCTGAAGCTCCCAAGACTAAACACATTAAAGGGGGTGCCAGCCCCAGTTTTCCTACCATGACCCCCTGTCACCAACTTTCCAGAGCAAAAGTAGCCAAACAGCTCTCCAAGAGAAGACAACAGTCTCTTGGGGCAGGAATGGAGCTTATCCAGAGGGAAATTTAATTGAAATACGACCTTCTGGTGACATGGCATGAAGAACATAAAGAAAATAAGTATTTTTTAATATTTCCTGAATGTTTCCTTAGATATTCAGCACGTCACATATGACAAACACATTAAATGCAACACAGTTTTTTGATTACTCGGTAAAGGAAAAAATTGTGGTGACCTCCATGTGCAAAAACCAACAGAATGTTGTGGAAGATGTGGTTACAAAATCATTGCATTGGAAACACTTTGATGACCCTCTCTGGAGCTTCAGATGTCTTCCACCCATCACTGATATTGGTCCCTCCATCCCTCAGATGATTGGTGATTGGTCGTTAATTTCCAAGTCACCCTGTCATATTCACAGTTTTTTCTGGGATAACACCTGGAAAAAAGTGGAACATTAAGAGAACAGAATTGTGTTAATTAACCCTTTAGTTCAAATCTAGGGCAGGCTGGCAGCTGAGGCAGGCTGTGGTGGACTCAGTCGGGCTGTAGAGGAGACCTGCTGTCCAACAGTGGTCAGGGCAGGGAGGTCATGTGTATTTCTGTTCAGCGACGGTTCAGCCATCTTGTCTATTTATGCAAGGTAAATGGTAATCAGCAGGGGATGGGGCTGCAGGAGCACTTGTTCGGATGGCAGAAGGGACACAGAGAGAGAGAGAGAACGAGAGAGAGAACGAGAGAGAAGGAGATAGTAGAGGTTACAACAGGATGAGCAGGCAATGTGGTGCAGTGTGAAATGGGGCAGTGTAACCTCAGCAGGATGGACTGTGGCCCTGAAGGTGATCTGAAACTGTCCCACCCCATTCAGAACAGGAACCTGCTAAAAACACAGGGTGAGTCCTACTAGAAATGAGGCAACAGCAAGGACAGTTCCACATGACAGATGGAAAAAAAAAAATCTAACACCCGTTTAAATTTGGAGCGGGGAATGGGAGAGAGAGAGATTAAGACTGAGAGTGCTTTTACTGCCAGGATGGACAGGAGGCAGGAAATCAGGTCCATTTTTGGTTTTAAAGCCCTCACTTTGCAACAAGAATATGACAGGGTGGGTGATTATGTTCAAACAGAGGACAGAGGCCTTGGAGGGTAAGATACTAAGATTCCTTTCCACATGAATGTTTCAGTGTTCAGCTCCTTATTGCATATTTAAATATCACTAAAGCTTTCAATGTCTTGTTTATTTGGTGCCCCCTAAAAAGAGAGGAAAGGACGAATGATTTTTTTCCTTTTGAAAAGATATTGACTATTGCAATTTTTTCCCTTAAATCCCACAGCGCTGTGGATTAGGGTTCTTAATTCTGACGACAGATCCAATGAAAAGAGTCTCAGTAAACGCAGCGGAGGGTTTAATGTGAGTTTAAGGAGCCAGTTGGGATGCTCGGAGGACACGGTTTATTAACTGAACACACACTTTACAGAGTTCGCAGCAGTGCGGGGCCTCTGGCACCTCTCGGTTTCCCATTGGGCCGGAGTCTCTGTGCTGTGGGTTTTAAAGGCCCAGTAAAGTTAATAGGCCTGACACCGGAGAGCTTAGCACACCCCTGCGTGCTCTGGCAGTGGAGCAGAACAGACATTGTAGCCATCCTCTACAGACAAAGCAGAGAGAGAGAGAGGGACACAGAGAGAGAGAGAGAGAGAGAGAATGAGAGGTAAACAGAGATAAAGACATGATGAAAGACAGTGACAGAGTAGTAAAGTGAGAGAAAAAGAGAGAGAGGAAAAGAAGGGCAGCGGGGGGGACGAACGAAAGCGTGCTTACTGTGGGATATCACACTATGGAGATGAAAGCGTTTCTGTCCGAGGTCATCACACGCCAGCGAAGATGGCTCGGCGTGCCCGTCTGTCCATTTGCGCCGCGGATAACAGAGTCGCTCTTGAGTCTGCGGAGCGAGAGATGGGACAGGTCCAGGTCCGCCGGGTCCGCTTCTACCCGATTGGTTATGGTATCGGCTCAACAGGCCTGCCTCTGGCTGGGGCCGCTCGGCACATGTGGCGTCGCGCTGGTATTCTTCCTGACAGCTGTGGACAGCTGTGGCTTCATTTGATTTTTTTTTCCTTTTGGTTTTCGGCGCCGCCAGTTTTGATTCCTGGCCCTCAGCTGTGGAGAATTAATATGTCAGTGAGAGCCAGTAACCCAGTCTTACCGGTCCCAAATCACTCTCATAGAGCTGATTTATACTCTTGGAGTGGTGACAGAATCTAAATTCTTCCTCGGGTCCTCTCTTTTTTTTTTTTTTTGGGCTGGGGCCTGTTTCTCATTATTTGCCAGTTTTCGTTCTGCATGCTGAAAATGAGTTAGCTTGTTGTATTGTGTGCTTCGCATACTGTTTAAGGAGACTAAATTACTTTTCTTGCAGTACTAAGCAAAAGCTTGATTAGACATGGGAATACAGGAGAATTCAGCTGGATGAGTTACAGTTTCATCCTCGGGAACAGGTATCAATAAAAGTATTACAGGCGCTATAACCCTTTTTCTCCAACTCTTTCATCGAATGCCAATTTTAACATTTTCTTCTTCCAATTTTCTGAATACTGAACAGCACAATTTATTTGTAGATGCCATCCATTTCACTCCAGACATCCATGATTAAATTCTAATCATCCACAGTTCATTTACATATATCCACAATGGCAATTTTAGATTTTGGATGGCAATGGCAGATATCTTCAGTTGAATGGCATGTATCAGTTCTGAAGTACAGACATTTAAAACTGAAATTGCTGTGGGAAGCAATCTGATTTTCGAACAACTTTTCCTGGTATCGTTATTTTATATTCTGTTCAGATATCACTTTAAGTCAAGATGTACAAAAGTTAAATTCACAGTGACAGTTTCAGATATCTGCAATTCAGCTGCAGAGGCTTTAGGCACAAGAGACTCGACACAGTCTTTCTTTGCTGGGACTCAGGGCCTGGCTAGATCTGTTAGATTTCATTAAATGCATTGTACGCCGCGGATAGCTCGAGTCCCCTCCCGCGCCCTGTATCACAGAGGCCTGAGCCGGTGCATTTAGCTTATCAGTGTGTACACGGACAGCGAAGGCACAACAGGGCCCCTTTCAAGTGCTTTTAATGGATAGCTCCATTTTCCGGGACCACAGAGGAGGGGACGGCGCAGGATCTGATATCTACCGAAATCCAGAGGAAAGCAATAACCCGGCTCGTTTCCCCGTCTTTCACGACTCTAATAAAAAAGGGAAGAGGAAGGAGCGGACAAAAAGCACAGTTGAAGAAACGTCTTGGTCGTCTCGAAACAGACTTCGAGGACGGAGGTCCCTTTGTAGTCGGGGAGCGCAGGTGCCGGAGGAAGGAGCCGCATCAAGTCTTCATTAGCGCGGTGCCGTATTTCTGCCAGGCCGTCTCCCGCGCCTCGATGAAGCCGTCATGTTCCCGTCTCTCCGTTTATTACCTGGCCCTCAGCGCCGGCTTGAAACAAACCGCGCCAGCGGATTCGAATTCTCGACGCACTTCAAACGGCTTCAAAGGAAAAACCGTGCCAGTTGTCTCTCGGGTCTTTAGTTTAGCGGGGGGAAGTTTTTTTCCCTCACAGAGTCCTGGACCCTCGTTGCTTGATGTCAGGCATGAATAGCAGATGGCTCTCCTTCTTGCCAGTGGAAAAACAAGAACAGCAGAACACGCAGACACAACACGGTCTCCTTCCTTCCTTCAGTCCAGGAGTTGCAGCTTCAATGGGCTGTTTCATCCACCATGGATGAGATACATGAAAGAAGCAAAATGTGCTTTAGCATAGCTCATTCTACTGCATCAAGACGGCCATGTAATGTAGTGGCAAGGAGCAGCGCTTGTAAACCGAGAGGTTGCTGGTTCAATTCCCCATTGTGGCACTGCCTTTGTACCCTTGGCCAAGATACTTAATCCTAAATTGCCTCAGTAAAATATGCAGCTGTATAAATGGACCACATGTAAAATTGTAACCTGTGTAAGTCACTCAGCATCAGCTAAATGACAGCATAGTGGATGTAAACCTATACCACCCCCTTTTCCCTCTACATTCTCAGAGAAACAAGTATGGATAGCCATGTCAAGGACACCTGGTCCCCTGAATCTGCAAACCAGAGTCCAGAGCAGCCTTTACAGCCCTGGCCCAGGGGCCACTGCATATGCTGGGTTTCCTCCTGCTGGGTTCTTAATTAGTTTGGTTGATTAAACTGCTCAATCCTCCTCTGAGTTTGGCTGCACCGCTGTTAGTCATTGCAGTAAATGTATGGCTGGAAGGGCCTTTGTACACCGGGGTGCAAGCAAATGCATTTCTTTTCCTCTTCTTTGTGCTAATTTGTACTCCTTAATTAAGTAATACAAGTTGTTATTTGAGGTAACTGAGTAAGATTAGTTGGTGGGGTGTCCTTTTTTGGGCCTGTGATGTTGGAAGTGGGAGTGCAAATGGCTGCTCCCATGTTATTTTCTTTTCCTTTTTTTTGCTGCTTTCTGTCCTTTCTGTTGTTCCTCACAGCCTGGGAGGCTTTAGGACCTGGGGCAGCACTGGCCCTCACAGACAGGAACCTGCCCAGCCAAGGCTGATTACTAATCACCCCAGGTGTTGCTTGTTGCCTTCTTTGGGCCTGCTGTAAAGACAGCCAGCGGTACCTCTGTGATGGAGAGAGAATGTGGGGTGTGGGCTCCGTGTTGGGCTGGTTTCATATGTGGTTAAAATGTTACTGAGTAGAGCATGTTTTTAGTTTAACTTGCGAAGTGAGTTTGTTTGTTTTCTTTGCTTTTCGTTGCCCCAGAGCGGGGAGAGTAAACACACTGTTGGCCAAACGCACTGTCTGGAGCCTGTGCTCTTGTCCAATCGCTTCCTGGCAAGAGAGTCACCCTGTCACAGGGTCTAAAGCAATTAATTCAACAGCTAACAACTAATTCAGTGTTGTTGAGATAGCTGAGTGTGTATTTATTTGAGGGGTAGTCATTAATAAATGTTTGCTGAATAAACCCCTTGACTGTATCTTTTTAATTGTACAGAAACCGCTCTAATACATGGCCTTTTTACATGACCTTTCAATGTTAACAGATCAGTATCTAACTAACATTCAATATGTTCAAATTATTTAAAAGGATAACCCAGCACACACACACTTTGCCTCTGGAACTAGGGAGAGGAAACACTGATCTCGGAGATCATCATTAGATCGAGGGTTTAAGGTACCAGACATCCTCACCCATCTGCGACTTTTTGAAGGGTTGTGTCTTCATTCAGTTTACTGCTATGAGTTGTGCGTTCTCCACATATACATATATAAACACACACACACACACACACACACACACACACACACACACACACACACACACACTGCCTGGCTGTGCTTACATAAACAGCCTCGATGATGTTGAGAAGAGTTGAGAAGAAACAGAGGTTGTATGTAGTACACAGCATTTGTGAAATATGGTGCGGGGAGGTACATGCGTGGGTCATGGGAGGTGCCTTTGGGGTCATCAGTTCTGGATCCGAAGCTACCCGGGTCTACATTAGCTCCACCTTTTGAGGGGCAGACAGGGGTCAGGAGAAGTGAGGTATGAGGGAGTCTGCCAGAGAGCAGAGGGAGGAGGGGGGAATAACAGGAAAGGGTCTGATTCTTTTCAACTGGGTATCAGAATGAGGAATTTGCAGCAAGTTTCAATGATACAGGAGGGCCTGTTGGGTCCTGTGGTTCTGGTTTCTGATCTCGATTCCAGCTTCCTGGATCCCCCTCCTCATTGCCTCTCCGTTTCTTCTCTTTTTCCTTGAGGGGCTGTGGGTGATTTGAGGTCCCAGTGAAGGTGCAGTAATTTGGGGAAGGGAGGGGTGGAGCAGGCTACAGAGTCTTAGCCCTAGATGCTATCTAACCTGCAATTTGCTTGATCCTTTACCCCAAGTAGCAAATTTGAGGAAATGTTTGGTTTCTTCATAAGCTCCAGGACATTTTTTTGTTCCTGAACAGCAATTTTATGATGTCCTGTATGGAGAAAAAACATATGCTTGCTGAAATTAGCTGCTTGAAGTATGGGACACTGTACATTTCACAGCCACATTAGACTCAACGTGAGTCTTAGGCTGCACATGCGGTCATTACACTAAAGGCAGGCGAACCCCACAAAGTCAAAATGGTAGCCTGTTTTGGTGAAAAATACAGTTAAAATCAATCAAATTCAAGGATAAATCAAAGCAGTGAAATTTCTCAGCAACAACAGTTCAGAGAGTGTATCTTCTGTGAATCGATTTTCTTTCTTTTTTCTTTTCTTTTAGAGGAATAAAACTTTTCTGAATGTCTGAGTGTATGAAAACTTGGCTCCTTTGTTGGAGGTGATTCATATTTTTTCGTGATCCAGCCAAGGAGGTGACACTGAGTACCTCTGTGTGCCTCCCCAACTTACACCCCCCAACCCCGACCCTCTATCCCCCAGTGTAACCACTGGGTACACAAGCCGTTAATTGCGCCATAATTCCTCTCAGATGTCGACTGTCCAGTGGCACAACAAGAAGATAAATCAAAATGGTTTTAATAAATGACCCCCATTAGTGTAGGGAACCCGGGTGGCCTGCCCAGACAAGGGGTGGGGGTCAGGAGCGTGGGACTCACCCTTTTGCAAACCGCTGTACCCATTACCTCTGGTAACCTTCATCATCATCCTCATCCACAATGTGACCGTGAGGGAGGTGTTGATCGGTGGGCAGGGAGCAGACAGTGGTGTGAATGAATAATGGACACCTCATGGTCACAGAACTTTACATAAGAGCCCTTCACACACTGCCAAATGCTCACCTAGACAAATTACCCACTGTAAATAGAGCTTCCACCAGTGGCCGCCCATAAGTTGGAATCGGGGGAGGCAGGTAGCTTGCCTTAAGACTCAGAATTGCCCTGAATCTGTCTTTGTTTCTTTCATAATTAACATGCCTGCCAATTTAAGTAAGGAAAACACATAGCAGATGCTAACTCTAATCTGTCTTGATTGTGTCAGATGTTGCGAAATTACAATACCTTCGTGGGGTAATTTTTATCAAAACAGAGATGAGGTTATTTCCACTCATTTGGATTTTGACAGAGGAAATTGGAAATCGCTTCCAATTTAAAACCAGTTGTTTTCTTCCAATTATGATTAAAATGGTTTCATATGGATGTTCATTGATGACACTGGCACATATGCAATCAGGTAGGAAAGAATCCGCTACCAAGGGCTGTTCCTTATTTAACCCGCCATGCCTGTTGATCATGCGGAACAATCAAAAGCAGATTGGGGATGGTAATCAGATAGACTTCTCTGGCTCCTATTTGGCGCTCACCAGGCGCCCCTGGCTTCCATGCCCTGTTTGAATGTTACATGTTTAAGGAGGGTATCAGCATGTTTGCTGTTGACTGTAGATAGACATATAAACAGCCTTGCAGGTTCTGGTTAGCTGTCCCTCTGCGCTTATCGTGCCGTGTGTTGAGGAATGCGATAAGATGTCAGGAAAGCGTGACACATGTTCTCCCCCGGAGGAGAATGAAATCCCCTCTCCCCCCCCCCCCCGGCACAGACCGTATCCCCTGCGCAGAATTCGACGCCAGTAATATTCACATCTTATTTACTGATAAATACTGATTTCTCTCACGGGCCCCCAGGCGGTTTGTGATTGGGGATTATGGATTAGTGGTGACATTGTTGCATCTGTCTGGTTGAGGCTCGCCGGCGATGAGAACGCGAGGCGAAAGACCTCTTTCCCGAGCGGGTCGTCCGGTCGGCCCCCGGCGCCGCGGTTAAAGGCCCTGTGATCTGGCCCAGGTCCGAAAGAAGGGGGCGGCGGGACCCGCCGACCGCTCCGAGCCTCTCTGATTTATCGGCCACCGGCTGGGGACCTGACCCGTCTCAGCGCCGTAATTGCCTCTGAGCACAATGAGCCGTGGAGAATCGGAGAGAATCCGGCCCACGGAGGAGATTACATTTCTCCTTCAGAGACAGTGGGGGATTCGCGCCGCAGAATGTATCGCCGTCACATTTCTCGTTTCTCAATTTTTTCTTCCAAATCCCGCTCTCGTTCCTGGAGCGGTGCTTTCATCTCTTACATTTCATCAGACAGGGATGATGATCATGGCTTCAGACACCAAATTTAGCACTGTTATAAATAGGATATGTGAGACCGGATAAAATGTGGGGACCTTTAAAGCAGCAAACACAGCTCTGCTGCACAGGATGGGGTGCACATCGGCTGTGGCTACAGGAAGCAGCCTTGTAAAGCGTTATGTGCCTGTGTCATACGCTGATTCTCTTCACTGGATCTAACTCATTCTCTCTCACTGGCTGCTTGAATTTTCAGATGAAGGACTGTACATCCCATAATGTGTACTTTAAGAGAACATCCTGTCTTGCTATGAGAGATGCAATGAAAGAGGACTGTTCAGACGCAGTGGCTAACATGCCACACACAGCAAGGATGGCATGTGCATTTCTCTGCAAAGCACCGTCTCCTCCCACTTGAACAGTGTCACGGTGGATGATTTATTTCATGAGTGCCTCTCAGTTGATTCATGATAAAGGCTTTGGAGGAACTGATCTTCAGAATGGGTGATGTTGAGCTCCCATTAGAGTGAAGTAACAAAGTGTCAGCGCGTAGCGCTTTCAGTTTGGGCGGTAACTTTTCGGGAGGTTTTATTTGTGCTGAGTCAGAGCTGCAGAGACAACGCTGCGCAGGGATTCTCTGATCAGAGCGCACAGCACAGGAGCAGCCTCACACGGGATCAAGTCACGCGTCAGGATGATGCATGCAGGACGGCGGGGCGGAGAGGCAGAGCGGAACAGGCGCTTAATCTTTTATTCAGTGTGAGGTTGCGTTTCCACCCTCACCTGGTGGCTCCGTGTGGGTTCTGCAGTGTGCTAACAGGAGGGTCAGGGCACGGGCTGGGGAGAGCTGGGAGACTGGGGAGAGTGCTCCAGGTGCGGGGGAGATAGTGAAAGGAAGGAGAACGCAAGTTCAAAGAGGACGAGGCGGAGGAGCGCGGGAGTGTGGGATAGCTTAAGGAAGAGGGTGCATAGATTCGGTGTTCCTTTATTTAGGGTTTGTGTATGTGTGTGTGTGTGTGTGCGCGCATGTGTGCGTGTGTGTGTGTTTGCATGTGTGTGTGTGTGTGTGTGTGTGAATGGACGACAGTGTTTTCTCTCCCATGTGGAAAAGCATATATGAGCATTTCCTTCTCCCACGCTCCAAACCCATGTGTGCCCACTTCCAGCTTTTCAGTTCCAGCTTTTCAGTTCCTCCCAAATACACAGGTGTGGTGCTGCTCAAATATCAGTCCGTTGTCTCCCACATCGTACCAGTGTTGTCTCCTAGTGAAGACCGTGTCATCTCATCCTTCACATCCGCTACTGCGACATTGGTTTGGACCAATCAGGGTCCAGCTTCTGTGTCCCCTCCCTACCAGTGATGCCCAGGGGCCACCTGACGGTAACGATCCTAAACACAACGTTGAGAAACACGCCGATAATAAAATTTTCCATTTTAGCTGACTTTTATAATACACTTCCCCCCCCTCTTGATTGTTTAAAATGAGCACAGTGTAATGGGGTTTTAATGCTTGGCTGGTTGATGAACAAATAAGCACTGTGTTCCTCCTCTCCCTGTAATTTCTTCCATCCACGCAGAACCGAATTAAAAGTGAAATCATCGGAGCTGCGAGACGCCATTTACTGCGTGAAATTCATTGACAAAACCCGTAAACAATGACCACGCATGCACAGCTGAATGTTAATCAACCTTGCATTTTAGATCTACTAGGTTCATTTCCAGAGAGGTGCAGTAATATAGACTTGTAATTTCATTATCCTGTCCTTTTCTCCTTGGCCTTAGTACATTGCTGAGCCTGGGAAGCATATGAATTTATACATTTCTGTGACACTTCAACGGTCACCTCAGAACTCTCCAGGTACATGGAGGAGGACTGGGTGGGAGTTTACCTCAGCATTATCCTTTAGTATTATCCTAATATTATTTTGAAATGTATTTGAGTATTTGAGTATAAGTGCATATGAGGATAAATGTTTAGTTGAATGTATCACAAGTGTTTTTTTTTTTTTTTGCTTCTTGAAGGAAACTCATCCTCCCACTTGAAAAAAGCCATGGTCTGAGCTACAAATTCGATTTTGTGCTAAAAACCCGTGAGGTAATGCCAGCTTTTACCTCACCATCGGGGAGTAGTTTCGCTCACACGCGTAAAAAACGTAACACTGGGATGATAAACAGATCTGTCTGATCCGCACAGATCTGTTTAACTCCTTAATTCTGTATGTGTCAGACAAGTCTGGCTTTCATTAGCTGAAACAGCATGACTTCACAGGATCAATTCAGGAGAGTGTGCTTCAGCAGACAGTACCCATACCACCCTGTAGTCTTCTCGCACAAAACAGATAAAGTTAAGCAGGGCGGGGCTTTGTTAGATTAGCAGGGGTTTTTGGGGTGGAGGGGCATAATCACCTGTGCATTGTTGCGTAAGGGGCTTAAAAGGCATCTCTGTTTGGGAGGATGCTAATTATTTTGAGAGGGGTGTTTTTTGACATTTCTCTGTCCTACGTTGTTCCTGTGAGGGAGAGCTCGTTTCAGTGAACAGCATCCTGAGGTGATCAGTGAACGCGGAACACACAGACCTATATATGAACGCTCATCCTGATATACATGTGAACATATGGTCACTCACACACTTAAGCTCATGTACTAATATCTAACATAGATAGATCACAGGGAAAGTTCCTGTTGGTAATGCTTCCCCGCTTTCCCCACTTTATGCTTGTCCTGGAGCCCCGGACTCTGGAGTCTCAGTGTCGGAGACATTCATGGCGCTCTGGTGATGACGACCCGGGAGGAGATAATCCAATCAGCCTGAATCATGTCACTTCACACTTTTGTCAAAGGCGATGTGGCTCTTTTATCTAACCCCCCGAGATTTCAGGGTGACAAAAATCTGTAAATAAAAGACGGAGTTGTCAGTTGGTGACTTCAAGAGGCGCAACTTTCATGCGGAGAGAAGTTCACAGGCAAACGAGGATCAGCTCCACCTCTTCCCCAAATTTCTCCAGACAAAGATGGAATAAAAAAAGAATTAGGTGGAGAAAAAATGAACTCCCAAACTCCTAAAATCTGGGAATAATTGCATGTGTCAGACCCTCACCCCCCACCCACCCCCCACCGAGAGGATCAGCTTGTCAGCCTCGTCAACAGCAAAACAAAGGAGCGTGAACCATCCTGCCGTGAGGTCATTGAGCTGTCAAAAGCTCAAACGAACCCAGCTGGGCCGAGAGACTCTCACAGACTGTCCCCACTCCGCAAGGACGGGTCCCTCTTTATCGCTGGGATTTTTTTCTTTTTTCTTCTTTTTTTTTTTTTGTTCGCACCGTGTACCTCTTGGCCCGCGGTTGCCATGGGAACACCTGCTGGAAAGGCCCTGGCTGGAGTGAGATGTATTTAAATGGAAATACATCCCAGAGTGAAACATTTCTAAGACCCTCTCCCCCCCTCCAGCTCCCTTTTTTTCTCGTCACGACGCATTTGGGCACGCCTGGTTGCACTGTAAAGACACCCCCTTGGTTAGACCGCAGAGAACAGTCTTAAAAGATTAAAGAACCAATTGCGGAAAGTAATCACTGAACGCAAAGGCAACAATGAAGCCCTAAGGAGAAAGAGATCGTAGAAGGTAGGGGGTTTGATTTAATGTCAGTTCCTGCATTTATAGCCTAGCCAAATTATTTGATTTCATCTGCCTTTCAAAGGTGAAAAATCATACATTAATAAACTGCCCAATGAATGAATAATCTAGCTTTTTCAATATTCCATTAAATGTTAAGTGCTCTCATTCTCTCTTTTCCCTGATTTCTGGATGTTTCTTATATGATATCATTAGTGTGGTGTCACAGCAGCGTTCAGGCAAAGCTAAATCGGACTCGGAATGTTGAGTCGGTGGCTGGTAGGACCCTCCTGAGAATGGCAGCGTGATAAAAGAGACATTGTCAGGGTGTCACCGAGAGGAGAGAGCCGTGACTGAGGACTATGTCCGACGCAGCTAAACCGATTAACTCTTCAAAGTCACCGTTTCATCCCGTCGCCCGGAGGGTAGGCTTTGAGGCCCGCTCGCCAGCAGCGCTGGCGGCCGCGGTGTCGCCTGCACAGCCGCGCCCGTGTGTCCGCCTGCGGCCGAGGTCACAGACGCTATGTGCTGCAAACAGCCTGCGGGAAGAAAGCTGACATTGACCTGCATCTTTATCCTGCCAAAAATGTCTTCCATGTGGATAATTCTGCAAGTTGTCTGTGGTTGAAAAATCTGTTAATCCCGCACACAGATACAATTTAAGCATTCAACAGGTCTATGGGACATAAGAAGGAGAGCTAAAATATGGAATCACTGTGTTTGCTGTGGACTGTATTGAGGGCATTCTGACCAATGACAGCATCTGGTTTCAACTAATGAAAGACACCACTGTCACACTGTCTTAGCAACAACGTGAGAATGTTACACGTTAGCTGGGAATGAATCCTACTGTACTTAACCACTCTGACTCACTGCAAATGGATCAGAGACGGGCGATGAAGGGTCTGTAGTGCCAAGGAAAACTCGGAGGACGAGGAGTGGAAAGACAACTGCACCTGACCTACCTCCCAACCTCTCTGTTTCTGCTTACCGAAGGCTGTCCGGGAGGGCAGGAATACCCCCGCTGCCTCCCAGAGGGAGGTCTGTGATACCAACCGTGTCCCCCTCACTGGCTCACGGGACCGTATCAGCTTCCTCAGTAGGGGGTCGGGTTGGGGGGGTGCGACCACATCCAAATTGTGCTGAGTGATCTTTGGCTGCTGAATGATTCACTTCAGCAATGGCTGTGCCTGCCAACGGTTTTTCTACCTTTCACTCCTCTCCCTCTCCTGCCTTTCTCCATCTTTCCTTCTCCTTTCTCTCTCTCTCTCATTCTCTATCAGCCTGAGGCACTGGCGAGGAAATATCACACTGTGTGCATACGCGTGTGTGTGTCTGGTTTGTATCCCAGTGTATTTCCCCGGAGAACTCAAGTCTTCGCAGAGCTGCGTGTGTCAGTTTGTATGTTTTTATGAATAATTATCTCACAGCAGAGTGTTCGGAGCAGGGTGGAGGGGGACAGCCGGAATGTACAGCATTTGGTTTGGATCCACGCTGAGTGCGACTGGGGCACTTGCGCAATGTCATGGCATTGTAACCGTACAGAAGGACACCAGAAATTGAGACGTTCTAGAGCGCAGACATTCTGGAACCCTGTCTCTGCCCTGATAATCCCGACTTAATCAGCCTGTCGGTTTGACCCGTGAATGGCAGCTGGGCTTCCTCATCTTCTTCATCTCTGATGTCCTCCTGCTTCTTTTATTCTTTTGTATCTTCTTTGAGGTCTTCGTCTTTCTCTTCCTCTAATTCAGCATCCTGCTCTTCTTCACATTTTGCCATCCACCTCTCTTTGATGTCTTCATCTCTGCCTGCTTATTTTTGAGAGATCCGTCTGGCAGGATGTGGGCCTGCCTTGTTGTATGTAACTATGCACCCTCTTGCCAGAAGGACACGCTCTAGCAGTTATCAAAGGCATAATACGCTTAAGGCTGTGGCAGAGTTTATGGACTGGAATCGGAAAGAAAAATAAATATACTCTCCCCTGGATTCAATCCTCACTGCCAAGCTGTCTTAAAGAAAAGTGTTATTCAATAAAAAAGGCTCCTCCTAGATTAATCTAGCAAAGCATTACGCTATAATGATCCCTGGATTCAATCAAAACCACAGGCCATCTTAATTACGGCCACTTTGCTGTAATAGTTTGCAAGATTAATTCATCTGGGAAAGTTTTCCCTTTTATTGAACAACTGTTTCCCTTGAAACAACTGGGCAGTTTTCATCTCTTGATTGAATCCAGGGGTCAGTGGGATCATTGATCTGTAATGAAATGTTGCACCCTCAATAAATGCTGCCCAGTTTGTGGCATCCAGATAAGAGAGACAAATGTGGGAAAAAATGTAGCTGCTGCCAACATGATTTTTTTTTCTCACGCAATTTTAAACAGGCGGTCTGGACAGTCTCAACACTGGGTTTGCTTGGTGCAGTCAGCAACACAACCAGTACGGTCACCTGTAGCAACCGTCACAGACCGAACCATTCACGTTTAACACCTGGGCTTCTGTTGGAGCCTTAAACCTTGGAGAGAGAGAGAAGGAGAAGAGGCCATTTTGGGGGCAGAGTGATTCCATTTTCCATTTTGCTTTGTGGTGGGGGTGCGGCTGTAATGCAGATTGAGGTATTCATAATGGAAGAAATGGCGGGCAGGGCCTGTGAAGCTTTAAACACAAACCTAAGCGTCATGGCGGTGATGCTGGAACAATATCAGGTCTGCGACCCATGATGTCTGTCATCCAGGGGACAGTGCTCACTTCTCACTTCAAGCATTATATTTGCAATACCATGCTACTGGTTGTCCAGATTGTCTTTTGTGTTGATCTGTTGTTAATCTCTTGTCTCTGTGTTTTCCTCATTACTTGTCTTTCTTCCTTTTCCCCCCTCTTACTTTCACTGATACCGAAGGGAGAGCCTGAAGCGTTTGAGATTTGCTATATAGGATCACTGTCGAATATCAATTTGCTGTGTGACAGCCCAGGTAGGGCTCTGGTGTATTTCTGCCCTCTCTCTCCTCTGGCAAAGTGCGTAGAGATGCAGCAGGAATGCAGCATCCGCACATGAGTATGAGTGGAGGCATGGGTTTGGTATTTCAGTCACACGCTCAACAAGATACAGGAGACACCGCTGTGTCCCTCTGCCATCACAATAGACACACACATATACACACATGTACATGCACACACACACACACTCAGATTCACACATATACATATAAATTTCCCATTACTGCCTTTTAAGACACATACACTTGCATACACGTACACACACACACACGCACGCACATACGCATGCATACAGGTACACACATACTCACATATGCACACTCACATGTGCACACACACACACATGCATACACATGTACACACACACGCACACTTACATACTTACATATACACACACACGCATGCACGCACGCATACACACAAGCGTATACACACACAGGCAAATATACTTATGCATGCACACACACAAACTCACACACACACACACACAGACTCACACACACACTTGGGCACCAGGGTCCAGACCCTCCACTGCTGACCCCATGATAGATGTTCTGCTTGAGCAGTCGATTGACTAAAGCCTGTGTACAGCCAAGGTCAAACACTCGCCTGGCACACAGCCCAGAGATACACAGCCATAACTGCTTTGTTATGAAGCCCTCCGCTGCTGTTACCAATAACCCCACTCTATCACTTCCTTTCTCCTTTTTTTTCCTCCACCAAAGGCTCACTCTCCCAAGGTCAGATAAGCCCGTGGACGGTGTTTCATTAAGCCTGGCAGTGCTTGACTTTTATTTCCACCGCTCTGTGAGAGCTGGAGATATACGTCCATGTAAAAGTCGGCCGAAGACCAAGATTTAGAGGGGGTGTTACATCAAGCGTCTCCATAAAGAAGACTTTTTTTTCTTTGTATTAATTATAGCGCCCACACACCTACTCCCTTCCATTGTGTTTTCTGGCAGCGCATACACAGTACCTGTTTAACAAAGGGAAGCAAATTCAATCTGCATTTCTTTTGGAAACACAATGAGAAAATTTTTATGCTTCAAACATGGAAGCTGTGTGTGTGTATGTGTACAACACACATATATAATTCACCCTTACATGTCTTCCTGCCTCCACTCATTAAGAAGCAGGAGAAAATGACAGGAGAGACATTGAACTGGCCCATAAATTTACGCTGATGTCAGTAAGTGGAAGCAGAGAAGCTCCATGGGAAATCTTCCTCTAAGGAACAACACCAGCTTGAATTCTTCAGCTTCAAAGCCCAGGTCCATCTGTACAATAATTAATGCATAATTAATGCATTGCACCCCTTTGCATTACACACACACACACACACACACACACACACACACATATATATATATATATATATATATATATATATATATATATATATATATATATATATATATCCCTTTTATGCATCATATATAAAGTCTATTTCTTTTAACAGTAAGCATGTATGCTGAACTGGTATGTCCTGTGATGCTGCGATCTATGTTTATGCTCTTTTTTATGGAAGTGATAAACCCTTTATGAGGTATGCAGCATGAATACAAATCAATATAGATTTCCTTTACCTAATACAAATGACTGCTCATAAAACAATGTTCCTCGCTTATTCATGTATTTTTATGGTCATTTTGCTGCCTCTGCCTTGCTGCTCTTCTCACAGTTATGTTGTGGAATAATTAAGCTGTAGCTCGCCAGCAGCTGATGCAAAGGAAAAGGCCACGGGTGTCTTATTGTTCTTGGCCTTTGAGCGCAAGTGAACTGATTGCTGTTGCTCTCGCTAAGAAAACTGTAGAGAAAGTTTGCTTATAAATAAATGAGTGAGGCCACTCGTGAGGGAAGTTTGCTCTCTGACTGACACTGTAGGAGGAAGTCCTGATGCTGTTGCTTGGGTTTGCACTGTGTTGGAGAGACCACAACAACAAAAAAAAAAGACCAGAGTGAAAGAGTGCAATTATGTGCAGATCTGGTGTAGAGGACAGGATGTAAGTAACACTGATCTTCCTGTGTGATCTAACGCCAGTATATGCAAAGGGCTGTAATACCCAGGGACAAGGAGGTAAAGTCTCTGTCACTGTACAGAGTGAGCATTATTAAAGGCTTTTTTTCCTGGCTGAGACGCTTGACAGGATAAACATGCCTCTTTCCACGAAGCTTGCCTTGGTTCAGGCTGAGCCTACTTGTCTCGTCCGGGGCTGGCTAACACGCTGTCGACCCGGGTCAATTAGCGGTAGAAACATTTTGGGCTCACCTCAGGTGAAGCCGGACTACAGCCGAGGGCGGGAGGTCAGTGGAAACACAGCTTGAGACAGGAGGGGGAACGCGTCTCTCCCTCGTCACTCATCAGACAGAACCAGAGGACCGCTTTAACAGTCCCTCAGAGGGGTGGAACCTCGAACTCATTATCAACGGCGTCTGGCTTTCAAAGAGAGGAAGAAATGAAATATGGGGAGAGGGAAGGGATGAAGCCGTCAAAGAACAGGAGAGCGAAACCTCGTGACACTTATCTGTAGCGCACCATTTTTTTGAATTTCGAACAGTCAAACTGAGGAGAAGGCAACCACTTCAACAATGCGGCGTATGACAGCTGAAGTTGCTATGCTAAATTGGCCTGACACAGTAGTAAATCGCTGTCATCCTGTGGTAAATTGCCCTGTCCTATAGGAGCTCGTTGAAAGAAAGAGGGACTGCGCGGCATTTCCAGAGCTCTGCATAATGGTTTCCAGTAATACACATGCCGTAGGACTGCGGCTGTTGGGCGTTCTCGCCGAAAAGTCAATCAATCATTTCAATTGCGTATGATACATAACGCCCTCCGCTACAAATTTCGACACGGTTCTTAACAGGAGACTCCGAGTTACCGACATTACAGCTGTCTGACTGCCGTGCTTTTTTTCTCTCTTTTCTTTTTGCAAATCCCTTGTTGTTCTTGGCAAATCTGCTGACCGATTTTTTCTCCCCCCTCTGTCCTTGGTGTCCCCTCTGGCCTCTTTGCAGTGTGAATTACTGTCAGATGTGTTCCGGAACACTGGCGAGGTAAATTACGCCGCTGATGAGAGAGGGAAGTGGTGAGATCAGGAATTTGCACTTCAGTGAAAATAAGTCAGAGGACAGTTAACACCAAGAAACTGACTCCCTCTCCCCCCTCTCTCTCGACAAAAAAAAGAGAACATTATGGCCTTACTTGGCCACTTAAGACTAAAACCTGCTAGCCAAGCAGTCACTTTGTCCTTAATTATCCCTATAAGTAGGCATTCCACTTTTGTGACTCGCAGAATATTTGTCATGATTTGCCGTGAGTGCCATCCTTGTTATGTTGTGTAAATATTGAACAGCAAAGACAGTCTATATTCATAGCACATAGTCATTTTTCAAAGCTGAGAACAAGGCACTAGTGTTAGCGCTAGTGTTGAACCTGCGTCTTTCACATGAAGTAACTCTTGGAATGACCCTTTCACGTAAGAGAAATATATTCTGATATATATGATATATATGATATTAAGAGTTGGGGCCCGCTAAGTGTTCTATAATTACACATGCACTCTGGGAGCTGCTGCTGAACCTCTTCCACACACAGATATTTGGAAAATCCAGGTTCTACAGCCAGGCCTTCAGGCAGTAGCCCTTTTGCGGCACTAGTTTTTCGCAATGGGGTCATCAACAGGGCTAGTATCAATTATCTGAGGAGGTAGAGAAAAAGCCGCGGGTACGGGTGAATGATTAAGCCGAGGAAGGCCTGCAGCGGGGCCAGCCTCCACACCCGGCTTGTGTAAACATACCCCACGTCGTGCGAGTGGGACCCGCCTCCCATCGCAGGAGGAGGTGATTGATGATCTTATCAAAGAGCGTCACTCGTGCATAAACAAACACATTCTTTGCCTGACGGATTGTTATATTTTCATCATTGTCAAAATAGACCGGAAGAAAGAAAATCCATGTGCGACACAGTCGGTTTTGGTGTTTTTCTTTCCCTCAGAAATGAAACATCTACTGTCAGGTGGCCAAGTCTGAGTGGGAGCACAGGGTGGGGTGGGGATGAAGGCTTGATTCGTCTGCTAAAGCCATTTTGTTCTTGGGCATTTTTAAGGCTTCTTTAGCAATGGCTCACTAGCTGCCTGACCCTGAGTGATAAAGGGATTTTGTGTCAAAAGGAAGTTTTTTTCTCTGCTTTTCCTCTCTCTGAAACCAGAGGAATGAAGCGCTCCTTCACATTAGGTGGTTGTGTGGTGCAGTGGTTAAAAAGATGGTCTTTGGTATAATCCCACGGTTGCAGGTTAGCCTCTCAGTGAGGGCACTGCCCTTGAGCAAGGTGCTTCTCTTGAGCTGCTTCAGTAAACACACAGCTGTATAAATGGAGGATGTGTGAAATGTACACTTTGTAAGTTGCCCCAGATAAGACTTTGGGATAAGTAAATCACTACAGCAAATAATGTAGGGATTATCTTCTGATTCATCTCAAGCTTGCTGTTACTCAGTCCTCACTAATCACACTCTTCTGACCTCAGGTCAACTTTATCAACCCATTTAATTTAATTTACGACACCCCTCAACCAAACAAGAGACCCTGCCCTCAACTTTCACTCGTGACCAGAGGGGGCAAGACAATGGTATAGGCAAAAATCAATGTATCTATAGTTGTTTGGGTGAGGAGGTGAAGTTGGGGGCAAGATAGGATGAGGCATTGCGGCCAGCTATTGTCCCTCTCTTGTGGGTTACACCCCCCACCTCCAGTGTGGGAATCAGATGAGTCGGGCCTACATTATAAACCAAGCAGAGCCATTAGCCTGTTGCTGGCTCTACGTCTTTATGTTTTCTTTAACAGTGGAGTGCCTCATTCACTGACTGTATGCGCAGCTCCCCCGAAGCAACAGCCCTCTTAGCTTAGCCACTAGATAGCAAAATGGCTAAAAATGTAATCTAACAAAGTGAACAGTGCCTGTGTGGAAGCTCTGAAATATCTAACAGGAAAATGTATCAGCAAGCACTGGTGGAGTGTTGTTCCATTAGCGATAATTCATTACTGAAGGCCAATGTGATCATTCACTGAGAATTTTTCTGGGGTGGGAAATATCTAAATGTGTGTTTAAATCAAAGGACCCGGCCCTGTCATGTCCTGACTATGTCCATTGATGTTTAGTTGATGTGTGGTGATTGTTCTGGTGTAAATTTGCTTGTGCAACATGTGGTGATGGTGTTTGAGGTGAATCATCCCCTCCTTGCTGTAAAGCCTTTTGAGATCTGTGAAAGGCATTATACATTGCAGCTATCTCCACGCATCCTTTGACACGCTGGTGTTCTTGCAGTTTTGTGGCTTTACTGACAAATTTTGCTTGGCATGACACTATTTATCCAGTTATGTCTTCCTCTGAAACATACAGAACCAATTAAGCTTCCCTCTTCTGCGATCATACAGGCACATTCCATAATTGAAATATTAATCACAGAGTCTCAAAACTTAAAAGCTTTTGGTGGATTGTAAATTAAAAGATTAGCTTTCATTATCCTACCCACCTAAAGAAACAGCTCTCTTAGAATCTGCTTCTCACTAAACATTAAGCTGCATGTTGTGCTGTTTAACAATTCATGCGCGCCAATCTTTTTATTCCCCTTCACAGCTGAGGCACTTGCATTTACACACAATTGAGTTTACCCGTGCTTTCTAAGTATGCATTCCTCATTAACATGATTGTTACAAGAAAGCTTTGTGCGCCTCTTGCAACATTCGCTGTGCTTCTAAAATTACCTTTCCCTTGTTTTTTGTATCAAAGGCTCGGGTAATCGGTGTTTATCTTTGTTGGAATGACTGTGGGAAACAGATGTTTGCTGATTAAACATGCGCCCGATCTCAGAGCCAGAGCGGCCCCATTCGGGCCCTAGAAACGGTCGAGTTTGCGCGGGACGGAAAACGAACAGAGCACGGGCGGGCCTCAGAGCCGCAGATTTGGCGGGCCCCGCGACTCGGAGGCCGTGTAATTCCATTTGATCACGGGGCCGTTGTCTGAGGTATTGTTTTCACGTATCGGTTCTCCCCGCCGAGCCTGGTTTACTCACAATCAGCGCCGAGGTTTACACAAACGGCGGATCAAAGCACGGGGCGGGCGGTGGGGTGGTGGGGGGATTACTCGAAGGGAGGGAGTGTGCTTCTCACATTGGGAACGATTCCTGCCCCAAAGGCACGTCCGCCCTTCAAAACGCCACGTGTGTTTACACTCCTCGCTGGAAGAACACATAAATAAGGGCCGGTTTCAGTCTGAATCGAGCACAGATGCAAACCGAGCGCCAGCTTTCCGCTCTCATCTGAGCGGCGCAAGACATCACAGGATTCAGAGAACCCAAGGCGAGAGTGACGGAGGGATAGAGAGCGGGAGAGGAAGGGAGGAAGAGAAATGGAGTAAAGGAGAAAAGGTTGGAGACCTTCGCCAAAGTGAACTGAGTGACTTAGGAGTCCCTGAGGGTGGAATGCTTCACCTTAAGGGATGTCTCTGCAAAACACATCTGCTACCAAGGGGTGCTAAGCGTGACATAGTAGCAATTTATTTTAACAAGTATTTTTCCACATTTTTTGTCAAATAATACCTCAAATTCTCTAATTATATATTTATGACGAATAAGCCTTGAAGGTAAATGCTTCAGCATTGTTCAACATTTAGTAAATGTTTTAAACACAATACACTTCAGACATTTCATAAATGTTTCATGTGTTAAATGTTTTATGTACTAACAAATGTTTGATTTACTTAGGGTCATATATTAATCAATATACTTGGAAAATGTATAAAATATTTTACACATTTCATAATGACATAATTAACTGAAATATTTTGTTTAATTAATTAATTAATTGCCATATTTTTGTTAATTGTGCCAAAAATATGTATTTGGTTTAAATATCCTAAATAAATGTTTTTTGTCACTTCAATACCCCATACACTAATCTTCCATGATGAAAAGGAGTTCTCGTTTTTACAATTAAATCTTTTCATGTTGGTAACTCTTCATATACTGTAGCTATGACAAAAAATTGGTGCTCAGGTCATATACCTTGACAGGTGTCAGAGTATATCACTGCAGTTGTTTAAACATTTTGAAACCTGCATTTGTGAATGGGTAGCTTTTATCATGGCAAAGTGTAAGGATTCTAAGGATTTTTATGCCCTTTATGCATCTTGAAACCCCTAAGTGACTTGAAGAAGCATTTGTATTTTTACATGGAAAAGAATACACTTGAAAGTCCTTTATTTTCTTCATTTTTGCTATTTTACAATTTACAAACTAGATATAAAAGACCATAAATAAATGACATAATTTACATGTACCTAAATTCATGGAAAAAAACAAGGACAGTAAAGTTAGAAATGAGAAAAACTGTTAATCTTTCTGACTGGATCATATGGCACCTGGATTCAAACGACAAAAATAAATCTTGTTTTGTTAAGCTTTTTTTTTTATATTTTTATAATAAACTGTACTGTACATTCTGCTTTACTGTCCTCTCCGACAGTCCATGCATATAGCAAACACGTTCATAAAGGCTAAAATAATTCTTTAAGAGCATATTGAATTGGCTTTGAAATGTGTGACCACCACAGAAATACAAAAAGAACAGACCTTAAAAACCAAAACAGGCAACACACATGTGGCTGACAGTGTTCCCTTTATGAAAACACTCCTGTAATAAATCTAACTTTAAGTACATATGTGACACTGAATAAATCACCCTGGAAGTCCAACATCAAGGAACTCTGAAGAACAGCTCCATGATTCTACATCTTCCTGTCTGGTCAGAGTACCTCAGAAGCTGTAAAGATCTCCAGTTCAGGTGGCGGTAATGGCCGCCCTCCTATCCCCTGGATGGGGGTAGGGGGACCTGGGCTTCCCCAGCTTTAATCCTTGGGGGGAGATTGAGCACACAGAGAGGCAAACAGAATCCCCTGCTATCTCGTTTACATTGCCATGAAGGGGGGATTAAATGTCACTTTGAGTTTCTATTCTTAACAGTTTCTTTGAGTCTCTGTTGTCACTGCCTGACGTATCAATAAATTCAGAGCAATGTACCTTATTGTTTTTAAAGAGCCAAGTATCCAGGTTCTTTTTTATATCTGTCATTTTTTTAACATCAATATACATTAGAAAAAGAGAGCATGACTGGATTCTGCACTCTAGACATTCCATGACATCACGCACACACACACACACACACACACACACACACTGTGCACCTGTGTTATGTAAACATAATACACGTAAAACAAAAAACACCCCGGGAAAAAAATCTGCAGGAGCTGTGATTTTCTATAAATTAATAAGACTTATTACTATTGAGGCATGTTCTGACAAACAAGCCGTGGAAATGACTTGTTTCGTCTTTTCCCTTTTACTTCATTCTCTCTCTGCATGGACCTGTGGCATCATGGGAAATCCTCGGAACGGCTGGTAATTGGTCCGGAATTGAGCGCTCTCGTGAGGCTGCGAGTGACGGCGGGATTTTCTCCCACTCCACGGGAGACAGATGAGCAAATGTGGCCGTGATGATGATGGAGTCCGGCCGCTGCTCTGTTCACTGGAGAGGGAAGATGGGAAACAGATGAGAGGATGCCATTTACAGCGATGCGCCACCTGCAGAGGCTAAGAGGCTCCACAGAGGGTTCCATTCTAAGGACAGACACTACCATTGTTTCCAGGGGCAACGGGCTCAGCCAATGGCCTCAATAACTAATGTCTATCTGTACGTTGCGTAAGCAGATAATGTGTACAATGTAAGTGAAGCGTTGGTCACCAGCCTTATGTACCTCTGGTGTGCTTACATGACATAAGTACATTACAGACAGCCTGTGGCTGCAGAGGGCAGCATTGCCTCTTACCCACCTTCCCCTAATTTTCTCAACCAATCAGACAAACTGTGAATTTTAATGAGAAAGAGCTACTGCATTCTGATTGAGCATGTGAATTGCCCCTTTCTTTTGATCGCAGGGCCTTTGTGAACACACTATCTCAGTTTCAAGCACGGTTTTCACCAAACATCTGGCCTGGCCTGCTAGCTACGGGACAAGCATCACCCCAGCCTTGTATTATGCTAATAATTTTATAGTCCTACCGCTGTGGCCTAGTTTCACAGATGGGCAAAGGTACTTTGGCATAAACACAAGCTGGATATTCACAATGTCCTGCTCACAATAGAAATGCATTAGCTACTGAACTGTTTCCCAGTAGCTGTTACAACACATACACAGTCACATGTATTTTTGTTCATCATCATTAATACTGATGCTAATAGGGTGAAAGACAGTATAGTAACACTACTCTGCATATCTGCCTGCTGTCTTTAATTTGTTTAAGGAGAATAGCAATACTGACATTACAATCACTGGTCACATTGATAACCAGAGGAAATCCACAGCTGAAATATCAAGAACAAAGCTCTGACAACAAAATAAAAATACTTGGCAAACACATGGATGCAGAAAATAATACAGATACAGATATATCATCTATCAAATATCTGAAATTTCACACAGTGTTGGTCCTGTCTTAAAACCATTTGGTTATTTCTTTAGCTTTTCTCATTTTTGGAAGCTTCAGAGGATTTCTCTGGATTGAAAGTTTTGTTGCTTCAGGTCCCACCGGCTTTGTGCAAAGACTGCTGCCACACGCAAACCCACGCTGTCTCTGCACAAGCTTATTATTCTTATATGACTGCAAATGCCAATGAATTCCCTCAGTGACACCCACAAAAATATGCATGTGTATGCACACGTGCACGCTTGCTCACATACACGTGTATAAACACGCACACTCACTCAAAGATAAGAAGCTTCTTCGGAAATGCTTACCATTAACCAATGATGAGCTTCACAATGGTGGTGGTTGGTTTCCCAACAAACAAGCTCTGCTTAGTCTCAGTGATTATCCAGAGGTGGTTCAGAGAGTGATGGAGAGACACACGGGCAGACCTAAGCTGTGCCGCCATTTTCTCAGAGTTCCGGAACAGCCCGTGAGGACGTCCAACCAGGTGCATCGCTGAGACAAGTTCCAGGGTGAAGATGCATATTCCAGTTCAAAGGCTGGTGACGGCAGAAAGCTTCTGCTCAAAGACTTGTCCAGCTCCAAAGAAGAAATGTTTCCTCAGAGCTCAATGCAACAGCGGGGAAGCAACAAGCCACATCAGCCAAAAAAGCAAAAAACAAAACAAGGCCTATTTGAATCTCGGACCACAGCTCCTTTCCTGCGACTGTAAGGTGACCTGGATCCGCTGAAGGTCACTCAGTGTAATATGGCACAATTTAGTACAACAAATGCTGATGTCTGAATCCAACTGAAAGCAATTGTCCGGGTATGTTGTCCAGGAAAAAATCCAAGGGCAAATCTGTCAAGAGGCAAAAATCCTTCCCTATTTCCACTGAACGGCTGTGGGCAGACTGATTTGGCCTTCCAGACATGTTTTCATTCCATCAATATCTCAGATCTACCTCAGAGTCAAAGAATGAATGGATTAAGGTGTATAGAAGTGCTGTTTTTTGCTTACTTTCCCTTTTCTTTTCTCTTTTTTACATATTCATTTTTTATTTAAAGTGCATGGATGAGGTAAACAGTTCCTATTAATTCATGTCTTTTTTTTCCTTTAAAATAGTTTTGAGTTGTGGCTCAAACCGGAACCATTCTGTCTTGTATCTGTTGCATTTGGGACAGCATTCCCTGGATGCTGGTCAGGATTTGGTCCTGGTGCGCCACTGAAGAGATTCCTATTCTGGCCACGTCCCTGTTCACATGAGAAAATATATGGCATTATTAGAAAAATAATTTGTGCATTCATACACAACCAAACATTTCTATTAAAGAAACATAGACAGGCTTTTGGTCATCAGCCATTTCCTTTTAAAGCTAAACAGTGAATGCAAAATAGTGTATAGTGTATAACTAGTGTATAGTTATGTATTATAGATTGCAAAGTGTTCAGCCCCCCTTTCCTCACCCACACCCACCATATCCCAACCTACACAAGTAAATTCTGTATCTCCATAGCGATGGAACATTCTAGAAAGCTAAACTGAGGACTCTTTCTTGGAGGTATTGGAGCAAGATTTGACTACTCACTCCCGTGTCATGTGCACCACGGCCCCCAGGGTGGTGTAGCCTGCGGCGGTGAAGTTGTCCTGATAGCCCTGCATCTGGATGGCCTGGAGCCACCCGGACACTGTCCCCAGACTGGAGGGGAACTCAGGGCTGCTGGGGTCCAGCAGGGTGGTGTTTGGTCTGAGGATTGATGGGACAGGTACATGGTCAGAAGGACGCTCATTGAGTTTCACATCCAGTTTGCCACTGTCATTACCTACAACTGTGTGTTTGTTGTACACACGCATGTCTTCAGTGTTTGTGTGCCTGTGTCCTTATGTGTGTGACTGTGTTGTTGTGCGTACATCTCTCTCCATATGCGTCTGTGTGTCTGGCTGTGCGCCTGTTGTGTGTGTGTCTGTGTGTGTGTGTGTGTGTGTGTGTATCTATGCATGCGTGTATGTGATGTAAGGACGCAGAGCCGGGCCCCTCACCGGCTGGTCTCCCCTCCCGTCCTCTTCAGGCTGTTGGGGTTGCGGATCAGCTTGTCCAGCATGTTGACGATCTGGCAGAACTTAGGCCTCTCGCTCCGCTCCTTCTGCCAGCAGTCCAGCATGAGCTGGTGCAGAGCCACGGGACAGTCCATGGGTGGGGGCAGCCGGTACCCCTCCTCAATAGCCTTGATCACCTGGAGTAGGAGGAGGGACAGAGAAGAGGGGTGAGGGGTGTAGTTTTGGGGGGTTGGGGATAAGGTGTCCCAGACTGCTTGGCATCTGGCTTAAATATAATCCATCATCTTGAGGCAAAGAAGATTTTATTTCCTGAGTTTCTTCCCGCTCTGTCTGTTTTCTGCGATGTCTCTCTCTTTCATCATGAATTATAAAAATTCAGCACTGCATCCGGCCTAATCATAGCGTAACACTGTAAGAGAGAGAGTGAGGTGAGCTGAACACTCACATCCTGGTTGCTCATGTCCCAGTATGGGCGCTCTCCGTACGACATCACTTCCCACATGACGATGCCATAGCTCCACACGTCGCTGGCGGAGGTGAACTTCCTGTAGGCGATGGCCTCGGGGGCCGTCCACCTGATGGGGATCTTCCCTCCCTGCGATTGATAGGTTCCTGTTACCGCCTTTTAAGACACAAACACATGTGTGCACACACGCACACGCACACACACATACACACACACACTTAATACAGACAAGTCCTCTAAAATACACACACACCATGCCCCCCAAGCCAGCAATCAATCTTACTCCCAGTCCAAACAGCACAAATGGCTTCATTACAAAATGTTTAAAAAACCATCCTAATTAGCAACTAATTCATCAAGTAATACAAGCAAAGGCTGAACACTGCACTTTAGCTTAACAACAACTGTACCATTTTAACCCTCCCCCCAACACGTTCCCATTCCCACAGATGCACGCAGGCAGTATCTGGGGCTTACCCTGGTCGTGTAGGCCGCCTCGGGGTCGTCCTCCAGCACCCGCGACATGCCGAAGTCGGACACCTTGCACACCAGGTTGCTGTTGACCAGGATGTTGCGGGCGGCCAGGTCGCGGTGCACGTAGCTCATGTCGGACAGGTACTTCATCCCCGAGGCGATGCCCCTCAGCATGCCCACCAGCTGGATCACCGTGAAGCGCCCGTCGTTCTTCTGGGAAAACGGCGTGGGGGGGTCAGTGCGTGAATGGAGAGGGGAAACGGGGAGTCCGGCTGCTACTGGTTCTGTGCGACTGGCTCTGCAGAATCTGCAGCTACTGCTGTTGCTCTCAGTTTATCCTCAGTTTATATTTGTGTCATCCTGAGGGAAAATCTTTTCACCCCATTCATATTCCCTATTTTGATCATTCTAGAACAGTATTGCTTGTTACTACACTCAAACATTCAGCATAGTTCATTTGAGATATGGTTTACATTACAGTACAGGATTCAATAAATGATGCCACTGCTGCCAGGTTGACTAAGAGAGTATGTTTAGGCAGACTAAAAGTCAACAATCGGGGTCATTATATTTAAAAATGTCAGTGAGGATGACAACCACTAGCTGCAATGAAGTATGAGCAATGATCAAAACAATCACCTTTAATTTAGATATTTAGAAACAACAGTGACTGCCATGACCCTAGCATCCTGCAGTGTGGTTCACGATGCATGACTTACCCTAAGGAATGCATCCAGAGAGCCGTTTTCCATGTATTCTGTGATGATCATCACAGGCTTACCTGCAGGGGAACAAGGAATCATGTATTAACAACTACTGTTCACTGGCACAGCAGACACCTTTACACACAACGTTCAGGCTAGGTGGATTGCTAAAGGGTGCTAAAGCAATGTTCCAGTCCTGTATTGAACCTGAAAACCACTGGTCCCCTTTCCTTTCTAAGGCACTCAGGCACAGCAGTACTAAGGCACAGCAGTACTAAGGCACAGCACCAGTGTCAGTGCCGTCTGATGACACTGTGTCAGTGAGACTTGCATCACGTGGTCTGGCCTGCCCCTCTGACCTCATTAAAGGTGTCAAACGTCTGCGTTCCTGCCAGTTATTCCCTTTCACACTCAATAAATACCTGCCTGAGCTCTACGGAGAATAAGCAAAGCCAAAGCATCCAGATCCTATGAAAACACACCTTCCATCAGAGGGAGAGCACTGCTTTGAAGGCTGGAGTTGATCTCCTTGTCGTTTCACTAAATACCACTCCTTATTAGTAAAATGACAGTACTTTAGTGGGCGCGTGTGCTCTAATAAGGCAATCCACAGGGGAAGAGTCTAGCAGAGCGCAGCTAATGGCAAGAAGTTCTCCGTGGCCCTGAACTTGCTTGAGTGACAGTTCCGAATCA
This sequence comes from Megalops atlanticus, assembly GCA_019176425.1. Lineage (NCBI taxonomy): Eukaryota > Metazoa > Chordata > Actinopteri > Elopiformes > Megalopidae > Megalops > Megalops atlanticus. The sequence continues at coordinate 18,101,895 of CM032896.1, forward strand.
AGTCTGGAGAACGCCTGCCCTCTGACCCGGGCCCTCCACCCCGCCCTCAATCTTATTTACATGTCATTTTTTTTGTTTATTGAACACATCCAGCCCGCCGGGGGCCCCCGATTTCCCGAGCGACCTGCCAATCACGGCAGCGCTATGGCAACGCTGACCCGGCCTGTTCTGAGCAGGTCAGCCCGCTAAGAGCCGCACAATGCCGCGCGGCGGGGCGGCCCGGCCGGCCGCCGCAAATTGAAAGGATCGTTTTAATTTAGCGGCGGCGACGGCATTATGCAAACGAAGGTGTCCATTCATTACGCTCGCGGGAGGAAGACAGCGCCAATGCCGCCGGCCGTTTAATTTGATTTTTCTCCGGGGACGGAGGGGGGGGCGGGAGGGAAATGACAGCCTCTCTTCTCTCTGGAGTGCGGCGTTTTGTGTTTATTTATTCAGCGCGTGTTAAAACATTATCAGCCGCTTCAACTGCTCCTCCAAACCTGCCGAGGAGAAACGGAGGGAGGAAGGAGCAGCTCTGAGGGAGAAAAAAAGACCTTTTCAACGAGGCAGAGGATCTGTCACAATGATGTGACATCTGTTACAGCCAGCTGACTCCACCAGTACGCACATTATGAAGGACTGACCAGTGCGAGAAATGGCTCTGTAGTCATCTACTGTAGTCATCTAAACAGAATTAAACAGTGTTAGCAAATAGAGCACTGCTTCAGCATGAGAGAGCTCTGCTGTTTCTCTCTCCCCTGTTCCTCCTGGCTTCTTTTTCTCTCCCTCCATCTGTACATCTGCTGGTGCTGCCTCCCGCAATCCATCACGCTGACTGCTGCCGGGTGGTTGTGGTGTCGAGGCCCGGGACACACGCGCGCCCGGGCGCCTGCGGGCGTCTCCGCAGAGCTGTCAGGAGCAGGAATCCTTCCAGGTTCCTCTCTGACAAACCCCCGGCTCTCCGCCTCCTCTCATCTGCTCTCTCTCTCCCCCCCACCCCCCTCCCCTCCGCCGCGGAGATAAGCCATCAGGATGGCGGGGCTCGGAGCCCGTCGCTCCCCGGCGCTGACAGCTGAGTGACAGGGCCGCGCTGCTTATCGCGGGGAAGTGGGGACTCTGAAACGGGGGTCTGTCACAACACATTACGCGTCTGACCGAGGACCCTGCGGCACGGCTGCCCGAGGCATGCGGACGTATGCACACAAACGCACACGTGCACACGCACACGTACACACACACACACGCACACATGCTTTCCGCCCCATAAACGCACACAAATACACACACACATATGCACACACACAAGCCCAAATGCTTTCCAATATGCACACACACACACACACACACACACACACACACACATACACATACACATACACAAATACACATACAGAGCCAGGCAGTCTCAAATGCACACGCACGTACACATATATACACATACACGCACTAAAACAAACATTTGCGTGCCAGTGGACCATCACGTATCAATTTCCTCTGGAAAAAAAATCTAAACAAAATTAAAGCCCTGAAAACTCAAGGGCAGACCTGCGCTGCAGATAGTGTATCGCTCCACGCCCCGAAATTAACTCCGCGCCGACATCATGATTAATGACCCTTTCATCGGGCATTAGCCAGGAGACTGACCTTTTCCATCTGTGGCATCCCACTGAGGACAAAACTGTGGGCAGGGCACTGAGCCGAATTGGCCCTTCTGGGTACAGAAGTAGACTGAAAAATGTAGGATAACCCTGTACTGACCTTTTGGGACAGTTCCAGTCTCTGAGGGACAATTTCCTATAGGGCACTATGGCACTTTTTCAATAATCAATCAATTTAGACTTGGTCAGCTGATTCCCTATTCGGATCATGACTTTAATCAAACAGAGGCTGGATCCAGCGCCCCCTGCAGCTTCTCAGCGGTAGTGCTGGCCAATATCCGCTTGAAAATGGCAGGCGAATGTTGCTGGGAAATTGGGATCTCGACAGACAGGACACCACATGCAGGGCTGGCGCTAGCAGCTCCACCAGCGAATGAATTTAGTGTTACAGGTACAACTGGATAGGGACTTGGAAACACTGCCAGTCAAAGCAGTGCGCACGACGGTGTTAATGTGAGACGTTTCGGCGAGTGGCTCGAGCTTACATTTGGTGACCACGCCCTCCAGGCGGATGACGTTGGGGTGGTCGAACTGGCCCATGATGCTGGCCTCGCTCAGGAAGTCCCGCCTCTGCTGGTCGGTGTAGCCCACCTTCAGGGTCTTGATGGCCACGCAGATCTCCCGTTTGCCCGGCAGCTTCAGCCGGCCGCTGCACACCTCCCCAAACTCGCCTGTCCGGGACAGCAGAGGGGGATGGAGGTAAGAGCCAAGCCTTTGCACAGAGGGTGGGGGGGTTTGACGTAACAGCCATGCAACTGCACAGCAGAGGGTAATCGTGCTATTTTCAGTTCATTTGCCACCTCTTAAAGAAGTGTTTGTGCTGATGTATGGTTTGTCCTTTGCTCCTGTTTTCTTGTCCTGGTTTTGTTTATTTTTCATAGAAAGGTTCTCGTTCTACAGATAACACTTTATACATCCCTGACGTAACTTTGACAGGGTCAGTGCGGGTGTCCGCTTTCCCTGGGTCAGGGTGTAGCTGAAACGATATGTAACAATACACCAATGATGACGTAAACTTAGCCGACTTAGAAAAAAAAAAAAAAACAACAAAGTCCCAAGAGCCAAGAAACACAGTGTGGCCTCCTCACCGATTCCGATGACCTTCTCGATCTTGATGCAGGAGGCGTCGATCTCCTTGGCGAACTCGCGGATGGCCTGGTTGGGGTCCTCGTACGTGAAGGGGTCCACGTATATCCGCACGCCTGCGGTCAGAGAGGAGGGGCGGTTCACGTTCCCTGCCCACCTGCTGTCTCCCCCGCGCCTTTATCAACATTTAGTGCCCCACAACCTTCCCCTTCATAAATCTATTTCCTGTACTGCGCCCGCCTACACGTCTCTCTGTATTTAAAAGGACGGCAGGAGGCCTCCATTTTTTTTTTACCTGGGTGTAACTGTTTCTCCTCATCTGCGTCCTGCTTGGCTTTGCTGTACTTGCTCCTCCTGTGAATAATAATAAAAAGAAAAAAAAGAAAAAGTAATTATCCCTGCAAAAAAAAGGCACACCGCTGAGCCCAGAGCCATTTCCCGCCTCCCTTCAATTCGTGCTCAAAGACAAACAGCGTCTGCTCACACAGAGCAACGCAATATGGTCCCCTGTGTTATTATTACAACAGACATCACATCAATGCCATTATTACACACAATATGTCTTGGGGGGTTATATTTTGATACAGTAACAAAATTTCACAATGTGGCAAAAGTCAGTGGGGAATGAAGCACACTTTTGACTGATACACAGCTCATCCTGCACTATCAGCACAAAGCCTCATGTATCTGTGGCTGGTCTTATTTCAGAGAGTTAGGAAATTTTTTTGAGGGTTATGCCATACATTTGAGATGAAACATAAACAGCGCGCGATCTGATGAACTCGTTCCAAGCAGGGCAAGGCTGTCTCGTTTGGCCATCGCCGCGGTAACTTTAATCTCCTTACGGGATCAGAGGGAGGGACAATGGAATGAATGGAAAAGAGAGGCACAGAGGGAGGCGCTGGATACAGGGCCAGGAAGGGACCCCCTGCTCAGCCGAAAAAAGGCAACACACAAGATAACTATCCAAACATTACCTTATTTTTTTCCCCTCTTCTCCACCTCCCTCCGCCCCCTTCAGCATTCCCCCCATAACCTGTTGACTCTAAACGGGCCCTGAGGCAGCCCAGCGCAGAGAAGCAAGGGATTCTGGGATTGCCTTCACAACGGGGAACCCAGAGCACACAGGATCCAATTGGAAGACCCAGAGGGGGCGGAGCTTATCTATCCACAGGGGGTAATTCACCTGTCTCTGGCCCTGACAGATCCTTTTAAGTATGCAGAGGGGGAGGGGCTCACTTGTTGCACATCCTGTCGGTAATGTGGGGTTGTGAGAAGAGCTGGAATGTCATGGGCGGGTCTCCGCAGGTGGGACGGAAAGAGGTATGTCGGAATGCAGAGAGAAACCCCACAGGGACCCGACACCGCTGTGCCTTCAAATAGAGACACCAGTGACGGAGGGAGGGAGGACAGTGGCGCTGTTGTTCCGGGCTTTTCCGACTCATTGAACTGAAGTGGAATTATCAGGTATGCTCTCGGGGGCGTCCTCGCGACGATTCTCCCCCTTTGTAATCCCCCTTAAATCCCCCTTTCTTTATTCCCTGCCTTCGGAAAAAAGAGAACAGGAAAAGGTGTGAGGCTCCGGTGGAGAATGGTAAGCCTGTGACTGGGGCTTAAAGGAAACAAAGGGCCAATTAATTAGCTACTGTTTGTTCGTTTCATCCCCAAGGAGACGGGTTAGCCACGGAAAAGCCGGCCTCGCATTTAACACAATGGAGCGCGCTTTCATTACAGCTTCGCGGCCAGCCACGACAACAGCCACAACGCTGGGAATAAGGACACGTCTGTATCTAGAATGGACCCGACTGGTTCCGACTGGTTTGCTGGACCACCCGACACTGGGCCGAATTGAGAAATGGCTCAGTAATTTAGTGACGATACAGGTCAGTAAAAAATTCATCGAAACGGAGACCTGGGCAGAGAAACGCTTCCTTTGTGCGTTTATCTCGTTTTTGCGAAGCCACCTGGTGCTTCGCAACACAGCGCGGAGAGCGGACGTGATAACTGTGTCTGATGAGACAGAGAGATAAATGAAGAGAGAGAGAGGAGAGAGAGAGGGAGAGAGAGACAGAGAGAGAGAAGGAGAGAGAGAACTCCTGCGTTGTGGCACGATCCATCTTTTGTCTGGAATAATGAGTGGCATAAGCCACGAGGAGCAGGGCAGTTTGTCAGCGGCCCGACAGACAGCTCTGGCTGTAACTCAGGATCGCGCTGTCATAGCGTTCCCTCTCTCGGTTTCTGGACAACGTTGAGGTGCATTTCATTCACATGCGAGTTCAATTCCTCAACTGTCTCAATCACGATTCCTGACCACGGTTAATATTACAGTCGATATGCTGGGAATTTGTGTCGCAACAATGCAGGACAGATCTGCATTGCATTTTAGGCAGCTGTATGCCACAGGTTACACTGCATTCATCAATTCTGCACTCTACGCCATAATTCTAATCCTGCTGTGGATAAGGATCTGTCAAATAAAAAAATGCATCAATAAATAAACTGCCACAACTACTGCTGTTACCACTACTATTGCAACTAATAACAATGATAATGAGCTCTGCATGCTCTCGTGTGTCTCTAATTCTTCTGAAAGCACGGACCCAGCCGAACCTTTCTCACAGCGGGCTACCAGTCTGTCAAATAAGCCCCAGCAGAGACAAGCTGTCAGCTTCCGCCAAGACCCAGCATGCCTATGGCCATCTCAGCGGGGCTGGGAGGGAGGGGGGGTAGAGGGAGAGAGGAGGGGAGATACAAGACAAGGGTGTGCAAAGAGGAGGGAAGGAAATGGGGAGAGATGGTTGAGGGAGAGGGAGGGACAGAAAGAGAGGGAGGGAGGGGGACAAGGGAGAGAGGGAGGGAGAATGAGAGAGAGAACCCGGTGGGAAGGAGACAGAAGGAGGGAGAGGGAAGCAGCAGGAGAAATAGATGAGGTGAAATGGAGTGCGGTGAGACGTGGGAGAGAGAGAGAGAAACGGGGGAGGACGCCGCGGGGCATGCGACTCTCACCTCCTACTGATGACGAAGGCAGCGATGACGAAGAGGAGCAGGACCACGCCCCCGATGACAGACACCAGCAGCACGGTGGAGTTGGCTCCGTCGCCGATGATCGGAGAGGGAACTGGGAAGTGAGAAAACATGACATGTTACTAACTGTGAGAACGTCCTCGTTTGAGAACCGCAGTCTGTGGTGAAAACCTACTCTAGAGCTCCAAAACTCCATGAGCCCTGCAGTCTAACTATGGCTATACACTGTTTTCATTCACACACACGCACACACACAGACGTACACACACACACACACAAACACACAAGCGCACACGCACACACAGCTCGAGCAATCAGCCACCAGGCCCAGCTCTATGGCCATCTCCTCTCTGCCTCCTCTTCCTTTCTCTTTTTCTCTTTTTCTCTATTTTGCTGTATTTCAGGAAACAATGGGCTCCAGTATTTGGCTCTGTCTGTCTGTCTGTCTGTCTGTCTGTCTGCCTCAGTGCAATAGTCTCCTTTTACCACTAGAGGCTGAGCTCCCATCAAAGGAGTGACAGTTATTGATCTCTGATTGCACTTGTTAACCTTTAAATCTGGATAAAGCCTTTGTACTCCCTTTATCACACCAAAGGACACATCAACCAGCCTTCCCAGTGCTTTAAACCTAAGATTTAGACAAATGAACTCCATTAGAACTGCAGAGAGTAGGGGTAGCCATTTTATTAGTCATAAAGATCCATGGTCGAAGGGTCGATATGGCAGGTTAAAGCCGCAGCTAAGGTTAATTGTCCGAGTGTGACGCTGGCATGGAAGCGGGCCGTACCGGACGTGGTGGTGAACTCGAAGGGGGCGCTGAAGTCCCCGTACCCCGCGGCCGTGCGGGCGCGCACGTGGAACACGTAGGAGGTGAGGGGGTTCAGGCCCTTGATGTCGGCGCTGCGGGACGAGGTCTTGACGATGCGGTAGCTGCGCTCGTTCTGGTTCTGGCCGGGAGGACAGATGAAGAGGAAGTGGCTTTCAGTGAGCGCTGACAGGCCCCCCTTCCTGAATGGCTTTGTCAGGAAGGTGACGAGTTCAACCCGGACATAAATCTGCCACGCGCGCGTATACATTCCTCACCTTTCCCCCATTCAGGGGGGACGTGTTGCCAAAATTATTAGTCTCCACATTATTTCTCACTTAAAAACAGCACCTTTTTCTGCCATTGCCACGACAGTTTGACAGTGAAAACCTGATCTGGAAGATTTGTAGTTTACTAAAATGATCGTACTCTCCAAATCCCTTGAGATGCCATCAATCATTGCTGAAGTTTGTTTCAAGAAAGCAGCATGACTTGATGCAACGTAAATATTTTATCTAAAATAATGTTCATACATTCTGTCACTTGATGGATTCAGAATGACTTGTTTGAGAAAGCAAACTAGCTTCAGACAGATTGATTTGGGATTATGCCGTCTTATAGCATTAGATCTTCTTTCATGGAAATCCGTCATGAATGTTACACAGAAACTGCTGCTGCATGATAATTACTCATCACATGCTTTGGTCTGGAGATTCAAAGGCTGATATAAAGAAAATTCAAGAATATCCTCAAAGGGAAACACACCCTATGCATCCATAGTGGTGGTGTGAACCTTTAAACTCTGACTGACTCCATGTTCTGCTTTCTATGGAAATCTTAAGCCCTCAAGAGAGAGTTTCAAATACATTAGATCTGTAGTCTGAAAACAGCAGGGGAAATATGTGAAATGTATCTTCCCCTGTTCTTGGAAATCTGCTGTGGTCACTGCCACAAGACTGTGTTTCTCTAGCTTCCCCCACCCTTCTCCCTCTATTCTGAAACTGTGTCCGGTTTCCTGCATGCGGGACTCAAGAACAGCCAAGATGGACTGATTTCCAGAGAAATACATTTCCCAGCAGGCTTCTCACCTTCTCATAGTATTTGACCTCGTACTCCAGGATGACTCCATTGGGTCTCTCGGGCTGCTGCCAGGCCAGCGACACAGAGTGCCTGGTGATGTCATTGGCTTGGAGGGAGGTGACCGGAGAGGGAGCTAGAGGAGATAAATAAACAGAGCCATGATCACTCAGTGCTGCCATGACATCTGCAGCTTATCATTCCTCTCAGAGTTTATCTTCCAGTATACTATGGTGAGAAACCTTTTCTTGCTTCATATTTTTTCACAAGAGCTGAGGGAGGTTAATGTCACTCAGGTCAACTTAACAATGTTCGATCATTTTTTTTGGCTTTATGACCTTTCCCAGCATTCTCGGGTTGTCTCTATAGTAGCTGTGAGGAACAGAACTCAGGATCTGTGGGGTGCAAGTTGGGTGTTTGTGGGGTGCTGTCGTACCCCTTAGCAAAGTGGTCTACCTCACTTTCTTCAGAAATCCTCAGCTTTGCAAGTGCCTCACAGTATGTGTATGCTCTAACTCTATAAATTCCTAATGTACAAATGGGAGATAATATGAAAACATCACCACGGCATGGCACTGTTCACAATGATCACAGCAACAGTTCTGTTCTCTAAGGGATAAAGCCATTTGATGCAATGCACATCCCAAAACAGCACTATCAGTAATTTATGTACCTTTATCAGCCCTTCCGTGCCGTATCTAAGGTGAGGTTTAAAACCCGCTCTTGAAATAAACCGGTTGCCTTTTCCAGCCCCTGCATCAAACACCTCCCGTCTTTCTCTCTTTTATTGGAGCTGTAAAAGCTAAATGCCAGAGTGAGGCTGGGTGCACCGAGGAACAAACTCACACAGTCCACCCAGCAACTGCAGGCACCGCTGACTCACTGAATGACCCCTTTGGTCTTAACCGCTCCACCGCCTCCACACAAGGACTATGAAACTGCACAAAGGTTATGGAACAAGCCTAAAGATAAGTGAATGAATGAATTGAGCAATCAGTATTATTGTACTTTATAATTACTCCGCTTTGACTCATTGTTGAAGGTTTGATTACTGTAACCCATATATTACACTATTGTCATTTAAGAGACGCCCTTATCCAGAGCGACTTTATATAGGTTGCACTTTTTACATGTTATCCATTCATACAGCTGGATATTTACTGAGGCAAATCTGGGTTAAGTGCCTTGCCCAAGGGTACAGCAGCAGTGCCACAGTGGGGAATCGAACCAGCAACCTTTTGGTTACAAGCCCTCTCCTTACCACTATGCTACACTGTATCCCCTAGTCAGTACACAGGACCAGTCCCTGTAGCACTGTGCCGTGCTGGCTCGGCGCCCGGCCCAATCTCGCCACCCGGCGCCGTCCTGCCGCGGACTCACCGGCCTGGTTGGTGGTGACGGTGACGGACACGGCCTGCTCGCGGCCGGGGCTCTGCTTGGACACGCCGTTGACGGCCCACACCTCGAAGGTGTAGTTGGTGTGGGCCTGCAGGTCGTTGATGGAGACGCGCGTCCCCTTCAGGCTGAGCTGCTGGGGGTGGAAGTGCACGCTCCCGCCGCAGGGCTGGCACCCCGCCGGCTCCGCCGCGCCCCCGCCGCACCGCTTGCACACCACGTTGTAGCTCAGGTCCTGCCGGCCGCCCGTCGACGCCGGCGGGCTCCACTCCAGGTTCACCGACGTCTCGTTCACGTTGGAGATGAGGTGCTGGGGGGCCGAGGGGGGTCCTGGGACGGGGGGAAGATGCGGGAGGGAGGGGGAGAGGGAGAGAAACGGATGGAGCAGGGAAGGTGGAGGAGAGGGGGAGGCAGAGGAGAGGGAGAGTGGAGAGCAGTTAGACAGAGCGAGACGCCCACAACATTTCGTCTCTGAGTAAGACCCACGCTGGGCAAGGACTTTAGCCACACGCAGAGAGGATGGCATTTATTGCTGTATACTTTGGCCACATTTACCGACACGCTCCCCACCAATAAAGCATTTTGAATTTGAATTTATGACATAACTGCGCATTTGCACATCAGACACACGCAGAGAAGGAATTCAAACATCACGGGGACAGAGCGTTAATGCACCCTCTTTTATTGCTCTCAGCTGAGATATGGTACGGGCAATGAGGTGATTGAGGGGCCGGGCGGGCGTGACACATTCCTAATGCACCGGCACCGGAGAGGAGCCGCTGTTTAGCACTGAAGCGCTAACGGGACCAGCTAACGAGGGGCACGGGAGCGGCAGGGACACGGGGACAGCCTGTCCACCAATGACAGGAGCCGGCACTGTGCATCTGTGCTGGTTGCTGCTCTGCAATGGAGGAGGGTCAGAGCGAGACAGCTGCAGACAGCGCCCGCTCCCCTCAGAGTCAAAAGCGGGCGATTAGCATGTACGGGAGCACAGAGGGGGAGAAAAGGAGAGAGAAAGAGACAGAGGGAAAGAGCGAGAGAACGGGAGGAAAAGAGATGGCACAAAGGGCAGGCGTGGGCGTGCGAGGGTGAGAGAGAGGAAAGAGGAGGGGAGCTGGCTGGTGGAGAAACACACTGGGAGTGAGAGAGGGAAAGAGAGAGGGGAGGATAGAAGGAGAGAAAAGAAAGGGGACAGGACAAGCTAGAATGGAAAGAATACTAGAGTGCACGCAGCCACGCCGCAAGAAAGAGAGAGAGACGAGAGAGAGACAGAAGAGACGATGACAGACGTCGGCTGACGAGGTCAGGCACACACCCCCTCTTGGCCTTTTGGCTGAGATCAAGTGTCACGCACACAGACACAAACACACACACACGTCATGACAGGTCCAGAGGCCAGGCAGATGGGGACATTTACCAAACGATGTCATCAGAACACCCTGCACCCTCAAATCCATTTCCTCTCCAAATGAAAGAGCCATTATATAGCCTCATTAGGCCGTGCGGCAACGGCACCCTCATTCACCGACTGAACGCAGCGTCTAATTTGAGGTGATAGGGGAATCTTCAACATAACGTTCCCTTATTTTAGCCTTTATTGGCTTTCAGCTCATGAATACAAATCCTGCTCAATGGCCCAATTAATGTTTTATACTGAGCAAAGTTTTTAGCTCATCATTATCATGTAATTTGCAGAGTTTATATATAGGCTATATTCTTGGATGTAAAAGCTCATTCAAGTCACGTGCAGGTTGTATTTCTTTTTCAAGTAGAAATTTATGTAACAGACCCGCAGGGCTTCAAACTGTACTTTTCCTTATTTTATGACTGATTTTTTATGGCGGACAGAAGGCACACATTCCAAGAGCACCCTCACTGTGACCATGTTCTACGCCCATCACCACCCTCTCCCCCCCCCCCAACAGCCTGAGAACTCCCATTGCGGGACAGGCGGGTGGTTGCTTGGATACAGGGAAGGAAGGACAGCAAAGTCATTCTCATCGCATTCTTTTCACCAAAACAGGTTGGTGCTAAGCCTGGTCATTACTGTGCTACTGTACTGGGGGGGAGGGGGGGAATCATAGACTCTATTACATTGCAGCTGAAGCAAAATAGCTCTTTTAATGGGGAGGTAAAAAAAATACACAGAGGAAAACATAAAGACAATCATTTCTTCACTGAGATTTAATCATCAGCCTGAGGGGAAAGACATTTTGTTCTGGGGGGAAAGTTTCAGCGTTTGAGTGGGATGATGTATAAATAAGCACTGCATTTCTTGCTTAATTCAGTCCAGTGTAATTCAAATTCAAATAAGATTTATTAGCATGACAAAGCCCGCTTTGCTAAAGCAATTGAACACAATGCATTTTACATTAGGTACAGGTACTGCATGTAGTGTAGCTGTATAACCGAACAAATCTCTCTCTCTCTTTCTGTCTCTCTTTCTTTTAGTTAGTGAGGCAGAGTGGTGCAGAGTGGTGCAGAGTCAATGGGTAGAGACAATGCACAGAGTCTCTCTGAGTGACAGGAATGATTAACCCTTCGTTGTCCCTGCCCGCTGAACCTGGGAATCCCAGGAAAAACATCAGGGAGCTCACGTGCCAGGGGTCAAGGGGTGAGAACCGAGCTAAGGGGGTAAAGTACACTCCAGCACAAAACCGTGCGAGAGGGGTGGGCAGGAGAGCGGACATGACTCAGAGTGTTATCACTGCAGGGGGAAGAGCACCCTTAATTCGGTTAGCGTGGAAACGTGTTGTTACTTCCATTTCGCCCTGACTCACGCGATGACTTTGTGTCTATTCTTCCTGCTCGCTTTCTTTGTTCGCTGTGAGAAAAAGAAACAACGAGAGCGTGGAATATTCCAGAACACACCTCTGGCCCTCTTTGGCCTCTGGCACACACAAACGTGCCAGTTGCCTGCTGATGAACTTTGAAATATTTATCGTGATAATAAAAATAGAAACCGTGGTGACCAGATGCAACTAAATGGCATTTTGTTTGTCAAGATTGTCAGAAATTCATTTATTCAATCATGGACAACACCCCTGCCCCCCCCCCTCACCTTTTCTGCCCCTCTTCCACTAACAAAACAGTGGCTTGTCTGAACACATTCGTCGTTTGTTGTATGTTTCAGGCGTTCATTGGTATGCCGACACACAGAATGCTGACTGTGAGCAGAGATTGGGAATTTAGCCATTAATCAGGGACTGCTGTGCATGCGCGCACACACACAGAAATGCGCACACACACACACACTCTGTGCCAGTTGGGTGTATGAACACTTACGGGTACAGGGCATGGAGGCGGGGTCGGTCTCGGAGCGGAAGTAACCCTTGTCACAGGTGCAGGAGGTGGAGCCCTCTCGGACAGAGTAGCTGTGCAGGGGGCACTTACTGCAGCCGCCGTCCGTCGCTAAGGCCCTGAAGTGACCCACCTTACAGGCTGAAAGAGAGAGAGACAGAAACGTCATTCAACATGTTTTATTCAACCGGACTGGATGGAGCAGTGTTCACATCTCCTAATGTTTGTGGGGGTTGGGGGGGTAGAATGACGGGGGTGCAATACTAGCACTTTTTCAAAATAAATATATCAGTTACAATCTGGTTTACAATCAAAGCCTTTATGGGATGTGAACACACTGAACACATGACACTGAAACCCTGCATGCAGAATTCTACAGAAATATACAGAGAAAAAAAAACAACCATAAGACATCACATCCATAAACATGTGATAAGATGCTGGAAGCAGTTTAGAACATCTGAAATCCAAGAGCAATCCCCTGAAATGTCCCTCTAAGAAGGTACTGAAGCTGACTAAATTGCTGATTCAAATGAACATGCACCAGGCTCAGACCAGCACCCTAAGTCTTTAATTCGAATTAGTGTAGTGGTAAGGAGCAAGGCTCACAATCCTGATTGTTGGTTTGTTTCCCAGGAGGCTCAAATGCTTTTGTATCCATAGGAAAGGAGCTTAACCTGAATTGCCTCAGTAAATATCCAGCTGTATTAACAAATCACATGGAAAAATGTAGCTAATAAAAGCTAAGCAAATGTAACACAATGTAAATGGATTGCTGTGACAATGAAACTAAAACACAGAACAAACTCACTTGCTATCTAGCTCTAAAAAGGAATACCACACTTGCATCTTCCCACACGTGCCACAGTGTCCAAGCAGAGACAGATACAGGCCAACACAACAGTCCCAATGATCATAGCAAAAGCCACCTAGGACGGCAGACACAGGCAAACCTGCTTAGGCAGGGAGAACATGATCTGTTGTTACCGTGGGACAGGAGAGCTGGAGAGAGATGCACTCTCTCTAACAGTGCAATGGATCCTCTGAAACAAAGGGGACATTCAGCTCCTTCCCCCATTTCACACACATGAGCGACGCAGAAAAGCTGACAGCCTCCCTGGGCGAAGGCCCTACAGGTCACCTATTGGCCCAGTATGACCCCCCCTGCTGCAGTCTGAGGGACAGACAGCAGGTGCTCCACACAGAGAGGTAAAGGGTGACTCAGAACAGTCAGAGTACTCATTTTGTTGATCTCTTTCTGTTTATTTATTATTATTATTGGATTCTGTGATCTAGCGACTGATGTATGGTAGTATACTTGGCTTCCTTAGTTTAGTGAGGTTGAACAAGATAACTTGGGGTAGGGCTTGAATAGTGTTATTCACTGCGTGAGTGTTGTTAGTCTGGTCTGACACTGTTGCTCATCCAACTTGAATGGATACACTTCCATTCTTTTGTGCTGGAAGTCGCTCAGGAAAAGAGCGCCTGCTAAAAGAACGTGATATAATGTAATGTCAGTATTGTCGATCTTATGACTTCTTGTTGCTATTATTATTCTACTCACACTTTGCATGATTATCGTTTAGTATATTGACCTGCGTTGATAACACCTCCTTTTAATTTCATACAGATAATGTGCCTTTGAGTGAGCTGGAAAACAGAGACAGACAGACAGAGACAGATGGAGAGGAAGGAGACAGAGCTAGGATGAATGGCTGGGTGTGTTTAAAGCTTGCAGAGCCACATTGTGACTGAACTTTAAGTGGGCAGGAGGGTGGGTAGGAGCTCATGGAACAGATTATTCAAATCACATGAACGCACGCAAGCACCTACCCACACAAACACGCATTCCCGCAGACTCACACGCAAGCACCTACACATGCAAATTAACATGCACACCCACAAACACACACACACAAGCACCTACCCACACAGACACATGCTCCCACAGACTCACACGCAAGCACCTACACACAAACACACAGGCACACAAATATACATGCACACCCACAAACACACGCACACAAGCATCCACCCACACAGACACCCACTCCCACAGACACACACACGCAAGCACCAACACACACACACACACACACACACACACACACACAAACACACATGGAAACATTTCCACACACAAACACATGCCCACACACATGCATGCACCTACACACAGACCTATACACCCACAAACACACAGACGCAAGCACCTATACACAAACACACATACACACAGGCACCTACAAACACATGCAGACACACAAAGACATGCAAGCACCTACACACACAAAAACAGACATATATGCACGCACATACACAAAACACCCACCCACCCACACACTCACACACACACCCATTCTCCTGCGCATCCGTTGCAGTTCCTTTTCAGTTGTCTGTCTCTCTCATCCTTCAGTGTGCGCAGCTAATAAATAACAGAGCGACTGCTACTTCTTCCTTTTTTCTCAGTCACAAAAGGAATGTCTGAATGAGAGAGCACTGAATGGCCACATTATTTTTACGACCGTAATTATGTGCGCTGGTTATATCTGTGGAATGCAGCACACCCAAGTTCTGAACAACCAGACCGTTGGATGCGCCGATTCTCCTTCCCTGGAATGAGGACAAAGGGTTTCAGAGCTTTTTCATCTCGCATTTATTGCGCTATCAATACTTCCTCCCGACACAGAGCATATCCACATGTAAAATAATGGACTGTTTAGTTCTTTCTACAGCCTGACCATAAATCTAATCTTCCTTTTTACAATCACTTTACACAGGGCGAGGTCCTATGCATCTGAGTTCAGTTTCACAGTAATCCAGGAAATGTCAACTCAGTTTCTCAGCTCTCAAAGTACGTCTGTAGCTGTGTGTGTGTGTGTGTGTGTGTGTGTGTGTGTGTACCTGTGTTTATGTTTTAATAGGTACTGGAGTCAGCAGTGGATACATTTCACTCATAACCATGATGTCCAGGGTTTGACAACAGCAGAGCATACACACCATGGTGAAGTGGGTTTACTAACACCACTGGGAAACAATCCCATCCTAGCAACATGACTAACCATATTATGAGCTGTAAAACACATCCGCATGGAACCGTTTTTTCAAAGGTCCATTTAGAATGGACCAGAATCCACTGCAAATGCCCCAGTTTTGCAGCAGCCCTGTAAAGGAGTTCTGAACCTTTCAGAGTGAGCTCTCATTGGAAGGAACACATACATTCATCCTCATCCTGCTAAGAACTGCCAACTCTTTCATGTTTACACTGAAAGAGAAATAAAATCCAGGAAAAAGGGACCAGCGGAAAAGTCCTCTCGCGGCCAATGAAGATCTAAAGAGGTCTGGGCTGTGACTCTGGTTGATGTGCTTTTGCACAGGGTTGGGAGAAAGAGAAAGAGAGAGAGGATGATTGGAATAAAACCTTCACAAGGCTGTGAGGTTCTGAATCACAGCCTGGTTCCCTTCAGATCTCCTTCAGTTCTAAACCCCCAGGGGGAGGGGCCTGTCCTAACCCCCAGCAGTGGAGAGAAGAGAGATTATCCCGAGTCCTCAGATCGGAAATGAGGGACAGAAAGAAAAGCGGAGGCGGTTATTCTCGGGGGTGACGTCGAGGTCGGCGGGCCCTTTTACAAATGGCAGCCTTTATCGATGTGCGCTGGAGAGGGAGAGAGAACAGAGGGGCTCCCGCTGACCGGTGCTGGTGCCCTTTGATAGAGGGTTGCGGGGAGTCAATTGCAGGAGTCCCGCTCCGGGCCTTCTGAGCGAGACGGAGTCCCCTTTATCTGCTCTCCCCTGGGTTATCTGATGAGCCCACCTGCTCCGGGGCCCTCCGCGCTCACCCAGGCACGGTGAGGTGGGCCAGCTGTCCCCGCCGCCCTGACACCGCTGACCTCACATTCCTGTCCCCCGGCAGCCCCTTGTTGTGACAAATACAACAGGCTCCCAGATAACCCTCGCCCCCCCACGGAGGGCAATACCTCCACGTTCTTTCATGGGCCGGCGACCACAGGGGGAGGATAAACGCTGGTTTATTGGTGCGGCTCGTACGGGGACTGAACTGATGAGTTATTTTGCCCTTTCATAATGACGCAGTAATTACCGGCCTCTGCCCTGTTATTCAGGGTCATTACTCCCTCCACCCCCCCGTCCCAAACGGGAACAATGTGTTCTTTTAAAAGGAAAAAAAATGCTTTGAAAGCTTTAACGGGTTTAAGCATTCGCTTACCTATTTTCTGTGCTGTCTGAAAAAACAAGCTAGGGTGGAGATATGGGAAACAAAGGATTCTGGGTACATTGTGTGTTGAGAGAATAGAAGGCATACAGGTATAAATGCACCGGTTATGTACAGAAATCTTCCCAGAAAACAAAAAGAGAAGAGGAAGAAAACAGAGACGAAAGTCTGAGCGTTCAATTCCAGAAAAATCCAGTACAGTTTGGTGTGTCTTGGCTGGGAGAGAGAGAGAGAGAGCGAGAGAGAGCGAGCGAGATGGAGAGAGAGACTGACTTTTCAGTCAACTTTACTTTATCAACTTGGACAAAACAAAAAAAAGAACGTGCAAACAAAATGAAAACATAAGTAAACAATCAAGGAAAATAAATTAAAAACACATCCAATGAAAACACAAAGATAAAAACAAAAGCATGCAATGAAAACTGTAAGAAAATACAGAAAAACAGAACATGAACCTTGCCCTTTCATAAACATGCATATATACACAAACACACAAACACGCACGCATAAGCATACACGTGCGCATAAGCACAGAGAAGAGTGGGGTCTGAGGGACAACCATACCACACCCCCCAACCCACACACACACACACACACACACACACACACACACACACACACACACACACACACACTCGTCTTCTCTCTCCCCCGTTCCCCTGTCCCTCTCTCTCCCCCTCTCAGAAGAAAAGAGCTCCTCAGGTGTCAGAACCCTGCTGCCCGGGGATCAAAGCCAGACAAAGATGGCGCTGAATTACCGCTCCCTCTGGAACCTCTCAAACAACACTTCCTCACAGTTCCGTATTATATACATACATATGTCCTTTCTGATACTCAATCTCTATATATAGCCTTCCCTCCTCTCTTTGTCACTCCCTTCTCTCCTCTCCCTCTCTCTGTCTCGCTTTTGTGTCCTGTCATGTGAGCGGAGCACTTTTCAGGGGAATGTCAAGGATCTTGGTGAAATGCTCGCAGTAAAATAACTTGTTTCTCGTATGTTTAGGAAACGCTGTCTCCCTCTATCCACAAGCAAAGAGACAAAACAGCATATTTTAAAACGAGTGCCACACAGTCCACACTCAGACACAGCTCAGGACCTGTTTAAGAACCCGGCTGGGCCTCTGCCTGTCCAAACAACCATCTCTCCCCCTTAGAAGTGAATGGCTATGCATAATGTCACTTGTTCTTTCAAAGCCCTTACAGTGGCTTTGATGAGTTTTTGTTTGCCATAAAACACAGTTAATGTAGTTCTCTTACGGTACTGCTTCCCAGCGACTCTAGATTAGGGTTTTATGTTCCAGGTGGCTGAAGGTCAACAAGTATTACAGAAGGAGTATGTCTGCTGAGACCAGAAAATTGCTAGGGGGCAAAACACACAATAACAAAATGCTAACAAAATGTTAACGTACAAAATAACTACAAAAGGGAAGAGGAGGTGTTACAAAAGTGAATCAAGTATGCGCTCTGATGCTGCTGTGCTCAGAGGGGCTACATGGAGGATTACACCCCAGCATCAACCAGACCAGTGTCATGTGACCCAAAGCCCGCCTCCACAAACAGCTGGGGAGACTCCAAAGGAGTCACACACAGAGCGCACCACAGGTTACAGAGGGCATAAAAATCTGGCCGGCAGACAGCGCAACAGCAGGAACCTAGAGGTAAACAAACTCAGAAACACTGTCCATTGTCTTTCTAAATTTCCTCAGAAAGCCCTAGAGACTGCCATTGACCAAATTAAGCCAGGCAGGAGGGGGGTTGGTTGCTGGAATAGGGTGGGGGCTTATTTTCCTGAATATGTGTGCTTGAGGGTCAGGGGGTCACATAAAACCTTAAAATGAGTTATAGCTGCTTTGGGGAAACAATTAGGAGAGGAAATTACTCATTGCTCAGTTGGGGAGGGGGGGTGCTGGATTCAACAATCCCCCTCCCTGATGTTTGTACCAAACATCCTGCCGACCATCTTACACCCGATGGGAAAAACAGATGGATTTACACCTCTGTGAGTAGCTTATCCAGCCTTTGCGTAGCTGCTGTTTGTCACACCTGAGGCCAGCATGTGGTACTAAGGACACTATCCTTCAGCAGAGGACATGAAAGAAAAATCACTTATCTCTCCCCATCAGACTCTAAGAGTTACAGTTCTTCAAAGGTGCATCCATACCCTGCCCTCTTACCATTAGTTCTATTACCTGATGGATTTATACAAAGTGTACACTCCATTTACGCAAGACACTCTTTGAATTGGCTGTTGAAAATAGACACGTTTTAACCCTCATGCCGAATTCTTGAAGCGTCGTTTACAGTGTACGGCTTGAAAGAACATAATGTCTTGGAAATAGAGATGACAGCCCCGACGGACATTCTTCCAGCTGCCTTTGTGGGCCCACAGTCATTAACCCCGGAGGCCGGCCCCCTTGAACCGGCTGCCGTGGGCGCAATGTGATATGCGGGTTAATGGCTGCGGGGTCATAGAGGGTTAGCCGGCTAATGCATTGTCTCACGTTAAACACAGACACAAGAAGGCGCGCTGACAGACAGAACCGGGAGCTAATGACCCAGGGTCCCGCACAGGGACCCAAACCTGTAGACACCCCACGTCGATAAGGGACGGACTGGAGGCTGCCAGGAATGGATGCGAAATAGGCCTCATTCACCAGGGACTGAAGGACTGATGCATTCAGACCGGCTTTATGAGCACGGGCAGCATTCCTAATGGATTTTAGGGCATGGACGTGTAATTCAGGGCATGGGCATATGAGGCTAACCCTTACGCCCCTCCATCTCTCAGAGACATAAAGACAGAAAAGCATAAACAGAGACAGCGAGAAGAGAGAGACAGAGATGGACAGAGAGGGAGAGAGAGAAAGAGAGAGCGAGAGAGAGGAGAGAGTGTGAGAGCGTCTGCGTGTTCAGCAGGGGATGCGCGTACGTTGGGAGACTACTAAGAAGTGCTTAGCTGCGCAGGCCAGAGTGATATTGATTTCTCCTTACAGGGGTTGGGACCTACCACTCAATGGCTGTTTAAAGACAGCACCAGGTTTGTAGCAACCCCCCTTCCCCTTTCTGGCAGTTACAGCCAGTTCACTCTTCAAATGACCCCCCCAGGCAACACCACCTCGGGGCAGAAAGTGGACATGTCCGCCACAACACAGAGAGAAGAATGTGTGTGTGCTAGACCTTCCACTCCCCGGCTTTAAGGCATGGGTCTGAGATACTCAGGTGTAGATCAGCGGGGCATATTTGTAGAGGAGACATCAAGGTGTTTATGGGTTGTCAGTTTACGGGGCCCCGGGCCCATAACCGGTCTGATGAGGTATCTATATTGAGCTGCTCAGTCTAGGCTAACTCAGGCTACCAGTTCAGCCAGCAATTCCTTCCTCTCAGCGTAGACGAATGGGACCACTCCCCAGCCTGGCGGGATTTAGTCAGCTTTAGATCAAAACCAGAGCAAGAGATGAGACAGACACTTTTCAAGGTGTTTGTGTGTAATTGCCAGCCGGAGGGAAGTGAAGGAGAGGGGATGAAGGCCTGTCACGCAGGTGTCCTATTAGTGATGTATTTAGGTTAGCGCTCGCTAGGGTTAAAGAATGTATGGCACAAGTGAAAATGGCTTCTGCATGTAACAGTTTAAGGAGGTGCAGAGATCCGCATTAGAGAGATAAGATCCATGATAAATGGGTCTACCGGAGCTGTAGGTGAGGAGAAGGTCAAGTTAAAAGCACAGGAAAAAGCTGTGCAGTACTCCAAATGACAGCATTAGCACGAGAAACAAATATGAAACCTCTCTCTGTCTCACTCACATTCTCTCCCCTCTCTCTCTCTTTGCCCCTATGGCTCCTGTATCTCCCTCTCTCCTTTCTCTCTTTGCCCGTTTCCCTCCTGTATCTCTCTTTCCCCCTCTCTCACACGGAATAGTGAATGAGTACACTTTCCCCCAAAACAATCGGCTCAATAAGCCGTGCGATGACCCCCTCCATTGTGACCCCCCCTCCTCTTTTCTTCCGTCTTTCAGTGCTCCCTCTTTCCCCTCCTTCCCAAACGTGCTCCCCTGACCTGTGGATTGGCCCTCCGAACATGGAACCCCTCCCCGGCCCTCCTTTTTCCGCCCCCGTCGGCCCAGCTGTCGGGGTCTGCCCGGGTCCCCCTCAAAAAAAAAGAGCACAGAGAGAGGGGTTCTCCTGCCCCGGGCATTGGGGGGCAGGGGTATTGATTCAGGGGGGCTATTGACATGCTAATACGCTCGGCGATGGCTTTCCTCCTCCTTTTTTCCCAGCCAGGTCTTCAAAGGCAGCCTGATTCTCAAGGGGGCCGGGGGTGCGGCGCGGTTTACTAAACAGCCCCCCCTCCTGCCCCCACCACCACCAACATCACCCAAACCGAGGAGCAGGAGAAGACACCACGCAGACAGACCCAATAACACAGGCTACTGCAGAGCAAAGGGAAGACACAGCCTGCAGAGGAGATGGGGAAAGAGCCTGCTGCAATACACGCCTACTTAGTAGACCTCCTTACACAGGACGACTAACAGTGCTTGCATTTTCATATGTTTATTGTTTGATGCACCTGGATGTTTGCTGTAGTGTATTTCCTTTCTCAAGGGCAAAAACTGTTGTGACCCACTGGGCGACTGAACTTGTGACCTTCCATTTACAAGCCTTAATTGCTTCTGCCGCATCCCTCTCCCTTCCGCCTGAAGGAAGGAGAGTGTGGCCCACAGAGGCTTGTATGTCAAAGTATTGTCCGTTCTGAGCAGAAAATAAAGCATGCGTCCAATCTGAACTATGCTGTGATGGAGAAATAAACCTACAGTGCAAAACTAAAGACAAATAAAGAACAACTTAACTTATTCTGAAAGCAGGAAGAGTGAGTTAGCCTCCTGCCCCCGGGCTAATATGTTTCAGTGGGACGTTGGGGTGATGTGTGGGGGGCGTGGGGGGTGGTGTTCATTTCAGTCACGCTTCTAAAACCGCATGTTTCTGCCATGAATTAGACGTGTTCAGGAGAAGGTGATGAGAGGGCAGAGGAAAAGAGCACTGCAGTGATTTATGCCTGGGCGGGAACCGTGCGAACACCACGATAACGATAACCGGGTCCTGGGCGCGCACTGCGAGGGGGATTTCTGCTAATGCCTTGAGGAAGACCAGACGCACTCAAAAGATGTCTCACTCAGCTCTTTAAATTACCTGAACAGCGCTGCATCAATGTCAAAGTAACAGCCATTATTAAATCCAACCCACTGACTGCCTCAGGGAAAATATAAAAACGTATTTTCTTTTTTGTCTATAATTTCCCAAATGCCATACTCCACTGAGGGCACTGGTGCTTTTTATAGAACAAATACATGATCAGAGAAGTCTGGAGTGATTAGGGAACCATGCTTATGACCAGAAGGTTGCAGGTTTGAAACTTGGAAGGGGTCAGTGCTGCTGTGTACCTTAAATGAGGTACTTAACCTTCTTAACTGTTTTAATAAATGTCCACAATCTCTCATGGACAAACAGTTTTGCTCTGAAAGTAAATAATATAACAAAATAAAGAGGTGCACACTCTGTATGTCTGTGTGTTAGCACCCACTAGGAAGAATGCTTGCTGCTGGTCTGAAGACCTCCCATTTCATTAGCACTCCAAATAGGCTGTTGAAGCAGCACAACAGCCTTTCAACCTAATTGTCAGTTATTAATGATCATTACTGAAACAACACCAACAATCTGATTTTGATGCACTTCTCCTGACTCTTGTGATTAAGCGAGAACCGCTAATTGACAAGCGGTGGCCCCGCCCTCCACAGCCGGATCTCGAAACCGTTTAGCAAAACCCTCACATCTGACTCCAGTGGCATGCCGGCCTGTTTTTGTTTCCCGAGGTGACGATGGTCAAGTTTAACGCAGCCTGAATGAGACACAAAGGAGGGTTGACAGCTTGCGGGACCAAACCCCACCCTCCCCTCAACACCCCTATCGCCCTGGACTTCTGCCCCAGAGCCCCCCTCTGGTTACCCGGGTGACCCCTCTGGGAAGAAGCCAGACAAAGCCCAAATACGGGCTCGAACTGAGAGGGGGGCCAAACGTTAACCAGCAAGGCGAGTGTGCGGAGGTCGGGGGGTAGCTGCTTAAACCACTATTAGCCACTACATTGGACAGCTCTGTAGCAAAGGTGCCAACAGGAACGTAAAAGAGCACAGGCAGGGGGTGATAAGGCAGAGGGGCTGACATTAGGAGTGTGGCATCAAAGCACTGAGGAGAAAATAGACCTCTCATTTTACGAGGGTCCCCCTTTGTTTCGCATCACGTAGAGTGCTGTTAAAGTTAGCTGGTAATTATATGCAATTTAAGCCGTTAATGTTATCCCCCTGCTGCATGCAGGCAGACAGATGCATTGCAAAGGCTGATCATCTGCAGCTACTGCAGCGAAATGCACAAGCTCAAATGAAGGGGGCGGCTATCTGCACCTCTGCGAGTGAATGCTCGCTGGTGCAAGCTTACGCGTGGAGACGCACGTCCAGACGGGCGCTCTGGTTACGCTGAACAGGGTGGAGCCCCCGTGTTCCTCCGTTAGCCCTGCCTGTCAGAGGGGATCATCCCACTTCCCCCATCGATCACTTGCAGGCGGCTGACGGGTGAAGAGCTGTCAGGGCCACACTGACACCACAGGGGGCAGAGATGGTGGGCAGGTCAGGGTCAAGGGGAGAAACACACAGGCACGCACATGCTCTCACATACACACACGCACATAAACACATATGTACACACTCTCTCTCTCTCACACACACACACACACACAGAAGCACTTTTACAGGGAGGAAAATGAGAGTATGCAAGACTACAGAGATGCAGACAAACTTGAGCAGGTTCAATCGAAACATGTTCCGAGTTAGCTTGGCTGACTTCATACTCCTTGGATTCAAACTGTGAATCAGTGAACAGAAAGAGGAGGGGGCCTACTGCTGGAGAGGGAAGCTGTGGTCACTGCGCCGGGGGACACGGGCGTACTGTGCATTTCAGTGGCATACAAGGTATGCAAATGAGGACCCTGCTAGCCACCAAAGGACAGAACTTTTTTTTTTTCCTTTTTCTCATCCTCTCCCTCTCCCTCTTTTATCTCCCTTTGGGCAAACAAACTTAACCATTCAGAAATCACAGACAGCAGATCAGTACGATGATGCTGTTGCCGTTTTAAGAACGTTGCTGTAATTTAGGTTTAAGGGAGCCAAGGTTTTGAATGTTTGTAACGTGAATAATGAATTGCGGCCGTCTTTTGACATTTTTTGCATTCAGTGGATTTGTAGTATAATCAAGCTCTTTATTTACAGTTGTTTCAATAAAGGATTTAGCAGTAAAAGCTCTCTCTCTCTCTCCTTTCTCAGACAGCTGATTATTCTTTCACAAGCTAAGAGGAAAGCGTAGGGGAGGAGTCACAACTAGTGACAGAGAAGACTGTGACAGGAAGCAACATGTGTGCTCCCCATCAAGCCCATAAGCATAAGCAGGACTTGAATATTCATAGTGGGGCCAAGAGACAGCCGCACAGTCTCTGGCACGGAGACAGTCATTGTCTGACAGGACGAAAAAAGGAAGAAAACACCACTCACAGCAGAGCATGAGGAGATGCACACCTGCTAAACACAGACAAATACGAACTAGCCCCACACTGACCGAACACACACCTGCTCAAACTGACCGGACTCACACACCAGCTCAAAATTACCGGATACACACCTGCTGAAAATGACCAGACACACACCTTCTCAAAATGACCGGATACACACCTGCTCAAAATGACCAGATACACACCTGCTCAAAATGACCGGATACACACCTGCTCAAAATGACCAGATACACTGGCTAAAGTAACTATTCTCCACACTCAGCAGAAAAGCAGTGTTTAACATGGTTTCAGCCGATGGCAGGAACTCCGGATGAACCTGGCTTTTGGATCTCGCTCAGCATTTTCCAGTATAATCCACCCCCGCTCTCTCCGGAGGGAGCTTTAGAGCATGTTGGGGTTGTTCAGTGTTTTAGCTTATCTTTTATCGTCGGTGAAACAGGGTAAGGCTCTTGGGACCTGGCCATTACCCAGAGGAGGTGGAGAGCGGAGTCTGCCTCCTGCAGAGGCCTGACAGCCTGGCCACGAGACCGAGGGGTATTTACTGAGCCAAAATCACTCTGAGCGCCACCAACACCGCACTCCAACAGATGATATCCACCAATAAGACAAAAACGAACAAAAAACCTCCTTTCTCTCCCTCTTCCCATGTCTCTCTTCCCCTTTCAGAAGCTAAACATGCCTGAATAATTATTTGAAAGACATAAAACATAAGTGGGTAGTGTGTGATGTTAATGAGGAGGGCATTCTTGGTTTGACATGCTCGCTATATTTGTCTGCGCGGTTTTCTTTTGTTTGCAGATTTTTTGTGGTTCTCTTTTTTGTTTTACGATTTTTTTGTCCCCCTTTTTCCGTTTTTTCCTGTTTATCTATGCTCTTTTTGACAGCTGCTAAATAAAGAGCCTTTAAAAAGTAAAGTCCTGGCAGGAGCCCCAGCTGTCAGTTTTGACGTCTTCATCGCTCGCGACCCCTGACCCCCGTCTGACGAGCGGGGAGGACGGTGACAAGGCGGGGCACCTCTGACCTCCCGTAGTGTTTGTCCCGTCGTGGCTCCTCCCTCCCGCCCCCGCCCCCACGTCGCCCGCATAATGGGGGTATGGGCGCCACTCGGGGCCCTGGAACACCCCACGGAGCCCCCTGCCCTGCCACCCCTCACATTGACGGTGAACCTCTCTATTAATCCCCACTCCAGCTGTCAGCTTACGGAAATATTAAATAGATCATCTCTGCTTTTCAAGGCTGGGAGAGCAAACAGCCTTTTAACCTCTCCCAGCAGAGGAGGAGCTGGCCTCAGTCTCCGTCTCCATTGGGCTAGGACCACTCTCTCATCTGCCCTGGAGAACACATCACAGTCTGCATATTTATATGCACTAGTCACGCACAGACATCTGCTATATCACAGACCCACATACACCCATACTACTGAAACCAGCCATATCGCAGACTCGTACTGCACATTACTGGCATCTGTCATATCACAGACCTGTATACACTCATGCTACTGAAAACAGTCATATCACAGGTCCACGCACACCCATAGTATTGAAACAAGACCTGCCCACACCACACCACTGACATCTGCTATATCACTGATCCCCATACACCCTTATTACCAAACCCAGCCATATCACAAACCCGCATACACCCATACTACTGACATCTGCTACCTCATAGTCCCAGATACAACGCATGATGGTATAGAACATGAATGTGAAATGTTTGAGCAAAATGGAGCCCGGCTCTGAATCCAATATGCTTTTATCATGGTATGTTTTCTCTACTGATTACCCAGTCCAATTTAATGGTCATTTAACCGACATTAGGACACAAACCAATGCCATAAAATGTGGCAAAGGAAAATTCCCATGCTTCACAGAGGCCCTTTGAGAAGGCAAAGCGAAACACCCAATTAAAGTGAGTCGTGTGAAATCTCCATGTGAAAGGCGGCCGCGACCTACGGTGAGTTACGGCCTCTCTTTTACACCGCGCAGACGCCCCGGTCCTTCCCACTCCGGGCAGAGAAACAGGGTGGCATTCCTGAGAATCCCACCCTGTGATGACCCCCACCATCTGTGACCACCCCCCCGCCACAACCGGGACCCCCACCTCCACCCACCAAAACCACAGCCCCTTAAATCACCGGCCGTATTTGTCATGCTGTTAGCCTCCTGACATTGAGCTCCCCCGTAAATGCAGGAAAGTGGAGCGGCCTGCCTGCTGTTGATCTTCCTCTTTAGGCACAGATGCCCTCCAGGACAGGCCCACTATTTCTTTTGGGGTGAGTTCACATGAACTGTAAAAGCACCTGGGAGACACTCACATCTCCCACTCCAGTGGGTGTCACTCCCAGTGGTGCTGAATATTAATGATCATCCAATCTCATAGACATATCAGAGACCAAGGACTGGGTACTGTTACCCATGTCTCTATGTCTATCTGCTTTTTCCCTCTTTTTGCGTTCTTCAGCGTCAATTACATACCTTATTTGAAAAAGAAAACACCAGCCCAAGAGCTAATTGTAATGAATTCTCCTCATTAATACGAAATACTCTACGAAAACTAACACTCGACATTAACGTTTGTTTTCCTGAACTGATCCCTTGGGAGCTGTTTTAAATTGGAGAGAACTACAATCAAATTCAGTCCTTTTCACAAACAGCAATGCCTCTAGAGCACTTCCCCTCCTTTCCCTTGCCAAAAACCCCTTCTCATTTTAATAGGCTGTTACTGGATGCGGACGTTTCTGTAAATGATGGACTGATAAAGCAAACCCAATGAGGCAGCAAAAAAGCAGACGCACTGACAGAACTGCCTCTGTTCTGCGGCTCTCCAACCCATTGCGAAACCAGACAGAGAGCTTCTCCCACACCACTAATGCAGTTTAAGAAAATCATTACCAGAGAAAGAAGCTGAGGAACACTGCAGAAACAGGAAATACAGTGAAGGCTACCTACTGGGACTCTCGAGCAATTTTTCCCATTTTTATTTAGATAAATCAGGGTAGTAGCCTCAGGTAGTGGTTGTTCTCTGCAGTGCAAAGCTTCCCCTGTAGCAAGGCATTGTCTCACAATGATGTTGTTGCCAGAGCCAACTATGTGGCTATGATGTCTGCTTAGCTAATATGGAATGTGAGTGGGGACTGCTCTCAGCACAGTCACTGACACAAACTACTGCTACAGACCCAAATGTAGACATATACAGTGCAAGTCAAAAGTTTGGACACACCTGATTAAGATACTGGGAAACATGCCCTCAAAGACATTTTGATCTAAAGACCTGTGCTTAAATGCTTGAAATTTGTTACTAAGGCAAATATATAAAATGAATTTGATGCCTAAGTATGAATTTCTTTCCAAAAAAATATTTTAAAAAAAAAACAGTACTTTGAAGAATCAAAAATATAACACTTTTTGGTCACTGCATTATTCCATTTGTGTTATTTCATAGTTTTGGGTCTTTACTATTATTCTAAAATGCGGAAATAGTAAAAACTAAGAAAAAAAAGTGTGTCCAAACTTTTGACTGGTACTGTATGTAGTGGAGGGGAGGTGTAAATGAGGCCAGGAAGCTCTGGTTGCTGGGGAGGGAGGGGTGCAGGATGTTACCTTGGCACGCTCCGCCGCGCTCCTCGAACCCGGGGCTGCACAGGCAGCTCCCGATGGGCACCAGCCACTCGCCGTCCGCCCCGCAGTACATCTTGGGCACCTCCCTCTCCTCGGAGTTGTCGACGCAGGAGCCGCGCACCTCCACGAGGGAGGAGGTGTCCGCCCCCGTCACCGTGTCGGGGAACTGCGCCAGGTTGCGCACCGTCAGCGGGCACCGCTTGTGGAACACCCGCACCGACACCAGGGCGATGCAGGCGCCCACGTCCTGGAAGGCCAGGTAGAAGCCCTTGCGGGTCAGCGCCCCCACGTCCCGCACCTCCGTGTTCAGCTTCATGATCCTGTCCCCGATGTCCACCTGGGTGAAGCTCTCGTCGGCGGCGACCGTGTCGATCTTCGAGAAGAGGCTCTCGCGCACGTAGCGCTCCTTGTCGTTGTTGGACTCGTAGTAGTAGAGGTTGAAGGTCTCCTTGCAGGTGCCCATGACGCCCGGCAGGCTGTTGCAGTCCCGCAGGGTGAACTTGATCTCGATGAAGACGCGCTGCGCGCCCCCCCGGGGGATCCAGTCAGTCCGCAGCCAGTTGTTCTGGCTGGGCTCCATCACGTTGCACACCTGGTAGGTGCGGATGGGCGTGTTCTTCTCGTCCATGATACTCACCTCCTCCCACTGCGGGATACACACACCATTTTATTGTAATTATTAGCAGTGGTAGTGGTAGTAGTTGTATTTCTTTAACCAAGACCACAGACTCGACATACAAAAAGTGAGTGAAAAACTACGTTTGGATCCGTTACATGACGAATCTGCCAAGGATTAGCGTGGTCTGTGAACGCTCATGTGTCCTCGGCATCCGTCCTGCTATAACTTGAGACTGGAAAGCCTTTGGTACGGTTGCGCAACACAAAATCAAAAAGACAACTTTAAGGCAAGATGACTGTTTTGCTTT
Organism: Megalops atlanticus; assembly: GCA_019176425.1. Taxonomy (NCBI): domain Eukaryota; kingdom Metazoa; phylum Chordata; class Actinopteri; order Elopiformes; family Megalopidae; genus Megalops; species Megalops atlanticus. The sequence goes on from CM032896.1 coordinate 18,130,604, forward strand.
TTAGCGCGTTTTCACGGCCCAAACCCCTGATTCGATACCTTGCGAAGACCGAAATTATAGATTGTGAGCCCTGTAAGAATACGATCAACAAAGGGATTCAGCGTGTATGTGACAGTTTGTATTCTCTTCTTTTATTCTCCAAACTGAATCGAAAATCCAGCTTTAGCGGCGATAAAGCTGCACCTTTCCCCGACTGCGAGAGGAAAAAAAACGGCCAATTCCAATCCTGAGCTGTATGCGCGTTTGTCGTCGCTGCCAGGGCCCTGTCAATCACTCCGAGGCGATAATGCAGCCGGCACCGAGCAGCCCAGCACCGCACCAAACCGCAGCGACGGGCCAAGTTCACGGATCAGCCAACAAAAGAGGTGGGTGGAGAATAGGAGTAACAATGTTCCTTTTTTCCATGTTTTACTGAAGGCAGGAATTATATTTTAGCTTTCATTTTCATATGAGCTATTTCTGTACGCAATCTGGATAATGTATGTTAAAAATGACGGCGTAATTCGGTTACACTTACAAAGTTGGCCTACACTAAAAATAAATCTGAATAGAAACCCAACGAGGAAATAATGATCAGACGGAAAGTATGGCATAAGTATGGCAAGTAATTGTCGTTCAACACGCCAGTACGCCACATTCTCGAAAGCCATACAAAGATTGTCCGCTTAAATTTCCTTCAAAAAACCTTTGGTTATCAACGTCCAGTGTTTGAACTTGAATTGAACAGCGAATTTCGTATCTTAGTAACTCTTTTTTGCACACCACTTGTTACGCTTAATTAAAAGGGCAAAACTAAACAGATGCACTGTGGCCCTAGACATACCAATCGGACTGCCGACAATCGCTGTATTCATCCAAATGGCGTAACATTGTTATAATCATTCCTGTTGGGAATAATTTAAACCTCAGCCTTTATCTTTCACACCGCTGCTGGGGTTTTTCTTCATTACCACGTTACCTTGCACCATTCATACGAAGGGATATAATGTTGCTCCACAAAAACATACTCAATTTACCCTCAGTTCAGGAAACATGATGCCCATACACACTATCTACCTAGCATCTGACCGTTGCCGAGGGAGAAGAACATAAAGGACTTTTTTCCATAGTGCAGTTTCTTTTTATGTTCGGGGAAAATACTTACCCCTCCCTCTGTTGGACTCGCAACCCATTTTAATTCCCCCTGAACTGTTCTGGAATCCAGCAATGTTACTGAAAAATAAAGGGAGACAGGTATGCCGTGTTAGAATGTGTATTTTTAGGCAAGCACAAGAGGTAACTGTTTAGTCACAGTCACAACCAGCTCTTTGCTTACGAATCCTTACTATGCGTTTACATCATTGTTATCAGTTGTAGACCTGGGTACTATTATTATTATTATTATTATTATTATTATTATTATTATGTGTATTGTGATATAATACAGATGTAATTGTGGACGGTGAGAAAAATATACTGAACTTGTTAAAGGTAAACGTTTGGGCTGTCAATTTTAAACGTTGTCCCCCCCCATGAAAAAATTGACAGATGACGTGTTTAATCTCATTGAATGTGTTGTGAGGTAGCACACACATACACACATGACATATAAATAAATAAATACACAAATAATGTGTACAGTTAACAGTAAACAGGTGTATACACATTACATTTATTTGAATGCCCTATTTGCTGCATATATCCAGCTATCATTAATAATGAATATTAAATTGTCAAGTCCTTATCGGGATAAACCAAAAACTGACAAATGGGGGACTGAGGGAACATAATCCGATACGAGATGCCCATGAACTTCACTAAGAGACTCAGAAAGGTATCATGTCAAAAACTCTTCGGGGGTGCTGGATGCTAGCCAGTCCTCTCCGTTTGATCGTCGGAATGTGGCATTTGTCGCCAACGGATTTGAGTTTTACATGTATGTAAAACCATACTGTGCACACACCGATTGTTGTATGAGCCACCGAATTTAATACCGAACGCCTATACTGTGCAGAACTGTAAACGAGATCTGAATCCAGAATGAATTAGTCGATCGTTTCTTGTTCAACACAATCTGACATCGGCTAAATTATGTTCGTGACAACTGTAGGGTACATAGTTAAGATGTTAACCAGTTTGTGCTCTGGGCAAGACGTCCTTCACGCGTTTGATGTGTCTCAAGATCGATTCTTTGAATACGCTGCAAATAAACTCTGATTTCAAGAATTTGATGTGCACTATAGGAGACGTAAAATATGTGGTCCCCCTCTCAGTATTTCAACAGAAGAGGTATTATCTTTGAAGAAATCAGTATGATCCAGGCATCATCTCGAGTAATGAAGCAAGTTAGATTCGTTAAAAGCTTATTTTAAAACGCCCATTACGCAACAATTAAATGACAAATAAGACTATCTGACGCGCTACATGTATTGCGCATGCATATTGAAGGTTATGTTGAGAGTTTGGTTCTATTTTTTGCAAAAAGCCTTATCAGAAGTTTAAAACTGCATTTTAAAACTGTCTCGCAAAATAAATCCTGTTGATCAATTCTGCAAATTAAAAAGCTCTATGGTAATGAGAGATTGTGCATCTTAAGGCTCAAGTTTATTTTGGGATTTCTCGTGCTATAGACAAGAGTATGAGCGATTCCTGGTTCTCACAATCGACCCTCATAGTAACCTACTCTGAAAAGTGGAAACCGTCTCTGGTCCAACATGAAAGTGCATTATTTCCATCAAATACTCCAGCTCCTGGTAAAACCCACAAAATAAATTAAATACAGGATACCATATTTACTTTAATCCCCGAAAAAGTGGTACAGATCTTTTCAAGCGCGTTTGATGAATGCGGACCCGTACCTCACAGGATCGGGGAGAGCGATGTATCATATATGCTACTTAAGAAGAAATCAAAACAAAATTAAACAAAAACTCCTGGGAGATCCAGCTTCATTTCCATCTCCTTACCTTCATTTGGAGGATAAATCCGTGCCGTGGAAACAAACGTAGAAATCCAAAACAAAATAGAAGCCACGGCGTTGCACACAGTTAAAGCCATTTGTGTCGTCGGTGTCTGTCCTTTCGTTCTGTGCGGCACGGTTGCTGTCTGCCCTGTCCTTGCTGAAAGAGTATTTGAGGTAGAAGTGTGGAGCTCCGTACAAACTGCCAAACCGAGGGGCGTTTCTTCTCTCTCTGACGTTGCTGTCACTCCAAAAACGAAAAGAGGCTGCAAAGTAACTCTACATCTCTGTTACCTAACCCACAGATTATCCGCTGTCAGTGAGATCTATTAACATGCGATAAAATGTAATTGTAAAAATTATCATACAATGCCTTTTCAATGACGCGTGCGTCCTTGTTCGTCCAAACTTCAGTGCAGTATAATTTTGTGTAACCTGTCTTTGTCACCCTGCCGCTTGGTTAAATGCTGTCATCAGCATTCTAGCATATAATATGATGAGGACTGTGTTACTATTGAACGTTCTTCACACAATATTGTATTTGATGATATCGTACTTTTTCCAACTGGCCCTTTAGTGTGACGTTTAATTTACTCCGTAAACCTGTCTTCAATAAACGTATTACAGACAGGGGCAAATCAAAACCAAGAGTAAAAAGTGTCATATAAAGGCTTAACGTGTCAATAACACGTTACACGTACCTCAGAGACAGTTCTGTGAAAATCACATCTATGTATATTCTATGATGTCTTGTCACATTTCATCAAATGAAATTGAGCGTATTTCTCTTTCTCCAGCTATGGAATGGCTGAAATGGTCAGGGAAAAGTCTTGACACGAGGCCGCCATCTAGCGGCTCACGTGCAAATGACATCGCAGTAGCAGCGTCGACCTTGTCACTTAACTTTATTGGAATGTGCATTTTTCTTGCATTCGAGATTACATGAACGATCTCGAACTGCAACGTCCATATTGGTGATATTCGCGTCTCAAGAAAATCTTCAATTGACATTTGTCATTGTACGTGAAAAAAAATCATTTCTGTGATTGTTGTTTTCACTTCATGGAAGCAGTTTTTCAAGGATGCCAGTTAAAGGTGGGTAAAAAAATGGCAAAGAAGACCTTACGTTTCCATGTTTTCTCTTCTTTTAATACATTTTAGAGTCTTGATTGTGTTGATAACCTGGGGTGAGAATACTACTACATAACGTACACTGCAGCATACTTTAATAATTATTCACTTGTTCATGCACCTTATTGCCGAAATTGTTCTCATTTTGATCTCACATATAACGGACGAAATATTACTCACACATTTCGTCCGTTTTGCATCTTAGACGAAATACAGAATGCTTATATTCAGTGGTCAAGCAGTATTTTATTTCTAATTTATTTACCTTTTCTATTAGAAAACTGTGGAGCACACGAACAAAACAGCTGGGTTACGAAAAACAGCACGCTTTCTAGAAAGTGAAATGTTCTTTTAATTATATATTTACTTACATTCTTTTCTTTAAACGTAAAAAAGAAGTTAAGTGAAAACCTGGAACAAAAGAGGCCTTCGTTTTGGAAGCTGACAGTTGCAACTTTGTTTCTGCCTGTCAATGCATTTCTGTGAGGATTTCTTCTTTTTTCACGTACACGTACACCTACGCAAGACTTGTCAATTTCCCGTGGTAGACGGGCATTCATGGGCCCGAGGGATAGCTCTTTTAAAGTTGTGTGAGCTCCCCGGAGATTTTAACCCAAAAGCTACTGAACTGCTACAAAGTAGTACGAGGCGTTGAGTGTACCGCGTGCATCTCCCCACGCACTTTGCCTGTTTTCCGCTGTGGAGTTTTGGTCGCTGCAGATGCTTGCAATTCCAGTGCTGAGTTCTTGCGAAGGTTCGGCACAATTAAGCGACAGAACTGTCATTGAAAAGTATATAGAGTCAGTCGGAATCAATTGATCGAAGGTCAGCGTGTATATCGGTTTTCTCACTAACTTTTTGGAAATGTCTTAATGGGCCCAATGATGTGTTCGGTGTGGAATTTTGGAGAAAATACTCAACAAGCAAAAGCTGGCTGGCTACGTTACGTTAGACATTGTCCACTCAAACATGTTTAATTTGGGTTATTTCAATCTGTTAGCTCTGCTTTAAGGTGCACCGTGGCAGTAAATCTAAATTAACTTTATCTTTAAATTTAGCCCCTTTTTAAGAATAACACTAGCCACCACAAATCAGTTACGGACATACGTTATTACAGGAGTGGAACCGAGGGATATGCCTAAGCAACATATCTTACAGTCTTAACTTGGGTTTCCCAATTAATAAGTGCGCATCTGTGTGCGGTCTCTTCTTTGCCCCCACACCGCGTTTTTTTCCTTGCTGTTTGTTGTGGCTACCTATTTTCACCATAAATCAATATTCATTTCTGATGTAACCAAATATACGCCTGTTCGAACGTGTATTCTTGTTGTTCTCCCAAGCTGATGCCAACCAAGACACTACATTGAAATGACGTTGAAGGCCTGCCGGGTAAACAGTACAACTGAAGACTGCACGTGTGCCCTACACTCAGACACACAATGCAATGTATCTGACTAGCCTGCATTATTGTGAATGCTTACATTTAATGAACCAACCAAATTAATAAAGCCAGGCCAGCTGGTTGGGACCAAAACTATACAAACCCAGTCCTGCAGGCAGTGCGTTTTGCGCCTCTGTTAAAAAAAAGCGTTCCCTGTCTTGTTCCCGCTGAGTTATTTGGCCGTACCTCTATTGTCAGGATCAGGGGAGATGCTAAAAACAGTTTTGGTTGCGTTGTGCAGCACGCAGCCCACGCGCACAGACGCAGCATTCCAAACCGCCCACACCGCGGGGTTCGGAGGCGCTGCTGTTTTCCCAGCAAACTAAGACGCGGAGCCCGTCGCTCTCTCCATCCGCGGCGTGGGTGTTAAAAAGTGGAGCGCAGCAGCTGCCATTGAGAAAACATAATCTGCAAGCCCGTTTCGGGAGGTGCGAGCGAGGATGAAGTTGGCTGAGAGGTGGATGTGGGAGATGAAGGCAGGCGGTTATTCTTTTTCGAAGTGTGCTTATGTACTGTGGATTTTTTTTTTTTGAAAACTGCTCACTACACACACACACACACACACGTCCATATGAAGTGACAAAAGTCTGTACAACACTCGTTCAACAGCACAGTCCTGTGATGATACGCGTTCTGACAAATAGTTCTTTTACTTTGTAGTTCAAATGTGTAATATATTCAAATTATCTCAAATTGCTCTAATTATACTGGCATTTATTTTTTGGTACATTTAAAAGGTTTTTCTTGTCATGCACCTTATAAGTATACAAGTATAATTGACAATTAACACTGTTCATTTAGAGTCTCATGATTATGAGCAAGTGACGTGAAACAGCTCATTGAATTGGGTTGTTGTTGACACGGGGCACTTTAGAGTTGTCCTTTGAGTAAAACAACCGCTTCCATTGTTTTTGTGGAATTAAATGACCATTTTATGCTTGAGTTGAAGCTATGAGCAAAAGTGTATGTGACCATCAATAATCTCATGTAGGCAGTGCAGAGCAGCGTATTAAAATATTTTGAGGTTATTATTTTATGAGGAAAAGGCAAATGTGCTGTCTTTCTACCCTTATTTTTAAGTACTGTGATAGCTCATACTTAATAGTATTATTTGTGGACAATGAATATTGTATTCAATTATGATCTCAGATTTGCAAATATGTTCATATGCTGCTTTTGCTGTTTACAGTATAGCCAGACCATTTTTGAGCTGTAAAATTATTGTCACATCTGTTTCTGTGTGAAGTTGTGGCTTGAACAGAGAATTTTTTGGCCTGTACCAGGCTTTGACAGTGTGAATTGCCAGAGAGACGAATAAAAGTGTGAAAAGACATCGCATTTGTAGAAGGTGTAATTTGTAGAAGGTGCATTTTTTTTGTTTTATTTTGGTCTCGAGGGCCGCCATCTTGCTGCTTTGTGAGAGTACTTTTCCCCCTGACTGAGCTATGCCACCCGCTGCAAGACCCCCAGTGCGGCATCTGGCGATTTGGGAAGGAGGGTCTTCGAAACCGATTGTCCGTTGAAGTGGTGGGATGAACGGCGGTCTCCGAGTTGCACGACTGACTGCGCAGTCACAAAGCGACCAATTAGCAGCCAGGGTGGGGGGCAGGGTAGGTTTATCCAGCTGGGCCAATGGGAGGGCAGAGCTGGATCGCAGCGGCGTCTTGGGTGCTGGCACCAGTGGGCGGTGATGCTGACATCGATGCTCATTGTTTTTAGGCCTTTTGTGTCATGGCTGTTTTCTCTTTTTTTTTTTTTTGATTGATGACCATCAGGATCACTTTCTGTTTGCTCACCAGGATTCACAGCTACTCTAAAAGGGTTCCCCTCAATGGCACCTGCTCCCATGGAATTTTTTTTTAAGAAATCCCAGATGGCATCTTCCTACACTTCTGTACTGTGGGACACTAACACAAGAGATCAGTGCTGTGTGACTGCTGAGATGTCCCGTCCCCCTTGGGCCGTGGGCAGCCTTTAATTGCCAACTCATCCCCTCCCTCTATTCCTTACCCCACAGGCCCCTCCCCCACCCCCTCCAACTTCTCTGGTTATTCTGGAACTCTCTGCCCTCAACATTACATTACATTACCTTGCATTACATTATGTTTATTTAGCACGCACTCTTATCCAGAACGACTTCAGCACAAAAGAACAGCAAGCATCAGAAATAAGGGTGACCATCACCAGCCAATGAAAGACACTCATCTAGTGTTAATGTCTGAAACGATGTCCAGGCCAAAGTTTAACCACAACAGCTCCTTTGCCACAGCTGCGATTCTTGCACCCTGTGTCTGTCCCTGAACTGCATAACGTAAGGCCAGGCTCAGGGCTTGGCCCTGTAACATCTCAATGGATTTCTACCCAAGCAGGGTGCAAGTCAGTCAAGTGGCTTGGCAAGAATGAAACCAAGCTGGCTAGGAATGTAGCAGGGATGAAGTCATGGAACAACATCAGGGACGACGTGGAAAACCCCACTGACCACGCTGGAACACCCACCTATAATCACCCGCTGGCGCGGAAGTCCTGTTACCATTGCTGAAACTCCGTAGGCCCATCGTGAGAACGTTAAGTGTAGAATGAGCCTTAAGCAGTAGAGCAACACAATGTTGACGGAGACGTGTGACAGCAGGAGCCCCAGGGAGCCGGTGTGTGGGTGCTGGAGATGGAAGACTGAGGGGAGGGGGACGCAGTTTGCTGCTGGTGGCAGCTCTAATGTCACCTCTCCGCTCTACATACCTGTATTTCCATATGAACAGCTGGTGTTGTGTGCTTGAATTAGGGAAGAGAGTGGAGTTAGAGTAGGTCAAGAGGCTACAGCGCCACCATCTGGGGTGCGCTGTTCTTTCCAGCGCCACACACCCGTTTTATTCAGAGAGCCATCCCTCCCATCAAACAGGTTTTTTTATTGCACCCACTAAAAACAGTTGGTCACAGTCAGCGAAACTCTAACATTCAGCAGGTAAATCCTCCTGATTTTACTACTACGGATAGCTGGAGTCGTGGAGAAAACCCAGGAAGAGAGAGAGAAGAAGAATGTAATGGTTCCAGTGAGAATCTCATCCAAATCCATGATTGCTGTGGTAAGATACACTGGATATACGAGATATACAGCAACAGCTTCTCTAATGGTTTAATGGTTCACTGCTGACCTTTGACCTTTGACCTTTGCATAGATGAACATGATTTGTTGAAGTGGAAAGTGAAGGATCAGGTTATGAATGACCCTGATCAAGGCTCCATCTGGTACCATTGTATAAATTGAATCAAATGACCGCAATTTATTCTCCAGATTTCTTACTTTAAAACTATTGCCCCAATTTAATGGTATTTTCATATGAGGCACACCCTGAAAAAACAGGATAAATGTTGTTTTCTTTGGTGAACATCATGGCAGTCATATTGCTCCACATATTACCCACACAGTTCCCTGTTGTCCTGTGTATTAACTGAGCCAAATACCTGTGGAAACACTGTTCTGGACTCCAAAATGCCTTCGCGTACATCAAGAGCCCATATTGATTTAAAACACACCGACTCCAAAGGCAGCAATTGGTGCCAATCCAACGTTAAGTGATTTCATCAACCAATCCCATCCTGTTGAGTCCGTCCAGCAGACACACAAGGGTCTCGCAAGTCTCCCACAACTCGGTACAAAAGCTCTCCTGTTGCCTCAGTGACATGGAAATGCTGTGAGAACATTAGCAGGGTGGTGCTTATGCCATAACTGTAACATTTTAAAACATTTTGGCCGCGTAGTAGAGGGAGAGGAGAATACGCCACTGTTTCTGTTTACATAACCACAGATGTGTAAGCTCCACATATACATATGTCGTGATCTGGCTTTTCTCCTCCTATCCTTAAAATCTTAAATAAACGAAAGGTCTGAGCCAGGCACCTGCCCTCAGCAGGTGTAAGGGTTAATGATGTGGCCAGAGCAAGTGAGGGGACAGCAGGTGTGTGATCCAAAGCAATCAAAGCATTGATGAAACAGCAATGAATCCCGCATCTTCCATACCCTGCCCTCAAATACACGCACAGATTCTCATTGCCGCTGATCCTTGCTCATTCTGTTGTCTTGGAGTGGCCGGATCAGCTGCTCTAATATCCTGCAAGCAGTGGTAGCTGCTCCTCGATAAGCTAAAAGTGGAACCTGCGTGTGAATCTGCATTAATTTAGCGACAGCGCCGTTGTGAGACGGACACCTCCCCTCCCACTCTAACCTCTGCAATCTTTCCCCCGAGCCTCCAGGGGAAGGAATGCACTTTGAAGTCACGGCACAGAATTGCGTGTGCCTGATGACTCTAGTCTAGGTCTAAGCAGCCCAAACATACTGCCTGTTAATTATGAGTGTGGCACGGTCTTTAGGATGGGGGGAGGGAGAGGATTTAGGGCCACTCTTATCAGCATCAGTGTGTCCGGGGGTCACAGATTAGCCCGGGGCGATTTGGGTGGACATGTCCCTTTCCATTGTACAACCCCCCACCCTCCCAATCTGTCCTGACCCTTTCTCTGCTGCTGTGGGGGGCAGCAGTGACCGTCCCCACCCAATTCTCTTCTCCCTGGCCGGCAGTGGTTTGTGTACCAGGGGAGTCGTTTTGCAAGCCCCTTATGTGCTAACGGTGGCAGGGCAGAGGAGATGACTACCAGCTTTTAATGCATAAACTATAACGATCTGAACCCTTCAGACCCTCTCCCAGAACAGGGCAGGGGTGCGCTTAAAAACAGCTTTGCTGCTGCAGTTTGTCACGCTCTTCATTACAGTGAGAGAGCACTTAACGCTGAGTCAGAGAACGCTCTGTGATTTTCCTTGCCTTTCAGCCGCAACGTGTTCTGTTGATATTTATCCTTTCAAATTGCATTTGCAGCCTAAAAGGCACAAATCCAACCTCTGGCGCATTTTTTCTGTATTTGGCTGTCACACGCCAGTGTTCCTCTGCCTCTGTATCAAATTGGTTGTGATACCTGCAGCTCAGCTCAGATGCTGTGTGTGATTACACCTTATTCCCTCTCGCTAGCAATTCATAACTGGCCAATGATCCTTTCTGTCACTTATTCATGGGCCACGAGGAAAGTGATAATTGGAGGGGTAGTTCACAAGTTCTGATTACAGAACTTTATGATGAATAATTCTGTCTCTAGTGGCTGAATCAGACCAACTCTATCTCTCTCTGACACACACACACACACACACACACACACACAGGCATGCTCTCTCACTCTGTCTCACACACACACACACACACACACACACACACACACAAACACCCCCCACCTATACATGCTGTCTTTCCCTTTTCTTCTAATCAGCTGCCCCCCCAGCCAAGCCCTTTATCCTGGTACTCAGCTGACCATGGCAGGCCTGGCTCCGCACTGAGACACACTGTGGATTTATATCTCAGGGTGGAACTCGCAAGTCGCAGTATGTAATACTGTAAAATTATGACCATGTCAAAATCCCTTTGAGATGCTCCCACTGTCTGTCTGTTTTGAGGATTTTTCTGCCACACCTCTGTGCCACTAAAGTGAGGTGTGAGCGGGGGGCCTGCAGGGCCTCTGCCTCTGTAATTAATGCACTAATTCAGAAGAGGACTCCAGAGCATAGGGCTCCAGCTGGGGGAGAGCCAGCTCCTTAAATTAGAGTGGATAACCTTTCTGTGTCGCGTGCTGCCCAAACCACGCTCACCCCGGAGGTGGGAATCTGCGCAGAGCAGCGGTACCCAGGAAAGACACGTGTGGCGGCCTGGGGCAGAAGGGGAGGGCAAAGAAACCGCGCATCCTGCTGGTTTCCCAGTTTATTATGCAAAGCAGCTGAAGCTCTGTTCACGGCTCGGCCCCCTTCTTAAAGCCAATGTCTTTAACCAAGCTGAGGGTGTGGCTACATTGTGATGTTTCTTGGCAGTAGTTTTGACACTATAGCTTTATAGTTTGGGTTGTTATAATGCCAAATTAATCACTCGAGTGATTAGTCAAGACAGTGCCTGTTTTTAAGTGATCCAGGAAAGGTCTCTTACCCACTTTGGCTTGGTTCAGAATCAGATGGAGAGGGACAAGAGGAATGGCGGGAGGCACACTCGCAAGGACAGTCCCATACGCTGGCACTGGCTCATATTGCCACTGTTTGTGGCGCCACAGAAATGCAATGCAATGACCAAAGGACCCTTCAGAATAACACCGTGCAGGGACTGGGGACATTCTCAGCCACACAATGATTAAATGACAGGAAGAGAGTTTTCAGGAACTTTGGACCGGAACAGAACTCTCAGGATCTTAAGAGCAACTCTTAAGATCATCGTATCAGCATCAATTGTCAATTGTCTGCCTACTGTGAAGGAAAACTTCACCTATTCATTAGAGAGCAACACTTCTACAACAATAATGATATTTCTGAGGCGGGCTTGTGGGATTTTATAATTGTCACAAGTGACCTAATTCCACAGGCAAGAGCACTGAATTCATATATGTGGACAGATGAAATAAAAATGCACAGATGGCTTTATGTTTTAGCGATAGTGGTGTTGAATATAAAACTCCAGGAGAAGTATTATAAAACATTGCTTAAAGGCACGGATGTTTCCGAATAAAAATTAGACATGTGAGGAAAGGATGTTTTATTTATGAGACTGCAAAATGTGTGAAATATCGCCCCGATGCAAAGAAGCAGAGTAATTTGGCACAGTACAGAGAGATGAAGCAGTGAAACGACAGATTTGTCCCTCCATACCCATCGTACCTCGTCATCTCAGTTAATTAAAAACACATCCTGTATGTTGCATTATTGTAAGAACACAACAAATTAGCCAGGATTAGATTATAAAGCAGGCCTGCTCTTATATGTTTGGTATGCTGACTTACTTTGCTAAATCTAATTTCTCCTCATTAAGTCATGTTGATGGTACAGAGTACTTTTGCCTATTATTTTCAGTGTTAACACCTTATTTCTTTTGTATACCGCAGACAGAGAAACTTACTGAATTATTTCAATTGCATACATAATTATTGGTGAATTTTTGAGGGCCTTTGAAAACAGATCTTGTCCTTTGTGAGATGATGCTTCTTCTTTAACTTCTTTAACGTTCGACAATATTCCATGTAATTTGTTCTAGTCTGCATGTGAATCATGTGCACTGACCCCCCAGCAAACACATATGGTCTGTACTGTGCATTCTCCATGAGGGCCTTTTTTTCTGTGCTTTTATGCTTTAACCAGATTCTAATCCAATGAACGGTAATGGTAGTCAGAGCATAAGAAGTGACTAAGAGCACCGTCGTCTGACTGTACTGGTCGTGCACAGCGTGGCCTTTTAATTAAGCCTGTGTGCCTCGCGAGTGTGTAATTATCACATTAAAAGAAAAGGGCACCGTGCTCCCTGTGGACAGGGGTGCAGCATTTCCTTCAGAACTCAGCCTCTCCTCAGCCCCTCCGGCCGAGCCGAAGCCACCTCATTAAGCCCGGCTCAGGACCCGGGAGCAGCCGTGACGCGAGGTGAGGAATTATGGGTAGAACGATCTGTGATACCGCGCGGGAGAGATTAGCAGGTTTCCTTCGGTATCGTGCCAGAGTTGTGGCGACAGTGGCCTCGCGGCCTCCGAGCCCTTTTAGATCTGACAGTCGGAGATCGATTCAGTCGTTTCGCCCCGGCTTCGGCGGCGGTTATGAGTCATGATGTGCCATTCATGTTCCGTAGACAAGGTGGATTTGGACAAGGCTTTCATCCAGGATGGACCTTGCTGTCTGGGGGCCAGACGTTTCTTGACAATGCATCAATCAATCAAGCTCATTACCAGCTGGCTGTGCATTATAAGGAGCAGGTGGAAAGGTCAGATAAGGTATCAAGGTGCCTTTTTGTCTCACTTATCTTTCTCTGCTTTTGGGGGAGGGAAGGGGAGGGGAGGAGGGGGTGTGTGGTGCAGGGAGATGATGTTTCCCTCTGACTCCTGTTGCACAGCCAAGGTCAGACCTAATCCATTCTCTGATTATCACAGAATGATATTCGGGCCCAGCAATCAGGATTAGGGGTTGAAGTAACATATGCGTGATATCGGGATGTTGGGAGATTGGCTCCAGGGGTTAATGAATGCCCCTTGTGGTGCTCTACCTTATCCCAGCTTTGAACTGCACACACACACACACACACACACACACACACACACACACACACACACACACACACACACACACACACACACAAACACACACACATACACACTCACACAACACACTCTCTCACACATACACACTCACACACATGCACTCTCACACACACACACACACACACACACATACACGCTGGGCTAGTCAGCCCAGGGCCCCAGGGCCCCAGGGAATAAGGCCTTGAGTGGCACTTTGGAATAAACCTTCAGATCATCAGAAACATAGCGCCAATGCCCTGAGCAAACAAGCGAATAGCACACTAGAACTGCAGTTTTAGAGATGCTGGCCTGAGCATGTTTGAATTCAAAGAAATGTTTAGTACTTCCTCGTTAAGCATGAGCTTGTAAAGTGCTGATTTGTATGACACTCTCACTGTGGAGCAGGGTTCATTTTATTTACATTTACATTTATTCATGACAGGTTTAGAGGCTTAAATGAATTTTGGCTACTAACTCCTTGGGACCTTAAGTAGTATTAGAACCAAGGAAAGTCCAAATCTGAGCCATAGTTTTAGCTGAGTCTTACAGGAAACATTAGAAACAATGATGGCTGACTTTCTAAAAAAATAATTTTCTTGTATCTATGCAACCATTTCACCAAAACAGCTGGGCGTCACCTCTTTCAACAGTTTGCACCCCATGATAGAGTAGCAGCAAGATCTGACACTGCGGGTGTCACCCCAAGTCCTTTGAGATGGGATGATTCCACAGAATCACTGTACTTGTCCTGTGCAGAACTGTGACTAACTAGACAGCTAGCTCAGTAATTTAGTATATCAAATTCAGCACTGTGTATGGTCTACCATGTAAATCATTCAACATGGCTATCTAGTCAGTTGGCTAATGTCATAGGCAGTGGTAAGCCAATGTTGCTAGCTGGCTGGTGAGCTAAATAAACATCAAATGTCAACATGATTTCCAAGTTCCAGGCATCCTGCTGCCCCTAAAAATCTCACTCAATCAATTAATGTTTGCAAAGGTGGGGAAGGGAAAATATTTAGGGGTTGATGTCTTGAGAAGATATTTTGTTATGGGAGCAGCTGAACTGCAGAAGGTGACATCAAACTCAACGGTTCCAAAGGAGTGCACCCCCCCCCCTTTAAATTCAGTTGTGTGTTTGTTCACAATTTATTTTTAATAAAGAGCATCCCAGGTTACATACTGCACATTGTTTAAAATCAGGCACAAGAAAGCTCTGAAGGGTGTGTACCACAGGCACACAAAAACTAAAAATCTATTTTAATAAAGAGCATCCCAGGTTACATTCTGCACATTGTTTAAAATCAGGCACAAGAAAGCTCTAAAGTGTGGGTATCACAGGCACACAAAAGCTAAAAATCTCAAAAACGATAAACTATACATGGTTCTTCTTACTAAAGAGCATTTTTACTGCCTCTTTCAGCTACAGTTCACAGGGGGGTAGAAGCAGGCTGTGTGCTGTTGGATGAAGCTGTGTGCTGTTGGATGAAGCTCTTGATATTCCAACATTAACACTTTAAGTCTATCTGCCGGTAAGTCCTCACAACTCAGTGGCATTCCTGAAAAAAGCTCAGATCACTGGCCAAATTCAGTCCTTGTTCCAGCAGCTGGCTCCATCCACTCCGGTCATGGCTGCAGTGATTGGGCTTCAGGAGAACCTCCTCAGGGCTCTAAACACCCCTGCGCCTCATATGTATAATACAAGGGATTGTTACAACCACCAGCAGTGCCAACACTGCCAGTGTGGCAATGACATAAACCGAAGGAGATGTGGCAGGAGACACTGCAGGAGACAGGAGCACATCAATCAGCAAAATCCTCAAAGGGCACTATTCACCCCACACTGACACAGGCTGCATTTAGTTATGTCTTAGATAGTGTAGTATGATGTCACAGGCTGTTTCACAGACTGCCATGGAGGGGGCAGTGGGGGGTGGCAGTGGAGGGGGGGGGGGGGGAGTGTGGGAGAGGGTGGAGGGGGCAGCGGGGGGAAGGGTGGAGGGGGCAGCAGTATTCACTCTCTTCACGCCAGCTTTACAGTGAGAGGGCAAAGCCTCCCATTTTGGGCGGAGACAGCTCAGACCACTGATCTGCAGTCAGCAGGTCATGCAGACAGTCCCTTAAATAAATCAATTTTCTTATTGAAATAAAGTAGCTGCGTATCTAGACCAGCTTTCTTGCCACCGAAGCATGTAAGCATCCGCTTTTAAGGCCAGCTAGCTGCAGATCTCTTTATCTTGTCTCGTCCCGCCTGCCTCCCCGCCTCCTGTTACTCTGCCACGCCCATCACCTGAAGCCTGTTCTACACACCTGTGTCTCACCCCCTCATCATCTGCCTGACTACATATACCCTGCTGTTTTCTTTGTTCTTTGCCCAGTTGTCTCAGTGTTTTAGCTGTTTGCTTGTAAGCCTGCTCTGTTTCTGCTTGTTACCGAATCTGCCTGTCCCGGATTTCTCTTTTGCCTGCCATTTTTGGATGTTGTCTGTTTTTTCACTGGATTTTTGGTTATTGACGCAGACTGTGTTTCACACTTAGATTTTGGTTGAGATTTTTGGACTTGTCATTAAAGAATTGCCTTTTTGTACTGCCCGCATCATCTGCGCCTGGTTCCTTTCCCCACAAACCCTGACCCCACATATTTGCTATCTGCTTAAAACAACTTGCTAGCTAGTTATAATACACAGTTAGCTAGTTAGCTAGCCAGATATTTATTCAGCTCCCCAGAGATATATTAACTATCTGGTTACAGTATATTTCTAGCTTGATACATAATCACCTATTATAATAACGGGCTAGGCAGCTATAATATGCAGCTAGGTGACTTATACTAAGGGGCTAGCTGGAATAACTAGCTAGTTAACTAGCCAGTGTGTTACACCTGTGAATTACATAGCTATCATAACTTTGTTAGCTATCAATAAATGATAACCAGATATTGCTTGCTGGCTAAAAATTGCCCATTACTGGTTGATTAACTAGTGGAAAACACTTCTCCTAAAATGCTTGCCAGGGGCTCCAAAGTGGCTCAGGCACTAAGGCACTTGCTTTGAGATTTGAGATCATGCTTTGCCCCATGGCCCTGGCTTGAACCCCACCTGACAATAACCAGGTGCCTAAGCAAGGGAATAACCTGCTGCGCTCCACAGGGACAGGGGGATCTCACTGATAAACCTCCCTCTCAGTACCCTGCAATTCACATATGGTCCACCTTAGAGCTGGCAGTCAGAAATGGGAAGTTTTGGGGTTACTATGTTTATGGGGTTCAAGGGGAAAGATATGAGAAGTGAGACCGGAACACTCAGTAAGAGAATATTTACTCACAGAGAACTTTAATCTCCAGTGTGTGGTTGACTGTTCCATAGGTGTTGGTAGCTATGAGGGTGTACAGCCCTGCATCCTTCCTGCTCAGGTGTGCTGGGAGCTCCACCTTCTTCCCCTGCTTCATCCAGGTGACCTCAGGTACAGGGTACCCCTCAGCTGTGCAGCCGAGGGTGTAACTCTGCTCCTCTGTCACCTCATAGCTGTAATCGCAAGTAAACTCAGGGGCATCTATAGAAACAAAGAGGGGGTTGTGATTACAGGTAAACCTATGGCAGTATACACAGCAGGGGCAGTGAGAGAGCAGCAGAATGGCAAAATCTCCAGAAAAGCCTCACAACGAAAGGTCAAAGGTCAAAGGTGGAGGTGTGATGCAATGTACACTCTACTATGAGGCTGAGTGTGCAGTTGGTGCTGCCCAGGCTGTTTCTGGCTGTGAGGGCATACTGCCCGGAGTCCTTCCTGGTCAGGGGTGTGGTGCCATTGACCTCTGACTGTACCATGTGTAGACTCACAGTGATGGTGATGGTATAACAGTACTGATAGACTCACAGTGATGGTGATGGTATAACAGTACTGATAGACTCACAGTGATGTTGGTGGTGTACACAGTACTGATAGACTCACAGTGATGGTGGTGGTATAGACAGTACTGATAGACTCACAGTGCACAGTGATGTTGAGGGGCTCAGACTTCACTTCAGGGGGGGGTTGTGGGCCTTCAGGTCCCAGTTCCAGCTCTGCCACACAGCTGTACTGCGCTCCATCATCAGCTCTGCTGGGCGTGATTGTGAGGGTAGAGGACACAGTCATAGGTGTCTTAGTGAATTCATTAAAGGACCTATCACCCTCTGTACTCTCTGTCTCCCCTCGGTACCACTTCACAGTGAGGTTCTGAACAGGAGCGATTTTGTGGACCTCACACTGGAGCTGGTACTGTCTCCCCTCCAGCATCGGGCCAGTGTGGTCCACAGAGCTGATGGACACACTGTCTGGAGTCTCTGTGGAGGACACATGAATTATTTCCTCTGATTATCATTTATAATTAGAATTCTGTTATTTATAATCTGGCCTGATGTCTGAGGTGTTGTTTGATGTTAGAGAAACTCAAGCTTTCCAAGCTTTTCCAGTGAGTTCTGTTTCTTCAGCAACATCAAAGAAGTGATGGAACCCTGGTTTAGCTCCATCAGGAGGAAAGGAGAACTTACTGTAGAGAGTGACCTGGAGCGCTTTCTCACACTGTTCAAATTCTGTACCGTTCATGAAGTTCACAAAACACTTTGGTTCAATACACCAGTCTGTCAGGTTCTCCACTCTCCAGGTGACAAACTGGACATCTTGTACCATTTCTACAGATCCTTCTGAAGCCTCCCAGCCAATCCCCACGTGATCTTCGGACATGGTGCAGTTTGCTGATGCTGAATCTCCATATCTCACCACCAGTGAAGTAGGGTGAAGCTGGACTGGGCATTCTCCATCTGAAACACAGAGACATCAAAAACCTCCAGTTAATATTCAATCTCCAAAGAAACACATGAAGTCCCAATTGTCAGAGGACACAAAGAGGAAATTATCAGGGAGGGGTCAGACAGAGAGCGAGAATTTTCCCTCAGAGAGGCCATAAACATTCAGAAACTCTGGCAGGTCCTATAATAAAGAAAACCATTTATCTACAGGAGCCACAAAATATTGTACGGAGACCATGTTAATGAATGCATCAGAGCATTCACTCACAGCAGGTGTTAGAATCTGTTGCCACCTGTGTCCTGTCCCTGTTACTGAATGCAGTGCCGTGGTGAGATAACTCAGACTGGCACTTTCAGGTTGCTGCACGCAGGAAGTACTGCATGAGTTAGAACAACATTTTACTCCACTGCTGGCTTCACAGACAATCTTTGCTCCCATGCTCCACCAACCCACATCACTCAAGGAATTACGAGCACAGAAGCCAAGAAGAGACTCCCTGTGTGCATCTGCAGCCGGTATGAAACATCATGGGGAGATGCCTCTTCATGTTTCTCTGTCAGGCAGCTGCTCACGTGCTCTTGCTGCATTCTGAACAAAACCTGTTCACCTTCCTCGGGTTGGTCTCATATCAAACAACACAGCAGATTCTTGGCCACTGGTCACTAAGCTAGCTTTGGCAGTTAGCATTTATGCTTTAGTACAGGGTAAAACAACCAGGTTAGCTATCTAGAACTGCATAAGTATACATGCTTTTATCTAGGAAAAGCAGTCCGGTGAGTCGCAGTGAAATTTCATCTCCAGAGTGTCTGAGGAATGTGTGGTTGTGCTTCTCTCTTGGTTCTTTTTCCTTTCCACAGAGCTCGTTACCATGCTGACTGTGATAACATCGCTGTGCTTTTAAAGGTCTTTTCTACCCACCCAAATACAGCCTGATCAGGCACTAATGTTCACACCACACTGAAACTTCACACCCCACGCCACACCGTCCACACGAGAGCAGCTCAAGCTCAAGTTCATAAAAAACATCCAATCTTTCAGTTCTGAGCCCTGCTCATTACCACTATGTCACACTACTGCTGCTGGCAGATATGTGCATGTATTTATCTGTGCACAGAGTGTGGATACACACACACACACACGCACACACAGGCGAATGAGTTTTTCAGTCATAAAATCAATTCAGATAATATTGTATATAAATAAAACAGACTAATTGCACATTTCCACATTTACATGAAGAAATGTAGCCGACACTGTGTCACTCTGCTCCAGAGCAGTTTACAAAGAGCTCAAAGGTGTGGCTGATAAAATCCCAGGAGCAGCGGCGCACGCAGAACTGGCCTGACTGAGAGCCAGCATGCGGCATCCCTCACAGTGCTGCTGCTGTAAACACGCACCCGCCACAACTGACAAAGTGCAATACAACATAACCTACGCTAAGATGATAGCTACACCAGTAAACTGTACGGATGGAGTCTCTGTTCTCCCTCTAAACCTGATCGCCTGGCCTACGCCTCCACATGGACAACCGTGCCATGCACCACCGCAAGTTCAACCTGACAGCAGTGAGTTACTTTTCCTCTGGGCTGAGACCTCCCCCTCGCCCTGACCAGCTCCACTGCCTCATCCCAGCTGGCCAACAAGCTCGCTGTGACACTGGACAAAGCGCGGCCGTCATTGACAGCAGCACAGCGACCACCCTGCCCTGCTGATTCTCTCTCTCAAACATCTGAAGAATCTCTCATTTCTCACCACCCAGACGCTGCAGGAATGAGGCGGCAACCATTCTAAACCAAAGCTTTGTTTTCACTTTCTCTTCATGACCCTGCAGGCTGAGCGCTGTGAACGCCAGCACTCCTCACTGTGATACACGTTTATGAGCTCGAATCCAAGCTGGTCTCTGTGCTCTGTTCTGAGGACGTTTTTGAGGTATCTCCTGGAAGTCGACTCTGTAAGTTCAGTAGAAGGCTGAGACACTGAGAGTGCAGTCACTGTGATGGCAGAAAGGAGAGAAAGATCTTTTGAAGCAGAAATCCTGAATAAACTGCTATAGAGCAAGTCACAGAGCAGCACTCACAACAGACACTAACATCACCTCACAACAGTGCTCTCACCAAAACAATCAGTCCCACTTCCTCTTTTCACACGTGTATAACTGTAAAAACGCACTGAATCGAAGCGCTGGCTGAGTTTACTGAAAGTTCAGTCTGCGTCACATTTGTCCCAGTGCTATGAGAAATGCTGAACTCTTGCATGCAAATTCTGCTAAAAAGCTTTTGGTGCACTGACCATGAGGACCACGAATCCAAGCTGGTCTCTTTGTCTCCAGTTGCTTATTTGTCTGGTTACTGTTGAGCTCACTAGCCTATTTGCTGCCCAGCAAATGAAAGTAGAACTACAGTTTTTTTACAATCGTTAACATCCTTTTGTCCAATCTGTAGTCACATTTTCAAAACTCCAAATACAATTAGCACAACATCTGTCTGTTGTGGACCATACCATTAACATAATTCATGTAGTTTTCACAGAATATGCAGTCAATTAACACGTTTCTAAAATGCTTAAATTTTCTTTACATACAAGCTTACCCAATACCAAAATTATGGATCGTTCTTGTCTTGTTTACAAATGCTTGCACACAGCATGCCAGAAATGAAAACCTAATGTTCAAAACCTTAAATATACTATAAAGCCTCCACTTCTGCAATAACAGCAGCTCAAAAGCTATATTGAAACAGATGATAAGCATGAATGAACAGATCATTGAAGCATTGAGAAATAGCTGATTTAAGTTGTGTAAAATAGACCAACCACAGCTGATTCTAATCTCAATCGGAGACATAGCCAGGTGTTGAAGTTCTTTCAATTACATGGACATATACAGTAAAAAGGGGACTTTTTGGATTGATTTTGTTCAATGTGGATACAGAACAACACAGAGGAGCAGAGAGAGAAAAAATAATGTCTGGACAAGGGAGAGGAATAGGACCAGGGATAGGAGTAGCTGGACCAGGCAGAAGAGTAGCTGGACCAGGCAGAGGAGTAGTTGGACCAGGACAAGGGAGAAGGAGAGGTAGGGGGAGAGGAGTAAGAATGCGTGGTGGTGTTCGAAGGAGAGTAAGAGCTGTTGTCACTGATGAAATAAGAGCCACTATCATAGACCATGTGATAAACCATGGTCTATCACTGAGAAAGGCTGGTGAAAGAGTCTAGCCTAATCTCAGACGGTCAACCGTGGCTTCCATTATCCAGAATTTTCAACAGACCACCAGGTAAGTAATGCATTTCACAAGGGCTTCTTATATCATTACTGTTGCTGTGTCCCACAGTAACTGTAGGCCACCAGTCCCAATGCTAATACATATGTTGTATTTTTGTTCCTCTAAAGGACACAACATCTTCCTCCCTCCCTCAGTGAAGACCAAGAGCATGCCATTGTAGAATTGGTCATTGTTGACAATGCAATAAAACTGAGAGAAATTGGGACCAGAATTGTAGAGGACAACCTGGTATTTCATATGTGGAAAGCATCAGCCTGACTACCATTGCTCGGACTTTGACCAAACACAGAGTTCGAATGAAATAGCTGTACACTGTTCCTTTTAAAAGGAACAGTGAGCGGGTCAAGGAACTCCGGCACCAATACATCCAGGTATGGTGTCTCTCCAATATGTCTTGTTCTATAGTGAGTTTTACACTATGCTACTCTACATGTAAACATGAGTTACAGTACATACAGTAGGACATACTGAAAAGCATTTACACAGACTGTGTTTGATTTCTTTCAGAAGGTCATGGAGTTGGAGGCTAATTAGACCCCACATGAAATCATTTATGTCGATGAGGCAGGGTTTAAACTGGCAAAAACACGTTGACAGGGAAGAAACATTATTTGGAAAAGGGCCACCGTTGATGTGCCAGGTCAGAGAGGAGCAAATATCACAATGTGTGCTGCAATCTCGAGTGCTGGTTTGGTCCTGCAGAAATGCCAGATTAGTCCCTCCAACACTGAGTACCCTCTTTTGTTTTTAGATGACCTCCACCAACAGCTGGTGCCAGAAGCAGAAAGGGAACAGGTGGGAGGAAACATGAGGACATTTGTGATTGCATGGGACAATGTAGCATTCCACCATTCACATCGAATCACAAACTGGTTTGCAGCCCGTCCAAGAATGGTTTCCCTTTTCCTCCCCCCCATCACCTTTCCTCAACCCCATTGAGGATTTTTTTTTCTGCCTGGAGGTGGAAAGTGTATGATCATCGGCCACATGACCAAATGTCCCTCCTGGATGCAATGGATGCCAGCTGCAGAGACATCTCAGCTGGAGACTGCCAGGGGTGGATAAGGCATGCCAAGCGTATCGATCCAAGGTGCATAGCAAGAGACAACATAAGATGTGATGTGGACGAGAACATGTGGCCAAATGCTGTGCATTTTTGTGTTTTTTTTCCCTTCTGTGCCTTTTTTACTGTATTTGTGTATTTTATTTTTACACATTTAGAACCAAAGGCCATGTATGTTGGATTTTTTGTTGATCACTGGCAGCAATTTAATGTTGCTAATAAAGCTTTTACTGCAGCAATTCTGTCACTATTTTTTTCTGCTGTACATTCTGTAGAGTAAAGATGACTCATTTACTTTTAGATAGTATGTTGCCAAAAATGCACATATTCGACACTCAATCAAAAAATGTAGAGTGGTTTACAGTAAAAGGAAACTGAATTATAAAAAAAAAAACAAATGGATTTCATATTGTCTATTGTATGCAGGTAGAACTGAAACATGAAAAGTAATGCAGTTTTTGTAATGCCATCAACTGTTAGTATTTTGGAAGTCGTTGTGCTATGATTGACTATATGTTCCTCTTGGATAGAAAACAGCCAGTGTTTTGAAAGAATGATTTGATACTGAGTCAGGTTTGCCGTGTTTTGATAGAGTTAGTGTGTGTAGAGAAGGTTTTTTTGCATTTTGAAATGCAGAGTTGGTATTTAATGAACAAAATGTGGTTTTGAGCAGAAAATTAACTATTTGGCTAATTGTGAGATGTAGGTGTGTTGCTGTGTTAAGAGTTTAGAAAAAGTATCTTAAGTATAGGTAAACGCTTGTTAGCAACTGTAAAAAACTGTAAATTCATAACCAGCATGTGTAGCTCGAGGTGGTTTGTAGTGTTTGGCTAACAGTGTGATCTGTCCCTAAAAGGCTCACAGGAAACTGCACTCTACTCGAACAGAGGGTAGCAGGTTAAATGGTTTGACCATTTAACAAGAGGTTTTAGCCTTTTATGAACTTTCATCTGAGCCTGAATGACAAACAGCTTCCTGATTGAACCTCCATCAAGACATGAGCTCACAGACACGCCACTGCTGTACATAAACTCACAGACACAGTGATACTGTAGGTAAACTCACAGACACAGTGATACTTTTCATACACTCACAGACACAGTGATACTGTACACAAACTCACAGATGCAGTGATACTGTAGGTAAACTCACAGACAGCGCGCAGCAGGTGCAGGAGGCAGAGCAGTTTCTCAGATCTCATCTCGTCTTTGGGCCCCTGGCTGTGGAGGACTCGACTGGTCCGGTCCAAGGCTCTGTTCTGGGATACGCTGGGCTTCTGTTCAGCTGCTCACCTCTCCAGGTTGTGCTCTGATGTCCGGGTTCAAACCTGTTGGCTGAGTCTCTGTGCTCTGTTCTGAGGACGTTTTTGAGGTATTTCCTGGAAGTCGACTCTGTAAGTTCAGTAGAAGGCTGAGAGTGCTGTCACTTTTGAAGCGGAAATCCTGAAAAACTGCTATAGAGGAAGTCACAGAGCAGCAGACACCCTCACAACAGTGTTGTCACCAAAACAATCAGTCCCGCTTCCTCTTTTCACATATGTGTATAACTGTAAAAATGCACTGAATGTAACAAAATTTTTTTAAAAATCACTGGCTCGTCCCTCAGCTCCTGATACAGTGAAACCAGCAGAGATACAGCAGGTGGATTGCTTGATAAACAGAGAGAGTCAGAGATGTACATGTTTGATCTGATGTAAAAAGACATCTGCTTGGTTTAGGCATGAGGGGGTATTTAACAAAATTACTGAAAGTGGCTTCTTCACGCAGGACTGGGGTTTTACTACAGCTCTGGTCTATATCTACAGCCTCTCTCACATTGTGTGTGTGTGTGTATGTTTATTTGTTCGTTTGTATGAGTGTATGTGTTTATGTGTCTATGTATTTATGTGTGTGTGTGTGTGTGTGTGTGTGTGTGTGCCTGTATGAGTGTACGTTTACATGCATGTCTATGTGTGTGTATATGTGAGTGGTAAATGGGATGTGGCTAAATGTGATGCACAGGTTTTCCTGAAAAAATGTAGACTATTACTTGGGAACAATATTATTTGCACTCTGCAGTGGTATTCATATTAAATTGTAATACTTAAAGAGAGCATTATGGAAAATTTAATATATACTTTGTCATGGCATGTTAGTCATGGGTAAGAACAAATCTGGAGGGCATCGCTGTATGTATGCATGTATCTGTGTCTGAGTGTGAGTGTGTGTGTGTGAGTGTTTGTGTTTGTGTGAGTATGTGTATGTGTGTGTGTGTGTGTGTGTGTGTGTGTGTGTGTGTGTGTGTGTGTGTGTGTGTGTGTGTGTGTGTGTGCGTGTGAGCGTGTGAGCGTGTGTTTGAGTGTGTGTGTGTCAGCTGCTTACCGTTCCCAATTGGCATCAATTGCGTACCTGAAATATTTGTTATTATAGACACTTTAAACAATATATACTCATGTTAAACTACAATTGTAACACACTGATCGTACATACTGCTGAGCCATGCAGTTGTTATCAACAGTAAGTGGAGTATTTGGACTGCGTCCTGGGGCAGAGGGCCTGGGTGATGCTCATTAGACCCCCTTCTTGCTCTCCCTAAGGGCCCTGCCCCCACCCATTTCCTCTGTTTCATACAGCAGGGACAGCTGGCATTGTTTAAATGTTATTTAGACGTTTTCTAGCCATTGTTTAGACATTCCTTGTGAGCCAGAGCTCCTGATAGCAGGTCCGTGACATTCTATGTGTCTGTTTTTCATTTGTGAGGTGAGTTAATGCTCTCTGTCTCACACACAAGGTGACGCAGTGATACACACACTTACACACACACACACACATTCTGTCAAAGTCACTCACACACACTGACACACACTCACACGCTCCCTCTCTCTCTCTCTCTCTCACACAGACCATACAAACACACACGCACACACACACACACACACACACACACACACACACACACACACACACACACACACACATAGGTAAATGAAAGCAGAGGCCTATCATTATATTCTCTGAACGTTGCTTACACAGTTACACTACATGGCATAATATAGTGCAACGCCCTAGTCTTTGGTATCAAAAGTAACATAATTTTTCAGAAATAGAAAGGTTTAGCCCAAGGTTGGCCATCGCCCTGGATGATTTCATCTGCCAAGTGAATAAAAAAAGATCTAAAATAATAAAAATAACAAATGTCACAATGAATTCCCCATGCTGAGCTCTCCAGTCACCTGTTGAAATGTTCACTCAGGGCAGCAAAATTCTCCCCCAACTCTCTGTTTCCTACTAGACATTCTTTTCCACTGCTTCCCAGACCTTGTTGTGATTGGCTGTGTCTAAGACATGTGACCATCGTGATGTAGAGCAGGACAGTAAACCCGTTCCACCTTTTTATCTCCCCTGGCTAGACAAGGCTTACAGCAACAGCAGCCAGCAATAGAGCAAGGAAAACTGTGAAACTGTCCAAACCCCAAAACAAACAGTGGTAATGCAAAAGAATGTGTTTTTCATCTGTGGTGAGTCATACAACCCCAACAAAAATCATAACACTGTAGGGTGACATAATAATGACTATTAGTTAAAGCACATTATTAATATATTTTAAAATATTTTTTCTCAGGGAAGCACTGTCAAGACAATTGGCAGACACAAAAGGACAGTATGAGGGTGAGATGGAGAAGAATATTAGAAAATAACTTTGTGCCCTCTAGTGGTGATAAGGAGGACATGCTTTCTGCAAATGCAATGGAATAGAGTAGTATGGGTACTTGAGTAACACTTGGTAGATAGCTTACCTCTGTCACCCTTCATATATAACCCCTTGTTAAGACATATTTAAAAACTCATTCCACAACAAAATACAACTTTACGTGACGTCAAATGAGCAGGCACACACATATTTTTGGTTTGTATTTTTAACTGCTGAATCCTTGTTGGCACTATTTAGATTGAAGCTCCTTTGTGTCCTTGCTGGGAAGATATTGCACTGAGAACCAGTGGCTTGAGAGGAGATGGTAACTTAAATCTATCAAAAATTATAAAAAGTTCACCTTTGATCACCCTCAAGGGGCCAGGACCTTTTTTCCTCATGGTCATATCATTCCTGCTAATACAAGTTTTCTAAGGAATTTTATGCAGTTTAGGGCATTTCATGTGATACCTTAACATTCAATTATTGCATCAGGATAACTCCTCACTATCAGCATAGCTTGAACATATTCCATTGTTTTAAATACTGTCATGCCTGGCGTTTGCAAATACATATTGTATTTTTCCTTTCATGGGATATGTGTTATGACTTGTTGTCTTGCTCTGAGATGATTTCTTAGTTAGGAGCGCTCTATGAAAAAAAAAAAGGATCAATTGATGTGGGTTCAAATGCCAGGGGCATGCAGCTTAATCTTCATCAAAACCACATCAATGACTTGGATCCATAAACTGTCAGGAAAGTGAATGATATTTATATTAGATAATTTATTTGCTTAGCAGACACAAATGGAACAATGAACATGTGCTACAATATTACACTTGTGCTAAATGTTGGTTGCCTGGTACTGATGTCACAGCTTTTTTAGGTCAGAGGAACAGTGTGCGTAACAGTGGCATTTAGTTAAAAGGAAACGTGTGCATTTTCTAACCCCTAAATGGGTCACGGTAAAGTGGAGGGGTTTTTCTTTTGTTCTTTAATGGTATCATAACTTTCCCCTTTTGACCCCCTTCCCCCATGTAATGTCAAATGATTCTAGGAATGGGCATATTTCCCCATAGGGAAGGAGACAGTAGTATTTGCAGTACCACACCCACTGTAGAATAACAAAGTAACACATAAGGGATATCATACTCGCTGAAATATAGTAAATTATGTAGTAAATGATGACTGTAATCACTGTATTTAGCTACAAAAACACTGCTTTTGTGATTTCTAAAAAAATATGTGTTGAAATGAGGTAGATGTATGATGATGAGTATATATATATATATATATATATATATATATATATATATATATATATATATATATATATAATGCCTTGAAAAAGTATTCAGCCCCTAGCCCTTTTCCATACAAATGAATTCCACAAACTGAGATTTTGACTAATTATACTTTTTATTTGTCAATCACTTAACTCTGCAGTGGTGCAGCCCAAAAAGAAATAAAATTATAAACCATTAATGAATAAAAAATCAAGAACTGAAATGTCAACAATTAATTGTTGGTATTTCAGGTATTTATGCTCATGTAGTAATTCATAACCAGTGATCCACTAATTTCCTACACAGGTGGATACCATCAACAAATTGGATGGATTTATAAGACACTATCTTGCACCTGAGCGAGGTTAGCCTTATAATTATGAAGGGTTTGAATACTTTTTAAATCTCATAGTGTAGTATTTTTTTTTTTTTTTTTTTTAAATGTTTGGATGTTTCTTTTGATTTGTCATGATGTACAATACTGTGGAGACCAGCTGGAAAAAAAAAAAATTATAATTAATGTGTGTATAAATAATTAATATAATGTACAGCTCCTCAGCAGCTTCAGAGTTAGCTCAAAAGCTGATTTGCTGATTTTTGAGATGTATATTCTCTGGGCAGGACATAAAAAACATGACAATACAAATATGTATATCATAAACAATATGGTTGAAAGAAACTTTGTCACTGAGAGCCATTGTTGACAATAATCTGATGATTGTATGACATTATATTACTGTAATTTTGCAGATGCACTTATCCAGGTTACAGTTTTATCCATTTATACAACTGGATATTTAGTGAGACAATTGTGGGTTAAGCACCTTTCCCAAGGGTACAACAGCAGTGCCCCAGCAGCAAATCAAACCAGCAACCTTTTGGTCACAAAAGCCTGCTCCTTACCACTACACCACTCTGCAGGTTATATAATTCAAACTGACCTGATTGTACTTTCATCATAAATAATCTTAAAATAACAATTCCACAATTTGTGACTGATTTGCTTTTAGCCATTTCACATTTGAAACAAAAATTTGGAAAAAATACTGTCTAATACTAGTAGACCAGAAGATTGAGGAGACAGATTTTGTAAACTCTGTGGTTCTAGTTAAAAATTGTATTTTGAGTTCATGAATTTTTTTTTTCTAAGTAATGAATTAAGTTTTCTTCATAACAAATTATTAAAGTGTGATTAGTACTTTTTAAATGGAAGGCATTATTTGGGGTGGTTGGTAAGCAGGGATCTCTGGCAGAATTCTGTATTTTACAGAATTTTACATATCATATTTTACTTGATGAGCTCTTTTTTAGTTTTTAGTTTTATGATTGATTGTTTAACTAATAGTTCCACATACCAGAGTTACATAATGGCAGAGGGGATTTTGTGCCAGTGATGGTGAGGTAAATTTTGCGGTTCAAACGTGACCCATTTACATTTCCCTGTGGCCCAGAACTTCCCTCGACGTTCCGATAAGCCCGCGGTGATCCGGATGCCATTCTGAAATTTCCAGACCTGAAATGGGTATAAAACAGGAGCCAGGATCGTTCGAGGTATCAGAGAACCTCAAGCAAGAGGAAACAGCGATCTTTTTCAGCTTCAGAAGCAGAAACTCCTCAGCGAACGATGGCGAAAGTGGGCATGGCCGCTCCAGCTCTGCTGCTGCTCCTGGTGGCATTGGTGTCTGAGGGTGAAATGGGTAAGTAGGGCGCTTGCTTTCATATCGCC
Source organism: Megalops atlanticus (assembly GCA_019176425.1). Lineage (NCBI taxonomy): Eukaryota > Metazoa > Chordata > Actinopteri > Elopiformes > Megalopidae > Megalops > Megalops atlanticus. Next base: position 18,160,056 of record CM032896.1, read on the forward strand.
AGAGTAAAGTGACTAGACGAGAGTGTAGCTACCAGCAGGGCTTAATCACACATTATGAAAGCGGTTAGTTTCAACTTTGCTGGCAGAGTATCTTCCTATACCCAAGGTCTGTCTGCATTCTTTAGAGATTTAAATTGCCATTTCCTTCTGCAATGATGGCTGAATGTCTAATGTTTAACACAGGTCCTGTCAGGTGCTGTTTATCCTACAATGAGAAGCCCTTCCCTGTCGACCTGTTACAACACTATTACCTCCAGGACATCAGAGGTTCTTGCAACATTGATGCTGTGGTGTAAGTAAATGTGTTCTTTTTTGGAGGGTTATGCCATCTGCCAGGTATTATTCATAGTCAGGATGCTGGGAAGAAGAGGCATGTAGTTATGGGTAACACTTCAGATTTCAAGATTCTTAATGAACCATTAATTGCTAAACTATTAAAATAGCATTAATATTTGTTTCAGTGTTTGTCCTAAACAAAACATCACTCTACCCTCCAAATGGTTTCAGGACAGTTACAGAGGAAGTCAACAAATGCTGTATAGTGCTACTGAGGTTTGATAAGCATTCAAACGTCATTTTTAATAAGTGACTTGTGTCTGCTTTAGGACAGGCACTGCAAAACAATCAGCTCATGCTCAAAAACCATTCACTGTACGTTACATTGTACTGTTTGTCCACAAAGGGACATTTCCTGGACATTATCTATATTACATCCTGATGTTGTACAAAGACTCTTCATTAAAATTTTTCTTATCCTTTCAGCTTCACCACTGTGAGGGGGAGGAAGATCTGTGCCAACCCTAATGACAAGTGGGTCGAGGATGCTATGGAGCACATAAAGTAAGCAGAATTCAGCACACGCTTTAAATATGAAATCCAGCTAGGGCACAACATTCTCACAAGGCCGTGGCATTTTTACAATGTTATAGAAACACTGTGAGAATGATATGCACTAGTTTGAAAACAGTATATAGTATATATCTGTGAGTCATATCAATACTTGCAGTGGAGTCATAATAAAGGGAAATATTTATCAATTCTTGCTTTGAAGGGACAAGAGGAGAGCCTGAAGCCGCCATTTATGTGATCTTAACGAGGCCCGACTAGACTTGGAACCAGTTTTGTCTTCATTGAGCTCTGTGCCAAATTAGAACCATGGCTGTTATTATGTCACTGTTCTACTTTCAGAACGCCTGTTTATTTCTGTTTAATTTCATGAGAAATGTTTGTGAAAGTCACAAAATATGTATATATAAATAATTTGATTTTAAACTATTTAAAGTCATGTAAGAATCAAGCATTTAAAAAATAAATACATTTGTAAATCATATCATCTCTTTGTTTGGTGTGTGGTCTTACTGTAACAATGTATACATACATATAATGTCCATGGTTTTTGTCATACTGAGTTGAGTATTAAGGATGAAATGAAATGAAATTTCAGATTTATGACCATAATAACCATTTCAAATTTGCATGTATTCAGCAATGTTCCAACATGAAAATAATAACCAAGTTTTCAACAACACAGCTTCAAATTACCATAATTCATGTTATACCCTGTTTCTTAGCATATTCAAAGCCTCTTGCACTTGAAATGTAACAGATTTACATTGTATTGAGGGAAGTCACCACATGCCATCTCATCATTTTCTATACTTGTTGATCTGAAAACAAACAAGCTGAACAGGTGTAACGATTGACACTGCTCTGCTAAGGTTTAATGGCAGAAAAATGTGTAAGTCTGTCCCTCATATTTATATAATGATTCACTCAAATCCAAATGGCCTCAATATCGCCTGCATATAACATTATAGAAAAAAAAAATTACTTGACCGCACCAATACCATCTGAGGCCCAAACAGGTTCTGAACTGGTTCTGAGGATGTTTGTGTCCATTAGCAGAACCACATCAACTTACTGCTGTAACATTTTTGTAACTGTAATTTTCTATTGTTAGAACACTACTTGATTTGATTTCTTTTGTAAGAAATGTAAGAAACACAAGTTAGGTCACAAGATTATGTACACTGATAAAATGAGGGAAGTAGTATGCAACATATTGGCATACACAATAAATTATCTAAAGGTTTTTGCCTTGTTTAATATTTGTTTGTTGTTGCCTTTGTGACTGTGTTGCATTTCCACATTGTATGCAAGAGTGAGTACAATATATACAGGAATACTTACACTGGTGTCAGTTACAGAGCATGCAGAGTAATTAATCTAATCTCTTGTCATGTAAACATTCTGACGTCGTAAAGCTTGTGGGTTTAAAATCATCATGCCTATTTATGTCAATCTGAGGAAGACAGATCATCTAAACTGTATGACTTTAAGCAGCAATAATGACACCCAATATGATGGTAGAGTGGTTTTAAACATGCACACACACACACACACACACACACCCACACAGATGCACATGTACTCCCTGACACACACACACACACACACACACACACACACACACACACACACACACACACACACACACACACACACACACACACCCTGGCAGACCTCTGACAGACTGACCTTGTCCCATCCTCCTCTCCATGATGATAGGCCAGCTCACCACATGCTAGTAAAAGCATTCTCTTCACGTTAGCGCAGCAGGAGGACAGGGCAGCCACAAGCTGCTTTGCATTATGTGAACAGTATGCCAAGTGTGCCTCCCTCGTCAGGTGCCTGCAGTTCCGTTGCTATTCATTTCACGTTGGTACCGCTACTGGAAGCGAAACCGCTGGAGCAGTGGCAGGGGTTCACATTCTTTGATTTTACTTTTATGCACTGACAAAGATACAGATGAATGGGAAATGGTGATGTGTTGTGGAGTAACTTCAATGCACTCAATTTCATGCATCTTCCAGGGCAGGGGTGAATCTATGGCAATTAATCGAATGAAAAGAAAATGAAAATGAGCGCATTTCAGAGAATACAAAGGTGCTATACAAACATCTGAATGTACAAAATCAGTGCCTTTAAATCAAAGGATGTTGTGATCTGATCTAGAAATAGACAGGAACTTGCCAGTTGCATTTTATCATATCTATATTTCATGCATGTACTTCATCTTCACTTCATCTTTGATGGTTTGACTATACATTATAAATTATCGATCCTGCCCTAAAATTGTTCTGCAAGACCTTTTTTTCTTAAATCCTAAAGACTTGTAACTCTCCCTCACTGCACTATCATTTGACTTCTTGAAGGCGAAGACGTGTAATGCGACAGAGAGCCATCGGGTGGCATAGAAATAGAGACGGAATAAAGGCGCTGTCTAAACGGGCTGACGTCATCAAAGGAGAGAGATGTGGGGGAAATGCATCTTGACGGAAGGGCTGTCCGCGGCGTGCTGTCTTCCCGGAAGGAAACCGATAGAGGGAAATAAACTGGGTATTTTTCATACGGCTAGTTACGTTTGCATAATTAAGTGTGGCAAGCATTACAATCACACTTTAACATTTAGTGCCACGTTTTTTGGAACAAAGAAAGAGTTGGATTTTCAATCTGGGTAGCCAGTTAGCTAGGTCAACACACATAGCTGGAACGTTAGCTACTAGTTAACGCAATTTGTTAGCAAATATTTTATGGATTTGATTCATTCTATGATTGCACCAGGACATTCCCAGAATTACCGCCGCGGTTTGTGTTGATACTATTGCTGTCTGTCTCACTGTATGTCTCGGTTAGTTTTTCCTCCATTGTCTCTGGTTCTGTTTAGCTACCAAAGCTAGCTGGCTGAATGGGTGGTATTATAATCCTCTGCACCATAATATATTTAGCTGTTAGTCGGTTAGCTTGCTATATTTGATTCTCATTCAAAAAATTGTGCAAAACGTGGCATTTTATCGTAGATTGTTGGCTGCATTCGAACTTGCCACGTGATGATCATTCATACTGTATTGCGATCAAATCAGACCCTCGTGTGTTGCTGTCAGGTTGTATGATATTCTTTGTTAAATTGGAACATTGAACATGTTTTCTCTCTTTTTTGCAACGAGGCATAAACTGTAAACTTGTAAACCACAACAGCAGATGCTGCACTACGTTGCCACATAAGTAATGCCAGGCGTTCGGTCAAACTAGCTAACCAGCTGTTGACACAATAAATGGCTAGATCACTGACCACGGTAATTTTCCACTATTTGGGTCATATTCGTTAAACTATGTATGTATGGTTTTGTTCCATATCAACAAATTTGTCTTGCATGATATTTGAAGGTGATGCTGGTAATAGAAGGGGAAATCGTTAAATGTCATCAGTAAACGTTTTTCTAATGTATTTTTTAGAGATGATGGAGATATGAGACACCGGGCACTGTCGACTTGGGGGAGAGGAGAAGCAGGGCATTGTAACTTTTTTGGATCGTCATGGAGGAGATGGAGGAGGATGCGAAGCATAAAAAACTGTTTGAGGATGCTGACTTTCCACCGAAGGACTGCTCCTTGTTCTCTGACTACGCCTCTCCCATCTCGAAGTTCCAAGGGGATATCACCTGGATGCGGCCACAGGTAAGGACTGATGATGACAATTTGCATTTTTGACAAACACAAAGGTAGGAATCGTCTCTCTCATTGCTGTGTGAAGAATGTATATACCTCAGTTGACTCTGAGTCCAGTGAGACCATATATTTGGAAATTGACTTGTTTCTTGCTCATCCAGGAAATCTGCCAATCACCTAAGATGTTCCCAGAGAGTCCCATGGAGGGCTATGCAAAACAAGGGCTGCTGGGAGACTGCTGGTTTCTGTGTGCATGTACCATGCTGCTGAAGAACAACCACTTGATGAACAAGGTAGCCACTGACATAACTACAAACATTTAAAGCAGAGTCCATACACTAACTTGACAATGTGCTATGGGTATATACTTCACTCTGAAAACTCTCGTGCCACCAGTGTAGAATCAAATTCTCCTGCCCTGGACTCCTTAACACCAGTGTGCTAACTTCTAAACATCTTAAGCAGTAATGAGAACTCCTTAAATAAATTAGAAACAAACTAAAGAGTGGGTAATCTGCTAGTGGATTAACTCTACATGTGCACGTGCACGGTATTGACTGCATACCGAAGTATGTTTAGGATTATAACAGCCTGTTAGGAAGTGATAACACAGACTTTGAATAGTGCTTTGATATCATTAATACTCGGTCAAAGTATAACTTCTACTCCTTCAGTTTGAGTTAATCAAGCTGTGATCTTATTTCTTTGCTCTTGATATAAACTGCAGTGAATCAGACCCCTTTTTACAAGCATTGTATGCGAAAAAGAAAAGAATATCAAAATGAAGATAGTCATATAGATTCTGCATGGAAGCTCGAGTGCGGGCTTCTCGGTCCGTGTTCAGCAAAGCGTGCGTTCCAGGTCCTGCCCGCGGGACAGCCGCAGTGGAGCGAACCCGGGTACGAGGGCCGCTTCGCCTTCCGCTTCTGGCAGCTGGGGTGCTGGGTGGACGTGGAGGTGGACGACCAGCTGCCCTGCATCGGCTCCAAGCTCTGCTTCTCCCACTGCCAGTCCCCGAGTGCCTTCTGGGTGCCGCTCCTCGAGAAGGCGTACGCCAAGTGAGTGGGCAATGCGAACGGGAAGCTTCCTTTAAATCGATCACCGTGAAGTTTCACAGGGTCAGTTTTGCGACCTCGTAACTTACAACTTGTGTCCAACTTACATAACTTGCATTTAGAACACTTACATAAGATCATCAATACGAATGTTCTTAAGACAGTGTTGGGTATTGTCCCGTGGCTAAAATGAGGGCATTTATATCCATGAGGCCCGCAAAACTCACTTTGTGCAGATATTGGTTCTAAAATTAATAAAATATATGGCCCATTTTACCCGGGTTTTGCTCTTAACAAGAGTTGTTCATAAAAGCATGACAAATACAACATCATTGTTTGCTGAAATGCATCTGATTTTTGGACAAAGATTCTCTAGAGTTTGAGACAGGTTAGAGAGCAAAGATTTTTTGTGTCACTGTATCATGTGAAACCTTTTCAAGTATATTCAGAGGTCCCCACTGTACCCCCTTTAGGCTTCACGGCTCCTACGAGCACCTGTGGGCAGGGCAGGTGTCGGAAGCCTTGGTTGACCTCACTGGTGGCCTGGCTGAGCGTTGGAGCCTGAAGGATTCTGGGAAGGAGGAGGACCAGTATGGAGGGATTGGCAAGCCCAAGAGAAAGCTTGACCTGAGCAGCCTACAGGAAGTGAGAGACAGGGGCACAGTGAGCTGCTCTATGCACAGCTCCTCCGGAGGTGAGACAGAGATGTCTGCTGTGATGTTTTACAGGGCTTGTTCAATCGTTGTGATTTGCAGTTATTCCTAAGCTTTAAGTAACAAGTTTCTCTTAGTTACATAACAATGAGTTCCGCTCATGTTAAGTAACAAAAAATGCAGTGTTTGCCTCCCGAGTGACTCAGTCGGTAAAAGTGCTTGATGTTCAATTGCAAGGCTGAGCCCTACGGCCCAGATCAGTTCCCAGCCATATCATTAGCTGACAGTAACTGGGAGCCCGTAGAGGTGGAAAAAACATTGAGCATTTCAAATTTATTTTGCTTCATTTTGAGGTTTATTTTGTTTATTAATGATAAAGACTTTGATGAAGATCTGCACCTTAGGTTAGAATGCTTGGGTTGGTTTGAATCTGTGAGTCTCTAATGATGCAATTAGCAGAGACAGCCCATTTGTGAAGCCCCGTTTTCCCGTCATGGTTTTCCTGTAGCTATGCATCATAATCATGAGTAAATGACACAGAGCAACAGTTTTATGTAATGAACATGAACGTTCAGACTGTGTTATCCTCTTGCTGAGCCTGATTAGTCTGCTCTAAATTTAGCCTCTAAATGTTTTTATTTTTTTCTAATTTGTGAACGTTCTGTCCTCGATCAAAGTTAAAGGTAGATGGGCGGTTCTTGCACTGGCAGGCGACCGCATTTGCAAATAACAGTCATGATTTGATTCAAATCTCTAGACTCAGCTGGGTGGTGGTTAAGGCACAGAGACCTCGCTGTAGCACGGTATGGGAAAAGCTGCAGAGAGACGAGATTTAATATGCATTATACACGCGGTTTGACGTGCACCGTTTGAGCCGCACGTAAGAACCTCTGTTGATGGATCACCCAAAGTGGGCTATATTTAAGCTGAAGTTTCTTGAAACGCGTTTCATTATAGCGCTGGGACTTAAAGAAGCTTACTGTAAGGCCTTCCATGCGTTCACGCTAAGCAGGTCTCATGACTTCTTTGTGACCACCGGTACATGTATGTGTACAGTACATCAAAAACAGCATGCCAAATTAGATCCCTGCGTGAAAGGCAGGAATGTGACTGGTGACTACTGTGTTAGGACTTTATTTAATAATTCACTGTTTTTGTGGTTAACTAATTCTTAGGCTGAGCAGGATCACTGCTTTAATGGAGCACAGCACAGGGTGGGAACAGAAACCATTCAACCGAACAGCCACATGAGCTGACAAGCTCCTTTTATGGCCGTGCGTGGAAAGCAGTGGGCAGGTGAATCTGTTCTGTGGTTGTCACGGGAACTGTGTTTGGGCTCCACCCCTCCCCTCTCAGGTGCCCAGGAGGTGGGGCAGTACCACGCCCTGAGCGTGATGGAGTGGACGGACGTGAGGACGGAGAGAGGCGGGAACGTGCGTCTGCTGAGGATCCGGAACCCCTGGGGCCGGCGCTGCTGGGAGGGGGGCTGGAGAGAGAGGTGCGCGGGGAGAGGGCTCTGATTGGTGGGGGAGAGGGTGTGGTGCCGTTGATCACTGGGTCTAAGCCTGCAGCCCAACATTACGCCATTCCATGAAGGGGGGAAATGGCTGCCTGATCTGGGGCCACGGAAGAGAGGAATAGAAGGGAATTTCTGTTGTCAGGATTGTGTCAAGATTGTTGATGGCACATTTTTGAGAACAAACCTTGAGCCAGAGCACAGTTCTGATATTGCTGACTAGGAAAAGGGTGGTGAAGTGAAATTCACCTCAGCTGAGGTGCCCTAATGAAATTGCCAGTTGTATAAATTGATAAAATGTAGGGGAGGTAAACCTGGCTCCTAAAGGTAAAAGAGTAGAGAACCTCTGTATTAGAGGAAGGAGACCAAAGGATTATGGGTAGAGAATCCCTCTATTAGAGGACAGTGACAGCAGAGTCTGTGTCTGTCCTGACAGTGGAGACGGCTGGAGTCAGCTGGAGACTGGCTGCTCTCAGGACCTGCTCAGCCGCACCCAGGAAGGGGAATTCTGGGTGGAGGAGGCGGAGCTCCTGAAGGAGTTTGATGAGGTCACTGTGGGATATCCAGCCAGCGATCAGGGATTTCTTCAAAGCATTTATACAGGTAGCGTGCGGGATTCTGTTTTTAAACCATATCTTGCCTTGTTGTGTTGGCTAACTCTGTGGGGTCTAACATATGTCCTTTCTGTCCAACAGGAAAAGAGTTACCTCACAGCCAGCAGATACGTGGGTGTTGGATCAAAGGTCATTCTGCTGGTGGTTGTCGTAACAACAGTAGTTTTGGTAGCAACCCCAAGTTTTGGCTGCGAATGTCTGAGCCGGGGGAGGTTCTGGTGTCCCTGCTTCAGCACAGAGGATGGAGACAGACCGCCAACTCCCAAAGATGCAGAGGCATAGAGAATCCTCTAGAGGGCAGCTCTGAGCCGCACCTTCGCTACCAAGCCATTGGACTCCACATGTGGAAGGTTAGCCACTGGGATAGGTACTGTCATTAAACCCGCTGCATCAAATGCACCATATAGAGCAAAGAATGTGTAAAGGGTTAGTAATTACAGTATAAATACACCAGGGTCATTTCAGGTTTGACTCAGTGGTGTGTGTGTGTGCGCTTGTATCTAGGTGGAGAAGAAGCACTTTAACCTGGCACAGACGCTGAACAGATCACCCTGTGCCTCCACCCACTGCCACGCCTACGAGCGAGAGGTCACACTGCATGGTCACCTCAGCGAGGGCTACCACCTGCTCATCCCCAACACCTTCCTCCAGGGGGCGGAAGCGAGCTTCCTGCTGCGGGTCTTCTCCTCAGCCCCAGTGTCTCTAAGGTGGGTGCAGGCGTATTCCCGAATGATGTCAGAGATGACGCCTTACTGTAGCACTGTAGGCCCAGGCCAGCACTGATGGAATGTGTATTCAACAACCCACTGAAGGAAAATAAGGCAGACTCAAAGACTTAGGTGTATCTCATGGGACTGAAGTAAAAGTTTTACTCACCATCATTTTGTGCACTGTGGTATTCTTATATAAGAAAATACAAGAATAATGTAAGAAATATTAGTAATATATTTTTGGCAAAGCACAATCTACAGACAACTAAAAACAAAGTCTTTGAGATGAAGTTTCACTGCATACAGTGTGTGTTTTGGCTGCGGATGTGAATCGCAGTGTTTGTTTTTGCTGCAGTGCGCTGAAAGCCCCTGTGCCCCCGGAGATGGCAGTCCCGGTGGGCGAGTGGGAGACCAGCCACTCTCATGGGAAGTGGATCCCCGGGAGATCGGCGGGGGGCAGCAGGAACTTCCCGTCCCACCGCACCAACCCGCACATCCCTTTCACTGTAAGCTACGAGTCCGGCGAGCCCAACGTGAGGATCGCCCTGCGCCAGCACTGCCCCGCCAAAGCCCTCCAGCCAATCGGCTTCCACGTCTACCAGGTGAGGGCCTTCGTAGGGCGGGACCTGGGGCAGTTGGCCAACAGCGACCAAGAACAGGGCATTTTAGGGAATTCGAATAGAGCGACATGATGGGGGTTTATGAAGCATTTGTAAGTTGTTTTGCTTTTTGTTTTGTCTAGTAGAGCATATGCACAATGTCAACTCACATTTTAATATGGTATGCATCTAATCATACCTGTGGTTCTCTGCATTGGTTATTGATTGTCTTCATTTGCCTGCATTTGGGTGTGCATGTTTGTGTGTGCGTGGATGCATGTCTGTGTGTGCGTGTGCGTGTGCATGTGCCACAGGTCCCTAAGGGGGCGGCACATCCACAGATCGCCCAGGATCAGGAGCCTCGGGTGAGCTGCGTACCCCACTGCTACGCCCCGGAGGTCACCCTGCACTGCAGCCTGCCGCCCGGGGCCTACGTCATCGTCCCCTCCACCTACCAGCCCGACTGCAAGGGCCACTTCTCCCTCACGGTGGCGCGGAAGATCCACAGGTAAGCTCACTGTGTTTTCACAGCCAGCGGTTCCAGCAGGTTTCGTGATGTCTCGTTTAGAGCCACGATAATAAACAACCACAGAGAGGAACATATTTAAATTGAGTATAAGGACATGGCAATAAGCACATCAAAAAGGTAATAAGCACTGAGTTAAATTTAAAGTTCAATCAGTGCTAATGGGGTCTTGATAGTTCCCCTTTGATCTGAACAGCATGGGAGAGTTTGGTCAGAGGGTTACTCTTCTTGCCTCCTCCTTTTAAAATTGATTTCTTAGACAGACCACACTGCTTGTGGGCAGATTTGGCAGGTTTGAGAGCCCTGACCCTAACCCACACATCGCCTCACTGGCTGACGTTTCCATCCTCTTCTAAGGCTTCTTCTGAGGATTTAAGCTGTCAGTCCCAGTGGAGCGATCTGTCAGAGTGGGTGCTGTGCATAGGTGGCAGGCTTTCAGGACTCAACTTCCCACGATGCCCCTCTGTGAGACCCTGTGAAGATCCTAAAGATTAACTGTCACACACCACATCAGTCAGTGTACTGCAGCATCTGAACACGGACCAGGGCAGATTAAGTACCGCAGTACGGACTTTAACATCAGCCATCACTGCATTGACCACAACGTCAGCAGTACCAACCAAGAAGTGTTCTTTGTTGTTTCTGCACTAGGAAAGTCATGAAGAGCCAGGAAGCCTTAGGAAGGGTCATTCAGGAGGTGAGTGTCTCCCTCTGGGTCTGCTTACTGAGTTTGGGTGAATTCCATTTCAGTTCACTCAGTTCTGTGGCTGTTCTGATATTCAGGTAATGAATTGAAAATTCCCCATTATTTTCTTAAGGGATTTTCCTACTAACGAATTGAAATTCATTTCTTGGATTGACTGAATTGAAGTGGAATTGACCCCAACTCTGCTGCGTGGCATGGGTCCTGTATTCATCTTTGAGAAATCTGCATGAATTAACATTATTTCCAATAATAATAATTAATGTGTTTATATAACTGCCACTTGCATTGCATGGCAGCCATTTTGCCCCAGACCACTCATCCTTACCTCAGCTGGAGTGTGGAGAGGTGGTTGGAGAGACAGTTTAATATTCAGTGTAGATACAGAAATCACATATTGGGAATTTGGCCAGGACTCTGGGGAACACCCTACTCTTTGTCATAAGTGACATTAGACCTTTAATAACCACAGTGAATTTTACTTATTGTCTCATTCAGATAGAAGCTTCTGGGTCATGCTCCCTTAGCGCTGCTCAAGGCCTGATTCTGTTACAATGTCCCATATATTCATATTGAGATCCAGGTCAATTGTGGACAAGGATTAAATGGCTGTCTAATTGCGGTCAGAACTCATATCTGTTTTTTCCTGATTAAGGGTCAACAGGTGGCACTGTTTAGCTGTGATTATGAGGAGCCAGGAAAAGTGTCAAAATAAGCAGTAGAGCAAAGGAGCACCCTGCACTGATTTCATTTTTGGTTCCTGTAATGAGTACCTGTCTGCTGATAATACCACTCCCAACACATGCTCCTATATGGGGGATCTTTAGAATGACAAGCATTGCTGAAACATTGAAACATGTTTGTGTGAAATATCAAACACAGGGTGCCGATGATTGATCGACTGGGTTAGTTCAGTTAACTGGATTTTCTTTGAACCTCAAATTCTTTTAAACTTATTTCTTTCTTTTACACCACACTGTATCTACCTCTGATTAACCTTAGTTAAGGTTGTTTTATTTTGATTAGGTGGGTTTTGTGTGGATTTAACTTTTAGCTTTTTTGTAATGCTGACTATCAATTCACATGAAATTCATAACGTGTATTTTTACTGAGGTATAGTATTGTTGCTGAGGTGTGTTATTATTATTAAACATCAAGTCAATTCAACTTGGTTTAAGCAGCAGACATGTTGCAGATCAACGTGTGTGTGTAACATGCAGTAAACTAAACAAAATGAGCCCATCCATCGCCACCTTCCTTTGCATGAGCACCGTGACAGGCAGGAGTGGACCATTACAAGTGTGACAGGACTTTCTGCCCCTCTGCCCCTGACCCTTTCTCTCTCTCCCTCACTCTTTTGTGGCAGGTTTCAAACATCTCTGTGATGCAGAGATAGCCCTGGGACGCTCCCCCCCCCTTCTCCCCTCCTGGATGCTGACGTGGGTTCGGGACCTGGCCCGAGATGAAAGTGAACCCCCCCTCCCCTGGGGGCAGAGGAAGCCGGGGAGCCTTTATTGGCCCGCAGAGGGCAGGCTGTAGCGATTAGTACATCACAGCGCGTCCGCCGCATCAGCGCTAATGAGAGGCGACGCGACTCGGCGGTGTAAACAAACAGGCCCGATTGAAGGGGCCCGCTCCCTGCTGCCCGTCCGCCGCCCAAACAAAGACGCCACTCATGGACCCCTCTTGGGGGCGGGGGCTGGAAATGGGAGCGAGAAGCGCCGCGCCCGGGGGCTCCCTCGCCCAAACACCCCACACACCCCCCCCCACAATCACTCCCTCCCCTTTACCAGCCTGCACCAGAACCAGAGAGATGGACCGCCCTCTGAAAGGCGGGTGGGGGGGGATAGAGAGAGATGGGGGGGGGACTCCAAAGGTACCGCACCGCTTGGATGTGGCCGCGCACTTTGTCCCCGCACGCATCGGCTTGCACCGGTGGCAGCCCTCCGTGCGTGACCGGGTACGATCCGTGCTGGGCGCTATCCTGCGAGGAGGAGGAGGAAAATAAACCCTGGGGGCGAGCCGCACGGTTGGATGCACTGTTCCGTGCTTTCATCAGTCCGCTTTGTGTGGGACTTTGCCTTGCTGTGCGCGTGTGCGCGGTTGTGTCCAACTGAAAACTTTCCATGGGGGTTCGGTTTCAGGTACATTTTGTCTTTTTCCATGTTGGAAAACTTCTGATTTCTGATTTCAGATAAAAGAGGTGTGTTGAATGACCATACATAGTGTAACAGCCTAAGGTTGCCCTGATGAGACCTTGCAGTGCTTACTTTCCCTGTTAAGGCTCTTCAACACTGCAACTCCCAGCCTCTTCCTCATTCGTAGGTCATACTGGGTTTTAGTCATATGTTCATATGTGTTATTGCCTTCTTATTCATTTCAAAGAACTTTATCAAGAACAGATTGGGGCGATCTTCTTTCATGTTTCTTAGTCTGTTGTCAGACCATTTAGTCTGTAATGCCTGTGCAAGGTTAATTTATTTGCTTTAAATTTTTTCCACAGCAGTATTTTAAACACATTTTCCTCAATGCAGCTCAGAACTGAACTGAAGATCAAAACCAAGCAAGCTATATATGTGCAATGGAGACTGTGACTTAAAGTTTTTTTGTCATACACTATTTGGTGAATGAATTTTGATGAAAAGCTAAGTATTACAAAGGAGTTAATTTAAATAAAACAAGAAAAAACCTTACTGGAACATTCAGGGCACGTTTATTTAACTGTTCACTCATGACTTGAACGAACTTTGTGTTGTGTTTGTCTTAATGTAACGAGTCTAAACGGTGAACTGCCAATTCTGAATTCAGCACATAGAGGAGTGTTGTGCATAATAAAAATGCAATATAAACCTTATCGTGTGTGCAGTGTCTGTTTTTTTGTATAGAAAGTGTTCGTTTTACGCACAGAAAGGCCGCGCCTTACAAAGTTTAAGTATGAGAAGATGGTTAGGCATCGAAACAATAAAATGGGTAAGAAGAAGACATTTCAAGAATGTGTGACCCATACGTTCCCAATGCACGCTGACACCGCGCGAGGCGCGCCCCCGTCACTGTGCACGCCGCTGTTCCTGCGGAATTCAGGGGGCTGTTGTCAGACTCCGGAGACAGACACCCATCTAGAAAATAATGAACAACAAATTTGACGCGTGAGTAAAAGAGCCCCGTTTCCAAGAGCTGCAGAGTAGTCGCTTTGCACGGTGGTCGCAAATTTGTTGCAGTGCAATTAGCTTGTTAGCTAGATAACTAGCTGCGTTCTTCCCGTAAAGAAAGAGGCGTGTCTCCGCGAGTCTTGCATAGGCAGAGGTCACAGAAGAGTGCTTGTCATGCGTCCCCCACTTAGCGATGTCCTGTATCGCGGAGGAGTCCGAAACGACATGCGATCGCCCTTGCTCATAATGCTGTCTTGGTGTGGAGATAAGTGCTTGCGTTGGACAAGCAAGGCCCGTCAGGCCATAGCCGGATCCTCGGGTTGTAAGTCAGTGAAAGGCTGGGGCAGGTGCGCTGGGACCCGGCTGGAAACTCCCTTCTGCCCTGGCCGCGAGTAGTGGAAGCCTTTCGAAGGCGGGGACACAGCGGTCAGCGTAAAAAACAAAGTGTGAAAGTGTTAAGTTCCCAGTAAAACATGCTGTCAGAACAATTTGACGGAAGTTCGTCTCTTGCAGTTGAACGAGTCCCCGTAAATCGAATTGATTACTATGTAATGTTAGCTAACTAGCAAGCACCCGAACGATAAAGTTTGCACACACGTTGCTAGCATTAGTTAGCGTTCTTAGATAGTCAGCTGGCTGAGATGAAAAAAATGTTACTGGCTAACTAGCGATAGCTAACGTGTGTCGTATATAATGGCCATTACCATAAGCCATCTTAGTCAGCTAGCGTGGTCAGAAAAATAACAGCAATTCGTGCTCTAAACCGACCTCTTCAGATAACAGTGCAGTAATGGCCAGTTGGCTAATTTTGCACAGGCTCCTACTTGTATTCAGTTTATTTAATTGTGTCGGAGTGCTGATAATAGATAACGTTAGATTGCCAAAATAGATGTCTTGGCAGCTAGTTAGTGCTGTTGTTTTTTCAAATCCTAAAATTATGTAACCGGTTCAGTTGATCTTGTTCTACTGGTTTTGCACTCTCCATGAACAACTCTGGGTAACACTGGATTTACTTACAAAATCGTGTGGCCTACTGTATAAAATGAGAATGGAATTATCAACCAGTATAGCTACATTTATAGAAGTGTTTTCCCCCTTTTTAGTTAAAGCAGTGCCTTCCAGTTGTTGGTGTATTTTTATATAATTTCATGCATAGGGTATAAATAGCCCCCTGGATTTGTGACAATAATGCATGCATTTCAAATGTGCAAAGCATTATAATGTAGTTGGAAATATATTGTTTTAATTTGGTTCATATTCACTCTGACACGTTGCACACAGACTAGTGGCAGGAATGCGTTTCCCAGTGTCCCTGACTGGTTGCAGGGCAGGATCTGACACATGACAACAGTGGGGGAAGGAGAAGCTGTGTGTGTGTGTGTGTGTGTGTGTGTGTGTGCACATTGGGTGTGTATCTCTGAGTGTGCCTGCATTCCTGTTTGTGGTTATGTGTATGTGTGTGTGTGTGTGTGTGGGGGGGCTTGTGTGCTTGTCTGTGTGTGTGAGAGAGTGATAAAGGGATTCTGTCTCCCGCAGTCTGAAAGATGACGACAGCGGGGACCACGATCAGAACGACGACAGCGGCTCACCGAAAGAGTGTGAAAAGGAAAAAAACGAGGAGGAGGAGAGGGAACAGAACACTGCCAAGAAGAAGGTGTGTGCATGCACGCGTGCATACGTGCGTGTGTGCATGCATGCATTTGTGCACACGTGTGTGTGCATATGCATGTGTGTATGTACCTGAGTGTGCATACATGGATTATTACAGTGGTGTAGCTGCTAGGTTAATGTGACACACCAGCTTGGTACCTTTTGACCTGTCAGGCACCGTGTGATTGACATGTTGTCTCCATCTCCAGACAGTGGTGCCTGGAGCGGGGGAGCACCCCCTGCAGTACAATTACACCTTCTGGTACTCTCGTCGCACGCCGGGTCGACCCGCCAGCTCTCAGAGCTACGAGCAGAACATCAAACAGATCGGGAGCTTCGCCTCTGTGAGTCATCGTTCCCCTCCTCTCTCCCTCTTTTTCAAAACATCTAGTGTTCTGGATGATCTACACTTGACACAATGGGGAATGAATGGGCAATCAAAACCAAGTGCTATAATGGTGAAACAAATTATTTATACATTCTGAGCCTTTACCTTTTTCCACCACTGGGAGGCAGGATTGCATAACTTTAGAAGTGAAGTTATTTCATTCTGTGGTAAGTCGTTGCAGTATATCTACAAGGGGTGTCCCCACATTGTGTAAGTTACAGGTAACACCATAGATTGACAAAGTTTTACTGTAGCAGAGGACTATAGGAAATGATAACTTTGTAGTACATACCTGGTGGAGAGGGGGTGTGGGGAGATAAGGAACATGTTTGCCTGCTCAGTTCACCTTGTGAATTGCTGATGTGAACACCTGTTACCGTGGCTGTCTCCGTTCCACTAGGTGGAGCAGTTCTGGCGCTTCTACAGTCACATGACCCGGCCTGGTGACCTCACTGGCCACAGCGACTTCCACCTCTTCAAAGAGGGCATCAAGCCCATGTGGGAAGTGAGTATGGCGCCACAGGGTGGTGCAGCTAGTGGCCAAAAACCAGTTTGGGGAACAGCTTCTGTCAGGGATGTCATACTCAGTTCCTGGAGGGCCATGTGTAACCTACTTTTGCTGTGAACTGTGCTCTGTATTGCTTAATTAGGCTTATCATTACTCAGTACTGTTTTGAACAGTCAGATCCTTTTTTACATTTTTGTGTAAGACAGCTCACATCTTAAGAGTGGATTAAAGCCTGACACTCAAGAAATATGAAGTATCGCTTACATTGGCAAAAGTGGGGGATAAGGGGATTGGGTGGAGCAAAAACCAGCATACACAGATATGCAAATATGGCTTTTCAGGAATTGAGAGAGGCAGTTCTGGTTGAAATCAACATAGAGTTTCTGAGTAGACTTGAAGCTCTGGAGGGAGATGGACATGTCTGTGGTTGAAGCAAATGGCCAGGTTATTCTCTTATAATGCCTCCTAACCTCCTTCCTCTACTCCTCCACCTAGGACGATGCCAACAAGAGCGGGGGGAAGTGGATTATCCGCCTGCGGAAGGGCCTGGCGTCCCGCTGCTGGGAGAACCTTATCCTGGCCATGCTGGGCGAGCAGTTCATGGTGGGGGAGGAGATCTGTGGCGCCGTGGTCTCTGTGCGTTTCCAGGTACGCATGCGCACACAAGCCCCGCCCACACGCCTCCTGCAGCCCCACCCCACCCGCACCAAAACTCCCCCACATGCTAACCCTGCATCCAGTGAAGCCCTGTCACTCAGAGTCGCTGGACCGAGAAAGCAGGGCAGGCTGAAATAGAATTCTCAGCAGAGCCAGCTGGGTTCAGGCGTCCTTTTTCCATCCATTGCGTCTCAGTCCACATAACCATGTCAGAACTGTGTCAGTGCAGCTCACTCTCAAAGCCTCTGCAGTGCCAGTGAAGGATAGCAGTGTAGTAGAAGCACATTTGAACCCCACCATGCTGTTGTACCCTTGAGCAGGGTGCTTTAACCACTGTTCAAATTAGTTAGCAAAGGCACTGTAAGATGTTCTCGTCAAGGACATCTGGGAGGCACATAATGAAGTCATGAAATGATGATCATGTCATTTGCCTGTGTGTTTCAGGAGGACATCATCTCTATCTGGAACAAGACGGCCAGTGACCAGGCCACCACTGCCCGCATCAGAGACACTCTGAGGAGAGTCCTCAACCTGCCACCCAACACCATCATGGAGTACAAGACTCATACCGATAGCATCAAGTACGCCTCCCCGCATGTGCAAGCATATGTGTGCATGTACACACACTCACACATGTACAGTACTGGATGTGCACAGAGCAAGACATATGTGTGTATTTACACACACTCATACACTCAAAAATACAGTAATATGTACACGCGCACATACAGTACACATGTACATACACCCACATTAGCATGATGACCTAAGAGGTCATTGTTAATAAGTCCTTGTTTGTAGCTTCTCAGCCTCTCTGTGGTTACTTGTCTTTGATTGGTCAGGGCCTGGGAGGATTTCCACGGTCTGGTGAATGCCAGTGGGGGGCGCTAACTTCAGATCCTGTAAGGGTAGGAACTGCGCTTTTCCCCTGTTGATTTATGCCAATCTAATACATTCATTTTTGTATATGTTTACATACTGTACCCTGGCAAAATAATTTCTGTTCATCTGCCAGTTTCTTATTACATGAGTGTGCTGTCTGTCTTTCTTTCCCCCACCAGATTTGTACTTGTGGTCTTATGGACGAAGAGGAGTGTCCAGAGGAGAATGTCTGCATATTGATCATCACTGTTTCACACACAGAGAGAGAGAGAGAGAGAAAGAGAGAGAGAGAGAACAAGCAGGGAGACTTATTTTTTGTGATGACTTGTGGAATCCCCTTTATTATTACCCATAATAACAAGCAAACAAAAACTCTCCCTTTGCGGGTCTCTCAGCCCGTTAATACTAGATGGCCGACAAGAAGGCTGCCAGTATGGCGTCGCTGAAGACGGACGACCACGGTCTCTCTCTCGCTTTCTCCGCCGCAAAAGGGAGCCTGCGTAGTGAAATTCTCAGCTGCTGTGATATGGGCAATGACTGTTCTAGAGCCTTCAAGAAAAACATGAAACCAAAACCCAAACCTTTAAATGTGTAACGTGCGTCATCGCATTACATGTTCACAGCTCCCTACATTAGTATTGTAATGGTACACTGCAGGAAAAGGGTCCCCCTAACAGCATAGAGCTATTCTTTTAAAACGTGAAGGGACAGACCTGCAGGTGGAGACTGTTTTTGCTGTAGTGCAGTATTTTTAATTGCAGTATTAGTGTCGTTTGACTTAGAATTATTTTACAAGGAAAAAAAAGAGGTAATATTTCTAAGTGGACTTCCTGAGGGATCACTGGAGGATTCTGTCTTGAGTCTTACCTTTTGACCGGAGAGTTGGAAACACCCCCCCAAAGGACGACTGCCACCCTAAAGGTGGGGCTTGCCGTCATCAGAGCGTCTCATTCGAATGGACTGCCAAGCTGCCTATATCACTGTGCCTGGACTTCAGCCTGTCTCCTCCAAATTTTAAAGCTGAAGGTTTTTATTAGTTTTAGTATTTAAATTGATACGATATTTTAGGGTTCCAACGTGAAAAAAAAAACCAACCACGGCGCCGTCTCTGAGATGCAGAGGGGCGGGGCTGCTGTGCTGTTACGCTCCAGTTAGATAGTGTCCCCTAAAGCACTGATCCAGGATCAGATAACAGCCCTAATCTCAACCTCTACCATCATACGAAGCCAATCCAGGGTCAGTGATAGGAACACTATCTGTTAATTACCTGTAACTACTGCCTGGGAGTCAGTAGGTGGCGCCGTTGCGCAGGAAGCTCTGTCATTCAAGAAGAGAAATGTGTTGCCTGATTTCACCTGATTGATTATAGCAATAAATGTCAATTATGCATCTGCTGCTATTGAAGTTCTGTAGTGTCATACTCTGTGATGTTACCAGTGTTGTCTTTTTTGAAATTCCATCCCTCCTCCCTTAAGGAGTCCTGAGTTGACAGCAAGTGATCTCAATGGCATAACTAGTAACTGCTTTTTTGTAGCAGTGTTACATAAGGCCCGTACCAAGTGCTGGAGAATGCTTTTATTTTTTTAATGCTTTCAGACCATTGTGCTTAAAATACCTATGTCAACATCCTGACAAAAAAGTGACAACTGTGTGTGTTGAAAGTTTGTACATAAAGATTTGAAGATTGTTTTCTGGTTTGTGTTGCTAAGCCATTATGGACTTGTACAGTAAGCAAATACTTGTTGGTCCTACATCAACTAACTGGCATGCAGACAGTGGCAAAGCTGTAAAAGACTGGCATGATGGCAGACTGACTGTGACATGCCAACCCAAAAGTATGTTGACAGTAGACCAGCAGGAGGTGCCAGTACTGGCCTGCTGAAAACAGTAGTGGCCCTCTAATTTTTAACTTCATCAGCAACAAAATTTCACCATTTTAAGTATACTGCTGGGGGGCTGGGTGTAAGATGCAGAATAAGTGGTATTGATATGATCTGGTGTACCAGCCACCTAAAGATCATAGAGAGGGAAAAGAAGCTAACCAACTGGATGAGGATGGCTTGCTGGCTGCAGTAGCACTGTAACAATGGACTGACCTAGGGCCGAGTGACCTTCCTACCTGCTGTATAACCTGTAAGCAAAATGGCTGGGGGGCCAACCATAACAGTCTACAGTGAGGCAATGACTTTACCACTAGTGGGCCAATGTAGGACCAGCGATGGCTTTCTGGATAAATACTAATTTTGATACACAAGTACGATGTTACAGATGGTTCAAAATGCCTTCCATAATTTTTTTCCCGGAGTAATCTTTGGGTCGGTCTAACTCGCATTGAGTGTCACAGCCTGGTAAATGACCCACAGCTAGAGAAATAAAAACCGTGTTTAGCACCGACAACACAGACCTGTGTGTTCAAAATCAACAAGATGTGAGCTGTAATTGGGTTGAAATTGGGTCTGTTTATTCAAGTGCACACTTCTGGAAAAAAAAAATCACCAATGGAATGATAATGTGCAACATTTGATCCCTGTACAATATGAAAAAAAGTCAAATATAGGCCTGTTAGCTGAGGTTAGGTTTGTTTTGTTTGAGTTGCTGTCTCCGGAAAGCCACTGGTGTTTTTGAGAGGTGTGAAGTGTCAGCATGAGAGCAGGTTGCACAGGAAATGAGTCAATTTTTTTGCACGCGGTCATAGACGTTGAGTGTGCAGCATTGAACCATGGCCAGCAGTTCTATCCAGTGCTGTTTATAATCCCACTGAGAGGGGGGTTTCATGCTTTGTCCCCTTCATCACAAGAATGTGCCATTCTGTGGTGTCCAAGAGTGGAGTGAAGCGTGGCCACGATGGACTCCTCGCTTCTTTTGATCCCATCGACGTTGATGACCTCGCTGCCTTTCAGCCTGACTGCTCAATCACCCTGTCCGACCTTTTCCGCCCAGGTTAACTCATCTCAAAGAACATGTGATTCTTTGAAGAGAGATTTGAAATGCACATTTAAAATGTTAAACTTAAGGACTGTCCTTGTTATTTTGCATTGCACATCCTATGTCTTTGCATTTAAGACAAGCAGTAAAATGTACATTTCATGCGATGTACAGCAATCTACAGGGCTCTGTAGATGCAGTGTAGATGTTTGTTTTTCCCTCCATTTCCTGTTCTTAATCAAGTTGTGTGTGATCATCTCTCAATCTCTCAGTTCACCTGTGCGGTTTTGATACTTACCAGCAAGAATGTGGCTGCCAGCAGAAGCACTTTAGTCTTTGTGCTCATTTCTTGAGTGACTGGCGAGAGAAGAACAGGAGTTCACAGACTGAGGCATGCTGGGAAAACACAGGCTCTCAAGTCAAAATGCATAGAACTCACCATCCAGGCCAAAATATTCATGGTCCATGTTGCATTCTTCATTGAAACCAGGCCATTTCTTCCATATTCGACCCAAACTCTCCCCAATGGATGAAACCACCTGATCATTTCACAGAAAAATGCACTCCAAATGTGGCCCCAAATCAAAAAGGCAGCTGTTGCATTACTGCATAAAGCAAGATTGCTGTATTTCTAAAACTGAAGTAGCTACCTTGATAGTCTTATGATAATGAATGCTCAAGGGTTTTGAAGCAATGAGCCTATGCGAGAACCTTAAATCAGAGAAAATGAGACATGGGGGGTGGTGTCTCTACACTCGGAAATAGTGGTCACTCTGTAATTTCTCATTTACAGTAGTCAAAGTTCAGATGCATCAGTAGGTACAGAATGGCTAAGATGTTCCTGGGATTAGGACACACAGTGCACTGAGCATTTAAACACTGCGATACTGTGGTAATAATAAAAGGACATACGCAGGCTTGTTTAAAAAAGAGTGCAGGCAGTGTGGCACGCGTGAGGGAGCAGCCAACCTGGAACTCCTGGTTGGAGTAGCAGCGGCAGGGACAGCAGGACCCCTGGATTCTCACGGTGGACGTCCCGTCAGAGTCGCAGATCTCCAGGAGGGGGGTGAAAATACTCCACCTGCCCGCAGTAGCAAGAATCACATTCCGTCCACACAACAGTCAACCAGGGAGCCCTCCGGTACAGGTAAAATTAATGCAGCTAGTGGGGGGGATGGTCAAATAATATTGCCTGTCTGTGATAGTGACTACATTTGCTTGTATTATTAAACTGGTAACGATAGCAGAGCACTCCTTGCATACAATTGGAATGTATTTTGGATAGCGCTGCCTGAAGGAGCTGTCCCAAAAGACTTGTTTAAAAAATACACAAAACAAAAGAGACCTCATTTGAACCCTCAGAATATTTGGATATAGAAAGAGATAAAGAAAGAGGGTATTTGGTGCAAAATGATTGTCTTTCTGAGATTATGGAAATGATTATAAAAGGAATGGAAAGGATGACGTAACTCGCGAAAGACGGCGAGGGACTAAGCCGTCCTCCTCGGTTTAAATCTACACTCCTACATTCCGACTCAGGTTTACAAAGCCCCGTACAGACAGCTGTGCTCCGTGTCTGACCCCGTCTAAGTTTAGCATTAACGGGCAGCGTGGGTGAATGTGTGTGTGTGTGTGTGTGTGTGTGTGTGTGTGTGTGTGTGTGTGTGTTCAAGAGCTTGGCTCCCCCTTAACTGTTTGTACAAATGCCCCACCCCTCCGCGGCATACCTCTGGTGCACGGTCCCGATCAGCTGGCGGTCGGCGTTGAAAGCTCTCATTTCCATCAGGCAGCAGCCCAGGCAGCACGCGTCCGCCCTCAGGGGCCTCTCGAATAGGAAGACCTGCCGCGCCTGCCGGTCGAACCCCCGCAGGGAGCAGGAGCGGGCTGGGCCGCAGCACTGCAGGCATATGCACGAGCTTTCTGGGGGGGGACAAAGAGAACGCCGCGCTCTCAAACTGTAACACCTTACACACGCGTGCCTTCACACGAAGAATTACATGCTGGTCACGACTTAGCCAAAAAGTAAATGAAACATGCAACAAATCACATGTTCCATGCGAAATTCTGGTCAATGAAATTAAAAATTTACTGGTCAGAACAGCTGGACTTTGATCTTATTAAGGTCTTAGATCTTAGATCCTATTTGATCAAGTCGGGCTATACACAGCAGGAGAGACCTCTAGAACATAGGCTAAACATCAAGGATTCAGCTCTGGTAGGATGTGGCTGAGGGCCAGGGGAGGGTGGGTCTCACCTTCAACAGCTACATAGAGCTGGTCCCTGTTCCCCGTAGCAATGCTGTATGTCCGGCGTGGTACACAGTGTGGACCTGGAAAATAGAGCCAGCCGCAGCACAGGATGAGGAAAGAGGATTTCCTCTTCCATGCATTTCTCTTAATGCTTCAATGCCCTGTTTTAACAGTACTAAGTGTTGCATTCTTCCGTCTTGCAGACATCCTATCCTGTTCTTTGAGAATTAAAATCCAGCTAACATTTTTTGCCTCTGTCTGAGCTAATTACACTCCCTGTGCATCAGAGTGGTTATTGATCAGAAATCCTGAATCTCGCTAAAATGGCATATTTTCACAAATAAGTAAAAACTGGACTGAGCATTTCATTGGTCCTTGATCTAAGGGAGCTATCTTTAAAGCTATTTTTTGGATAAACATGAAGAGCTGCCACTGGGGGTGGGTGGATGACCTCTGACCTTGCAACTCCGGTTTGGCTGTGATGCGTAGCTGGCTGGCCCCATCCAGCAGGGCCAGGCCTTCTGCCCTCGCTGTGCCGGGACACCGATTACCCCCCTGCAGACTGCTCATCTCCACCCCTCCGGCCCCTCTCCTGAGTCCGGCACGGCCCTCCTCTTCTCCCTCCCAGCCCAGCCTGGGCGTCTGGTCCTCTACTCCCCGGGAACGGGGCAAACCCCCTTCCCCCAAAGAGCAGGATGCCGCAGAGGAGCCTGGGAGGACCTCTGTGGAGCACCTTCGCCTGCCCTGGAAAGCCCGGAAAAGCGTCTCGATGTGCTTCTCTCTCTCCAGGCGGCCGAACGGCAGGGGCTGAGCTGTCACTGCTGACATGCTCTGAAACAGGAAGCCGGACAGTGTGAAGATGTAACAGGAAATGGATGGACACGGTCTGAAAAAGGAAGTGGGACAGAGTGATGATGTAACAGGAAATGGATGGACATGATCTGAAACAGGAAATGGGACAGTGTGACAACATAACAAGAGACGGAGGGACAAGGTCTGAAAGAGGAAGTGGGAACAGTATGACATGTAGCAAGAAATGAAGGGATGCAATCTAAAACAGGAAGAGGGGACAGTATTCTGGTAAAACAGGAACTGGATGGACACACTCTGAAATAGGAAGTAGGAGGTGCCACCTGAGCACCCAATCTAGATCTTTAACAGTTCTGTAGAAAAGAAGGGTGGCGGTGTGGCATAGTGGTAAACCACAGGGCTCAAAACCAAAAGGTTGCTGGTTCCATTCCCCACTGGGGCACTGCTATTACACTCTTGGGCAAGGTACCTAACCTAGAATTGTCTCAGTTAATATCCAGCTGAATAAATGGATAGCATGTAAAAATTGTAAGCTTTGGATAAGAGCATCTGCTAAATGACATTAATGTAATGTAAAGTAAGGTAGGCTCTGAACAGAATAAATCAATGTTGTGGATTGCCTTCACAATCAGAATATAGCACCTCTGCAATCTGAGAATGAAGATCTCAATCAAGACGAACCAAAGAAGGCAAAGACGTCGCATCACATGCAACTGCAGCGCATTTTGCATTTAAAGCGGGACCCTTATTTGTACAGCATTTGCATTTCAAACTGTGACAGATCCTGATCCGAGTATAACTGCGGCTGCTGCTTTAGAGAGTTAAATCCCTCTCCTCTCAGTGTGCTTGGAGAGAACGGTGGGCGGCCAGCCTCGGCAAGCCTCAGCTGTGAGGAACACGCTCGGCGTTTAAAAGAAGCTGGTATTGTGCTCTCGTACGGAACACGCGGATCCTTTCTCGGCACGTCTCCAGGACGGAGCTTTCTTCGCCGCCGTCTCCTTGGCGCTGCAACAATCGCGACCGTCGCTAAGCGGAGAGGGACTCTGACGCTCGGGCCAGCGGCGGCATCGTTTCCATTCAGGTCACAGCCTGTCCGTGTCATCGTATTCATGCCACTAACAATCCAGCGCAAAGCCATTCCTCCTAACGTTGCACTGCTGATGCAATCCGACAACCATTGGTTGCTTTTGTTCATTTACTGCCGACAAATAGCAAACAAGTGACCAAGCTGCTAGCACACAACTATCTAAAGGTAATTTTACCCAATTTTAAACACATCCCTTCGTGTAATAATTCCAGTATAAATTATAATCATAATCACTAGTTGTCACCTATCAGTACAACTGAAAATCAGTGGTGTAATGATGTCCTGTGATCTGCATAAATGACAACTGTACATTGAGATTCCTTGCGTACAACCTCTGGCAAAGAGCTGAGGCCACATTAAAATCAGCCAAATGTATTTACATAGTGCTCTCAAAAACTAGTTGAGTACAAAATGATGAGTAATGTTATACATTTAGGGAAACAGTTCAATGAACAGTTCAAGACAGCACTGCCAGAAAACTACAAAAAATAAAAATGTATGGTTTGGGGAGAGGTTAGGTATAAGATCAGTTTGCGATATGTAGATCGAAGACAAAGAATATAGAAAGAACAAAGAATACAGTATCTGAGAGGGTCATTTAAGATTTGAAAAACGTGAAAAAAGTGACAATTTTGAAAAAGTGACAATTTTCTGAATTAGACCATCGGGAAATTCAAAGGCGCAACAAGTGAGTGCTCAATCCCATTTGGCTCTGTTCAACAGTCAACAAACCCTCAGCTTTGGTCCATTACCTCCATTATCCAACAGCAGAGCGTGACACGTTATACACAATAAAATAAACAAATTCAGGACCTCTGAAATGGAAAGCAATTCATAGCCTTTTCTTAATAGCAAATTAAAGATCCAGTATACAACGGGTGAAGCGATACGGGCGTACTGTTTTCCACCACCGTACTAATCAAGCATTCACACCTCACATCCAGCTGGTAATATCACCGTTACCGTCTTGGTTGTCTTACCGTTACTCGTGTGCTCAAAGCTGTCCTGAGAATTGCTTGTCGCAAAAGTTGAAGTTAGGGGCACATGAGGACTCTGGGGCTTTAGTCAGGGGGCGGGTCTAGCTGGAGCTGCTCTGGGTCTTTTTGATGGGGGTGACTGCATCCTGTTCCGCGTCCTCTTCGGGGACAGCCACCTCTCCTGCTCTCGCCCCTTCTGTCCCTCCCCTTTTGGTTTCTATCCCAACCACCCGGATCTTCCCATTGTCGGAGAAGAATGGCCCCGTTCACCCATGAAATTGAGAATCTTCTCTTAGAGAGAGAGAGGGGAAGGGGAACGGAGTGGGTTGCAACACGGCCCCCTGCGCACCCAAAAGTGTCTCGGTGGTCCCCTTGGTCAGAATTCACAGGGGGGACTGTGCGCACGGTCCAGACGCCCTTGTCGCTGGACCGCAATCAAGGTGGCTTTGGCCTGAACCTTACACACACCGACGAGTCCTACCAATGGGCGTACAATCAATGTTGAAACTACATTAGCAACAAAACATGGTTTTTGTTCACCGCTGGCTGTTCTGCAATGCATTTCATGTACATAATAAAGATTTACACATTTTGTGTCAGGAAAATGATACTAAATATATATACACCAAAATACATATTCGACTAAATCCATTTGTATCTGACGTCAGGCACCAGCCTTTATCTAAAAACAGCAGCATGTATTTACTTAGCCAACAGACCCCCTCAGCTCTGTGGGCAGGGCATTGCTAGGAAAAAAGCCATCTTCCCACCAGCCTCATCAAAATAAATTGTAATTTACTATTCAAATGTACAACCAACAGACTTCAATGTTATTTTGTCTCAGTTTATTGTGAAAACCACGTTTTTTACAATTTCATTCACTCCCCGATACCAAGTTGAGCCTACATACCTCTTTGTAATCTTGGGAGATTAAGGATTGCTCTGACACAGACAGTAGAATCAGCGAGTAAATAATCGCACCATTGCTCTTTAATCCAATATAATCAAGCGAATAAGAAAAAATTCAAAACAGTAATTCTTTCATTTCATGTCACTGTAATCAGCTTCAAAAACAATCCTCTCTGCTCTGTCAAATACAAATTCCCACTGAATTCACAGCTGCCCAATAATTGCTGATCACAAATGCAGTGCTTCAAATTCCTTTAAAAGGGACATTTAATTCTAAAACACTGAATGAATTGGTGACTTTAGGCAGAGTGAATCACAGCCGTGAATGAAAGATGCAGCTTAACTGCTGTCTGTTTTTGGGTGACCCCGGCCAGCTTGGGCCTTGGTCTCCCAGTTCTTTGAGTGCATGTCCCCCTATACCAAGCTGCTCAGGGTATTTTTGTGCTTCATAAACACTCTTATTGTGGGTGACTCACAGAATATATATTACGCATTGTCCATGCATATAGCTGGGTATTCACTGAGGTTCAGTACCTTGCTCAAGGTACAACAGCATCTCTGTTTCTAGGGCTCCCAGTCCAATTCTCTCGCCACTTAAGTCACTCTGCTCCTTAGCACCACTCATTTCCTTCTCAGTCCTCATTTCCTTTGGCTAAAGTGGTGTAATCCAAAAGTTCCAGCATCCTTCTCAAATGTCTGAATGAAAAAAAAGACTCATATCATAGTGGTTATACCACATTCGCTCTGTTTATATAACAGATACTCAACTCCTTGTGCCTGACATGAAAAAAAATCCGTCTCTGAAATGGAACCGTGGGATGGGAACCGTTTTCCGATTCGCTGGCTTGTTATGAATACTCACAGATGCCAAACAGCCATAGCTCATGTTGCATTTGAATACCTGGAGCTCCAAGACGCAGAATTGACAGTGGCAGTCTCCCTTTGTAAACCTCTCTGGCTAAATTTACTCTGGTAAGTACTTCTTCGGGTCTCCTGGAAAGGGCATGGAGGGGGCTTGGTTGATGTGGCCCATGAGGAAGATGCCAAGTGTGCCCAGGATGAACGCCAGCGCCATGATGATGAAGCAGACCCGGTCGATGACGCGCGCCACCAAGAACCACTCCTCGTTTTCCTGAACAAAAAAAAAAGAAGATAAACTCAGGTCTGAACCATAACAGAGCTGCATGACCAAAGAAGGGGGTGGGAAGAAAATTATTTGTTATCAACATTTCAGAACTTACGCTCTGGAAGTCGTTCTGCTGCCGTGCGCTCTCGGCGATGTGCCTGCAGGAGGCGACGCACTGCTGCACCTCCACCGAGGCCCGGGCCAGGCTGGTGCTTATGTCATGCACCGTGTCCCCCTCCAGGCCATTGTCTGAGGGTAAAAGGGAGTCTGAGGAGTCTGCACTGAACCATTAAACATTTGGTAGAGATCTACTTTTCAGTTTAGAGATAAGGATTTTGTTTCTCTCTCACTGTCTCCCTGATGCCATGACCAAAATGGAATTCCCACCCATTCCCAAAAGAGAGAATCAGAGCGACAGACTTTAAACTAATGGGAGAGAGACAGGGGAAGGACAGAGAGAGAGACAGTAGAGACAAAAAGGAGTGAGAGAGAGGAAGAGACTCGTACAAAAATGACATATAGTGTAAAATATTGACAAATATGTTGTTCAGCCTAAGGATATATTTAAAAAACATTTAAATGCATTGATGCAAAGCAGAAATATTTTACAATGTACCAAAGTGGCAATTCAAATTGGTTGAGCTAAAATATATTCTCTAAAATATATCTAAAATATATTCTCAGTATATATTTTTGTATGGGGAGGGAGAGAGGGCATACTATTGGGAGAGATATATGGGAAGGAGAGAGAGCAAAAGAAGAAAGAGCTCCAGAGAGAAAGATAGCCTGTAACAGGGAGAGAGGGAGAGAGTGAGAGAGGGCAATGAAAGAGAGAGAGGGAGGGAGGGAGATGCACAGAGAGGCAGCACTCACGGATCTTCTGCAGTGCGGCTCTCATCAGCCCGTCCCTCTCCCTCAGCCTGCTGAACATGAGCTCGGTGCGGGCCGTCTTCAGGACGTACTCGTCCGCCTTGGCTATGAGGCCCAGGGAGCTGCGGCGCCGCCGGGTGGGCGGGTCACCGCCGACCTCCGCCGGACTCCAGGGCTGCATCTGCATGTGGAGCGCCCGGGGAAGGAGGTTCAGGAACACCTGGAGCAGAGGGCACAGTGAAGGTGTCAGTCACCCGAGCGCTTGGCCCCAGTCCATCTCCTTCAGTGCTCAGTGCAAAGCGGAGACGCAGTGGATAGGCTTAGGAAAGAGTTGCCTGGGGACTGAACTCATAAACTTCATTACTGTCAAATCGGTGCTCTTCTCTCTTCCAGTTCAAGAGTGTAATTGGCTCATAAAGTCAGTCATAATTCTGCATTGCTTCTCTGTAATGAGGATTGAAGTGCTCTGTGAAAAAAGGCACTTGTTAGGAGCTCTATATTGGGTAGAATATCAGTGGCAGTACCTTCCGGACTTTGTCTGTTAGGAGGTGGGTGTTGGGAGTTCGCAGAGACACGTTCAGTACAACAACACAATTCATCACCACGACGGTGGTCACGGACATGACAAACATCAAGTACCTGGAACGAAATGTAAGAATCGCGCATTAATCTAGAGTAATCACCTTTTCTCTGCAGATTCATACACAAGTGAATTACAGAAATAAAGTGTTGTGATGGTAAGTCCTATATATTTCAATTTTTATTTTTTTTAAATGTCATATATTGATATTACAGAATCAGATTGACGAAACTTACTGCTATGGGTCTAGACTCGGTGTTCAAGTTGGAGTCTGCTTTCTAAAGCTTAGATATCTTTAATATGAATATTCACACAGCAAATGTGACATATTACTCACAGGTTCAATAGAGGTTCTGCTATTACTATGGGGGATCATTAAGTCAGTGAGGAACACTGTGATGTTTAGGGTTGCTTTGCTACAGTCAGACAGGGACAGGAGGAGACCTTACTTTCCAATGAGAGGCACGGCCTGCGATGTCTCTGGAACTTTCTTAGCAATAAGGAAGAGGAAGACAGTCTGGGCCAGGAGGATGGCAATGGACATGGTGCACTTCTGCCCTCCAGCTGACAAAAAAAGCCACCACAAAAGGCCATGAGCAAGGATCCACGAGCGAGCTTAACCATGGCTTTCAAAGCAAAGTGACACTTTCAGTCTAACTGCTATGTCTTTTCTGCTTAAAGCTGATTAACAAATTAAAGCAAGATTAACGAATAGCACTGTGTCAGGAATGGTATCTAAAAATGTAATAATTGCAAGAGATAGATTGAATGCCTCCCTATATGTGTCTACATTTCAGTCCATTTATTTCTACTTTTACTTGCAACATTACGATGCATTAGCTGTTAAAGGAAGGCACTGCAGGTGTGCCTGGATACAGGGGTTTTGACATGCATTCTTAAAATGATGGCTCCAACGAAAGACAGAAGAGACACCTGTACCCCCCAGCACACAACAACTCAAGCAGACAGTGATAACCACTTCACTCTACGTGAGCCACTGTACCTGAAAGCACATTCACTAAAACTGTGTGTAATGAAAGTCATTTGCTGCCAGACCAGGGACAGGGTCATAATTATCTGAGTACTCAGTTTAAAATGGATCCCTCTGGCCACTGCCATAAAAACAGCAAAAAGCTGAAAGAATGAGTGGATGAAGAGGGTGGGATTTAACTTAAGCTTCTTTATTCCCTCAGCCAAAAAGGTGGACCATGCACAGTCTCCCATTGTCAGAGGGAGCCCAGCAACCAGGAGAGGAGGAGAAGGGCCGAACCTTTCGCAGGCAGGAAGTAGACAAGCAGCCCCAGGGAGGAGATGAGCACGCAGGGCACGATGATGTTGATAACGTAGAAGAGAGGCTTCCTCTGGATGATGAGGAAGAACACCACTTCCTGGTACTCCAGCTCGTCCTTGCTGTAGCGATTGTTGATTATCTTTTTGGCTGGTCTGTGCTTGATGGCCCACTCACCATTTTCTATGTTTACAGAAAATACAAGGGAATAGGGCAGGGGTTGGCCATGTTAGCAGTTTTGCAGTGTTCTTGTGTAACCCACATGTTGGGCATTTAATGTGCATGGAGATTGAAACAGAGGAATCAGATTTATTGATGCCTTCTGTAGCCACTTCAGGCAGGTCTCAGATTATCTTGCTGTGTGACTAAGTCCTGTTGACTTCAGTTTCCGCACAGCACACCAGCAATCTGCCGGTATTAGCTCATTAGTGTCATTAAATCAAATCTCACAAATTGTTAAGCATAAGAAGTGGGTCTATCGAAACTGAATGTATCCTCTTGTCTAATGCAGTCATACAACTGAATACCAATTATCTGACACTGAGACTAAGCGAAGTATCTTTATCCAAAAAGACTTTTGTATTCAGAGCCATACCTGACGATAGGGCTCCATTTTATTTAGATGACGTTACCGTCAATACTGTTATTTCTTGCTTTTGGGGATTTTATTTGTATTATAAAACTTCACCTTATTTTTAAAACGAGAGTAACATGACAAAACACTGGGGATGGCAATCATAAAGTGACTGCTGCTATTAGTCCTTACATGTGAGTGCATGAGTTAACTTGCAAACGTCCTACCTGTGAACGCCTCTGGGTCGATCACGATCCACTCTATCGTCTTTCCCTCCTCCTCTGTAAGGACGAGGTCGATCTCGTTGGCACTGTACGTCTGGGATCTTACGGAATGCATATGTGCGAGGAAAGTAGGATTTGCAGATCCAGTCAGTGTCAAACCACACAGTAGAAAAATCGTAATATGAAAACTTGTAAATCAGTCGACTCACACACCTAAATACCATTGAACAGTTTTGCCAGTCGAAGGGGAAGTAGTTGACTTTGATGGAGCAGACGCTGCGATAAATAGCAGGGGGCAGCCAGTAGACACATCCAGAAGGCTGCACAAGCGCGTTGGTGTACAGAGTGATTTCAAATTTTCCGTCCATACTACAGATACAAAAAGCGGAATATGTAAACGATGGTCATGCAACATAAATAATCTAAGTACAAGAATCTAAACAAGGCTGTAAATATTCGAAACGGAAACGTCCATTGTCGGCCTCAGTGCTTTTTAGAGTAGTCGTTATCTCTATCTTCTAACCTACATATGGGATGGCAGTGCGGATTGTCAAAGCTAACATGTTGTTTAAAATTTTACCCACATATCTCAGCAAACTAGCCAAATTTCTTTACATTCGCTCCATTACACATTAAAGCTTAGGGAGAAGCGTCACTTCCACCCCCGTGACCAAAAAATGGATTCGCACCTGACTGTAAGTAAAACCAAAGCATTGTCGACATGTATTGCCCGCCAGCATTGAAGATATTTGGTTAAAAAAAGATGCAAAGGACGTCTAGTCGGCCCATGTTACAAAGTTATGTGCAGTATTGTGTACAGCCACACTGTGAACATCTTATTAGTACAGACTGAACCAAAAAGGTCACCTTGAACGAAATGTTGGCAGAGTCCTTTACTCATTCGTAACGTTACTACTGTTAAAATGATAAATGAATCTTCAGAAGAGATAATGAAGAAATTATATGTTACATGCATGAAAATTTTAATATGACATATACTGTACATACATTGCCGATCCACATTCATAAACCTAACCTGAAATCATACAATTTGGAAGACCGTTTTCATCCTTAACAGGTGTACAAAGCTAGCCAGTGTCTTTGGCAACATGATAAGATTAATGCCTGCGGTGTTGAAGGTATCCTCCTTTGGGGCACGCTGTTATGCTGCTTACAATAAACGGTGCCATTTTCACTCACTTGTTTTCCAATATGATGTCGGGCAGCCAGATGCTTTTTGAAGGAACACGCATGCAGGTAACGTTCTCGTACTCTGGCATATGGTCCCACCTCAGGCGATGGTCACACCATTGCTACAAAACAAAAGTGAAAATTTGCTGTAGGCCTATACACGCCTGAATTGGAGCAGTAGTGGCATTTCATTTGGGGGATTTTACACACCAAGTGCAAAATCTAGTAAAGATTGTCTGAATGGATGACGAATATTTAATTTTGTGTGTTTTACAGGTCTTAGTTCAGTGTAAATGGTATTTACATTTCCAGTATCAGACATCTCACTCATTGTCATGGCCTCCTGGCTAAATGTCACAGCTCTTCTGACACCATGTCCCTTTACTTCCATTCCAATTCCTGGGAACCTACAGGATATTGTCAGCCAGTCACCTCATGTCCTGAAACCCAGCGTCCTATCACCCAGTTCTCACCATTTCAACCCACACGCTGGTTGTAAGGGCCTCCTCCTTTTCATTCTGCAGATGCGGACAAGAGAACGGACTTTTAGTCATACTCTCAACAGAGGTAGGAAAGGTGCTTGGTCCTTCCTTCACACCACATCGATCGGTCACTTTAAATGCAAAAACTAAGACTTTCAAGTCTTAGACACTCCTACAACATATGCCTTATGTGACTACTGTATGTCCAACAACTAGAAATGCACATTTGCTCAAACATCAGAAAAGGTCTTTTTTTGTTAAATTACCATACAATACTAACATTTTAGTATCAGTTTGCTAGTACCTCCTCTCCACATGTGTGTTGTGCATGTACACACATTATGCATGTTAACACACTCACATGTACACACACACACACACATACACACACACACACACGCACGTACTGTCTCACCAGAGAGATGAGGTTGGTCAGGGTCAGTTTGAGCTTGACCTCGGTGACGTTCCCGCCTCTCTCCGCTGGACGGATGTTCTTGTTGTAGCCTTTCATGAGGTCCTTCAGCAGAGGACCCTCCAGGTTCAGACCCTCTGCCCCTCGCTCTGAGAGAGAGAAAGACAGATAGAGGAGTGACAGGGGAAGAGAAAGAGAGAGGGAGACATGGGACTTCAGCAGCTTCTCCCAGTTTATCCAGTGTTACCTAAGCCTGGCCCTGGGGGCACAAGGGCTTTTAGCCTACAAGTTTTAGCCCAGTTGCCTCTTGTTTAATGTGTTTTGATATAGCTGTTGATTTAATACTGATTTGGTTTTGACATTATGACAGTTACCTCCTTTAAGCCCTTAAGGAGAGAAATGTGTTGCCCTCATGGTGTTTTTTATGCTTACAATAAGATACACTTAATGATATTTATTGTCTGTTTTTGTTAATATCTTGTCCTTATAAATTTGTTCTCATGCAGTCAGTTACCAGAGCATCTATCCGAAGAGTACCCTTGATGCATGAAATCTGCCTTAGACATATTCTTTCTATAACCGGGTCAAACAGAACATAATCTTGTCAATTTAATTAGCATCAAAATGTCAGCAAGATTACTGGAATATTTCAAAACAACTGGTATCTATTAGTTAGCTTTATTATAAAACAAATGCATACCTGAGACAGTTAATGTCTAGGAGAGTTCAAACATTGCTAATAATTCACTTATAATTAATTGTTTTTAATACTTCATATTTAATACAACAACCTTATTCATAAAAATATATTATACCTCCCATATATTATTAAAGTGAGGTAAGTTTTGAAAACTTGTTCTAACTAAACTGAAGGCTTACAAATGCTTTCCTAGTGTCAGTTAAGTTGCTGAAAACATTTGTAACGCTTTTTAAATTTCATTCTAACAGTACACTTCAGCAACATTGTTTACAGCTGCCATCTGTCTACAAAGGTCAGCTGTTAGGGAGCAGCAAGAGTTCACAACGCAAATAGTGCGAAATGATCTCCAAAGAACCAGTGAATGGCCGAGCGACATGCACTGTGTTTGCACTTTGGCAGATTCACACCCTGCGAATTAACAGCCGTTCAGCGGCTAAACTGCAGCTAATTCCTACAACAATGAGTCAGAAGCCCAAGCCTCTTGGAACACGTGGCAGAATCCCAGCTGTGAATACCACAGCCTTCCTTTTGCCTTTTTACACATAGCTTTCAGTACTGTTTTGAAATTACAATAAAATCACTGCATATCTTATGAGGAGGAATTCAAAGTAAGTAATACAAACATTTACAAACAAAAATGCGTGCACACACACACACACACACACACACACAATCTTTAATATGTCCATTCATATTAAAGAACACAAATGTTAAAGACGTCTACCTGTGGTGGAGAGGACGATAAATGCCAAGATGGAGAGGGGGAATAAGAAGGATGACGGCGAGCTCATCTCTGTGTTGTCTGTGAATCCCGTGGTCTCCCAGTTTCCCCTCTTTCTGTGTTCAGCCAGAACAGGGGGCATCTGTGCACCTGGTCAGGAGTGGTCGGGGTCTTGATGTGAGGGCGCAGGGAGGGGGAGGTGGGGACTTTGTCCAGCATTCGAGAGGTTATTTCAGGAGTCCAGACCACAGCTTTTTGTGTCTAACCCGGCTGTCCTCCTTCACATTGTCAGCTGTCACAACTTACACAAATGAAACAGACTGACACAGAGAGAGGACTCTGGGGAGGTGTGGGGGGGGAGATTTACAGTATTTTTGTTACTGTTTCCCGCTATTTCAGATTGCGAGCGGTAAAGGCGTGGATTGTGTTACAGGCTGCTTGCTGACTGCACATGGCGCAAAGTGGACGTTTTGTGGAGGGACGGCTCTAGGCAGCTGGCTCCTCATCGCATGTTTCTAACTATAACGACCATTACTGAACCACAGGGGAGGGAGAGGAGGGAGAAAGCGAGCCACGACATGAACGGCGGAAAACAACCCAAGCTTGCCAGCGGGAACAATAGCCTGTCATTCTCAGCTAGGATCAGCTTTCTCAACCTCTGACATTCAACAACAAAACGCATCATTTCCAGCAATAATTAGCTCACTTTTTGTTCACCTGTATGAAGACTTCCTTCTGTGACTTTGATTTTGCTTTATTTCTTGGCTGTTGTACTAGGATGCAAAGAGGGGAACTATATCTAATCTATAACTCATTCAAGCACAGTCAATCAAGAGCTCAAAAAAACATTCACATGCAGCGGTGCTCAGGACCCGGACTGTGAAACACTGTAGGGAGAAATGACGTTTTCTAATGTGTTCTCGAACCCACTGCAGAGTATCACTGTTTCACTCACTCTGACTCCATGCAGAACAAAAAAGGCTGCACAGCTCACAAACATTATCCACATGGCTAAAATCTAAAATAATAGACAGTGGCTGGTACCTTACTTGAGTGATTTGAATGGTGTTTTCCCATATAAGCAGCCAGCAAAAGCACACAAGCTCTGCCTTCACGGGTGTGTGTGTGAGTGAGATTACAATTCTGCTGCTCTGTGGTTGAATAATTCCCAGACCAACTCGAACTCCCAAATTAGTTATTAAAACACTTTGCTGCTATTAAATACATACTTTTCCTGGGTGGTTTTGGAGTTGTATCACATTGCTACCAAAATACAAAGAAAGCTGCTCATGTGCAGGGAGTCTAAACTAATTCTGTTTACAGGGACACTGTCATAGTCTCTAAAGGCCTTTCTGCTTCAGCCCAGCTTGTGAAAACTTGAGCGGTAAATTCAGCAGGATAAATGAGCATTTTAGTATCAAACAAGCTGTCATAATAGGTCTTCCCACTTTGTCTCTGCCTAGAGAATATAAATCTAGCTCCAGAACAGCTGGATTGATCTCTTGAATCAATCAAGTAAATGGCTGCTTCTGTACTTTCAGTGGACAGACAAATATATTACCAAATCTAAGACATTCTTCATTTCACCAAACAATGGACTTTGCAGTTCTGTTCAAATGACTGTTATTTTGTGTAGCTGGTTGACTACCACCTCCTCCTTATCCTTATATTCTCATTCATCATCATCCCCCATACACACATACACACATACACACACGCAAAGTCAAAGCAGGGACTTGCAGAGAATGTCTGACTACATCACTTACATGAGGTCTGCTTCAATGTACTTCTTAATCTCAAAGAATGACACCCCTGACTTCTAATGTACATGGCATTTATGTCCCCACATATTCTTTGAATCTGGCCCAGGGTTTCCCAGCAAGCGTGATTCACTGATTCACTGGAAAATATGATGCTTAACTGTTTGCCTTACAGCTGAGTCTGAGTGTATTGTTAAATTGGTTGGTGGGGAGGGGGGTGCACTTATATGATTTATGATATGGCAGAATATGTCTGTGGCGTTTTTGTGAATTTCATGTCTTGAAATATGTATATCCCCTAACACTGCGGCTACCCAAATATAAGGCTAACTTTGTGGCTTTCATTACATTCCTGGAAAGACACATCATACTACTGAGGTGGAAGTCTCCAGCTCCTCCTACTTACTCCTTATGGATTAGCAATATTTTTCATTTTGTTAAACTGGAAAGAATTACATGCACAATGAGGGGCTCCTGTAACAAATTTTACAAGATTTGAAGGTCTTTCTTTGCATGTTCAGAAAAGATGCACCTCCCTGAATAAAGTCATAACTCTTGGCTCCCATCCATCCTGGAATAAAGTCATAATTCTAAATCCTATATACATCAGGAATTTACCAATGGTGTGATTGGTATCTGGCCCATATTCTTATTAAGTTATACAGGGAGGGGTAATGGATAACCAACCTGTATGCATACCTTTTGTGTCTGTGGAATTTTGTCTTTGTTTTGTTTTGTTCTTTTTTAGTGTTGTGGTATACTGCCTGTCTGTTTGTGGTATTGCACTGTATTGTTAATCTGCTGTCTTGCGAATCTTGTTTCCCTGTTGTTCATAGCTTTACTTGGACATTTGTCTATAGGCTAGGGAAAAATTGAATGTTATTTCAGAGTGCTGTTATTGTTACAATTGACCTTTTTGTGTGAAACAATCATCTAAAAAGTGGGGAAATATGTGTATGACAAACCCATTTTGCTTTTTTTTTTTTGCACCACAATTGTTCTACGTTTCATGTACACTAGATGGCAGTAGTATGTCATGAGAGTGTTCTTGTAGATTCTCTGAGCCAGATTTCATCAGTGCAGAGAAGCACTAATGTATGTGCAAATGCCAAATGCTGGAGTAGTGTGGCTCTGTTGAGACAGTGCTTTACTCTGAAGGTTGTGGATTCAGGTCCTTGGAGGGACATTACTTTTGTACATATCTGAAACTCACTTTCCTTTAATTGCTCCAGTCTAAATGTGACACAGAAGACATCACTGCATATAAACAATGGTAAACATTGTGAGTGCAATACTGATGTAATAGTCTGTAATCTCCTACTGTACTATACTTCTCATTGTGCCCTCTTTTTGTGCATGTCTGGAAACAGTGTGAAGCTACACTATGTGCTGAAGGATTTACAGTGGCTTCAGAAAATATTCAGACCCCTTCACTTTTTGCATACTTTATTGTTTTATAGACTTGGATTATGTGTGTTCTTTAATCCATAATGACAAAACA
Source organism: Megalops atlanticus (assembly GCA_019176425.1). Classification (NCBI taxonomy): domain Eukaryota; kingdom Metazoa; phylum Chordata; class Actinopteri; order Elopiformes; family Megalopidae; genus Megalops; species Megalops atlanticus. The sequence goes on from CM032896.1 coordinate 18,198,561, forward strand.
AAAACATTCTAGAAATTTTTGCTAATTTATCAAAAATCAAAAACTGAAATATCTCATTTACATATGTATTCAGACCCTTTATTCAGTACTTTGTAGAAGCACCTTTGGTAGTAATCACAGATTTGAGCTTTCTTGGGTAAATCTCTACAAGCTTTGTTCACTGGGATTTAGGCAGTTTCTCCCATTCTTCCTGGCAGATCCTCTCAAGATCAGATTAGATGGGGAGGGTCTGTGAACTGCCATCTTCTGCTCTCTCTATAGATGTTCTATGGGGTTCAAAGTCCAGACTTTGGCTGAGCCACTCAAGAACATTCAAAGACTTCTCTTCAAGGCACTCTACTATTGTATGATTCAGGTCGTTGTCATGCTGAAAGGTGAACCTTTGCCCCAGTCTGAGGTTGTATGCACTCTGGAGCAGGTTTTCTTCAAGGACCTCTCTGCATTTGGCTGCATTCATACTTCTGAAAGACTTCAGAAGCTCCATTAGAGTGCCCATTGTGTTCTTGGTCACCTCTCTGACCAAGGCCCTCCTTGCCCAGTTACTGAGTTTGGCCAGACGGCCAGCTCTAGGAAGAGTCCTGGTAGTTCCAAACCGCTTCCATTTGACAATGATGGAGTCCACTGTGCTTATTTTTCCCTGCTTTTGTTTCTGTTCAGTTTTAAATAGCGTGGTCTTCCGTGGGCAACTTCATTTGTGTTTGGTTGTTGTTTTGTGTAGTGCCACCTGGTGGTAGTCAAAAGTATTTCTGATGGTATTTAATAGAAAGACAGGAAACCAATACTACACTTTGGTTCTGCCAGACCTACTGGATATAGCCGCAACACCCCTGGCTGTATCACAGTACCCCATCATGTTACCTGTTCTCAGCTGTGTGAGCCGTTCAATTTACTTTACGTAAAGAGTCCACACTGGAAATATAGGCAGCAGTTTTTGGAATATTACCAACATTACAGCTGTAGGGTGTGTCACTTGAGTGAGTCCTTCAGTTGTCACTCTCATCTAGATCTTGATCAGATTTCAGACGAATTGTAATTAATATTACTCTGAGAAAGCAGCTGTCATTCCATGATCAGGTTACCGAGGACGCAATGTAAAGGAATAACAACCATGCTTTAGCAGCAAAGAGGAACCCACCCAGTCATTCACTCTAGTGGTATAATGAACGAGATGTGATTAAATCATGTGTTTGAACTGAGGCAAGATGTCCTAATAGAACAAAAAACTTGCACTTGCATTTATTTAAATGTTGTCCATTTCTGCAGCTGGATGTTTACGAAAGCAATGTAGGCCATTGACTTTTCTCTCAGGTTTCTCAATGGTCTCACCTGGGATGCAAATCTGAAATATTCTGGTTTTAATCCAGATTCACTAGATGTTAGATCTGCTTTGTGGTGATCCAGTGAGGCCTGTTGAGAGCAACTGTGACAGCAGTATCCTCTAGGTGGCAGTGTAGGGTGAGACTTGAGTGAGTGGATCTGCTTCTGCTTAGACTGGTGATGCAGTACCTTACATGCAACGATGGCTTACGTAACAGGCCTCTTCAACAAGAAATAATAACTGTATGATTGACCCTGCTTATTATCCAAAACCGTCCAAATTCCGTTGCAAAATATATGAAATCAGACAACAGACTTTATTGTCATAACTGTCACTTCTTTCTCACACTTGGTAGAAAATGGTAGAATTAACTTCTATCCAGACAAGAACATACTCCCCTTTGTAATTGTAAAGGATAAGGTTATTTGAGACTATAGTATCTGTATTACACAGACATACAAACAGATTTAAGCACATTAGAATTAAATTGCCTTACTATTGCAATTGATCAAAGACTATAGATTCAGTTGGAGACTGAAGTTCATGTTTGCTTCCTTTGGAGAAGCCAATGCAACAGTTCGAAAGTGAGCACCCTGGGAAATTGTTCGGTCAGACACAAATGTAAGAAACGGCCGGCCGATCGGTGTTGAGTTACGTCTGAGCGCGGTCTCTATTTCGGGAGTAACTCAAGAAGGGAGGAAGCGCTTGTTCTCCTCCAAGTAGTTGTAAGGGTCTCCCTCGAAGGGAAGTGCAGGCGGGTGGTTGTAGATGCCCATCATGAATATGACGAACGTTCCCACGAGCATGACCACCGTCACCACGTAGAAGCAGAGCCAGTCGACCGTCCGGGCGATCCCGCTCCAGTTATCTTTTTCCTACCGGGGGGGGGATAACGGGAGGGTAACAGGGTGAAAGGGGGCGCAGGCAGGGGAGACACAACAGGTGGGGATACGATTAGGCTCCAAAACGGGAAGTGACAAGCTATCAAATGCCAGACATTGAGCCACCACAAAGACAGCAAGGTTACATACACCAATGGAAACTTGTGCTCAGTGTTTTCAGTTCAGCCACACCACCGGGAATTGGAGGGAAAAATGCTAACAGAAAGAAATGTAATACATGTATCCATGGTAAGGTGTGTGTCTGCAGAGTGAAAAGCAATATACTATTTTATACACTATTTTATAGTGTCACATCACAGTTTCCAAAAAAATAAAAAGAAATCAAAATTCACTGATTTAGACCCTTGTGACCCTTGACCCTGATGTGGGTTGGCAGAACGCCTACCTCATTGTAGTCATTCTTATCACGCATGTTCTTGACAATGTAATTGGCGCCATCCACACCAGGCTTCATCTCAGAATACAACTGATCAGTATGGTCGGCGTCCTCACTTGGTTTAAGTGCTACAAGAAAATAATGACGTTTAGACAGTACACAGAATTCAAAAACAGTTGCAGAAAGACTTCTGGAGAATTATCAGCCACTTGAATTTTTTCTGCTTTGCTGCAACACAAAGACTACAATGGTTGTCAAAAAATGACTTGTTTTACAGAGATCCACCCTATGAAAAACTGCACAGAATTTTAACATTGCTAGCATTCAGTAGAGGCTATAGGAATTTATGTAGCTAAACAGCATCAGTATTTTGTTCAGTCTTTGACAATAAACAAATTCACTTCTGTTCCATTTTCAGCTAAGTTCATCTTAAGTTATCCGTTCTCTCACCAAAGAGGTTGTGTCTTAACGCTGTTTATTTTTGCCTCCTCCTGCTACGTGACAGCGTAGTGGAGTGTTTGCATGCTGTCCCCACACGCTTCCTCCGTGTACGTTACGCGCTGACCTGCAGCAGGGGCGGCCCGGGCAGCAAAGCCATGCCTCTCGGACTGCTTCTCGAACATCAGCTCGCTGCGGGACTTAACGCTGTAGTACTCCTCGGCCTTGGCGATGTAGCCGGCGGAGCTGGAGCGTCGCGGGAGGGCGCCCTCCCAGCCGGGCTCGGCCGGCGCCGCCGCCGGCTGCGGCATGCGCAGGAGCCGGGGCAGTTTCACCAGGAAGACCTGGTGCATTGTGGGCCACGGGGGAACAGCGGAGAAGACGTGAGGCATGTAACTGGAGTCCTGCAGCCAAGAAAAACCCTTGCACGGCCTTTCTTCACATCATTACATTACATTATTGGCATCTAGCAGATGCTCTTATCCAGAGGGACTTACATAGCTAACAGTTTACAATGTTACCCATTCATACAGCTGGATATTTACTGAGGCATTTCTTGGTTAAGTACCTTGCCTAAAGGTACAACAGCAGTGCCCCAGTGGGGAAGCGAACCAGCAAACTTTCAGTTACAAGTCCTACTCCTTACCACTATGCTACATTGCCGCCCTAACCAATAGTGTATGAGATGCCTTCAGATGTGGTGATAAATCCAGGTTAAACTATTAGGTGAGAAAAGAGCCTGAGGCTGCACTGTTGTTAAAGGGATGCCTTGAGGAGGCTGAAATGGACAGCCTGTGTGGGTGCACTAACCTCTTTGGTCCATTCTGACATGACGTGGGTACTCGGGGTCCGGAAATGGAGGTTCAGCACAATAACGCAGTTCAGAACCACCACCGTGACCAGCACCATGATGAACATGAGGTACCTTCGGCAGCAGAGGAAATGAAGCCAGGTCACCGCTTTGCTTCACATCCAACGCCTCCAACATCAAACATGTTAAAAATGACCCATGAGTCAAAGCTACTCTGCCTAATGGAATGCTGTTTAAAGTGACGACCCATCCCCCAAAACGACCCCATTTCCTGGCTGCAAGAGAGTGGCCCTCACTCACTTCACAATGAGCGGGATGGCCATGGACGTCTCGGGCAGACGCTGGGAGATCAGAAGCAGGAAGACAGACTGTGCCAGGAGCACAGAGATGGAGAGGGTCATCTTCTCCCCGCCTGGATGGGGTAAACACCGTAAGACAGCACCGAAGAGAGCGCCGAGACCCAGCCAACAGAGATCCAGCAAAATCCTCTGCTCAACCATGCAATTAAAGAAGACGGGCCCGAGCACACACTGGCACACACGTCCCAGGACACATGGGAATCTCTTGTATGTGAGTCTGGAGTGCATCCAGTGTGTGGTGCTCGCTAGAGGAACTCATGGGGCTTGCATCACACAGGCGGGGCTCTGGGCACTCACTGTCAGCTGGGAGGTAGTAGACGAGGGAGGCCATGAAGGAGATGAGCACGCAAGGAATGATGATGTTGACAATGTAGAAGAGCGGCTTGCGCTTGATGATGAGGTAGAAGGTGATGTCCTGGTGCTTGTTGCTGTCCTTCGGAATGCTCTTGTACACGTTCCTCCTGGCCGGCTTGTGGACAATCTCCCACTCTCCGTTCTCTGGCAAACAGGGGGATAAATTGCATTACATTACATTATTGTCATTTAGCAGACCCTCTAATCCAGAGCAACCTACATAGGTTACAATTTTTCATGCTGGATGTTTACTGAGACAATTCTAGGTTAAGTACCTTGCCCAAGGGTACAGTGGCAGTGCCCCAGCGGGGAATCGAACCAGCAACCTTTTGGTTATGAGTCCTGCTCCTTACCATTGTGCAACATTGCCACTCCCAATTAACCTCAGGGATACAATGAGCTCTGCAGCACCCTGAGACACCACCTAAAAACCAGAAAGCAGCAACATTTCGGAGTTACCTGTGAAGCCGGCGGGGTCAATGATGATCCACTCCACGTTGTAGCTTTTCCCTGTCTCAGCATCGACGTCTTCTTTCAAGTGCATGCTGATCTCCTTGGCATTGTACGTCAGGGAGCTGGAGGAAGAAAGGAAGCTCAGAGAGACAGCAGAGGTCTTAAAAAGGATTTGGCAATAGTTAGGCAAACACTGACTTGCTGCTAAGGTATTTTTACAAGTCGGCACTGTAGCATACTGTCCTCAACTGTAAGCTATTTAAGTTGCTCCGGATATGAGTGTCTGTTAAATACCAGTAATGTAATGTAATGTGAAAGTCGGGGGGGGCCCTACAAGGATGCCAACACAAGTATTGTCTGGGGCTGTAATTTGTAAGTGCCCCCAGCTCATTTAACTTCTGTTAGTTATCTACATGTTTAGCCGACAAGCATGGTCTAACCTCTGCTCAGTATCGCCTCACAAACATCCTTCATAGTAGCTTCCAAGCTTTTACTTGCCAGTTATTGACTTCCAGGTTTTCCCTGCGGTTCATTACCTGAATTTCAGGGAGCAGTTCTGCCAGTCAAAGGGGAAATAGTTGACATTGATGGCACAGGAGCTGCGGAAAATGGCGGGTGGCAGCCAATACACATACCCGCTGGGGTAGACTAACACATTGCAGTAGTAGGCCACCTGGAATTGGGCGTCATTGCTGCAAAGTGAAACAAAGTTTGTTACTAGATCACAAAATACCACAGATATGCTTAGCAACAGCGAAAAAAAAAAGTAAACTGGCTCGGGAGGTATTGATGATTGGGAGGTATTCAGGAATGCCTTCTCAACCTTTCAGAAAATTGAGAAAACCAATACTGAGGCTATATATGTGTGAAACAATTAGGTCAGATTTTCATAACCTAGTTGCAATCAGTAAATTGACAGATAAGAGGGATGTGCACTTTGCATAATTTGATGCTCAAATATTCTGTGGCCCTCAAGATTAAATATTAAATATTCAAAACCTCACTTTTTTCCTCTTTTTTACCACAAAGACACCTGCATGTTCTCCTGTTTTCAGTCAGGAACAGAGTATTAATGAAATATTTAATGCTGTGTCATTAGAAATTCCTGGAAAAATATTGATGTGAAAGAAACCTACTTTCTTCACTTTGTTAATGAGTAATTATTTGAATCATGGTACAGATAATGAATTAGTGATCTCATGATTATGTATTTGACCAGTAGAATATTCCATCTCACTTCTGACTGACAGGTTTTTGGTTTGACAGGGACAGTACTCAGTCTGTCCATCTCAGCTGTGAGAACATTAAGTTCAGTATCTTTCTAAGGTATGACATTTTAAATGTGAATGTGTGGCTCGTTTTCGAGGAGCCTCAGGGTCTTACTTGTTCTCCAGGACAATCTCAGGGAGCCACACCATGTGGGGGGGCAGCCGCAGCTCTGTCACGCTCTCATACTCCGAGACGTTCCACGAAAGCCTCATGTCATACCAGCCCTGAACCAACACACACAGGGAAGAGTTACTCACAAAGTGGGGAGGGCATGCTCTACATTCAAAGTCTCCACCAAATGCGTGAAGTCATCCCTGACTGAAAAAAGCTGCTCAGCTGCCTCCAGCTTTATGCATACATTTGACTTTTTCAAGCACCTTATTGTCTATACAATCGGGAGGGCTTGGAGGGTCTGTGGCCTTTCAGAGCTTCATCAGTGTTGTCTAAGTGGGTGTATGTGAAAAAAAAAACATCTATGAGTATGATGGATGCTATAGCAGGGTCCTTTGAAATGACCAAATATGAGGGTCTTTTTGAGCAGAGTGTTCAGATTTTCCTTCTAATCTCACCAGACATACAAATCCAATGGAGTTGCAATGTGCGTTTGGCAGAATAGCCATTTCTGCACTTCCTCCTGTTTTCAAGTGTGCAATAAAAAGATTTTTGCATAAAGATGAATGCATCGATGGGTCTTAAATACAGTTGACAGTTCTTAATTTAATGAATGAGTTGGATATTCAAAATCTGAGACCGTTTCTACAGTGGCCTTTTGACAAAGATGTGCGCCTCCTAGCAACAGCAGGAAAAAAACAGGCGTCCCCCCTACTTACGTGTTCCATCCATACGTTTGTGAGCAGCGTTTGGTCGACCTCTTTCTGCGAAATCAGAAAACAAGCCACGGTCACAAGCGCGCAGACCGGGAGTCAGAGAGTCAGATCGGTGAGAGACGAGCGCCACGCTGGCAGCGGCATTGACGTTCTGGGGGACGCCGGGCCGCCGGAGCCGGTGCACCCCGAACATCAAAGAGTTGAGAGGTGGGCGCACGAGCGTGCGTGTAGCATAGGCGCGGTGTTACGCACAAGCGAGATGAGATTGGAGAGCGTGAGGGCCAGGTAGACGGTCACCGCGTCCTCCTTGTTCTCCACCGGGCGCAGCTCCTTGTTGTAGCCGCGCTCCTTGAACAGGTGGTTGATGAGCCGCTCCTCTTCGTTTCTGCCCCAGCACCCTGCGGCGCACAGAGAGGGAGAGACAGTGTTAGCCATTAGCTGTTAGCTGTTAGCTCCCCCGGAGCTAACAAAGAACAGGGCCCCCGCAGGGTTTTAGCACTGTGCGTAATATTAGTCGGTCACAATGGATGACCTGCTAGCTCTGGCATAGGGAAAGACTGTGAAGCAATAACCGCTTGGAAGGGCAAATGCACAGAGGGTTAACCTTCACCACTTGGTTCACTTCAGAGTCTGTAGCTTGGCGCTGTCGAATACAATCATGAGTATAAATCAATATATGACTAACAGATGCTGACGTGCTAGATTAATATGGCTCATTCAACACAATAACATGGTAAATTATGGACATTAAATGCATGCATTAAACAAATAGTCCAACTGTCCAAGTCTGAAAACAAGAAAACGTGCCTGAATATTTAGTTTTGGGAAATCATCTCTGATTGTATTGAAGTCACTTGGAAGAGCTGCTTTTCCAGAGCTTGACTTACCTGATACAAAGAGACTCAAGAGAGTCAGCACAGAGAGATGCGTGCAGACGGGCTTCATGTTAGGTCCTCCAGGAGTCCACAGTGGTGCTTCATCACAGACACGATCAAATCCATTCAGCGCTGATGGATGACGGCAGGTGAGAGAAGAAGGCGGAATGCAGACATGTGATCTCCCGCATCCTGTCACAACAGCCAACGCATGGCGCGAGTGTGTGCGTGCGTGTGTGTATGTGTGTGTGTGCTGGGCTTTTTTTTTTTTCCATCCGATTTCCACTCCGTTCACATGACCTGACGACAGATTGACACCATGAAACCCCAGAAGACCGAGATTACCCCAGCAACCTTGTTATATTACCGTTTCTATTTTTAACACACCGTGGGACTTTGGACCGAGATGGAAAACCTATCAGGGGACCCCACAGAATAATTAGCCCCCTCCAGAGTGTTACGTGATGATGTAATAACCTTGGGAGCAGATTTGCATGAAGTGTCAAGCCCCCATCAGGCCTTGAATGGGGACAACGCATTGATGATTTCAGCGTAATTTTGGTCACGGTCTAATTTCATGGTAATGGTAGCACAGATGCCTGGATAACCAATCACACCTCTCTTCGCGGCCTTTCAGAATGTGCAAAACGTGAGGGCTGATGGGAGTTCTGAGGTCAGTACAGTTCACTTTGCACCAAGTGTTCTTTATACCAGTGTTACTTTTTTTATTTATGGATGGGTTGTGGGATCATATGGAGCCTGGGAGTTTACAAGCAAGCAGGTGCTGCAGTTATTCCCATGACATTTTCATACTGACACAAACCCTCCCTGCACCCCATGTATTTAGAAACACAGTGATCTATGGGCTTTATTGTACCTTTTTCTGACCATGAGCAAATGGTCTAAATGGAGACCACAAAAGAAATCCTTGTGTCTGTTTCAGTGAACTATAGTCTTATTGGCATTAAAGGCAAGTAGAAGCAGCTTCTGAATGAGGACTGATTTTGATGGAATGATTTTTTTTTGTGTGATGACACTTTTCTGTTTTGTGATTCAGACTAGATTGGGCTAAAACCCCTTTCAACAGGACACCCTGTTGCACTGCCCAACAAGGGCACACTCATTGGAAATCAGTACGTCTGTCCTTCCAATACACCACTAACATCACAAAGGAAAAAATATTATAATAATATTTTTATTACTTGTTTTTTACAAAAATACAAAGTGTTTCTCTCTATACAAATAAATATGTCCAAAATGAACATTACAATATATTTACAATCAGCTTGTTTTACAAGAGGTTCAACCGTTGCAAAAACAGCCATGTCAAATAACTTACTCAACAAACATCCATGTACAGATTTTCCTTTAAACAGTCGCATAAGTTAGAATGGGATGAACTGTGCCAGCCAAGCTAAATGAACCACTGCAGTAGCTGGAAGTGCTGCAGCAGTTCCTGTTACATTCAGCAGCCACGAGTGAGAACGTTTCCAAAAATTTCAGCTCCAGTTGTATTTGTCGGACGGTGAGTGATGGGGAACTCTCACAACAGCTCTTCAGTCTTACTGGCACAAGCATTGGCATGTCTGAACCAAGCTGCTGCTGCAAGACACCCCTAAGGCCTTAAGGCACGGCTTCAGTCCTGTGTCACATGACAGGTCCTGGAGAATGAGATGAAAAAGGGCTGCACTACAGGCCGTGTAGAACATGCCAGTCGACTGATAAGACTGGTACGCAAGAAATATTTGGCCACGTTTCTGAAATTGGCGATCCTGATATTCTCTCTGGCATCCAGAAGCTTGCCTAAAGTGAGTTTTTTTTTTCTCATCCTTTTTTTTCTGTCTTAGTATCAAAGTCGGTGTGTTTGTGTGTGTTCTGACTTCAGCAACTCCTTGAGGAAGACGAGGTAAGACCCCATCTCCCGGAAAGGGTCTGAGAGGCCCCTCCACTCCAGGCCCCCCCCCCGCTGGGCTCCGCCTTCGTTTCGTCTCTCTCACGCCTTGAGTGCGTCCAGCGCCATGGCGATGACCCGGGGCATGCTGCGGTAGAAGGCCTCACTCTCCAGCCCCACCAGGCTGTAGAAGGTGAGGGGCCGTCCCGCCACCGTGGCCCGCACCCGCGCCTCGTACAGACCCCTCTCGTTCTTGGAGGCGAGGTCCACCAGCACCTGAAAGCAGGCGGAGAGCGCCGGCCGTCACAAAGCAAGAAGGGGCTGAAAAAGCCCCATCACAGCACATCCAGGCTGGCTGGTGCCACGGCTGGTGTGAAGCTTACTTTCTATAGCACCTCAGCATGGCCCAAAATTAGTTAGTGTGAGAATGTAAGTGTCACTTTGCAACAGGCTGATTAAACTACACAGCAGTACACTTAGAGTGCTGGATAGATGTAATAAGTCCACCACACGCAACAGCAAAGCAAGCTATCAAGGAGAAACATGAAAATCGAAACAGCATGAATATCCTAAGCTGTGGCATATAGTACACCTCCCTCTTAACAAAAACATCAGGAGAGTCATGTGCGCGATGTGAGATGTGCAATGCTCATATGTGGAGACGATTTAGCGCACTGTGTGAGCATTCCGTGAAGATCTATTGTGCATTTTGTCTCCCCCTGCAGGCTGCCTTCGGCCAGTGTCTGAAGCTCTCGGTGAAACGCTACAGAGCGCATGCGGTCTCAGGCTCACCTCCTGGAAATTCATGCTGAGGTTCTTGCTGGGGATTCCCAGGACCCAGCGGTACGTCTGTCTCACCAGGCTGACGTGCTGCGCAGACTCCACAACTCCGGGGCACACTGACACGCACACAGACACAATCACAGACTGAGTTATCGGTGTTTCAGTAAGCAAGCTCATGGTCTGACACAGCTCCTTCTTCTGGGCCATTACATTACATTGTTGTCATTTGTTGTCCTATTCAGAGCAACTTACACAGGTCACAATTTTTTCTTGTTATCCATTTACACAGCTGGATATTTACTGAGGCAAATCTGGGTTAAGTGCCTTGCCTGTGGGTACAGCAGCATTGCCCCAGCAGGGAATCAAGCCAGCAACATTTCAGTTACGAGTCCTGCCCCTTACCGCTATGCTGCCAGGCCAAAATGGGAAGGGAAGGGGCTGCATGTTCTACAGCTATACTCTTTCTGCCCCTGGTGACCTAAAAAAGGCACTCCTACCTTCTGCATGTTTAAGATATGACAATTTGAGTATGAATGCTTTATTTTTGAGTCCTTTTCTCTGACATATTGAATTGAGGAGGGTGACTTGTCATTCAAATCCAGCCTTTGTTGTCCCCAAATTCACATAAATAGTCCATCTGTACCTGCCAATTTTACAGTATGTATGTTCCATAAGCTACACTGCATGATCTCAGTAATGTTTCTTGATTAGTTTCCATCAACTATACTGCTACTATAATTAAGAAGCATTTTATCTCCCTGGTATGCTTAAAGTGTATCACCTTAACATCCTTCTTAAAGAGGTGCTCCAAAAAAAGAAAACTAAACTGATGGGCTGTTTTTCTTTCAAGAGGGGAGGCTGTACCCATCTCATCCTGACTCATGCTTAATGTGGTGGAACAGAACCAATTATGTTCTTCCACTGAGGACTCCCAGATATTGTTGGCTAATGACAAAGCACAGGTCAGGTTGTTCTGTACTAGTTAAATGACAGGTATCTCTGAACATGTGAATCAATCTCAAACTGCTATCTGAACCGGACAACATCGTTACCCTGCAAGCTGAAGACACTGCACACATGCTGTGTGCAGTAAACAACCAGGAGGAACGCTCTGGTCCCTAATTCACCCAGATGCCTTTCAAAACAAAACGATGAGTAGCACTGTATTTTTACTAATTCTAAATTCAGAACATTTAAATGTTGAAAGAAAGCACACATGTATTCTGAAGGCAAGAAACTGTGTATCAGTTTTAAGGTTTTTGGAGGAGTGTTTTCACAACCTACATTGTAAGCATTAACAGGCAGTATTTTCCTCAGCTTCTTGCTGAAGCAAATACTACCATTGTTATGGCAGTCCAGGATACCTACCTTTGCCGTTTGCCCCTGACACTTGTCTCTTGCGCAGGCCTCGGCGTCTCCTGTGGCCTCTCTCTGTAAAACAACAGATTCATTCAGTACCAGCAGCATTAGGAAAAGCAAGCTGCTTTACCCTTCACACATCTTCCATATTTCTTCTGTCCTCATTTAATATGTTTGAATCTTATGCCCTATTTTCCCTTGCATGTCAAAACATAAGCCAATAAAACGCAAACACAGTACAATTAAAATAAAACCCATAAAGTCAACACAGTGTTTTAAAAATGGTTTAAACCTTTCTGATTCAAGGATTTTTAGCTTGCCTTAGTCAAACTTTTGATTAAGAGGTATTAATGAACCAGGGGGTCAGAGTGTAAAAAATGTTAGGCCAAGGCTGTAAATTTGTGAGTAAGGTGGTTTAAAAGATGATGAGTCAGTGAAATGGTGAGAATGTAAAAGCTGTTGGTGGATGACAGGGGCCCACCTGTTCGTCTTCTGGAGGCGGGGTCATTACGGGCAGGATGGAGGGTGGGAGAAACAAGAAGGAGCATCTGTGCAGAGTCAGAGGTCAGCGCCTCACCCTCGTCGGGAGCGTCTGTGTGAGGGGGCGACTGAGACGACGATGATGAAGACGAGGGTATCGGCACTGCGGTTCCGCTTGCTGGTATCGCCGGGGCTCGAGAGCCTCTGGCCACGGCGGGTCCCTCAGATTCGGTCGTTCCCAGAATCCCTGAGGGGGGCTCTGCGGTCTGCGCTCCAGGTTCCTGCATGCCGTCGACAGCAGATGTAGTTATGGGTCCCTGAGATCGAGGGGAGGTAGAGAGGGATGGAGTCCTCGAGGCCACGGAAGTGGCAGGGGAAGGAAAAACGCTGCTGTCCTCTGTGCCGAGAAGGGAGTCTGCATCCACGTCCATGGCGGCGGCACCTGGGCCCAGCCTGGAGCGCAGCTGGCCAATCAGAGACAGGTACTCCCCCTCCAACTGGTGTAAAGCAGTGTCCTTAGCCTGCAAATGAAATAACACAGAGGTTCAGACCATTACAATTAATAAGACCCCCTTTTCATCTAATATCAGTGTCTTTTCCTTTGGCTCTTCCTCATCTACTTCTAGTTAATTCATATTAGGCTTAGGCAATTGCTCATCACATAGAAAGAGGTTTTTTTTGCAAAATTCTGATAATTCTTCCCTCCTGTCTTGTATGTGGTGTAAAGCAGCATAGGGTCATACCTGTAGAAAGAGGTCTTTCTCCTGGAGCAGAGACCCAGGCTCTTGGGCGTTGGAATGCTGGTCCAGATCCTCAGCAATGCTCCTCAGGTAATTGGCCCAGTCGTCCACAAAGGGTCCGACCTCTTCGAAAAGCGGGGCCGGGAAAACAGCCGCTTCTCCCAACGAGAGGCGGACTCCTACCTGCTCTTTTGAAATAATACACCTGTTACTCAATGGGAAATGCCCACAGATGTATACAGGGCTCCATGCACTGTTTTTGTTTTTCTATTTCTTTTACTGCTTTACGGATTCTTGTTTCTTGTCTTGTTAGACTACAAGTCATAAGACATTAATTGACACTTCACTGCTGAAGCTCATTTGCCCTAGCAGTACTGTTCTGCGCAAAGTTAAAGATCTGAACTTTGTGCTACTGGCACACATGGCACTTTCTTGGGTCCCTGGCAGCCCCCAGTGTGACAGGCCTGTCACCGGGACCCTCCCAGGTGGCAGCGATGACGGTGGTGCCGTACCTGTTTGCGCGGGAGCCTGCCGGCGTTCCCGGGTGGAGAAGGCCGTGGTGTAGATGTGCTCCACCAGCTGCGGCAGGGTCTGTGTGAAGAAGGTCAGGTCCACCTTGTCCCTGATGTAGTCCTCCGCACGCTGCAGGAGGTCCAGCAGAGTCTGCAGGAAGGACCTCATCTCTGCCAATGCGAGACACAGCCCACCGGACCAATGAGAACGCCTCCTCTCCTCACACACCCAGCCAATGGGAGCGCATCCACTCACAATTAACAATCACACTCAATAAAAATCTGTGAACTGCCAGCACAACACACAAGTTAAACTGTGAGAAGACAGTGCCTAACTGAAGTGTACAGTTACAAAGGTTACAGTAACCTCATGAAGGTTACCCAGTTCATCAGTTGATCTCAAATGAATGTCTTAAGCTATTCAAAACATCATTAAAGAAAACCACAAATTAGAACATCAGATCCTGCCACAACAGACGAACCATCCAATCAGAACCTGAAAACCTGTCAGCTCACAACACATTGCTCAAACCAGAACATGGGTGAGTTCTATTCTTCTTAAGCTGGAAGTTTATTGCTTAAGTATACTAAGTGATATGCCATTGAATGTTCATGGTTTTAGCTCAGCGTAAGGAACTTGCTTGTGATAGTTAATGATAACAGACTGCTGCCATGCCTTCCTTTCCCCTGCAGCGGAGCGGAGCCGCGTGAAGGACACTCACGGCATTTCTTGAAGCGGTTGCGGCACTTGTCCTCGGCCAGCCTGCTGCAGGCGGCGGCGCCCTGCGCGGGGTTGCAGGAGAGGGTGTAGAAGCGGCAGAGGGAGCTGAACTCCGACCTCTGCTGCTCCTCCGACAGCTCCGAGGTCTTCAGCAGCTCCGGGCATGTGGGCTCCCGGCTCCCAGCAGATTCTGGAGTGACACCAGAGAACGGGGGGGTAGGTTGGATTTAACGGGCGAAGGTCAGGCGTGTCTGCTGTGTGAGTGTCCGAAATGGGAGGGCGACTCACTCTGTATCTCGGCGAGGATCCAGTCGGAGAAGGCCGCGACCCGGGTGTACACCCCCGGCTTCCCCTTCTCGCCACACCCGTCGCCCCAGGAAGTGATGCCATACAGCTGGAAGCGTCCCGAGACGCGGTCCTGGTAGATCAAGGGGCCCCCCGAATCCCCCTGTGTGGACAACAGAGAGCGTCACCACTATGGCTTTACACTTTGAGACGTTTTCAAGTGAGAGGGCATGTCAGGTGAGGGGGAGCTACACTGTCACACTCTTACTATGGGCTTAGTGTTTCAGGACCGATCTGAAAGTGAGTGAAGATGAGGCTGAAGTGAACCACCCTGACACACACCTGGCAGGAGTCAATCCCGCCCGAGAGGTAGCCGGCGCAGAACATGGTGTTGGTGACCAGCTCTTTCCCCAGGGCACTCTTACACGTGTTCTGAGGGAGGAGGGGCACTTTGGCCTCTATCACTATGTCTGCAGGGGGCCCATCTGGAGAAAGAGAGACAGGTCTGCGTTACCATACAGGGTGTACAGAGACAGAGAGGGTGGAGCGGGGAGGAAACAGCTGGATAATGGTGAAGACTGTGACACCTGGTGCCCTGAAAAACCTCAAAAGGTGGACGCTTAATTTGGGCCACTATTGCTTAGTTATCTTACAGCACAACTGCTAATTTTTGAAGCTAAATGAGTTGGGTTACTGTTCTGACGGGAGGCCAATTTGGCCAATGAGACAAAGCGGTGACAACGAGGTGACACTGTTGTTCTTCAAGTGACCGTCCCTCACCTTCGTACTGGGAGCCCCACCCTGCCACCAAACAGGGGGTCCCCACAGGGGGCTCCTGTCCGGACGGCAGGCACACAGGGGTCACGCGTTCGGACAGCACCGCGGGAGAGGTGAGCTCCACCAGGGCGATGTCATTGTTGAAGGTCTTCGGATTAAACTGCAGACAGATCAAACAAAAGAAGAAAACACACTGTGAATGAGTGAAAACAGGCATAGAAATGTGATGGGGCTGCAGATTTAAAAGAAAGATCTGAAGTCAATATTGTCACTTAATGACCAAAATAAAAAATTGACTGAAAAGATCAGGTGTCAGGAAGATGTAAGGCATAAGGAGATAACTGTGTAATGACAGACATGTGACAGGAAGCTGCAGTATGTTACCTTGGGATGAGGAATGATGCGATTCACTCTCATGACCTGCTCCTCGGGGTCAGTCTTTGTGATGTCATACTCTCCCACCACTGCCGTCCAGTAACTCTCACTTCGACTCCTGAAAGACAAATCATCCAGCCAATAAAATTAAGGTCTTTTATGTGTAAGGTCTTTTAGAGCCAGAGAAAGCATCAAGCAAAAAAATGGCTAGAATTCTCAATAAACCAGAACCAATAACCACTGCACTGTTGAAGAACCAACAACTCTTGACAAAGCAGCTGCTACGGCTATCAGTTAGCAATCTCACTGGCACGAGGGCCGGGATTTGGACTGACGGCGCCGGTGGCCTGAATGCAGCCTCGCTGGGCCCGGACGGGATCGTGGCGCTCACCCGGAGAAGCAGTGGGCCGCCGTCACCACCCAGGAGCTGTCCACCAGCACGCCCCCGCACATCAGGCCCCCGTCCAGCCGGAGGTTGACCAGCCAGGGCCAGCTCCCCGGGGCGGCCGGAGACCCCCCCACGATCCGGGAGCGGGGCTGGGTGAGGTTCTGCACCGCCGGGACCCGCTGACCACACACCGCTGCTCACCGGAGAGAGGGAGAATAAAGGGAGACACGCCCACCGCCAGGCTGTTAGAACCAATCAGGAAGCACTCTACACAGAGCTCAAGAGCACAGAGTCTGGCTGGAAAAGGGGGCAGCAGCCAGTGAAGTGCTGGGAGGGGAACTGGGTCAGTCATGGCTTTGTATCCTGGCCGAGACTCTACCACTGTGTCCACAGGCAAAGTGCTTCACCTTGCATGTACCGCGTTGCATCTACTGCACTGCCCTGGATGACTTTTACATGATGTAAAAATGTATGCTATGTAATCCTCTGGATAAAAGTGTCTGCTAAGCAAGCATAATACAATGTAATGTGATGGTTAGTATGAAATACTAGTGCACAGAAGCCCTGCATTATGTTTGGTAAAATGCGATGTTGACTAAAATGAGGCCTTCCTTTAGAATATGACCATAATTAATCAGGTAACATTAAAGAGCGCTTTGGGTCCAATCACTGTAAAAGTAGGCCTTCCTTTAGAATATGACTACTATTAAGCAGATAAAATGAAGCAGCATTTTTGTTTCACTGTAAAAAAAAATAATAGGCCCTCATTTAGAATATGACCATTATCGGGTGAAACAGAGCAGCGCTTCGGTTTGTGGTTCTGCTGGCGTCGTCGGCGGGATGGAGCGGTACCTTGGCTCCGGGTCTGTCCGGCCGGCTCCAGGTTCTGCATGGTGCTGAGGAGGCTGCACTGCAGCACGCGGGCGCTGCAGCTCTCGCCCATCACCCGCACGCAGCTCTCCTTGCCCAACTCACCAGCGGGGCAGCGCCGGCGGTAGAAGCCGCACGCCTGGCTGAGCGCCCAATTGCGCTCCCGCTCGTCCGGCAGCCGCTGCGCCTGGCCGATGACGTCGCAGCCGGGCTCCGCCGAGGCCGCGTCTGGGGAGCGGGCTGCGGAGCGAGCAGGCAAAAGCGCGTCGGTCAGGAGGTCACGTTATCTCGCTCCCTCTCTGCACCTGTCTCTCTGTCTATTTGTCTCTCTTTCTATCTACTGCTGTTAACTGTTTCTTTATTTGTTGTTTCCAGTTTCCTTCAATGGTAAAGCTACCACCACCATAATTTATTTGTTTTTATTTATTTAACCTTTATTTTACTTGGTTAGTCTCATTGAGATTAAAGATCCTTTTTTCAAGACAGACCTGGCCAAAGGTAGCAGCACATGAAGTTTCAGACAATGACACGTTTACTACATGAAACACAAGGCATTTCAGATTCAAAGAAATCATCAATTTACACATTGAGTACAGTCACGATGGTCAGTACGGGTGTGGTGCCACTCTGAGTTAAAACATCTACAGATTCCCATTTGGTTTTTTGTCAGTTAAAATGCCAACATTAAATATAATACAACCTCCTGTCAAGCCCTAAGCCTGAATTTCGACACTGGCATAGTTTTTTCCGTCTTTCCTCTTTCTAAAACTTGACATATTAAGCGTGTAGCCTCCAAAGCAGCTTCAGTTATTTTGTGGGTGAAATTACCTCCCAGAGTGAAGCAGGGTTTTCAGAGCAAGATTCATGCCTCAACAATATAAGTACTCTAATATAGAGGGTTAATGTGGAAAATCTTCCACCAGGACATAAGGTCACAAAAAGGTGCCGTCCTCCAATGCAAAAGCAAGTAGCTAGAGTAAGAAAAGCAGAAGGCATCCAGTCCTGCCAATGAAAAAGTTTATTTCTCTGAAGTCTCCCTGAGGGAGGTATTCATATGTTCTAATTACATAAAACTGTTACAAGTCAAAAACACCAACAATGGCACGACAAAGATGGCACCTTTTGAAAATCCGAACTTGTCCGCATTGTAGTTTTCTTAGGTTCATCTATTTGATCTTTACATTTAAACATAGGGTTTGTATGGTGCTCAGGACTTCACTGCCAGCTCAGGTCTGAAGGGGACACCCGTTGTGTGCAGTGAGCTATGAGTCTATTGGGCGGCGGCGGCGTCCTCTTACCGCAGGGCCCCGAGCGCTGTCCACAGTCCTGAAAGAGGCAGGGCACGCAGCCCCGGCAGCCCGACTCGGCCCGGCTGCGCTCCGACACCGCCTGGTCCAGAGCGGAGAGGGCGCTGGTCAGGGCCGCCTCCAGCACCACCGTGCCTCTGTCCGACAGAGCTGCGCCGAAACAGGGGGACAGAGGAAATCCATCAGCATCAGGACCAGGGTGGGGGGAACACAGAAGAGCTGCTAGATGGTAAAGGTTCGACTATGGAGTGATGGGCTCAGTCTGTGGAATAAGCAGATCGCTGTAGTGCCTCATAGAGGTGCACCAGCAGAGTAAAATGTGTGTTTTTAAGGGGAGGTGTGTGGGTGTGTAACACAGGGGGGTGAGCATAATCCTGTGGGTGGGGCTGTGGGGCTGCCCCCCTCAGTCAGGCGGACAGTTCAGAGGGCTGGGGGTGTGTGTGTGTGTGGGGGGCGTGTGTCCTCGTTCTCATCGTGCCACCGAACAGCGCTGGCGCAGCGTGAGGGAGCGAGATCACGCTCGGAGCGCTGGTGAGGAAGCCAGGGACCTGCTTCAAATGTACCGCCGCCCCCCACGCCCCCCCCTCCTCCCTCGTGCGCTCCGCTACAGAGAGCCGCTAACGACCACAATGCTGATTGAAGATTTAATTAGAGCGCTGGGGTGCAGCATCTCTGATGAGGCCTGGGCTGCCGACGGGCAGGGCGAGGGGGAAACGCGTTCCCTCTCTCCCCATCACTCGTTCCTCTCTGCCGCCGTTTAGCTCCACGAGGGGTTACTCCCCGCAGAAAGCGCACTTCACAATACTACACTCCTCCTGCCCCCAAATTCATATCAATGTACTCCTAAACCTAACACCACAGAACAAGGAAAGCTGAAGAAATCTAACAATTAACACATACACACCAATTCTGCCATGTAGGAGAGAACTGCTTGCCTCTAACCATATGTGGCCTGACATCAATTCTTGCTCCTTCACAGTCATTTAAGAAGCTCAAGCTTCTGCGCACGTCCTGCCAGACTGACCGCAGGTGCTTGTACCATATGCCATCTCCTGCAGAACTTTGCACCAGTTATGACCCTTCATCAGAGCAACAACCTTTTCAACAGTAAAGGTCATGTACATCCACACAAACATCCTGATCCCCTCTGAAGCAGTATCAGTAACTGGACTCCTGGCAGACACTTGGCCTCCTTGGAATTTCAGACCTGCTTAAAATGAATTACTGTCACTGAAATGAGTCAGGCGCCATGTGCATGAATTTGTATAGGCAAAGGTTATATGTGAGTCTTAGCTCATCTTAACCTCTACATCTTCTCTCTGCTTTGTATGACAGAAACAGGCATAAACCACGAGAACTGCACTGCGTCATAAATGCAAAAGATAAGAAGCAGATTACTGAAGGATCAAACATGATCCTACAATTTGGCTAGATCTGTATGTCTATTGTATGTCTATTAAAAGGCAATAATGAAAAGAGAATTTTTTTGAATCAGCTTAAAGGTTCTGAGAGGTCCTAAGGCTCTGTTTGCTGCACAGCAGCTTAAACTGAATGGGCCGAGCAACACGTCAACTACGCAGCATGTAAAAAGAAACTCATTTTAGGGCACTACAAGAAAGGGACTACTGTGATCACTGCAGGTGTTCTCTGGTACTGAAAGTAATTCTGTCTTTTGTAATGTTACTAATATCACATATCACATAAAAGCATTCACAGTCAGAAGACTTCACAAATCCTTAAGTATTCTAACAAGTGGGATAAAGAAATGTCTGGTCACTGCTGAAAAACCATTCCTTAAATCTGATTGATTGCATGTCTTAAATAGAAACTTTCTATCGCTTTCTATCTAATTTCAAGGTCAGCTATCTATTTTAATAGTCAAAATCTCATTTCATTAACAGTTATGCTGGTTTGCAACTGATTTATGAATGGGTTATGAGTCTCATTGTACCTCAGTGCCCCCACTTCCATAATGAAGACACTAGGATTCCTAGTGCAGATTCTAAATGTGAATCCATACAGAAAAGTGATCTTTTCTTCCCCCACAAGACATAATGTTGATGGCAATACCCGCTCCTGCATTAGCCGCTAAGCCTCAGAACTGCGCACAGGTCTACGAGAGGCAGGGCGAAAGAGCATCACAGCATCAGCTGCCACCGGCAGGGACCGGCCCTCCGAGTGGCCCGAGACGCAGGGAGCGTGCCTACCTTGCAGGGCACTCTGGGGCATGGTGTACACCTCTCTCCCGGGCGGCGCGGTCAGACCCCAGTCCACCCAAAACAGCAGCAGCGACGCCAGCAGCATGCTCTTTTTCGCTCACCGCGTGGAGAGGAACGGAAACAACTGCGCGGCGGTAGAGCTTCAAAAAACCGCGGCGGGCCGGGCTCGCGACGTCTTCAGAAATCCCCCAGAATGCCCTTTGTCTCGAGGTGTCCTGTGGCAGCTGTCTCCCACCTCCTTAGTGTCTCAGCTCTCTCCCGCACTCTTGCGCAGGGCATCTGTCTGCAAGTTTACTTGGAACAATAGGTGCGTGTAGTAGCCTGGGGTATATATAGAGTCCCTCAGGGTACAACAGAAGGGGGGTTGTTGAGAGGGGGGGGGGAGGGGGGTGTGCTCCCATGGCCAATGCACAAACAGCTGAATTCATTAAGACGGTGACAGCAAATCGCGAGCAACTTGCCAAGGCTGGAAATTAAAAAGTGGTTTGGTTCTGTGAAAAGAGAGAGGGAGGGAGAGAGAGGAGAGGGAGGGAGGGGAGGGGGTGGAGGGGGTAGGCTGAGTTGTGCTGGTGGTGATGGTTTGGGTTGGGGTGGGGTGGAGGGGGTTGTTGTTTGAATTCATTAGCGTTGGAGAGCAACTTGGGGAAAAAGATGGCTGTGGACGGCGATGCTTGGAAAAAGAGAGAGGGGAGAGACAGAGTGAGAGAGAGAGAGAGAGAGAGAGAGAGAGAGAGAGGACGTCTGCCATTCTGCCCGTCCCTCAAAGGAAGCATTGTCCTCTACATCACACAGAGCCTCCCTACTTCAAAGCTGTCCCCTTAACGATCACAGGGCGAGCCGCCTCCATTGATCATCTCCACGCTTTTATCCCCCTCCATTAAAATATTGTCAATTCAGATCACTTTTGTCTTTCTCAGCTGAACTTTCGTTACGTAAATAATAACAGCAAAAAGGAATCGTACTGTATATTACAGTCAGCCAGGTTTGGGATGCTCATTCATCTGCCGCCACTGCAGACAGCTTTTGTCCAGGGGGACACTTACAGTACATTTGACATTGATATACAGAGCAAAAACTCCTACCAAATGTTACATCTGAATGCATGTAATAAGGAAAGTTGTTTAAAACAGGTACAGGTTAAAAACAAGCTGTGACCCAGCATATGAAAGACTTTAAAAACAGGGATGAACAGAGACATGACTGGTGAAGGTCAGGGAAGCTTTATACAGGGTAAAATGAGTTTAAAAAATCTGAAGGGGGCAAAGAAAGAGGAACTCCACCCTTTCCGGAATGAAAGGTAACTATCTGAGAGAGGGCAGTGCTTCTGTGGGCAGCTCATTCCAACGCTCGGGAACTGAAGACAAGACAGAGCGAGAATTAGCAATAGGAGAGGGAAGATTTTTCCAGAAACAGCTCATCTCAAACTGAAATGAGTCATTTTTGTCATTAAAGGCTCAGTCCTGTCACAAAATTTGTATTTCAAATGAATAAAATATATATTTTATACACATGTGGTCAGACTTCATTTTAAGGCCCCTTTTATAGTGCTATAAACTGGTTGATAGATACTGATTAAAGTAGCTAGCGCACAGACAGTGAGGCGGTTGTAAATGGGTCATTGACTCCCAATTTTTGATGTGTGGGAACATTTTGAGAGGTTTTAAAATTACGCCTCTTTTATGTTTAGATTTCTTATTTTGGATTAATGCTTCCTTTCAAACCTGATATTTACATTTAAATAGTGGTTACTCACTTTGAGACAGTGGTGATTAACTAACAACCAAGGTATAAATGACTGACTTAATATCTGCTTACTCTCTGTATTAACTGTTTAAAAACAATGTCACATAATTAAAAAGCAACATGTTCTTAAGTTTTAAAAAAAAGTGGTGTTAAGTGTCACCATATGTTTGCTAGAATTGATCTTTCACAATGGCAAACATGACAAGAGGTGCCAAGGCATCAGCTGGAAGAGTGTCACCAAAGGGAACTTTGGCACAGTGGGACAAATCAATACAGATAATGATCCTCGGCAAAGTCTGACGCAAAATCGAACAGGGGATGGAAAAATGTGTAACGTTCCCCGCGCTCACTGACCGGTGTCAAAAAGGAGCAAAAGAAAAAAAAGAAACGCTTGCGAAGAAAAACTGCAGACCCCACGGAAACGCAAATTGGAGTCAACTTCAAGGGCACCGCGCTGCCCCGAAAGATCGCCACGCATCCAGCGATAAAAGGCGGGCATCGCCACTGCAGCGCTCGTCAAAAAAGGGGGCAGGGGGCGCTCGGCCGGGCCGGCACTGGGAGCCAGCGCTGACGGCATGACTAATAACACCAACATACGTGTCAGTGTGTGTGCGCGTGAGTTTCGGGGTTGGGGGAGAGAGAGAGAGAGAGAGAGAGAGAGCTCCGGCAGCAGCCCGCGAGTGGTCAGCTTTTCCGAGACGTCAAAAAAAAAGGGGGGACCCGTGCTTTGCCGGCGAGCGGTGGATGAAACGGCCGCGCCGCGAAGGGGACAGCGGCTGGACCCCCGCTTCTCCTCCCCTTTTGGAACGGCAGGAACAAAAACGGCCCGGGCCGACCGCGGGGTCCCCGGCCCCCTCCGTGCGCCCGCGGGCCGCACAATGGCGCTGGGATCTGTAAGCTAACTCAGGCAGAGCGAGATGGCATGGGTAAACGGCCGGCACTCTTTCATCCCCCCGCCCCGCTTTGATGTCCTTTGATTAAACCACCCCCCCCCCCCCTTGCCCTCCCCTCACTCACTCCCTCCCTCCCCCCGCCGTAGTGGGCACAGATTCCCCTTCTTCTAAGCCAAGCTGCCCCGCTCTCCTCATCTCTCCACAGGGCACTACTGCTAGGCCGCTACTGCAGAGAAGCGCTGGGGGGGGGCTTTGGGGTGGGGGGGTAGTGTCGTCTGAGAGGTGGCGATCCAGACCCAGGCTTCTCACCTCCTCGGCCTCCGCAGACCAGCACTTAAGCCCCGCGGGGGGCCAGCTGCACCCGAACCTCGAACGACCCACGGACTCCATCCTCCCCCGGCTCCGGGCTGACAGCATGATGTGACCCAAATGTGACTGACTGCTGTCTCTCGGAGCCAGCGCCGAAAGGGGGCTGGAACAGGGTTTGAGGAAAGCATAGACCTGATAAGGCTGTTTGCCGTGTTTTACACTGACGCTCAGTCAGTGAGTCAGTTTACTCCTGTAACTCTGAGGAAAGCTGGGTGACTGAGGCGAAAGTCCTGGCCCATTTTTTACTTTTGGCTGGGAAAAACTAAACACACAATGCACAAATAAAAGGTGCCAATTTAAACATTAAAATGTTGGAATGTTTATATTATGACTCAAAGGATATTTTCACCGCAAATTGCCATATCAAGTTTATGAGTGGTTAGTTAAAAAAAAAGGCTGTCCTACATTAGGACCGTGCTGAGATCGTTTTTATGGAACGAGGCTGTAGTTCCCAAGGGAAAGGACACTGGTTTTGGCAGGCAGCGTTTCTCTGCGCGCAGGGAACAGGTTTTTTGCGTGGCTCCTAATTCTAACAGACGTCACTGCGGCGTGAGGGGGTCTCTCGCTCTCCCCCTCCTCTCATTAAAGCAGTCCTGGAAATCTCGGGGCCCTGCGGGTACAGGCCTGAACCTGAGCTAATTGTGCGGATCGTTGCCCCGTTCCCGTAATTAACCCCTGGTGGGTTAGCTCAGTGTCCGCGACCCCACAACGGCAGACACCACGCTGTCCCGCAGAAACGGGGTCCGACGGAGGGGAAAGAGCTCCCGTTCCTTCGCGGCTCATCTGGGGGGGCCGGTGCGTGGACAGGGGGGTGCTTTTTCGTGAGTGTCCTGGCTGGAGGGCAACGTGAGGCGGTTACATAAAGCGACGACACAAAGCGCACACCACGATCACACCACAATTTGAAAAAAAAACCAAAAAAACACTACCACAATCGTGTTGAATGACACCCAGGTATTGTATACAGTTATGAAACCATTTCCCATTGTTTCAGGGGGAAAACAATTGAAAAGTAGGTCACTGGGGTGGAGAAGAGGGGAAAAAAAAAATCTATGGTTCCCAACATTTTGCAGCTAGTTTAATCCCACCCACCAAAGCAAAAAAAAAAAAAAACAGTTATTTTAATTCTCTTAGGTTATTTCAATTAATTCTCAGTTGTTGTGATAATTTCTTTTTCAGAGAAATAAAACATTTTCATGGCTGTACTAGCACACAGAGTAAAATCAGTTTAGAATACAAAGGAAAATTTGTCTATATTAAATGTTATGCACATAAATAATTGACAAAGATTTATTTTTAAAAGTTTTAAGTTGTAAATTTCCATCCTGTTTTTTTACACAAAAAATGAAGTAACATTTGGCACAATATTAAATATACAGGAAAACTACACATTTGAGGTTTTTTTAGTTTAAAAATACCATTTTGTATGTACATATTTATGTGTTGATATACAGATATACACACAGCATGCATGTCTCAGTTACCAAAAATATAAGCAATATTTCTGTACAAGCTTAAATATTTTCCCTATCAAGAGTTCACATAGATATGTGCATTCCATGAACTGTCTCCTTATATTCTCTTAAAATAAAAGAGACAGAAACTGAGGTTTGTTTTTATTTTATCTTGTACACATGGATTATGCTGTAAAGAGGGAAAGCTGCATAGATCACACTGAATTTTATAACAGTAATCAAGTGGGCTCCTATTTTGACCATTTTTGATGGATTCAAAATTCAGGAGTTTGAAGTGCTCTGGTAGTTTTTGTTTTTTTTTGTACATTACAATACATACATTCAAGTTTTGGGAAAATCGTAAACTAAGGCTAGGATCAATTAAAAATTTTAGCCCACCAGCTCAATAATCATTAGCGATAAAGAATCACTTTACAGTGCAATTTTAGGGGACAAGCTACTAATACAAAATCCAAGTCATCAATCCAAAGTGTGTATCTTTTATAATTGGCAGATTATCCAATTATGTCCAATCTCATGTCCTGAACCATGTTCATTTACAGATTAAATTGTGCCTTTCCTACTACACGTATTCTATCTAATTGATTTGTACCTTACTGGCTTTCCAAGACAAAATGACCAATATCAGAAGGCAAGCTTAGTTTGACATCTCTGTAGAACCAAGAAAGGATAGAATAACAGGGAATGTAGAATGGGAAGTAGGATTTTGTGTGAGCTCAAAGGACAAAAAAGAAAACTATAGATTAAAATGAGGGTGGTGATGGGGTGAGGAGAGTAAGGGGGGGTGAGGGGGTGAGTGGGGTGGCAGGGTGAGAGGCTGAGGGCCGCATTTGGGGAATCAGCGCCTCGGTGGACTCAGCGATTTCCTCTTGGCCATCGCTCTGAGAGACTGCCTGGGCTCTGTGCTGGATGCAGACGCCTGCTCCACCACACACTCTGCCTCCTCAGAGGACATCCTCTGTTTAATGCTGGCCACCTAGAGAGATTACGCCATTAAAGCACTTGAATGCTCGCACACATAAACACGCATGTTCAACAGCAAATGTTACTGGTACTGTACTGACGAGAAGCACCAGGCCAAAAGGTCACATTACTGGAGGACCAAACCCTTCAACACCAGAGCATTGTGCTGTCAACGAACCAATCCACATCCAAGAGGAAGGAACGTGCAAGATATCCCATGTTACATGCAGTAGGCAAGCATTTACCAAATGACGACATCTGTGAGAAGTCTAAATAATACGTGAATGTGTGACACAGTAACCTCTTCGTTTTCCTTTTAATTTAAGTAGGGAGATGGAGTTTGTTAGTGTACAGCAAAACCTACCTCTGTCTCTATCAGCTGCTGGGCGCATAGGCTACTCTCGTGAAACTCGTTGAGCCTGTCGACTTGCAGCCCTATCACTGCTGAGGCCAACTCACATCCAGCACACCTACAAAGACAGACGGATGAACAGGCTTAAAGACGGTGCACCTAGAGACAAGCAGAAACACAGACAGACTCTCCAGAGACAAAGACAGAAACACAGACAGACTCACATCCAGTGCACCTACAAATATAGACGGATGAACAGGCTTATAGCCGGTGCACCTAGAGACAGACAGAAACACAGACAGACTCACATCCAGTGCACCTCAAAGAGAGACACAGATAAACTCACATCAGCACACCCACAGACAGACAGATGGACAGACTCAAAGCCAGGAAACATAAAGAGACTGAGTGAAATCCAGTGCACTGACAAAGAAAGCCAGATTTACACACAGGCTTGTGTTCTTCCTTTGTGTATGGCCATGTCTATTGCGACATAAATTCATTGAATGATTACACACACAAAAGTAGCTGAGCTTTATGTGTTGTAGTCAAAGTTCTGCACCTTGGTGAAATTAAGGAATCAGCCCTGGGATACAAACCAACTACCCTGGGGTTAGGGAGACACCAGTGCCCTGAACAACACTCCAACACTGAGTGACTCCCAGAAATAATCACGTAATGAAGTCCAGTGACTAAGACCAGCTTGGCATCAGACAAACAATAAAGCCAGACAGCAAATTTATAGGTAGTTTTGTTTTGGCCACTGCTAAGTTCTGTGTTCACATCAGTATGATGTGAGTGTGTTACTTTAATGGATAACTGGCACGATGACTTTACTACCATAATCATTCAGTTTAGCATTGCTTTTCTGCCTCATGCCTATCTACTGTAATTCTGGCTGCTATCCAGCAATACGTATATAAAACATCATACCATTCAACTTGAATGGATACACATCTCTTCTTTTCTGCTGGAAGTCGCTCTGCATAAGAGTGTATATGTATATATTTGTATATTGGCCATGTAAGTCGCTCTGTAGAGGATTGTTTTCCACGGCACAGACCAGCGCTGCAGGGTACCGGCGATGCTGCACAGCTCCCTAGGGCAGGTGTCCCGGCCGATGCAGGCCTCCACCTCCAGCAGCTGGCGGCAGTGGTCCAGCTTGCCCCGGATGATGTCGCTGTACACCGCGTCGATGACCAGGTCCTCCAGCTGCCGGAGGCTCCGGAGCTCCAGGTCTTCAAGGAGCACTGTGTACGGGATGCACTGCCAGGGGTTCAGATGGGGTCGTGTTATATGCGTGACAGTGGCACCCTCACACACAGTCTACTCCACAGTCTATAATAAACTGGGGCATCTTCCTCAGTCTGCCCATCCACCCCATATGCGCTGTTACTTTGTGGCAATGTATTGGAGTCCTGGGAGTTTTTAATAGTGCACAGCCTGGGATTTAAGATGTAGGTGCATCATGTATTTTTTTGTCTCCCTCTAAAGCAGGACATCTGACAATTACCAATGATTCGATCTGATGATTTGATGACGTCTTTACTGAAAAGTAGAAAATACGCTGCACTCTACATGAGATTCCATTTCAAACAAAAATTCCAAAAAAGCATTGCGATTATGTGGGTTTTACCTGTGAAGATGTGTTTGACTGTGTGTGTAATGGACAGACACAGGTTAACTATACACCTGCACATTAGCTGCCAGGCTGACAAGAGTGAGATGTCTCAGTTTGTTCTTCTGTGTTTCAGATAAAGGTGGAAGGGTATCCCTACTTGCTGCGAGAAACAAGGGAAATGTTAACAATCTGCAATATGTAAACATTTCATATAATAATAATAATAATAATAATAATAATAATAATAATAATAATAATGACATGTATTAAGAACATTTTAAGAACGCGTATAAAAGCTATTAAGAATTAAAATAATTCAGACCGAACAAACAAGAAAATCAATGCTATTTTACCTCTGTAATCCATGTAGGTGCCGTAAGCAAATATGTTTAAGAGCTTGATATATCCCACATTAGGGCCTTTGGAAAGCTGTGGCAGAAGACAAAAACGGGAAATGTGTTTTACACTTACAAAATCTAAACGAATATATCGTTGCTTGAAAATCTGGCTAGCGACCTTGCGGAATGGAGACAAAAGCCCGTTCTTTTCATTATATCCTTCTGTTGGCTTGAAAATAGCGACACCGTGTGGGAAACACTTCGCTTTACTGACGAATTCCACTGAAATCTTATTGCTGTGATTGGGTGAAATCAGTACTGTCAATTTAAAATACAAGTTGGGCTGCTAACGGATAGTTAGTGTCTAAGTTGGCTAGTCTACCTCTTTTAAGCAAGGAAGCTCCAGGAACTCTCCAAACACATAGACCCCTGGCGCTTCTAATAGCTGATTGATGAGGGCGATCAGCGCTAGTCCTTTTGTGTTTTTGGCCAGTGACATGTACTGTTGCAAATGGCAATTGTGTTTTTGCTCCCCTGCCATTGCAGTGAAATCTGATAATGGAAAAACAGGTTAACAGCAACAGAAAACAGGGGGCAAGACAGTTTGTTACACGCTAGCTAGTTTGACAAATTGACATATATCGATGGATGGGTGAGAACATTTAACCTTTCAAAAATGGCATTCCCTTAAAAACCACATCAATACGAGATATCTAACGATAACTTCAATGTAATGACTTCCTTGTCATTGCAATTTAACCGATCTAGATAGCTATCGCTAGCTGGCACCTCAACTAGCAGCACTTACAGTAACTTTTAACCTTCCAGCCAGCCAACTGTACCTGAATGATGGCACACATTCAGGTATGAGATTAAACAATGTCCAAAATGTTCTGTACCACGAATCCTGTTGTCATGTTTGGGGAAATAAAAGTTTCTTTTTATGTGTACCACTGATATTTGACGATATTGCTAACAGCACAAATAGCTACTGACGTTAAAATTACAGCTTTACCGTTAACACCTAATCTACAATGTTCTTACCGCGAGATGGCGTTAGTGCTAGTTATGGCAGAGACGGTTATGCTATTCGTTATTCTTGAGGTTTAACGCATGCGCAAAAAGCGCAACTCGCCTGAGCCTATGGTCGGTGGGGGGGCGGTTGACGGCTGTGCATATTATCAATTCAGTTACAGGTGTGCAGGGCCCCCGTGCTGTACGGTACCGACAGTGAGCCCGTTTTTAAATTATTTTTCAAACGATTAATATCTCAATAAAATAAGTAATGCAATGTCACTCGCACACATCGGCACATTACTGACGAATAAATCAAAGAACAGAACACCGAACCATTGTTTGAGAATAGTTTCTTTGGGAATCTTTAGTGTAAGGCAATGTTGACTAAATTATTGGTTACGAGTTGGCGCCGTGTTGATATCAGTATTTCGCGTTGTAGAGCCATTTCAATACGTGTATCCACTTGCATTGGGAGAATCAAGTGAAAGTGTGAGTAACTCGGTGTGTTTTTACATGGCAATTGCGCACTGCCCATTTTTTTGCAGCATACATTTGAGGGAACGCTGATGTAATTGAAATTTCTATTAGCTAATAATCCATTTTAATGCATTAGCAACCTCTTTTTTTTTTTTTAACAAATGAGTGTATTTTGAAGAGGAAGTGTGAAGATCTTCATTGCAGTGTGCATTGGTAAATTTCAACTGTCTCTTTTTCATTGACATGTTACACTCTGCTTTTTTTTTTTTAACTTATCTAGGATACACCAATGGGTCAAGCGAAACTGACAGCTTGCAGTGTGCAGCCGGTTGCTCCCTCTCTTATCAGTATAGTACACAGTTACCCAGCACCTAAGAATAGCGTAGGTGCATTTGCTTCATTTGTTTTCTTTTTCCTTTCACTCTGGTGAGTGCACACACACACACACACACACACACACACACACTACAGTGATAGTTCACTCACATGTTGTTTACCCCTGCCTGGGTTTACTGAAGGCAAACAGTGTTTCCAAGGCAGCTTGGTGGAGATTGTGGGGGAGAGAGGGAGAGAGAGAAACGTTGGACTCGGAGAAACTTTCCCACTAAACTTTGGCATTCTGGGGCAGTCAGGCTGCCAGGCATAAAGAGGATGATGTAGGATCCAATGGGGAGGAAGAGGCTGAGGTAACTCGTCACCTTTCTCACCACACCAGTTCATTTGCTGGGCTGCGATCAGGGGATGGGACTTTCTAATGGGAGATTTGATGATACAGTTATTAAAAGGTGGCCTACAAGCCACCAAGCATACGAGCTTTCATCAAGACAGCAAGAAATTTCATTTTAACAAATGCTTTAAAATATGGGCAAGTAGGGTGATAGGGAAGAGGTTAATTACTATAGTTTTTTTTTCCTTTGTTAACTGGTGATTTATCATGCTTTTAATATGGTATGTTGGATGAAAAATTATGGTGTAAGACTAATCAGTGTTTAATCCTAAGAGTGGATTTCAGCACATCAAGCTTTGACTATTAGCTGACTACTACCATACACCACTTTCACCATGCACAGGCTTAAACAGCATTTATGGTAGGATTAACATTTATTTGCACAAGGTAGTCAAACAGCTTACTGGAAAAAAAGGAAGTTAAATGCTAAAAAGTTGCTAAATGCTCAAAAGTTAAATGCTCAACCCATAAACATTTATGACAAATGACTAAGCAATCAACAGTGGCTAATTTTTCAGCTGTTTTTTGGATCAAGACAGTAGATGTTGTTGCAGAAATTCTTTTTTGACAATGCTAAGCTAATTTTCAAGAGAGGTTCCAAACATTTCAAATTTCCACACATGGAAACAAGACACACAAAAGTTTTGGATGCAAAATGTAACGAATTATCAAATTAATCATTTATTCACATATTTGCATCTTGAATCAACTGATGTGATAACTGCACAATAACATCAGCCACCCTCTGCATGTATGTGATGTTTGATATGTGTGTGCTTAGTTTGCTCAGTTGTGCCAGGTAAACACTGAAACAGACTGAGGGACCAGAGTAGCTTGCTTTATAAACACTACCACAAAGGTAACGCGTCTCAGTTACCATTCCAGGAAATGTCATAAGGAAATGTAATTAGCATTGCCAAATGTACACTTTGGCTGTAAAACCCTAGTAAAGTCAACACACGGACAACAACCATTCGATTTTAGAATAAATCAAGCTTGAAACAGTTAAATTATAAATTATTCTTATGCAGCCTAACATCACTCTGTTTGCAGTGTGATTGTCTTACAATAATTATGCAATAAGGCATTCCTTTGATCCCACTCTTGCATTTGCATTGTCATCATCTACACGTGACAAACACATCAATTAACATCATGTTACATCAGCCGCAGAATGGCTGCCTTTCCATTTTTGAATACATGTTGTATGCAGATGAGAGAATTTCAAGACATGCACTGAAACATTACAAACCAAAGAGAGACTATGAAATTTCAGCTTTCTCCCTCTTTACTTCATGAATTAATGAAAACAAGGCAATTCAATATTAATTTTATAATTAAAAATGTATCCATTTAGTCTATTCATCCAGAGTCTTTGTTGTACATGTGTGCAGAGTTATATTTACATTGGCACTCGTGCAAGTCTGTACTTCTACTTCCAAGAAAATTATTAAAATACTCAAATATTTTATGTGTACCTGTATGGAATAACCTCATGTTTACCTCTGTTTTTTGCCGTTACTGTTGTTTGATAATTTCCCCTGAAGCTGAAAAGTGAAGTACTGTGGATGTATACTAAGAAATGGCAAGCATTGGCCAAAAGATGCCTTTAAACTTTAAGTAAGCAGTGAATAAAGAATCTGAGCTATGATCACAACCTATCTTTGTCATCATAGCTGCTAGGAAACACCTCCATCACTGCAGGTGTCTGAAAATGCGCTTGATCTTTCAGGGCTAACAGAGACTTTGATGGACCAAAAACGTAGGAGGAGTGTCCCATTCCACAGCGCCACCTCCGGTCAGGAGGACCTTGGGAACCGAGCTCCTCTGGTTAGGCCCAAATCGGCCAAGGGGAGGCAACGGAACACAGCGCAGACCCCGAGCCCTGAGCAATGGACGAAAAACACACCCGGTCAACAGCAGGGCGTGGCGGAGGCCCCCTTCTTTCAGCCTACTCGAACCTCTGGGGGGAGGGATGAACAGAGCCGTGGGTCGAGACACCCGCCCAAAGCGGCTTGTGATGCGACATCTCTGGGCGGATGGCAGTGTGGCCAGCAAATCAGAGATGACACCTGCGGGCAGCAGTGGAGCAGCTTCAAGCAGGTGAAGCCGCAACTGCTGTCCCCTTCGACCCATTGGCTGCCCCCTGTCCACCCCACGCCCTCCACGCTGAACAGATACAGCGTGCTGCCCTCCATCCGGCAGCAGAAGGAAGAAGTCCCACCGGAGGAACCCCTGGAGCCTTAACAATTCACCACTATACTGTCCACCTCTAGTTATACGTCACTCAGGTTTTCTTTCTTCTGGCATAGCTACAAATATCATGGAACAAGCTTAAAGTAAATAGATGTATTTTTCAGGTCACAATACCTCCTGGCAGACAACAAAGCTTTACTGGTTGAGAATTGTGGGAAGATTAAATTCCAGAAAATCTGAGTGAGAGTTCTCTTTGATCTTTTTAGCGCCTGCTGATCCTTTTTCAGATAATGTGTAACAGACAATAAAAAGATCTCTCAGCCTGCTATTATTCTTTTAAGATATACCTGGAGTCGTCTCTAGATGGCGCTAAAGACAAGATACCGGTGCTAAAGATAATGCAACTCCAAGGGTGGTTACCTGAGTTCAGTATACAAAGTGTAAGACAGTGAAAAAACAAGTTCAAAATCATGTATTAGTGAACAATACATAATAAATATACTCTACAAAATACAGATGACTTGTGATTGTGTATCTTACAGTTGTTACACACACATTTAAAGTTTAAGAAATTCAAGTCGTTTTATGTGTAAATAGTGTATTCGAAAACCACGCATTTTCTCTCTTCCTGTTTGTGCTGTATGTACTGTCTACAAAGAAGGAAATTTGTTAGTTTCATCCACTACAAATATAAACAGTATAGGACGATGGGAAAAATTTCAGCAGAAGAATCGGATAAAATAATTTATCCCTATTGAATAAAAACTCAAAACGGACACGTGTAAACATGCAGGAGTGCATTATAGTCAGTTTGTTTTGTTTCGGACATCTGATGTAAACCCCAAAATACAGAACAGGGTTTTCCTCACCCCTGCCGCTGTGCCAGTGACACCGTACTTGCTTTAGTTACAACATATTCTGCATAGAAGGATGGAACGATGCTAGGCTTTGTTTAACGTTTTCAACCTGCAGGTCTCGCTCCTTTTCTGTTCGTTTGAGGGCCCGTTCGCCTTTTCAGCAGCGCCTGGTTTCGGGAAGTTCTTAAGCATTAACACAACGGTGATTTAACACTTAGGCCTATTTAAACAGAAGTACAAAATACAATAATTCACAAGATCTGTCACGGAGTAAAATAATAATTATTATAATAATTCACAGATCAACTGGTTGTAGATTAAGTAGCTTACTCTGTAAAATGGCTTGATTAGGATCACCATCATCTTGCTATGTGCAAACAAGGGTGTGGAATCTTGGGAAATTTATTTTATTCTGTGATTTGCTGTGTGCTTTTCAACATTTTTTTTAGATGTTATCATCATCTTTACAGCTGTAACTGTCTATGGGGACTTCGCGTTAACGCGAAACTTGGCCTGTCGTACAGGACATGCGCTTCTCCCACTTGTCAGTCGTCATATTTCCATGGTTTCCCAAGCCGTCCCGATCTACTCAGATTCGTTTAAAGGCCATGGGACGCTCCAGATCCAATTAGCGTTGGTGGACGCTGTCACATGGAGTCACGGATTAGGTGTCTCTGTTGAAGCACACGTCTCGCTATGCCTATCAGGCGAAAACAAAAAGAGGACCAATCTTTGTGCCCGGACACAACGTTCTTTCTTAATCTGCCCCTCTCAGGAGCTGTTTGTGTGTTGATCTCTACCAGGTATAGAGAGAAAAAAAGACAACCTGTAATCAAAAAAATCATTTGGTCAAAGGGTGCCAAACGCAACAGGCCTTTCCCCACATTTAAGACAAGTATCACGTTTATATGCCACATTAACAAAAAAGTATATTTTCCACGTTTATGAGATTTTAAATATTAAATTTTCGGTTCCAAAATGATGCATTTAAGATGCATGTACATTTTATTATGTAGCCGTTTTGAATATTTAAGATATGTTATATTTAATAGATATTTTATACATGTGGGCAATGTTTTATGCATTTATGTTTATGTTTCATGCATTACTTTGATATTTAATAAATGTTTCAGACATTTACATAGGCCGCATTTTGAGTTATTTCATAGGCCTATAGATTTCGTAAAACTTTTCGTTACTTAAATGTTTCAGACTTTCACTAGCTGTTGGTAGCAAAAACAACTGGCCATCTCCCACTAAAACATTTGACTGGTACCTTAATATAGATTGCCTCCTTTTCCCATAACGGGGCATTAAGACCATGGGCTATACTTGCAGTTTCACCGAAATAAAATTCTGTCGCGTTTACTTCCAAAACATAGATGGCACAGCTGAGCTGGGATCAAACTTTTATGTTAAAGCTACGTATCGACCCAAAGAAGCAGCTATACGTACAGCAAAATGTTTCTGTTGGCGATTAGCATCCCATTTGACTGGGCATGCTGTGAACGCAACACATAGTTCATTTTGGACAATCCCGAACCACGTGGCTACACTTCAGTCCAGTGTATTGGGCACGAAAAGAGCTCAAGGACAGCACGCGAGTTGGACAGCGTTTCTTCAGCGGCTCCTTCGCATCAGACAGTTTCATCCTGTATGTAACCTGTCGGAGGGAAACAGACACCGACTGTCGTGGTGAGTCGATCATTACCAGAGAGAGTTGTAACTTACAGTCAAAGGCAATTACCGCGACACAGAACAGCCGAGCTCATTCAATTTCTCCTCATCTTCGGGAAAGCAGCTTTTGTTTGGGTCAGACCAGCTGCAGGGAAATTGTCCTTCCACGACGGTCTCCGTCTTTTCCGCAAGGGATACACACATACACCATTTCACCGACTCTGGTCTCTGATCTTGAACATCATCTTATAATTCAGTATTTAAAATACTTTAATTCTACAGTTTAGGTGAAGATCGGTATCATGATCACTTCTGGCTACGGACGATTAGTGCATTATTGCATCAGTCTGAAAACCGACCACCTTGGAATATATTTAAATGAATGATACATGCTACCTCAGAAATAACCGTTCAAACATGTAAATACTTGCCTCTGTAAAGGTTACAGAGAATACTAAAATTATTTGGTGGCATGACTTCCCTTCACATCATGGACAATAAGCAGTAGGCTACAGCTTTGAAATTTTATATTAAACATAGTCATCACTGGCATCATCAAAATATTTTTTGTATTGTATTCATTATTTAGTCCGCACATACACCAACGTGTACTATTCTGGGGAAAAAAAATATATATATATATCACAGCAGGGTGAAATGGGGCGTGACTCACGTGCACTGTATATACCCTTTACGGATGCTGGGCAGGGCTGCAACAAGGAGACTTCCAGACGCGCAACAGTGTGCGCGCTCTCTGTGCTGTCCGAGAGCGCATGTGAGTGAAGCGCGCTGTCAACATCAGGGGTTGTTCCGAGCAGGCATCCGGTGGCAATTTACACAGACCTAACTGAAGTGGAAGAGAAAGATAGAAAGCTACATGTGAAGCAGTACAGCTTTCCCGTACTGCACAGCGATACAGTAAGTCTAGTCTTCTCGCGAAACGACCTTTGCGCTTGCTTTATAAAGGCTATTTTATCTGTTGTACAGGTTTGACAGAGTGACGGAAACTTATTCTGGCTTGCATTATCAATCCTATACTTAAAATAACTATTTCATCTAGAGATTGATTTAAATGACAAGTTTTGCTCTATTAATGTATCCTAATATTATTTATTTCATTATTAAAACAACGTATAACTAAGCTTTTTTATTATTCATTGTTGTGAGTCCTTTCCCGATTACTGTAGGGTACCCCCTTCTTTCTTCATCCGTATACTGCCTAGTGCTGTCACATACATTTTTTAACGAAATAAATTTCATAATTGCGGTTTGATTTATGATTGGTCTCGGCAGGATTACCTAGCACTAGGGGAGACTTCAGGGCACTCGGTGGGTATTCTGAGAAGTTTAACTACTTGTGCTGTATCTTAAACATTTCATAAAGCCATGGTTTGAAAGGTTTTTTCCTCAGATGAATCTTTTATTGCTTTGATCTGGTGAGTGACAGTTGTCTCTTGAGCCTGTGACAGCAGAATTTCCATTTAGCGCTTTACAAGGAGGGAATAAATCTTAACAGGAAGATTGCTTGAATTGAATAGAGCCTCAATATTCAATAAAGCCTTAAGGCTTTGGCTTTGAATCTGTTGGTAAATAATGATAATTCTCTCTTTGAACCATTAGTTTTGGTCTCTTCTTTATGTGGGAAATTGCTGAAGGAAAGACACACATTTTCTTTGCGCTGTCATTTGTTGATTAGTACTGTACTACAGAATCATCATGATATCCAGCTCCCACAGAGCCATTGTCTTGCAGGCTCTCCAGTTTTACTGCCATTGCCTGAAAAAAACATAAGATAGTTGTAGTGTCAGAGTTTTGAAAAGTGTGGGCTCTTTTTCAGTCAATGGTGTGGTGCAAAGTGGAGTAAAATGCATGATAATTTGAATGTGTGTCCAAGAATCATTCAGTGGCTGTCAGCAGCATTGGTTGATACCATGTTGCTGTTTGTCATGGATTCCTTGCTTGACTACCTGTCTGTGCCAGGGTTGTGAGAGCTGTAAGGTCCGTGGGCCATGTTGTGGGTCCTCTTAGTAGTGACTCCCCCAGTGCATTTGCATGCTGTAGACTGTGAACAGCCAACACAGAAGCATCATCGACCACGCTGTGAACCCTGTGACCTTAAAATGGTGTTGGGCAGAGTTCACCTTTCCTACCAATTTTAAGCTGTACTGCCTTAATTTTTTGCCAAATGAGCACTACTGTGAGAAAGTTATTCACACGGCCAAACCACCAAACCCTTGAGTTGTATATAGTTAGCAGATTATTTTGATTGTCTTTCTAAACACCCCATTGAGCGAGATGTCAAATGCAACAAACTGAACAAAATGAACTCAAATGCAACAAACACGTACATTGGAGAGCACATTTGGGGACGTCCTAAACGTGGCACCACTTCTGCTCTATCATCTCTTCTGAGAACACCTACTGAATGCAGGGCCTCTCTGGCTCTGCGTACTTGCAGTGATTTGAGACGAGTTTTGGTGTGGGATTTACAATTCCGCAATTATTCAATTTTAAAGAATTAAGCTATTTTTTTTTTTTACAGTGCAACAGCTTCCACTTTCAAATGACATCATACGAGTCCCTGGTCTGAAACTCCCGGTTTAAACCAAAGTCGCAAATAACTTCTTCTGTGTGTAATGCGCAAGGCTCCATAACCGGACCCTGTCCAGTTGCTCACACCGTCACTGTGTTTCTGCAGTCATTTAGAAATCATTCCTCTGTACAAACAACACTGCTTTTCTAAAAACAATTATCTTCAAACCTTTCGCAGAAAACCTAATCCAGCGGCACATTAGCTATGTTTAAAAACATTCAAGCGGTACACATTTCATATCCGCCACCCCGACGAGGCCCACGCCTGCCTTTCTCCGGTCCAGTACTCACATGACCCCCTCCCCTGAGCGGACGGTCTTTGAGCCCGGCTCCGCGGGCAGATGGGAGCTGTTGATCTACTTTTGAGAATGAATCTAAAAAGGTCATTACCTGGGCGAGAGCAAACAGCCACCGACCGCTACTGCAATCATCCGTTCATTGAGCCTTAGCCAAATCCACCAAACCATTACACCTGCACTTTGAAAAAAAAAAAAATAAATACACCTCTTTTTTCTTGATGGCCTCTAATCTGCAAGAAGTTAAGTCATGTACCTGATCATATATTCTACATTAGTTCTTAAAAATGTGCCTTTCACCAAAGTCACAACACCATGATTTTGTGAGTTTATCATGATTGGGACCAGCTGAGATAGACAAAAACAGACAAGAGAATGGAGAAATTGAGTAAATTAAAATAATACTATAAAAATGATCATTGTTCAAACTTCCTTTTTGCATTGGCTTCATCCAAGTCAAATATTGGCAGATATTTAGATGGGCCCTGTAAACAACTATGTCTGTTCATCAGTCAATTCAAGTCTTTTTGCACCGCAGTAGGAAGCACAGCCAGAGGCTTGGTTCCTAGTTTTATGAGGCGGTTTTTCCTCGTTTTCCCAGGACACGGACACAGACACACGCGGACGCAGGTTCACGCACACACATACACAGTTACGCCATGAAAACATTGAAACATTTCGACCCCTTTGAGAGCTCTGGATATTTGGTTTTGCATTAGGGTGGCCGCCGATCGTGGGCCCGTCGCTCTCGCTTTGTTGACCGAGCTGTTAATAATTTAGCGGAGCGCTAATGCGGCCGCCTGCTGCTTGTGGCGGTTGCCCCGCAGCGAGGGACGAGGAATAGCCTGGTAACCACCCCGGGATGCGGACGGAGGGGGAACCCTTGTAAATATCACGGTGGTGGGGGAGCAAATACGAGTGCTGGGCCTACTGACAAATGCCCTTTTTTATTGGGCAAGGATAAGGCAGAGTAGCTACCCTGAGAACATAATTGCGACCTCAGTGCACAGAGGAGAGTAAACAGCACCTGTGGTCAACATGGTGTAGGAACGTTTTGCCCTTAGCAACTGATCCTGGATCAGACTCAAAAATTAGCAGTAAATGGTTGGGGTTAGATGCATGCTCAAGTGCAGAAAGTATGCGCTGTGGTCAGCACCCTAGTCTCACGTTGTGTTCACAAAGCTAAACAGTGAAGTGGTACACAAAAGTTGATAGTTTCAAAAGAAAAGGGATCAAACACTGCAAAAGAGGTGCCATATGTCAGGATAAAAGAAAGGTTTTTTTTCAATCCTAAATTTTTATCCTGATGAAGGCTATTGCCAAAACTCTTTGATTAGTGCGCTTTGCCCATCAAAATAATGGCTTCAGATTCATTCTCTGATGTTGTTGTCTCCGTATATGGCTTTTTGATTGTGCTGTACTTTGCCTCACTTGTAAGTCGCTTTGGATAAAAGTGTCTGCCAAAAGAATGAATCTAAGTGTAAATGTAAATGTACATGTAAAATAAAGACATTGTCTATATTTTCTCTAGTTGAATGCCCTGTTTTTGGGATTTCTTTGGCTATATGAAACTTTACCCCTTTACCCCTGCAATCTTTGATTCCTTTTCTGTTGTTTTTGTGACACTTGATATTCAGAATCAAGAGTTTTCACTTGTACTTTAATGTGCTTATATTGCACTTTTTTGTTTCAGTTGATATATTTTGTCATAATAAAAATGCACTCAAGTAAATTAATCAAGAACATTATTTTGTGGCCCATAAGCTATGCACTCCTTCAGCTCCCAACTCATTTTAATCAAAATCTTTGAGCTTTGTTGTAAAACTATTTATCATACAGTTGAACCCTTTAGACAAGACACTAGTCACTCAAGACAGTAATCCCCAAAAATTTTCTTATGTCTTCAGTAGAGAGTTGCTCTTCAGGGATTTATAAACAGGACCGTGCTTCTTTATGTTGTTTCCCTGTCCCACTGTTTCCAGCCACTGCGACACCGTTGGCTCCCGCTTGCCTGTTCTGGCGGGAACGCCCCCTCCCACCCATGAGCAGGGAACATGCCGGGCCTGCGGAACCGCTCCACGTGGGCCCCACTGCTGCTCAGGTCCTCATGTGTCAAGTCCTGCTCCAACGGCTGCTCCCTGGGCATCACCGCCCACCTCACCTACGCCAACACGGACTCAGAGCCCGTGGAAGGTGAGCTCGTGGGGGGGTTTCGAGTAAACCTTGTGGCACAGTTTCATTCAGGGCTGTTGTGTAAAGGGTAATGGCACTACCCTTTTTTACCCATCATCCAACTCCCCTCTTCCCTAAATAGTTATTATTACCCCACAATGCTGATTCTAACTCACTATGTACAGTACCAGTTGAAAGTTTGGACACACCTACTCACAGAAGGGTTTTTTAATTTGACTATTTTCTAGATTTTAAAATAATAGTATAGACATCAAAACCATGAAATAACACAAATGGAATTTGTGTTATTTGGAATGCAGAATGGAATGCAGTGACCAAAAGGTTTCAAACAAATGAAAATTATTATTTAGATTCTTCAAAGTAGCCAAGAAGTATTTTTCAAAGTTATATTTTTTGTTTGGAAAGAAATGCATACATAGGCATCAACTTCACTATTTATATTTGTCTAAGAAACAAATTTAAGCATGTCCTTAGATAAAAATGTCTGTTTCCCCTTATCTTAATCAGGTGTGTCCAAACTATTGAGCGGTACTGTATATAGTAAACAGTCTTAGGCTAACTACATTATTGTGTAGCCCCCCCATCTAACATTGACGTGTTGGGGTATTGATCTGACTTGTCTGTACTCTCTCAGCAGAAACGCATTACTTTTGGTTTGGTTGATCTTCCATTGTTGACCTCTGCTGTTGGCGCTGGTGTGGCTCTCTCGCCCCCCTCCCCAGGAGTGTTTGTGTACCCCCTGGGGGAGAAGGAAGTGGTGGTGGGCTTTGAGGCGGTCATCGCGGGCAGGATCGTGAGCGTGCAGATTCAGAGCCGGGGGAAGATGGAGGACTGCTGCCTGGACTGTTGCGGCAGCTCCAGCCTGGACATGCAGTGCGCGGCCGGCAAGGACTGGGGCTGCTGTGGGAGCAGCAGCCTGGACATGCAGTGCACCAACGGTGAGAGGCTACCATTGGGCCCAGGGGGTGGGGGTGTCAGAGGAGGCTGAGGCTCTTGAGAAGTTGGGGGCCCAGGGAGCTCCTGGGAAGGGCTGGGAAGGAAGGGGGGTTTGCCCTGGCGTACGACATTCCATCTTACCAAATCACAGGCAACTTAAAAACAGCCGGTGTGGATTGCATGTTTTATTTAGGTTGCATTGAGAAGCCATCTTTGCCGCTAATGCTATTGCTAAGGCTAATGCTATAACTGCAGTATCTGGGCGCAGGGCCAGTGGGCATGCTGGAATGACGATATGATGCCACAGCCGGAATTAAAAAAAGAAAAACATGCTGGCATGGAACAGATTGAGATTAGATAAGGAATGGTCCCAGAGCAATTAGCTTGTCCATTTCTCTCCGCCACATTCTTTGTGCTGTGTTTCAGGGTTTCCGTCAGATAAAATGGCAACATTCCTCAATGCTCAGTGCTCCGAGGGGGGGGTTGTCTTGTCTGCTGGCAATGCATTGTGGGTCACCAGGGAGAGCAATATTTACCAGAGCGGTCATCAGCATCCTACTGACCACAGTCAACCCCCGCCCCCACACCCCCCCCCCCTCACCAGCCACTTCTCAGGCACAATGCCAATGTACTGTTGGCATTTCTAATGAGGCCTGTGTGCTTCCTTTATTAAATTACACAACGACATACTGTAAGAGCACTCTGAAGCTGACAAATGGCTTGAATGCACAATTGCGGTGGAAATATTGTAGATGCCGTTGCCAGAGAGGCCAGGATGGTGACTTTGATGGTGTCTAGGTAGGTTGCGCACACCTGGGGAGATCATTCTGAATCTGCAGCAGGGCTTAGTGGGCCCGTCCATTTTGTGCTGGTTACTGGGGAACTGAAGAGAGAGGCTGATACAAACACAAAGTTGTTGAAACAAGGCAATTCATGCCCACGGTGTTAAAAAGACACAGACGCCTGCTGGCTAAGGTCTGACTGGGTAGGTGATTCAGTCACCATGGCAATGATCGAGCAGAGGTTCCTAGCTGTCTTTCAGAACTTAAAAACCTAAGCCTGGTTATTTTATGGTAAAATGTAACCCTGGGACTTTCGGCACACACCATGCATTTAGACAGCAGACCTGTAGGGGCTATTGACATG
Organism: Megalops atlanticus; assembly: GCA_019176425.1. NCBI lineage: Eukaryota > Metazoa > Chordata > Actinopteri > Elopiformes > Megalopidae > Megalops > Megalops atlanticus. The sequence continues at coordinate 18,241,118 of CM032896.1, forward strand.
CGCATGCTCAAAGGTCCAACTGTCTGTGGAAAAGTTCAAATTCATTTTCATTCATTTCTCCAGTTAGGTATACATTTTAGGTGATTACTATAAGGAAAACAGCCCTGGGTACCATTTAAAGGGATGGCCGTGAAGCACCACAATACGCCAAGGGATCTACTATATAAATCAAGGACAAACAGTGGGCAAATTTAACATGATCCCTTAATGGAGGTCGCAAATTAATGCACTGGTTAAGTTTTCATTTCTGATTATGAACAAGTAGCCGTCAATGACGGCGAACAGACCACTAGCACAAAGCATTGCACTACTAAAGGATGTACAGCCATTTACATAAGGCAGAATGCTTTCTAGGGTTTGCAGATATCTCGGAGATGCCATTTTTCTTGACCTTATTCGTTTAGCATAAGGACTTTGCTCTGCAGACTGGCGTGAGAGACCAGGCTAAATGGATTAAGCTCAATCCATTCATTTCAAATTGCATTTGGTGAAAAAAAATTGCTGCTCCGAAAAAATGAAACAATAGTGCTTTCTGAATACCGTTTGACTGGATTTTTTCATTCATCCTTTTTTGTTATCATACTCTCAATGCTGTATACATTGCACATTGCACACTGAAGTGTCAATTTCCTCTCAAGGCAGATAAATGCATAAAAGTACCTGCATTAGGGCACTAATATTCACCAAAGTATGATGTTAACATATGTAAAAGTGTAGTATAACATAAAAAAGTTTATGGGTTCAGTTCACATTTTATGGCTTCGTATAGATCTGATCTTTTTTCAAATTAGAATTACCAAAGCACCAAACCATGTATTTCTTTGTCTATTTTCCTTCGAATGAAACACCACTCTTATTGCTAAATAAAAAGCACATTCTGACATTTCCATATCTAACCTTCTTTTAGTTTTAGTCTGAAGTAAATTCAAAATCAAAATGAATATGATAGCCAGCAGAATATGAAAAAATACTCCATAAATGACAATAAATTACTCCATTGCAGGACACCTCATCCTGGATGAAGACCTGGAGCGTACCACTTTCATTGTCGGCACGGGTGTCATAGGCCCGATGGAGGTAGTCACCATCATCATAAGCACCACCACGGAGCTCCCCACCCTCGAGAATGGAGCGATCCGCCTGGTCTACCCTACCGTGCTCACACCCATCGTGAAAGGCAGGGTGGTTCGAAACAAGAGTGAGAGCGGGGGAAGGTGGGATGAAAATAGGTATGTTGGTATCTATCTCACTACGATATTGGAAAAAAAAAATCTGCAGTCATTTATTACTTCATTTGCTGAATTCAAAAGATGTTAAATCATGCGTATGTTTAATATGAAAAGAGATCCTTACCAGACAAACAAAAACATCAAAACTACGTAATTGAGAGTTGTTCTTTTTGCTTCCTTTTGTGCCCCCTCTGCCAGTCCCACTAGCTGTTTTGGGGGCGCCTCTGGTAAACAGGAAAGAACTCTGGGCTCCCCCCAGCATTGTGCCCATGGTATCTTCACAAGCCCAGCGGCCAGTCACATGCCTTACGAGTTCAGCTTCCACCTGCTGGTGAGGGGAGCCTGTCTACTCGCAGGTAGAGTCATGACTGATATTCGCTTCATACAGACCGAGTGGAGGAGCAGTCAAACAGATAAAAGACTGCTTGGCACACGTCCCGACAGTGAAACCGCCCGTCCTAACCTCAGCCCCAGCTTTCTCCTTTCACAGTTCCTCATCGCGGTCTCTCCACACAAAACACTGGGACTGGCGATAGGAACAGACGGCCGTCTGGAACACTGGAGGAGGAGGCGGGGAGGGGGGGTTTAGAGTGAGGTGCAGGCACTAATAGCTGGAGCCAGTCTCCATAACTGATTTACTGAAAGACTCAATTGGCTCCGGCATCATCCCTTATAAAATATGTCAACGTGCTGGCTGGAGAGCCCAGCGGTAACAAACAGGAGAGATGGGAGAGTGGGAGGGGGGAGAGGGGAGGGGTGGTTTTTGGAGCTGGAGTGGGGCCAGACTGTATCGGCCAAGATTAAGGAGGTGGTTAATTAGGACATTCAATCACCCCACGGTCAATATATTCCATAGGGGGTGGGTTTCACTCACTTTTTCGGATCTGTCAAGAGGAGAAACCCCACTCTTCCGTCATAAACACACATCACTCTGGAATGGAAAAATACAGATGTCCTAGCTGTGATGATAACCTTAGCAAAGTATCAAAGCTTCTGAAACTCCTGGCAGAATATAGGCCTTACAAATGATCGAAATTTGCAGAATTATGACCACCAAAGATTTTGGTCACAGAAACTACTTTGTGAGACAGCTGTCGCTACCCTGCCCATGCAGGTCTGGAGAGCCCCACCCATGCCCTGCGGGCGGATGCAGACCCGAGTGCCCAGTCCGCCTCTGCCACCTACATCACCCTGGCAGAGGAGCACCCATATGACCGGCACCTGGAGATCATACTGCACCTGAGTGGTGAGGCTCTGGGGCTGTTCCCACAAGGGGCTAAAGAGAGACGTACACACAGAGGAGTCCCCACAAGGGGATAATGAGAGACTGACACATAGAGGAGTCTTCACAACGGGCTAAAGAGAGACGTACACACAGAGGAGTCCCCACAAGGGGATAATGAGAGACTTACACACAGAGGAGTCCCCACAAGAGGCTATGGAGAGACTTACACACAGAGGAGTCTCCACAAGAGACTAAAGGGAGAGTTGCAGACAAGGGTGTTAACATGAGGAGCTAGGGGGAGAGTCACAGATTAAGGTATACCCACAAAGGCATCCCAGAGAATTGCAGACTGGGGTATCTACATTAGGGGAATGGGGAGTACAAGCAGGGAAAGCTCTGTGTGTTTGTGTGGAGACGGGTGATGAAATGTCTCACCCGGGCAGTGGGACTCCCTTGACCGTGATCCCCTCTGCCGCAGAACCGCACAGCCCTCTCATCATCCTGGAGAGGGGCAGGCTCACCTTCCAGGAGTACGAGCAGCAGATCTGCGCCCGCCGCGATTTCATTCGCTGCGCCAGGAAAGAGGCGGATTCTGAGAAGAAGGTGAGGATAACTCAAGAGATCAGCTCTTTGCTAAAATTCCAACACACTTTCAGATCATCAAATGCATATTCACCCACATAGTCAGTGTGGACAGTTTAGGGTTGATGATTAACTAAGACAGCCTCCGTGTTTTCTTCAGCTGTCAAAATCTCAGAACATGAACTCCAACCTACTGTACCTCTTTGAGACACTTACAGACTTTCTGGTGTTCATCACAACATAACCATTCATAGGTGCTTCCTGGGAGGTTCTTCCTTCACATGCCGTCTGCTTTTCCCTCAGCTGGAGTTTGTGCGGAAGCGATTCCACAAAGACATCCTGTGCAACCCGGTGCTGATGCTGAACTTCTGCCCGGACCTGCTGAGTGAGCCGGTGGAGCTGCACAGGGCCACCCGGGAGCTGCTCTTCCTCATCGACCGCAGCGGGAGCATGAGCGGAGCCAACATCGACAAGATCAAGGTGGCCCTCAGAAACGCCACACCGTGAGCCGGGGCTGGGGGTAGCATGAGGTCCATGAGGCGTGTTTCCGAAATGAGACGCTGCATTAGAACTGACAAATCAAACTATCCCTGCAGGAGAGAATGGGTTATAAGTACAATGTTAGCAAGGCAGTGTAATCTCTTTTGATAAGGGCATTACGCCCCCCAAAAAAAAACACACACCGTCCGCCCAATATACCAAGCCTGTGCAAATAATGATTTTATTATTATCTTTACTTGCATGGCACAACACATTCGCCTGCATACATGTTCCTCATCACCTTTTTTGGTTTTATAGCTTTTACCCTCATAAAGGTTCTTCATTGAAAATAATATGTATTATTATTATTATGCTGTACGGCACTCACAGCCTGGTCTTCTCTTCCCAGGAGGGAATGGTGGTGGCCATTAAGAGTCTGCCGCCCGGGACGCTTCTCAACATTGTCGGGTTTGGCTCCACTTCCAAGACCCTCTTTACCACCAGCAAGCTCTGCACTGACGTCAGTACCACAAACCCACAGTACCACCGTGTCAATATGGGCACTGACTGTCACAAGAACAATGTGCATCAGTTTGGTCATCTTTACATCTTTACAGGGTTTCCTCACGGACTTCTGGGCTTGCAAGTCTCTGTTGTGTCTGTACTGGAGCTCGCAAAGTTTTTAATTTGAAATTGCAAGGAGATGAAATACTGCAGTGACTCAGTATTTCTGTTCAGTCAATTAAGCTCCTGATTCACTGTAAGAGGCCAACTCTTCATTTCATGGGCACAGAAACAAACCCATTCCTACCATAAACAATATTACGTTCAGAAAGTCCGAGGATTATGTGATAAAAAAGAAGAAGCTTTTTTGTATCAGTCAACAGCTCAGTCAAAATGACATCTACATGTCATAAACGAAATCACAGCAAGAGTAATTCATTCGATGCACACAGAGATGGCGTTCCCTCAAGCAAGGACCTTTGCAAGCAGCTGGTTTTTATTTGAGCGAATAACCTTGTTTGCTCCTCTGCGGATAACAATAAATGTCCAGGTCACCTCATGGGGGTTGCCCTGACAGCAGAGTATCAGGTTTAGCCAGAGCAAGGGCCAAGAAGAACACACGCTCTTTAATAAAGACAGCCATATGGTGAATTGACTATGCATTCACAGCATGTAGTAATCACCAATCTGTGCCCGGTTAAAAAAACAATGGAAATTTTCCAACAAAATCAAATGTCCATAAGAGCCTGGCATGCATAGTTATATAGTTACGTTCACATTCTATTATTAGTGCTGTTGACTATATTGGTGCTGACTTAGGTATGCTGCTGTCTTTGATATGTTTTGGAATCATTAAATTCCATTTTGGCCTCAAATCTATAGAGGTTTCACACTTCTCATGATCACATTTACAAGGTGGTTTACTTTCTCTAGACCCTGTCACGCTGAGACCAATGAAAATATGATAATGATAATGAAAATCCCTTTTGTTCCTGGTCATATAAGGAATGTTTTTTCCAACACACTACCTACTTTCAAGTATTGGTATCTCTGTCACAAGACTCCTTTTTATTTTATTTCTTGTATCACTGATTGGTTAGATTTAGATTAGATTCAACTTTACTGTCATTGTGTAGAGTACAGGTACAAACCCAATGAAATGCAGTTAGCATCTAACCAGAAGTGCAAAAAAATAGTATTATTTACAGAAAGTGCGGTTAAGAGTAATTACTCCAGTGCAGGAAACGTTATGTTTTACAGTATGTTGTTGTTGGAAAAATTGCACTGAAAGTGATCCCAGCGATCCTGAGAGAGCCATACTTGCAAGTATGCAAGTTAATTGTCATGACAATTTTCTTATTTTGGTCGCTATAGTTATAGCTATCATTCACTGTGACAGGGGCTTCAAGGCGTGTCGATATGAAACATGTATCCCAGCATCCTTAGCATGTGTCACCCCCGTTTCTCCAGGAAACCCTAGCGCTGGCCTGCGAGTACATCCAGAAGATGAGGGCCGACATGGGGGGCACCAACCTCCTGGGCGCCCTTTCCTGGGTGTACCAGCAGCCCGTGCACCGCGGCTGCCCGCGCCAGGTGTTCCTCATCACAGACGGCACGGTCAGCAGCGTGGGCAAGGTGCTGGAGCTGGTGCGGAGGAACGCCTGTTCAGCCAGGTAAACACGGAACGCTTAACACAGTTTACAGTTAAATTTTACAGTTAAAGACGGAATGCTTAACACAGTTTGCAGTTAAAGATTACAGTTAAAGACGGAACGCTTAACACAGTTTACAGTTAAAGATTACAGTTAAAGACAGAACGCTTAAGACAGTTTACAGTTAAAGATTACAATTAAAGACGGAACGCTTAACACAGTTTACAGTTTAAGATTACAGTTAAAGACAGAACGCTTAACACAGTTTACAGTCAAAGATTACAGTTAAAGACAGAACGCTTAACACAGTTTACAGTTAAAGATTACAATTAAAGACGGAATGCTTAACACGGTTTACAGTTAAAGCTTAAAGGTAAAGACAGAACGCTTAACACAGTTTACAATTAAAGATTACAGTTAAAGACAGAACGCTTAACACAGTTTACAGTTAAAGATTACAATTAAAGACGGAATGCTTAACATGGTTTACAGTTAAAGCTTAAAGGTAAAGACAGAACGCTTAACACAGTTTACAGTTAAAGTTTACAGTTAAAGATGGAACACAACACAGTTTACAGTTGAAAATTTATAGTTAAAGACAGAACACTTAACACAGTATACAGTTCACTGCTGACACTAAGATTAGCATCCACCTGACATATGTTATATTATACTTGGATATGAAGATGACATTTTCTTTTTTTTTTTTAAAACAAAAAGGTGAAAATAGCTTTTATCCTGTTCAGAGCCACATAAAACACATGTAACAGCTACAAGACATCAGTCTGAGACTGATGCACTTTGTTTACAAGGCAATTTTCATGGCCTTTGCCACATCTTTCATCAGGGCAGTCTAAGCAAGTTGTGTGGCTGGGAAGCTGGTCATTTTACAGCCTGTCCCTGTGAAGGTCAGATGCTAACAGCACGCTGCGGGTCAGCCTTGCACACGGATACAGTTTCTCCATCAATCTGTAACCAGAACGGAACTGCTAATGCTAACGCACGTGCTCACAGGTGGAGGGGGTTGGGAGGCAGAGGGCAGAGGCGGGGGTGAACAAAGGTAAAGCAAAGCCCCCGAAGTGTCTGATGGCCCCCCGTCCCGGCTTAACCGCCGGTGCGGTAATTACGGTGTGTCTGGAAATGGCCTTGGTGAAGGAGGGCGGGGAGGGGGGAGGGGGGGGGGGGGGGAGAGACGGCTGGCGGCGGAGCAGCGTAACGTTAGGTCATGCCCAGTAATCACGCTAAGTGCCCCGCTCCGCTGGCGCTGTCGGCGCCTCTCTCCGCTCTACTGCTCCCCTGGGCATTACGGAAAAAAAAACGCTAACGCTAAATGGCTAACTCCATTTTTCCATGCATCTGTATTCCACGGTGCAGATCAACCGCCTTCATTTGCTGTACCGACTGCGCAGAGGAAATGCCTGACATGGATCCTGGGGGTAGAGCGCTTCCTGTTTACCAACCTGAAATTACACTTGACTTTGCCCGTAAGCGCTGATCTAGGACCAGATTTTCCAACCGCAATTGTAACTTTAACCATTATAACCTAAAACAGCAAAACTGGTCCCAGATCAACACTTAAGGACAATTTCTGCCCAGAGCTGATATTACACAGTTTTGCACTGACTCAGCGATATGCAGCAGCATTGTGGGTTTGCGCACGTGATTCTATCTACACCGGGTTCCGAGAGGGCGGGGCTGTGTCCTCCAGCTTTTGTTCACCATGGGGCGTTCAATCAGCAAAATGGCCCAATTAATCATCATGGAACATTTAAGGCTTCTCTCAGGGCTTTTTGTGTGTTTTATTGGTTCTGTCACATGACGGGTGTGAGTCCTTCAGATCGCATGGTGCAAAAGCGCTTCATAAATAAACATGTCCAGTTAAACAGGCAATCAGATAAGAGAGTAATTGGAAGTGAACACTGGGAAAGATGGGGGTGGGGGGACAGTCCTGTGGCCCTTCAGAACTCCATGCTCCCAATTTGTGCCAGCACTACTGATGCTCTCATGATGATCTGCTTTTCTGATTGACAGATTGTAACTGAACACATGGGACAGGCCAAAATTCTCTGTAAGATTTTTGGTCACTCTCCTGCTGAGGCAGGTGTACCAGAGCTTTGCCTGTTTTCCCTCCTTCTTATGCAAGAACTCTGTTGATTGGCAGGTGTTTCGGGCTGGGGCTGGGCCCTCTGGCCTGCAGGCGGCTGCTGCAGGGGGTTGCCAAGGTGACGGGAGGTAACACAGAGTTCCTCGGTGAGGAAGAGAGGCTGCAACCCAAGGTGAGAGCAAGGCTACACTGCCCCCTGCTGGGGAAAAACAGAACCGATTCCATGTAGCCACATCAGTAATTGTCGAGGTCTGTATTTCTGTAAACATGACAAATGTTAAACTTTCATTCTTTAAAATGTAACTAAATTAGCTGAAGTCCCTCCTTCTTCCCTTCAGTTAATCAAATCCTTGAAAAAGGCCTTCGAACCCGTGCTCACAGATGTACGCATTGACTGGTACGTGCCTGACAACTTGGAGGCCCTCCTCTCGCCCAGTGAAATCCCTCCACTCTACCCTGGAAACTGTCTGATTGGCTACTGCACTCTCTATGATGTATCTGCCTTCCAGTCTAAGAAAAATGAGGTAAGATTAAATCATGTGGTACAATGATTCAGAGGTAGATCACAGATGTTTGCTGTCTCAGCCAGATGTTCTTCAAGAAGCATGTTCATACACTATTTCTCAGCACAATCTACTCCCTGACATCAGTAAATTCATCAGTAATTCAGGCACTGTTCCACATACACTTATATCACTTCCTCACAGTATCAGTATTATCTTGGCCACTTCCTCTCACCCCCCATATGTACCAAACACTTAAGTATTAGTGACAAAAACTCCACTTTACCGTGGAGGTAAAAGTTGGGTGGTGCTAGATTATGAGAATAAGGGGTTTGGGGCAGCAATTCCTCTACAGCTATTTAATCACTGCAAAATCCTTCAGTTATACCGAATACTTAAAGAGATCTGTCTGTAATTAGGTGTCTTTAGACTCCCTCTAGTGGCAAATCTGTGATACAAGCATAGACAGTCATCAACACCTCTGTGTCTCATACTTGCTTTAAATGGACGGTAATCAGTTTTGAGGTGGAAAATCCCCTGGAACAGAGCACCAGTGCCTAGGATGACCAAGGTGTGGTCAAACTGAAATTTGTGTGAAAATCTGAGATTAAACAGACCAATAATATTCACACAGGAGGACACATGCTCAGATATACCAAAGCAAACACAGCACGGTTGGATGAGGGTAATTAGTAAGCATGAGTCCACTCAGGTCTCCCTGTGCTCTAAGCAGTACCCCTCTCTCCAAACCACAGACGAGGGGCCGCACCAACAAGGGCCCATCCCGGGGCTCGGTGGGCTCTGTGTTCGGGCACTCCCAGGACGAGCTCTTCGTGTCCGACCCCCTCCAGCCGCTGCTCGCGTCCTCCGACCAGGGCGACATCGAGGAGGCGGTCCGAGAGATATCCCGCGAGATTTCGTCCGAGTTCTCCTGCGCCAGGCCCATCGAAACCAGCAGCAGCACAGGTGAGCCCCATCAGTCAGTGCGGCTAATGGTAGCAGCATAGCGTAGCGGGGAGGGAATCAGAAGGTCATGGGTTCCAGTCTGGAGTCACACTGCATTAAAGCCATGCCAAATCCAAGGCTTACGCTTTACTAGTCCATTTAGATGGCTGGTTGTTTACTGGGTTCTGTGCACCCACCTTGACTGAAGTGCACAGATCCCAGTAAACATCCAGCCGTCTAAACAGACTGATTAAGCATGAGCCTTGGATTTGGCATGGTTTTAGTGCATCATGATTCTGGGCTGGAGCGGGCAATAACATGCAGGAGATTAAAGTAGGGAGGCGGGTATAGGTATGAAAGTGACTCACAGGGGAGGGAGATGCACTGACAGCCGTGTGCCCGCAGGGGGCGAGGGCGAGCCGCCCAGCGATGTGCGGCGCAGGATCGAGCGGGCCTCCTACGTGCAGGAGCAGTACCACCTGACCCGCTGCTCGGTCAGCAGCGAGAAGGGCCTGCCCCAGGGCTCCTCCAGCTCGGACAGCGCCGGCCCCGCCCCGCTGGACACCGGCTCCCTGCCCCAGGGCCTGGAGAGGATGGCCCCGCCCGAGCAGAGGAGGCTGTCGCGCTGGGAGTCGCCGTGGCAGCAGCCGGCGGCGGCGGCGTCCGACAGCACCGAGGCGGAGCTGGGAAAGGTGAGGTCGCCACGGTGACGCCGCTGTGTTAGTGTGTGAGGCTAGCGCTGCACCTGCGTGTACGTGAGCATTTACCTGTGAGTGGAGTGGAGTGTGAGTGGAGCAATATTTAAAAAAGAATGTAATAAATGCTGCCATTTAGCCATTCAGTGTTGGGTTAGAGTGTACTACACCAGTGAGAGGGGATAGAGGGAACCTGCCACCTACACACTGCAGCATATAAGTTCCTCTTAACACAGTATATTGTCATTAGACATTAAAACCTTTTTCAATCATTGTATCAACAGTTTGAGCCTTTTTAAACATATCGAACAAAGCACTTAGTTATAGCATACTATCTGAATATGTACCTGAGATTCTATACACTGACAAGTGTTAGCTTTCTTAATGAAATGTTTCAATCTCTCACTGGCAGCTAAATTGTAGAAATTTTCAACTACAAATGTACCACTATAAAAATCATCATAATAGCTTTAGCTGTGCGGTCTCCAGAAGGTGCAAGGTATGAACAAGCAAGAGAATGTACATTAGAAATAAGAAAGACACCCACTGAAGTTGACCAATGAATACTGCAGCAGAAATGATCACAGCTCCTCAGAGTGCAGTGAGCTCAGATGTGTGTGTCAGTGTGTTGTGGGCGTGGCTCTTCAGACTGCCTCCCTCCCCTGTGTCCCCCCCCTCCCGGTGTGCCGCAGGCGGGCAGGGCGTCGGGCGAGGCGGAGTCCCGGCGGAGGCAGAAGGCGCTGGCGCGCTCGGCCATGTCGGGCCGCAGCTTCTCGTCCCCGCAGGGCGAGCTGGACATGCACCGGCTGCGGCGCGCGCTGGAGAAGGTGTCCTTCCACCAGGCGCTGGGCGGGAGGCTGGACGAGAGCGACGGGGAGGCGCAGCCCGCCCCCCGCGGGGCCCTGTCCCGCCGGAGCCTCACCGACTCCAGTGAGCGGGACCCCAAACACCGCACCCCGTAACCACTGCACACCCACGTCCCCTAGCCCCAAACACCACACCCTCGCACCGTAAATGCTATGCCAAAACACTGACCACATTATTCAATTACATTGTACCTGAAATACCACACCCCCAATCCACTCATTCCACCCAATCCACCTTATCTCCAAATATTACACCCTACACCCAAACACCACACCCTTACACCCTAAATGCTAAGCCAAAACACCAACCACATTATCCAGTTATACCTTATACTTCAAATATCACACCCCCGATCCCCTCATTCCTCAAACCCAACGCTCTGTATATTACACCCTACATCCCAAACACCACACCCACACTTCAAGTTTGACATCCCTTAACACCTGAGACATCACGCCCTGCACCATACACCCTGAATACCACACCCAGAATGCCGCACCTGAAATGCCAGCCCCAACATTCACCCACACCTCACACCTCACCCTCCAGACATACCCCTAAGTAACTCACTCCTCAAACCGCAGCACTCAAACACCACATCTTGCACTCCAAACACTAAATCATAGATCTTACACCCCAAACGTCACCCCCTGTACCACAAATGCCAACCCCACTTACCCGCTCATACCTCGAACCCTAAAACCTACACTCCAAACATCACATCTCTCGACCAAACTCACACCCTATACCCCGAATACCACACTTTTGATCCGCTCATACCTCACACTCAGACTAAAAACCTACACCTTGCTGTATACTTTGTATACTTTACTATACACAAGTTTTTGATCCACTGGCACAGATAATGTCCATAACATGTAATCAGGAGTTGCCTACATATGTAAACAGACACATTTAACACTGGGGGTTACTGTGCTGTTGGCTCTGCCCTCCTTAATTCCAGACGGCCTGCTGTTCCCCGCCTCCCCGCTGGACTGGGACGGCTTCACCGACCCCGAGTACCTGTTCTCCGCCGCGCCTCCCGAGGAGCCCCGCCCGCCCCCTGCCCTGTGCCGCTCCGTCATCCACGGGACGCTGGCTGGGAAGCCCGTGTCCTGGGAGGTGACGGTGGACCTGTCGCCGCTCTGGGCCCCCGAGGGCCCCCCCCCCGGGCCGGAGGGCTGGGAGGAGATCGTGCACCAGCTGACCGCCCGCTCCGTCATACGGGACTTCGAGAACCTGGCGGAGAAGGAGTCGGACATCGAGCACGGTGGGTGGGCTGACACTGTTACAGTCTTTAGTGGCCCCGCTGGGCGCAGGATTACCTGAGCAGTGGAGAGATTAAACTAGGTGCATCCTTAAACATTTATTGCAGGGCTTTTTCATATACTGCCACCCTTTATTAATATATAATCTGTGATATAAAGCTGTATGAAGCTGTGTTTTTTCTGATTGTATGTTCTATGGGGAGGCAGTATAGCATGTTAGTTCAGAAACTTTCTGTGGTACAATAACATTGCAGGTTCAAATCTCACTGCTGTTGTATGGTTGAGCAAGGTACCTTCCATTGCTTTAGTATAAAAACAGCCAGCTGTGTCTCATTATATTCACATGTCATAATATTCAGGTCAATACACAAAATACACAAAAACTTCAATATCCCTGAACCCTAAGTATTTGTTTTGAGCAGAAGATCTATATTATGGTCTCTTAATTGTAGATCCTAATAATTTATTTTTCACTGAGGGATCACTGCATTTCATCTAAGTGCTTGGATTTTATCAAATGCAAGTAATGAATATCAGCACTCAGAAGTCAAATCTATCTTAAAAAAATCACCTAAAGACACAATAAAAAGACACGAATATGGATATGAAAACGCCAACTACTTACAAAAAGTAAAACAAGCCTTACAAGCTGAGGTAACTACTTTCATTTCACTGCACACTTGGTGCCTTTAATGCACTCCCTTCACAGCAGGGAGGTGATCCATGGGAAGCCATACAGACTGGGCACAGAGTTATTAATGGCTAATGGCTGACTCCCCTGATGGTAAGGCCATCAGGCTAAAGCTGGCTCTGCTAACCGCATGTTTGCCCCCCAGGACCGGCGAAGAGGTACCGCATGAAAGCTATTCAGACCAGCAAGGGCTGCAACACCATCTGCGTGTACACCGCCTTCGCCGCCGTCGACGCCAACACCAACGAGGGCGTGGCGGGCTCTGTGGAAGTGCGCAACATGGGTAAGGTGTTGCTACGGGCTCTCCTTCCAGCTGACAGCACCCAGGACTCTGGGATAACCAGCTCTGATGAGTGCTAATCTCTTTCGGACTACATCAATACTGAAAATGCAAATTTTTTCTCATGTAAATTCATTAAAATTACATTTGAGATACAGCCAACAGGAATCACAGGAAAATTATATTTAAAAATCTGAGAATGAAAATGACCAATGCCAGTCATTGGTAAAATACAGGCATTTCTCAAGGTGCAAAGTCTTTGCACTTCTGTGTCTGGGTGGTTCACTTATGTCGCATTTTAACAGCTAGGTCCATCTCATCTCAGCTGTGTTTACCATAATCATGTTGTTGCTGAATAGCTTACATTACACTGAACAGTAAAAGAGGGAAAAATGCTCTTTGCTATGTGAACACAGATGAAACGGTTTTCATCATCAATGGTTTTCATCATTTGACTTAACTGGATGTTGTGACATAGCATGGTTGTCTTGACTTCTGGTGGCCAAACCATAAAATCTGAACCTTGGAGCCTGTTGTAGACCTGGTCTCCGTGGTAACGGCAGTTTCTGTGGTTTGTCAGGGGTGCGATTCGCCACCAGGCGGAGCTCCCACTCTGGCAGCCGCAGACAGAGGACCTACTCCATGGGACTGGGGCGCAGGCCGTCCAGCCGGGACTCGGAAGAATTCGAGGACACCTTCACATCCACAGGTATCCCCACACTCACCTGTGAAACACTGACAACAAACCGTCCCTGTCTGCACCTCTTTCACCATTATCTCTTACTTATCTCTTACCATGGATGACTTACAGGAGATCCACAGTGTTAACAAGTCTTCAGAACAGAGTTGTTCAGTTGCCATTTAAAAGTTACTTTGTAGACCAATCCTGTGATGGGTACCTTAAACATTATGATTAAATATCTCAATGTGATAAAGAACTTCTTTCTATGATTATTTTGAAAATAATAAGAAATCATGAGGGTGCTGTAAAGTCTCTAGATCACACAAAAGTTGCCAAGTTGGCAACATTGAACATCCATCATGTTACTCAATCACATTACTCAAGCACTTTAAAAACTACACCAATACCAATTAAGGCACCAATTTTCTGGAGACACAGCGTTGGCCATAGCCTCTGAGAATTAGTCTGGAAAACACTGGTGGGTTCTTAGACAGTGGCACTCACTGGCAGTGTCTGAAGCAAATACATTATCATAATTTTTAATTTCAACAACGGACTGGTAGTCAAAGGGTATTGGATTGCAGGCTCTGTCTATGACCTAGTTGTGCTTTTGTATACACTGGTTTGTCCTCCATCACTGCACCACACTGCTGACCACTTCTCTTGGTTTTCCAGATCGGGACGACACCCCAGCCTCCCCCTGCAGCCTGACGTCCTGGGACAGCAGTGAGTATCCCTCCCCCGCACCACCACACATATTCTATTCATTTTGACCAACTATTCAGCTCTGTGTGCTTCACACTGAAAGACCTGTTGCTACCATTGCTGAAACTATGAGCATTCCAGTTTGTTGGCTTGTAATGAACACTCTTGATGGGGTGTGGTCTAAATCCATAGGCTGGACTAGGAATGTAGACGGTAGCGGAGTCTCCTATTACCTATGAAAACCTCCTTGGCAGAAGGAAGGAAGGAGTTGAGAAGCTGAACATCTGGTCAAAATAAACAGATCTGACATGCAACCTGTGTCTCTATCTCAACATAGTCAATGATGTCACTGGGTCATGTGACTGTTGACTTAAAGTTGAATAGACAGCTGACAGGAAAGGAACATGGAAATGCTCAACTCCCATATCAACATACAAAACTTGCCTTAGTTTTGTGCTCCAGTTCAGTGCCCTTGTAGCAGGGTTTCAGCTAAGACTGAAGCATGAAAATGCACCTACCGGATCTTGTGTTCCTGCAAATGTGTTCATCTTTACAGTTGCCTGCCAGTGCCATGCCCATATGAACGCTACGTCCATGTCAATCATTTTCATGCATGAACGCTATTTCCATGGGAATGACTTTCCTGTGTGAACACTATGTCAATGTGAACACTTCGTCTGTACAAATGCCATGCCAGTGTGAACAAATGGCTCTTTGTAAAGGCTATGCCTATGTGAATGTGTGCCCTGCAGGTACAGGGGGTAGCTGGTACCCCGCTAGCCCATCAGCCACATCCATCCGATCCCAGCGGTCTCTGGAGAGCCGGTCAGTGGAGACGTTCTTCGGCTCCAGGTAAGGATCTCCCTGCCGGAAAGACAAGTTGCACATCTGTGATGACATCACATGGCTACCAAAGCTGACGTCATGGGGATCTAATCTATATATGAGATACAAATCACAGTCTGGAAATGCACTCAGCAAAAACTATTATGTGATAAACAACTCTAAATGGCAGCTGCATTGTAGACTACCAAACAATGACCCAAACATGCCACTTTTCAAGTTCACTTTTCAGAGTAAAAATGAACGCAAAAATCAGAAAATGAATGTATAATCACTCAACCCTGTGTGAGAGAACTACGGAACCCGTCTGTGTTGCAGGTTCAGTCTGGGCAAGCTCAGAGCCTCCAACTGCACAGGAAAGCAGGCACCGCTGAAACCTCACTGCCTGTCAGCTGAGACGGAGAAAAACCCAGACTCCGAAAGCATCGACTACCTGCCTCTGGTGAGATCACCACACTCGAGTCACTCAAAACCTTTCTAGCTGATGGCTGTATTATATGTAGTCGACAGGCTTGTCTATATATACTTTAAAGTCAATACGGACAGCAGTGTAGCACAGGGGTATGGAGCCAGGCTCGTGACCGAAAGGTTGCAGGCATGATCCCCGACTAGGGCACTGCTGCGGTATCCATGGGCAAGGTACTTAACCCAGAATTGCCTCAGTAAATATCCATCTGCATAAATAGATAAAACATAAAAGTTGTAACCTATGTAAGTTGCTCTGGATAAGAGCATCTGCTAAATGACTGCTACATAGTGTAAAAAAAGTTTTCATATTTAGGTATATTTATTTATAATCTGCATAGTCACCAAAATGCAAGGACGTTCCTTCCTTCACAATGAAAGGCTCACATGTGTCCGGCACATTCTCTCTCCCTCCCTGTCCAGGTGCGTCTCCAGCTGGCCTCCGGTGCCTTCCTGCTGACGGAGCTGTACTCCGAGTGCCTTCAGATTCCCCTGGAGCGGCTGAAGAGGGCGTCGCCCTACACCAGCCACCGGAGCAGCCTCAGCCCCCCCTTCCGCTGCAGCTCCCCCAACACCCCCACCCCCACCCCCACCCATACCTATACCAAGCCCCCCAGCACCCCTCATACCCCCCCATACCCCTACCCCAACTCCCACCCACACCAGGCCTCCAATCACCCCTCATACCCCCTTACCCCTACCCCCACCCCCACCCATAGCCACACCCGGCCCCCACCACCCCTCACACCCCCACGCTAACCCACACCAAGCCCCAAACCTCCCCCACACCCCCACCCTAACCCACACCAACCCCCAAACCTCCCCCACACCCCCACCCACACCAAGCCCCCCAATTCCCCTCACACCCCCCCAAACCCCCACCACCCCCAAGCCCCCCAGCGCCCGCAGCCCGGAGCCAGAGGCGGGCGCTCCCCGCAGAGCCCCGGCCCCCCCGCGGCCACCCCTGGGAGCGGGACCCCTTCTCCCCGCCCCCCGACACGCCCGGCTCCGAGGAGGCGTCCCCGGAGCAGGGCGGGGGGCCGCCCCAGGCGGACAGCGGGCGCGGCTCCGAGACGGACGCGTACGAGGGCTCCCCCGTGGAGCCACCGGACCCCGCCGGCGAGCGCCTGGCCCTGCGGGACCCGGAGGGCTCCACCTGGGCCACGGCCGTGGCGCTGGCCTGGCTGGAGCACCGCTGCGCCGGCTACTTCGTGGAGTGGGAGCTGGTGGCCGCCAAGGCCGACTTCTGGCTGCGTGGGCAGAGGCTGCCCGAGGGCGTGGACCTGGCCGGCCTGAAGGGGGCAGCGCGCCAGCTCTTCCTGCTGCTGCGCCACTGGGACGAGAACATCAAGCTCAACATGCTCTGCTACAACCCCAACAACGTGTGAGCCTCCAGCCTTCTGCCAATCACTGCGGAACAGCAGCCAATCAGAGTCACTGTGCAAGTCTTTGGAGGGAAAAACCACACATGAACATTCAAGACATTTTGAGAAGAATGTAGAGACAGAGGCTGTAAGACAGCATGGTACTGATTTTGAGAGGGACAGGCCAGCCATGTTGACTGACCAAAAAGCAAGGAGGGATTTTTGCAACAGGAGAGGCATTCGTACTACAACTGGCTTAAACGGAGACAACAGTTTGTCTCAGGAAGTCTGCGGTACCCTCTTCAGTTCCGAACTCGATTCAGTTTCATGTGTCTGATCCTAAGGTGGTTCTAAAATGAGGCACCACTTGCTTTCATTTTCTTCACGGCTGCATTCACGTTCGTTGCGTAGTTCAAATGACAATATGAAACTGACAGCCTTTAAAGAATGTAACAGAAAAGTGAGCGTGTGCAAGTCTGTGTATGGGAGGGATCGATAATGCAAAGTGAACATTTAATTCTACCTGTTTTCAATGGTCAACTTCAAGCAGTGAATGAAATAAAAGTACATGTATTTAATTTAATTACTCATTTTCTGTTTTAGTTCTTCTGACTACAGAATAAAGGGATACCCTGAATGCATTCATTGTCAGTTTCCATTTACTGTCAAATATTCAGCCAAAGAATTTCATGCAAATTCAGCAAATGTCCGTAAGCCCTGACTACTCCAACTAAAAAAAAAAAATACAACAAAATAAATCTCTACCCTGAACACTTCATTTATTCATTTGCAATTAGCACTGAACACTGCTCAGATACTCAACCCTGAAGGGTCCCAAAATTCAAGTGTTTGAAATCTCACACATAAAGAGAACTAACAGAAAAATAAAACAATCCCTAGATTGCCAATGCAGAGTACCTGCTGATTCAGTGATATCACACCGTTCAATACAACGTAAAGCCATTTGAAGACTGATAATACAGCATCTGTTCTTAGCACGCATTATTTAGAAGTTTTATTTTTTGGTATGTATGAAATCTGACAGGGTGAGATGACCACGCTTGAAGGTAGCTTACTAGACAGGGTCGTCTTAAAAAACTTAAGCATCGAAGGTCGACGAATCGTCACAGGTCATCCTACGTGAAGCACAGACATCGAAGTTGCAGTGCCACCACAACTTTGGGCTTATTACACCTGAACATCACGTCCAAGTCCAAGCCAACCTGGTCCACCATCGGTATTGCAAGTCCACAGAAAGGGGCGTCAGAGGGTAGGAGCAAAACTTAAAACGATTAATAAAAAAAACTTTTCCTTAAATCGTTTCCTTTAAGTCTGTAACACAATGTAACATTCATGATCACATTTTACAATTTTTATGTTTTTCAGAAGTTTATGTTCTTTTCCAAGACCTGAGAGGTTTTACTGAGACGGACAGCATGGAGTGGGATTCCACCTGGTGAGACTACATGAAATTCACTGCAAATACTTTTTTGTTTTTACCGCCCACCCTCAAGATGGCAGCTGTCTGTCTCCCGTGGTGTGGGAGGAGCTTATGGGCACGGCCACGCGTGGGTGGGGGAGGGGCCGAGCTGCTGGTATTTAAGACTGATCCCCACCCCTTCGCCCCATCACCGTCGCGCTCGCGGAAGTGGGGGGCAAGAGACGGCAGGGTGGAGACGGATGTGCGTCCTCCCCAGACGGTCGAGGCCCGGTCACTGGCGCTTGGGCTTGTCCTCGTGCCCTCTGTCACCGCCCTGGTGGCCGGAGGCTGCGGGGGACAGCCACAGCGAGAGCAGGACGATGAGGTGGCAGACGTGCAGGGCGACCGAGCTGTAGACGGTGGAGGGGTAGGTGTTCCACGACAGCTCGATGAGGCCCAAAATCAGGACCCTGTCAAAGAAAGACAGACAGATAATCACTGTCAGAACACTCTGCAAGATGCAGGCCACAACTGCAAGAAGCAAGAAGCATCAGGCTCGTTTTTAGTATCAATACTTTCTCCAGTCTCCGATATGGACAGGCAAGTGTACTGGGGTCAGTGGGTAGGATAAGCCATGCACATGATTTAAAATACGGTGAATCTGTGTAGCATTACAGCATCATCGATACAAAATGGTTTTACAAAAGGTATCAACTACACCATACAGTATGTTCAATATTAAGCGTTCCAAAGGCCATGTGCATTTGATGCTACTTTCACGCATCATCAACAGCCTAAACAAAGCCACATTTACGCTTTCAACACTGAATTTCTGAAAACTAAACATGGACTACAATTAAACTGAAATTGACCACACTGCTTAGATTAGCTTACAATCTTAACAGTCTAAGCCACTCGGGAGCCTTAAATTACAAAGCTTCATCTTAAAGGGATGCCCCACAACCAAAACACTGGGTCTTAGAATGTTCATTTCCTTGAAGAATAAACAAAAACATTTCATTGAGTTCTATCACAATTTTTGAAGTTATCATCCCACATAGTCTTGCATGCGCCCAGTATTTTAAAAGGCACTACAAAGCATTCTGGGATTGATATGACGTGAACAACTGTGGTCTGCTTCAAATGCACAGCATGAGCACGCTGTACAAGACAGACACAAACTGGTTGCCTACAGTAAACATGCGGAAGCAATTTCTTGTTTAAGCATTCACAACAGAAAGATACCAATTTATTAGTCTTAGCCTACAAATTCATTCATTAAAAAAACATAAAAGCAGAGGTTGATATGACTCTGAGCAGGTGCTCCCTGCTGTACTGTTTGCCCTCCTGTGCTAGCAAGTACATATACCTAAAAACTCCACCACTCTTGCCACAGTTCAGTGTCCACATGGACCAGTGAGGTCACCCTGGTCTTACCTGAGCAGGTGAGCCAGCTTCTTCACCCCCCCGCTCCACAGCAGGTAGGGCAGGGTGTGGAAGTACCACACGTAGAACTGGTAGTGCAGCGAGCGGCTGAAGCACATGCCGATGAAGTTGGAGGTGAACAGAATCAAGACGATCTGTGATTGGTCGTTAAGGAGGAACCATGGAATGCATTAGGTGCGATGCCACAAACACCAGGTCATGTGCTCAAAGGAAAGGCCTATGACGAAGTGTGCCACTTTACACCAAAAACACTGGCAAAGAAAAGACTAGGTACACGGAATTCTGGGGCAACAACACAAAAATAAAGCTAATTCACACAAGGCCTTTTGGCAACAAAGACACAGACAGAAGGATATGATCAACGCCAAGTTTCGGCAGGGGCTGAACCCTCTTAGCTGGGTCCTTCAGTAGTACCATAATGCTCTCTTCAGGCCTGAAATGACATCAGCAGCGTATCTTTAACCTTCCCACACAGAGAATGACCACAGACAATGAACACATAAGGGCCTGGCATTTAGCTCTATTTGTGGCCTACTTTCTTTATGCACAACAATACATAACAGTGTAATGCGTTTGTGTACAATGAATGCATGTATACTTGTGTCCATATGAATATAACAGTGAATATATGGACTTAGGATTGCGGAGTTTGCTCAAGGGTAAAACAGCAGGGGTTCACTTGGGATTCAAAGCAAAAACCCTGGGGTCTACAGTCCAGTGCTCTGACCAATACTCCACAACTGCATCCCGTACCACAGACAGAAATCTAAACTACAAGTCCTCATCTCATCCTGTTGCTTGGGAGATACCCGGTTGGAACTGGAGCAGCGCAGCTGTGGTGGGCGGTCTTAGCACGCAGGGGGGCCACCGGCCTGTTACCTCTTCCACCGTCGGAATGCAAAGAGCAGCAGGGTGAGCAGGTGCGCGCCCAGCAGGGCGAGGTGGAAGTAGCGGCTCAGGAAGACCTCCTCGGGGAGGAAGCGCCAGTTCACCGTCCACTTGAAGAGGAACTGGCGGCCCAGGTCAAAGGCCCGGCTCACGTAGCCCACAGGGTTCTCCATGAGAAAGGGCAGACCTAGCAACAGCTGCGACGGGGAGCAGAGGAAGGGGTGGGGTCACACACACAGGTCCTTGGATGATTGGATGAAGGCACTGGTGTTGCCAGGGCAACGGGAGGGGCTCACCTGTATGGCCGCGCAGAGGGAGAGCCTGGGCAGGGTTTTCAGCAGGCCGAACTCCCACAGAAGGACGAAGAGGAGGCCGGGGGCGAAGAGAAGCACGTTCATCTTCACAGACACTGCTAAACTGTCCACAAGAAGAGAGGGTGGGCACGTCAAAAACAACAAAAGGACATTCACATGATGAGAATCTATCAGCTGCCAGGCCATATTAAATCACCACACGGAAGGTGACACCCACACGTCGACTATATGCTATACACGGGTATCTTTTCACTCCAAACACAGGTAATCAATTTTGTCTGTGCACACAGGCTAACCATTGTCCAGTGATGCCAAGCTATGTTTTGGGAGCACACATTCAACAGCTGTGACTCAGACAGGCATTCAAGCAAATTAAAACAGCAAAACTAAGTGGGCTTGAGCGTCTGTAAAGAGAAAGTGTCTGAAAGAACTCAGGTTAACTTACATGCAGTTATATGTGCCCCTCATCTAAGAGGGACAGGACTGCACCTTCCCCTGCCTGAAGGGTGCTGGGTGTGTGGGGATACCTGCCTGTAGAGAGCGCAGCCCAGCGTCCAGCGCCCGTCCAGGAAGAGGTTGACCGCTCCGAACAGCAGCATCATGGCGACGGGGTCGTTGAAGAGCCGCAGGACGAAGATGGAGTGGATGCGGTACGAGGCGCAGCACACGAAGAAGAACACGTATGGGGGAACCTGGGGGGCCGAGGCCAAGCACAGCACGTCATCGACACGCCGCGGACTCGGCACAGCCAGTCAACACTTAGGGCCGGCTGGCAATAGCCATACGGACGTTGCATGGAATTAGCAAAAGCAACATGTTGTTTTATTCACCATAAAACATCATTTTATTGGTTTACTGGTTAAATTCAAGTGCCATAATCACTGAATTGTGCAAGTGAAAGCTGTGCTAGCTGAAATATCATGTTTTGCTCACATTATGAGCACTAGGTGATGTCTTAGTAGGGTCTGTTCTGCTTCCCAGTACAATGTGAATGAGCCCTTACTATCCTTCATTTAAGAAACATAACACATAAAAACAATGATTTCACAACATCATCATGTTTGTTCAAATCCCACACAGAGAGTGACCGGACTGCTGCCAGATGCTGCAGCTCACCTTCTGGGTACGGTGGTAAATACGGAAGACCAGAAGCAGGTTGACGAGGTAGAAGGCAGCGAAGAGGTACTGCCCCGTCCTAATGTTCACCCCGTGGTCAGTGACGTAGTAGAGCGCTGTAAAGATGTACACGAAACCTGCCGGGTACCTGCAGAGCCACAAGCAGAGGAAGAGAGCTATTTTCTCACTGCAGCGACTCTAAAGGGGACAGACTGTTCCCATGTCCTACAGGGATTTGGGAAAGATGATTCTCGAAACTCACACCAGTGGCCCCGTGTCTCCCTTCAGCTGGGTGTAGTCGTACGTGCCGTTGATGACACCTTCCACTTCGTCCATGTAAGCTTTCCAGTCGATCTCTGTGTCTAGGGGGGATTCAGGACAACAGCAGAGAACAAAAAATTGAACTCAAACACCTTACTGTCCTAAAATGCAGCATGCATGTGCATTTCACACGCAATGGCTCCAGAATTCAGATAATGTGTACCATAATATTCGGATTTTGAGAAAGTGATTTTATATCAGTGTGGAAATGCCAAACGGCCACTTCAACAGAGATGCTTACAGTTACACAGCCAATACATTAGCTGTAGTAGTAGCCTAGATAAAACAAATGAAAACTAGCTTTAGTACTAAAGAACCCCTCTCCCCCATTCAGTTGGACAGAGACAGCTATCTAAACAGCAACAATTCTTCATTTGGTACGTACTTGAGATCTTCCCATTCAACAAGCCCACAAGTCTATAGTGTAGGTAACCTTAATTAGCTAGTGGCAAAACTGGAATGTGACAGGCTCACACATTTTGACACAAATAGCGAGCTAGCTAACGGTAATTGAGTGGCAGAGTACCTAATGCTTTAGCTATGCGGCTAGCTAGGTACGTTTATACTATAACCTGTTTCTTGTCAATTTAGCTCAAATGAACATAAAAAAAAACAAAATCTGACTACACAGCTAGAACGCACTTGTGGCTATACGCGATTACATTGTAGCTAGCCGTAGTAAGCAAGTGAACACGTTTCACCAGGAACAGCTAACGTTTCCTAGCTAATCTCAGTTTCCGATATACTTACATGCTACTTTCTGTATGACCCAAATATTGATCACGATTTCTAAGCACCATAGTACTGCAGCTACCAGGAACGTATACTCGGCTTTGAACAATATCAGGTGCTTCTCCTGCCATAATGTGCGCAGTGTCCCCCATACTCGAGACGGCGGACCGGCTGATTTCTTCTTTCCACCTCCTGCCATTTCTGCCCACGTAAGTAGGCCGTACCATGTGTAACTCTCAAACACAACGAGATTTACGCGATGGCCACATGACTAGGGAAAGCTAACTGCCGGATGACAGTCCACAACAGCATCAAATAACTTTTCATGTGACAATTGTCACAGGAAACTGTGAAGCCTAAAGCTACTTCCGGTATAAGTCAGGAGGGCACATTTCAGAATAAGAGCACGTAGCTTACTCTCAGTGTTTACATATGGTCAAACACGGGTTTAACGCTAAATTATCCCTTATCCTGAAAAAAAAACAGAAGTTTCTCAGTGAAAACGGGTAAACTGCAATCCATAACTAAACAGACCCATAAGCTGGAAAAAGGAAAGGCTAGAGAAAATATTCTGTTATTGGTTTTTGTGTGAATGGCCAAAATAATCACCTGTTCCTCATTTGCCACATTCATCTGGACATAATAAAATATATAATATCAACAACATATGCTTAGTTGAACAGTACATCCTTATATATTTTAAGGTACGTAATCAAAGTTTTCTTTAACAATTTTATTGGTATCGCCAAGAGAAACAGAAAACACTTCTTGTTTAGTAGGTTGAAAACATATTGAGCTGAGATATCATATTTTTGTAAGGATTTCATATTGTCAGTATTTTGACAAAACACCTGACACAAAATCTGGCCTCACACAACCCATTATCAAGTGCCAAAATGAATTGGCCTCGTATTAGATAAAACAGCAAGCCTTGCTGGCAGGTCTGCTGATAGGAGCTCTCTGCCTGCCTGTTCCTGATACCCTGCTATTTCTGCCAGCTCCTAACAAGGAGAGCGCGGAGGGAGGGGTGAGGGAGATGGAAAGATGCCGGAGTGATTTACAGTGATGAAATGGAAAAAACTGAGAAAATGCTGCCCAATCGGGGAACGGGGGGGTCAAGGGGGTGCTTGGCCGTGGAGCAGGTGGGACCTCAGAAGTTCTATAAATCCCCCGCGGGGTCAGGAAGGTCGGCACAATGAAATCCTTCAAGTGTCCCGGCAACAGCTGCAAGGATCAGGCAACACTTGCCCCTCTGCTTGTTAGACCGTGGACTGGGCAAACAGCGCAGCAGGGTCTCGCATATGTCTTCAGGTCGCCTGACATCCAGAGAGAAGCCATCTGGTTCGTATGTTTTTCTTCCTTGCACTTTTGTTGTCACAGAGGCAATATGGAGGGGGGGATGGGTTCATTACTCTGCTGTGATGAAAGGCGTGAGGTCCTATTTCTCAGCTTCTCTCCCTGTTTGTCTTTGGACAGATCAGAAGAGCTGACAGGATTAAATCCCTGTGATTTTAAAAATGATAAATGTAGAGAAATGCAGAGAATTATTCAGGAACTGTCCACCAGGTGGACTCGGAGGACCAATTTAAACAGAGCCCTGGCTGACTGCATCTGAAGCAGAGAGATTGCCACTGCTCTTCAGTAAGGTTATTTCAATTCCCCAGAACTACAGGAGAACGCTGCACAACTTCAGATCCAAGTAAATATGCCCCTATTGCAAATTACTGCAAAAAAATATTGCAAATTTCTGAGCAATTTGTCAAGTTGTGTGTAAATGGCCACCCTCAACCTATTGAACGAGACATCAAAATAAAAATGACCTGTTCTTCAGTCTTTCTCCCTACAGCAGCAGCTAATTCCTGCACAGCTCAATGCTAAACTGAGCCACAGTGGGTAATACCTCTAAACACTTTGCTGTGGCTTAATCAGGGATTGATCTAACAATATTTGGTGGTAGGATGGACGCTGCAAACCCTGAAGTGGCAGGAATATGTGACCAGGAAACTCCAGCTTTGCCTTTTCAGCTTGACTGCAGTTTCACATCTCACTCTGATCTGATTTGAGCAGCCAAAAATTATGCACAGCTGAAGTAATCCTTCTTTGTCAATTAACACAAACAGAAAACATTTACATGCGTTTGAAAACAAAGTGGCCTGAATATTCATTTGAATTAAACAGCCTTGTTCCTGTCGAATTGAGGTTACATTAGGTCATTGTTTCATCTCTGGTCCCAGAGAAGCAAAAGCCAGCTGCCAAAACACTAGACAAAATCAGTAATGGCTTCAGTCCCAGCTATAACAGGCTCCTAGTATTGGCCATGCTTGCCAGTATATACTCCTGACCCTCTGGAATAGAGTGTTTTTAACTTCTGTTAATTAGGTTACACCAAATTCACATACGTTTAAAATACCGTACATTTAAATGAATGAGAGTTGGGTTTTAAAGTATTCCTTGAGAATGCTGGTATTTTAACTACATCCTTATTTTGGTAATTTTTTTGGTTTTTGAGATTTAATTTGTTTTCAGAATTTGCTTTCACATCATTAAAAAAACAAGGGAAGGGATGAGAATTCTTTGAGTAGGATGACCTCATACAGGTTCCAGTTTTGTTTGTCTGCATATAAGAAGGCCAAACTCTTAGTTTCCAATATGGTAAGAGTCTCCCTAAGTCTCCCTAAATGTTAATACAAACTTGCAACGGCAAACAAACGTTCCGATCAACATTTCTAATTCGCGAAAACAAGGTGTTCACCTTTTCATATTGGTCTCCCAGGGTGCACTGCAGTGAAATGAACTTACAATAGCGCATAGGTCCCCCTGTCAAGTGGACAGCAAAGTCAGTACGCTGCATTCAGGCAGATGACTGTGCTGCCGACGCGGCACAAGTAATTCGGTGTGACAGGCGGGCGATGTTTCACCTGCGGTTCTACGCCTTATTAGCATACTGTTCGAGTCCCGGGAGGCTGTTTGGCGGGGGCGCGCCGAGTGACAGCTGTTACCTCGCACTTCGCCAGCCGACAGCTACTGTACGTGCGCCTCGCTGTAGCTGATGAAGCGCGAATCCCCTTCCTCAAAGGCGCTCGGTCGTTACTGATCGGAGCGTCTTTGAAAGTCGCGGGTATCTGAAAACAAAGTGCCAGGCAGTGTCTGAAGAACAAGAAGAAGGAGGAAGAATAAAATAAAATAAAAATTCAGGCAGCCGCTGCCAATTACTTGTATCCAGCTGGCACTGAAAACACGTGTCGTTTGTGACCTAGTTACAGCGCAAATGACAAAGGCGTTCTTATTTATCAACAACGCCCGCAGTGAGCAGAGAAACCCTCTGCTGAGGTTGTCCTCAGAAAGGCACTGACACTCTGTGTTTCACTATCAGTACAATTAACTTTAAGTCTTTGGATTCTATTGAACCTCCCTGTGTATGTAGCATTGTTAATTAAAAAAAACATACAATGATCATACTTTTCAAACAAAATAACAATATATATTTACAATTTACAATGGGGTTATCCAGCATCTGTCTAATTAGAAGCAGGATTTTGGAAGTCATATTATGTTTTTGAAGAAGCAATGTAAAGAGAGAAACATGAAACCAGTGTTAAGACAACTCATTTTAAAGAGGTGGGCACTGGGAATAGACTAATAGACTTTGCTAAAGAGTACATTTCCACATTGTCAAGGGAATTGGTTCAGGGACTTTGTGATACTTTAGCGTAATAGGTTACTGCCCAGGTGAGTCATACCATATAAAATGGTTCAACTTACCCATGTTTACCGACACACAGCAGACACCAAAACAAACCTCTAATGTATTGGTGTCCAGTCTAGGGGCCTACTTAAACATCTGGGTGCTTCACCACATGGTTAAAGCTTTAAAAAGCTGTTACGACCTGAACATGACCCAAAGGAAATACGAATGTCAGGACAAACAACATGATCTGGAACAAGAGCATATATATGGTCCTCTTTCTTTGTGCATATTATGAATACCTGTGTGAAAGAACAGATTTCTTTCTCTTTTTCTTAATCAGAATTTGAATATTCATCCAAATAATTGGTCAGTGATCTCTCCAACACAAAATCAAATGATCTGTAATTCATTTTCTGCTCTAATCCATTTAAGATCCAAATAATTCAAATCTTTTCTTTAGGAAAAAAAAAACACTTTGTAGGCAGAGAAGATTTCTATCCAATGGGGATGGACCAGCAACTCATCACTAACAGCCAATTTAGAGAGGAGCCTGACAGCAAGGAGCAGTGGGCGGCACCAGGTGAGGCGTGCATGCTGGGAAGGAGGAGGAGTAACTGTCCGCGATTCGCCCAGCGAGCTGCAGAGAGACCGAGGGAATGTCCCACAATGCAGCTGTGCGCTCAGGCTAGCAGAGGCAGAGGCAGACAGATGATGTTCGGGTGACGGGTTCGATTATGTCTGTGCAGCAAAACACATGCTCCTTTTACCAAGAGCCCAAAGGAGAAAATTGTGGAGAGGGTGGGGGGACATCCACTCAGGAAATGATGTCACAACTGTGCTCGCTACCTTAACTTGCCTGCCAAATGACACCACATCACCACATCGCTGATTTTTTTTTCCCTTGGGCAAATGCAGAGGATTACACACTGCTGCAAAAGATTACTCAAACAACTGTGCCACACAAACAATGGAATTAATCTCAGAGGGTAATGCACGCACACACACACTCACACACAGAAATGCACACACGCACGCACGCACACACACACACGCAGCAGCCATTAGGGATCAATACAGGTGAAGGGCTTCTCCTTATTTGGCGTGCCTACCCACTTTTCTCGGAGGCAGCGGAGCACGGATGAGTCAGCACCGGTGATGCCTTTGTAATTGGAAGCACGGCTTGCGGAGACGGAGCTCTGAGGCCGGGTGCCCTTGTCAGAGGAACCCGGATTGATCGAGTCAGCCACCTCATCAGGGGCCAGGCAACACAACAGCTGCCAGGAGAGAGACAGAACAGAGAAAGAGAGGAGAGACAGAAAGAGGTTACACTGCAGGAGGAGAGAGAGAGAGAGAGAGGGGGAAAAGAGGGACAAAGGAGAGAAGGAAGAGAAGAGAGGGAAAGAGAAAGAGACAGAAAGGAAGAGATAAAGAGTCCCCTGCTTTACATCCAGGCATTTCGAATGATATTTCTAACACATCACGATACATACACGACAACTACATGTGAATTATTGGCTTATTACACAATGTAACAAATTACACACAGCTTTCCAGGGTCTAAGATCATTTGGAAATTGTCTTCCCAGTTTAACACACTGCACACCCATTACTCATCTTGTTCTCATGCCCCCCCAATTTATCACTTCCTGTTCCATTCATTTCGTAATGAGCCAAGAACTCTCTCCCTGCCAAATCACTCTCTCTTTCAACATTAACAGATGTTCTTAAACACACTTGCCAATTATGCAACATATACAAAAAACAACGTTTGGTATGAATATGACTAAAGCCCATATAACATGGCTGATTTTCATGCAAGTACGATATGAAAACCATACATTTTTTGTAATGCCTTTTGTCTGTTCTTTTTTTATATATATTTTAATGTCTTGTAAATGAATGCTGGTAAAGAGTTGTTTAAAAGGGAAGTCTGGTAAAAAAAAAAAAATCTGAACTTAATATGTTTCATGAGTAATTACATTCTTGAATATTTCAAACTACATTCCGTAAGTCAGGAATGCCATCAGAGAGTAATGTTCAGGGAAGTGTCGACAGGGTTTTGTGTTTCTTCATTTACCCTAATGAAGAACTCGCCGGCTCCTAACTAGGTCACTTTATGTCACAGGCCGGAGGAGGAGGAGGGGATGATTCTAGCGACATGGTTCAGAGAGCCCAATCACTTGATACCTATCATAAAGCATAAGGAGATAGCTGGAGCACACAGAGACCATCGGAGCAGAGTGTCAAGTTCTCCCCAAGAGACTCGAGTCACGTGGTCCAAGCTCTGCCCCTGACCGATGGCAACCCCGTGGAGGTGTCCCACTTGACGCAAATCTTCTCTGAACGTTTTCGGCGTGTCCGTGAAAGCTGCTCTGTCAGAGCCACGCTCGTGTCATCTCCTTAATGCCACGCGCTCAGTGACAGAATCAGGTCTGTGAATGCTCTCAAAGCAACGTCTAACTGCACCCCCATCTCCTGGCGGGGCCTGCATTACTGTATGTCCAGCCTGACCGTAATAGGTCCATTAGGGAGAGGACACGGGACATTGACATGTCATGCTCAGTGTAGCGTGACATGAAGAGAAAGTTCGATTCACTGAATTTGACTACACTTTACTTTGGGCTTTGGGGTGGGGGTAGATTTCATGAATAAAATTTGTTTGTGTGTGCGCAGAGGTAAAAGCTGCGTGATAAACTGAAACTTCAACTGCATAAAAGTGGCCTCAACCTGATCCAGAGACGCCTGTTTTGAGAGTCTGTTTGCACTGCATGGAGCAATGGACATGTATGCTTCAAGGTCATAAAAATAAATAAGGAGTAAAAATAAGCACATTTTAATCATTCCTTTTTATAAATTCAAAAACAAATAAGGAGCTGAGTTGTTCAGAGGCATTCCATGCACGTTGATGTTCACAGCAGATGCTAGGAACGGACTGCAACAAGGACATACAGTAAAACCCGACAGACAGGCAGCGTGATCATGTCAACTCACAGCAGAAGAGCAAGACAGTCCCCCGCAGTTCCCTTTAAGGAGTGCTTCTGTCATCTCCCTACCCCCATAGTGTTCCAACAGAATATTAATTCCAGTTAGTAAAGCAGCTGTTCTTTGCTTGCCAGATTTTCCAATTTATTTTCTTGTCCAGCAAAGTGGTACAGCAGATATTGCAGTTATTGCGCAACAGCGCTAAGCAGGTTGCGGCACAGTTATTGCTGTTGTTATTACAGACCTGGACACAAAAAAATGATAGGCCATCCAGGATTTACTGCCATACTAACATGGCCAACATGAGGATATCTTGGGCCAAAATGCCCAGTGCATTTGTATAACAGATAAACACAACTTCTGGAAAGATCTTTTGAAAAAAGACAACCTTGTTTGTCTGTAGCATGGCAATAAGTATGTGCATATACTTAGCCAAGCAATACACTATTTAACAGTAACTATGGATGTATATTTGTGCATATGTGTATGCATAGGGCTGATCTCTCAGCTACTGCTTTTGAGAGAAGGCTACAAAGATAGCGAATTGCATATATTCCCATTTCAAGACCTAACAATGCCCTCAAGAGCTATTTTTATCTGTGTTTTGTTTGGTTACAATATTCGCTTTCTAAAACGTAAACACGATTTTCGTTGAGTTATTGCCAATGGGTATTAAGGAAATTTGAACAAAACCGTTCAACAGCTGCATCAAGTCCGCGATAGACTGCATTGAACGCTGGCCATGGTGCTGAATATGATTTCACTTAATATTTTAATATGAATATAACATTAATAGTTTGAACACTTACTTAATATTTACATTGCCCCCATCCAAAATACACATCTTCAACACGTTATCCGAATGAAATACCTATACCTTCACAGGCAAAAAACTATTTTGTTTGATTAAGTCTGATTAAGTTTCCACTTTCTTTGGTTATTTACTCATGAGATTTTATTTTAATATCTGGTTTGTTAGGTGGAGTTTAGAATAACAATGACATTGATGAGCGCTCCCATAACTGTGCACATTACAGAAAGGCCAACTGTTAGAGTTTTCAAATAAGCCTTCGGTTGAGACTATTGAACTCGTAGTGCTGAGCGATGATGGGTTAAGAGCTCCGAGAAAGCAGCATTCAGCATATGCTGTAAAAACTTGAGTAATGTCTCTATTCATACTTAGGCTATTGCCTGACGCTTGTAACGTGACCATCTACCTCTTTGCAGCAAAGACGCGGAACACCCACGTATGTCACATGCTGGCTAATGTAACTTGTTATACGTTATTGTAAATATTTGTTCTTTGGAGGCTAATTAGCAATTAGCTACTTATCACTGCGGTCACTGCTGCTGGCAACTATGTTGCATTTATTTATTACTATCTTATGCCAGCTGAGGTTCTCTCAACGATTTTCCGTGATATGCACAGTAACCAACCCCCCGAGGGATCATTTTGACTGTCTTTGGGGAATCTTCTAGAACTTAGCTACAAAACATTTAGGCTCAATGCCTGCGTGAGGCACCTACTGTTAAACACAGCGTTGCAACAATTACATAGCCTAACGTTTAGCTGTCCAGAGATACAAAGTATTGTTTAAATAGAAGAGGGGGTTGAGGAAACGAAGAGCAATCCCTCTGTATGTCTGTCCAAACAGACAAACCATATATGTGTAGTTACATGTCAGGACACCAGCTGCATTTGTTCAGGCAGAGCTATGCATCTATCTGTCGCCTCTTTATCAAGCAGAAGCGTATGATTGTAGTTTTGCTTAAAGACAGTTCCAGGTCAACAATTTATCCAGTATTTATAGTGGATTTTGTGTGGAAGCAAACAGCCCAGAAAAAATAGTTGAAGTAAAAATTTAAACGTGTGGGGGCTCGACTCAGTCCCAAAACTGACTCAGTCCAAAACCTACCGCCGCCTGGCTCATGTTGCAGTTTAAATGTAGGTCTACATTTAGAAAAACATCCATTTTCTACGCTCCAGTAAAATTCATAAATGCTTGTCATGAATAAAACATAGTTACCGCATCCTGTTATCAAACAAGCTGTTGTAACAGGATATAGAGCATGTGGTTCATAACGGTAATACGTATTTTACCTGTCATTTTTCGTTCATTCAACTCTGTATAATGCTCAATACCCCTGCAAGTCGCCTGTATAAAGGCATCAATAAATAAACAAAATAATACCCACCAACTTCTGAAAACAATATCCGCCCTGCCGCTTCATTTTAGATGTTCACTAGAACGTGAACCTACATTAATTCAGCAGCTTCTCGTTTTTGCTTGGGACTTTCGGTCAGTTACACCGTTCGCCTGTTGATGTCACTCTTTCTACTTTCTTAGCATTTTGAATCCTCCATACACACACCCACCCACCCACCCACCCACAAACACACACAGGCACACACACACACACATACACACACACACACACACTTCAAACCCGGATGGATGACTTCACTGTTCCGCCTGGGTTTCCTTTATGATCCCGGGATCTCCCACTTTCCTCATCAGACTTCTCCGAACGCACACGCGAACACAACGCTCCTCTCTCGACCGTCGCCTCATCGCCCACCACGGCGCTACCTGCTCGGGCTCTGCATCTTGCGAAGCTGGCTGCAAAAGAAGACTGCCCGTTACATTTACCTTGAGAGGATTTCAAGAGTATCGCGTGAGAAGTGCAATTATTTGCGGAGATCTGCGATTTATTGCTCATCTCCTCCTATTCAAACCTATTTTTTTCGCACGACCCGCTCTGTCTCTGTGCCATAATGTCCGAGGTCCTGCCATACAGTGAGGGGAAAATGAGCGGATATGGAGCAGACAGCGAAGTCAGTCAAATGTCGTTCAGCTGTGGGCTGCAAGACACTAATTCGTTCTTCGGGGCGTCGCAAGCAAAAAGACCCCCCAAACTTGGACAGATTGGCAGAGCTAAGCGAGGTAAGCACCGGAACACAAATATGCCATCGCTGGATATTTCACAGTAAACACGCGTGCACGTGTCAGTGGCAATTACTGTAATGTTATTGCTCATTAAATTCAACACAGCGTTAAAACATTTAGGAATCAGAGATGTTGAAACGAACGTGATGCGTTCCATAAATGGGTAGACGAACAAACCTGAAAGCAGCTGCCCTTGGCATTACACAGAACATTAACTTCTTAGTAGGCTGTCAACAGTGTAACGTATTGTAAATGCATTTTCTACTATCGTTGGAATCATGAAAAATTGAACTGAGAGAAGAGTCTTGGTCACCGTACGAACAAATGTTAGCGTTATCTGCGCAAGGCAACCAATGGAACTGTCGCAGAATAGTAATTAGTTTGAGTTTTAGCCTACTACGTGTGGTTGCTATTTTTCTTTAACCGGAGGAAACAAGCTATTTGAAACGTAATTTTTAACCCCCGAAACACATAGAAAGGACAGCGTCGAGCGCAGTGTTGGTTTCCTCTACAGTCGAGGCTCTGTTTTTCTCCAGTAAGGTATATAAACTTAGGCGACAGATCAACAATACCCTATCTGGAGTACTGGGCCAAATGAGAGATATGTTGTTTTGGATTGTGGTGGTACTTGCATAATGTGCAGGGTATATTTTTAAGTGTAACCTTTATAAATGCGTTGCTCCATGCAAAAATATGTAATCGTCACGGATCAGTCAAACCTTTAATGCAAACACTACAAATTCTATGTGCGTCAAGCGAACATGTGTATGTCTCTTCAAACGGTTGTCTGTCATCTAGGACATTTTGTGAAATCCGTCTCCAGAATCAACTTAACGAGCATCCAAATAAAATGATAGATTGTTTAAGTAATCTTAATTCAGCGTGTTCGACGGTATAACACGTTTTCCCTCTTTTTTTCTACAGTGGTCATTGAAGACGACCGGATAGACGAGGTTCTGAAGGGAATGACGGACAAATCGTCACCTGGCGTTTAAACGTGAACGATGCCTTGCTGACTTTTTATTTTAATCACCGGTTTGAAGCACTTGTCGGCTGTGCATGTGTACGAGGATTGTAAGGAGAAAGAGAAGGTACGGAGCGATGACGAAGAAGGGGAAAGAAAGAGAGAGATGAGAAGCGAGAAAGCAGAAGAGATGGAAAGACCGAGATTTATTTTGGGGTTGCTGGCAATTCTCCAAACGAAACCCGATTTAAACTACTGCTGCGCAGGAAGACGCGGAGATGGCTGAACCGTGCAGCTCCGTCTTTCAACCTCTGTATAGCAATGGATGAACTTGCCATTATTTCATCACCATCTTCTTCCAAAAAAGCGCTTACAAGCCAGAAAACATCAACAACTGGAAGCTGAATTGCATTTTAAGCTCTTGTTTCTATAGCTGTACAGTAAAGCTCGAAGACCATCTTTCCCCAAAACACGCTTTTTTACATTGAAAACACAATCGGCAACGCCGCATTCAAAGGAGCTGTTCCGTTCAGCACTGATCAAACGTAGAATGCATTCCGATTGCTGCTAGAGCTATCTTTCAAACAGACCAACTAGATATTAAAATCCCATAAATAAAAAGACCCAATGTATGTAATTATGGAAAATCTACGTAAGAATGGTGCATTGTTTATAGCCTATATAAATATTATATATTCTCTTTTTTAGCTTCGGAACGGAATACACAAATTAAATTATTTTAAATGGAAGCAGCTTATTATTGCCCCCACCCCCACCCCTTACCCCCTTGAGTTGATACAGGTCGGCGCCTTCATGTATGGTCACCTGCGCATATCTGTTCCATATTAATAGTTTTAAATATCGGAAGACATTTCCCAAACCCAGCAGGGATGGTCAGAATTTAAATATATTAATAATATATTCACGAAAAAAGACTGATGGGAAATTATTTTGTTATTGTTATTATTTATTTTGATTATACGATTATTTATGTTTTCGTCTTACGCAAATAAAAGTTGAATTTCTTCTCCATCTCTTTGCATGAACTTTCGCTACGGTGCCAATACAGGTGCCGCCACCGTTCTTACCCTGGCACGCTTCTTTTTAACAAAATTCATATTTGTATTTTTATATCTAAATATTTGTTATTTAAAATGATATGCTAGTCTAACGTCTTACAATTCATCAACAAAAATGTTTGTACTTTGGAGAGGATATTCAGATTGAGACTATACCAGAGAATCTATGAGATTTAGTTTGTCTGTCTCATTCTATATCAAGGTTGGGACGTTTTTTAAGACTTACTGAATGTGTTTCGGGTTTTGCACACATCAATGTTAATCTATTATTGAGAAATCGTATACTGTGACTTGAGCTTCGTTGATGGATTCGTTAGAAATGGCGATTTTAGAGTCTATTGCACTGTTTACGAGTATCCTCAAATAACGCGTTGTTATTTGACCGAATTTTTTGGACATTACAGTTATGTTTTTTATTTCTTTTTGTACCATTCTTTTAAAAGACACTGAATATGGTTTGTTGTGCATGAAACCTTAATATTTTCAATAATGAAACATCATTTTATGAAGCAAAAAAGCAACAACGTCATGACATTCTAAGAATGATTCATTGTATATTATGATGCCATTTTCACTGTATTTGGTGAATTAATAAATGGTGAAAAAAAATGAAAAGGTTTTTGTCTTTATTTATCGACTGCAATGGCAGCAATGAAGCAATATTGCCTGAAAACATTAAACCTGTCTAGAGAGGGGGTTTCAAACAGCAATGACTAGAAAAAAATTCAGACAGCATTGATACATGGAGCACACACCAAAGAATTTAAATTACCAACCATCTGATGGGGGGTGCAAACAGCAAAAACGGGTTTAGGAAGCTGCAAAAGACAGATAAACCATGAGAAAGTCAGCCCCAACCAAACGGTATGATGGAGCCAAGTGAAAGGCTGCCAGGCACACAGAAATATTACATCACATTTGCAGAACAGGCATCCCTCTCCTGGCTGACAAACAGAGCTTAATTTTACTCTTACATATTATCCATTTATACAGCTGGGTGTTCAGTGAAGAAATTAAAGTGAAGCACCTTGCTCAAGAGTACAGCAGCATTACCCCTCCCCCAAGGAAAGTGACCCTGCAACAGTCAGGTTACAAGTCCAACTCCTTAACTGTTGGTTTTGGTCATTGTTTTGCACATAATACACTACTAATACACACGGAGGCTACATAATCCAGCACAAAAAGCTACCCCCTACAGAGACTGAAAAAAGCAAACTCTCAAGAACACAACAGAAATGGAAAACATTGTAACGTGAGAGAAGCATTCAACACAGCATATCAGGGTGGCGGCTAAGCTACTATACAAACACAGGAGGCAGAGATCTTACCTTTATCTGTTAAGTATCCTGGATCTCTTTCTGATTGTTCTTCAGATTAACAGGCATGCCAATTCAAGAAGCACCCATAAGCAGCTGATTTTTTTTCTACCAGCTTGCATCTAACATGGTGGCTCTGCCATTGAGCACTACACATGAAAGAAGTTCAGTTTGTTAAAAATAAATTGATTTTAAAGTTGATCTGCAGTCCCATTGTTATGTGGTTGTGTTATAACCAAAATGTGACATTACTCAATCTATTTATCGTAATTGTCTTAAATTTGTTAATATGAAGGGCATGAAGGTAATGTTGAAACATCAGACACACATGCAGAGATACAATCTGCTGGTGGTGGGTGATCCTCATTAAAACTGGCAAGCTTGTTTGTTGTGAAAAACAGGTTCTGCGCCATTAGTGGTGTCCGTGTACAGTAAGCGTTCCTGCATATTCATAGCTCATCGGTTGCCGCTATGGAATATGGATGATTATCATTTGTCAGCAGAACATGGACGCATTGTGAGAAAGGCCTTGGGATGGGCCTCACACGCTGAGAGCACAGTTCCCAGAGCTGAGTGGGATGTGTCATGTCATGCAATGGTAATTGGGAAAAAAATCAAATTAAGGGTGCATTGCTAACTATGTAGCCGGATTTTACTCACAGCTGGTTCGACACTTCCCCACACACAAACACTCTACAGAGACAAGGAAGCTCCTTGCACTAAAACATGCACTAATAATGGATGTGGAGAATTCAACAACAAACGTGGCCTAATTATTATCTATTTGCTTGAATTTGTTTGCTTTTCTTTAAATATATTCATTTATTTGCTTTGTAGACTAGTATATCTTATATTTTTTATATCTTATACATTTTAAATATACAGGAAATATACTAAAGCCATTAAGGTTGAGAAGACTTGATCAAGGACACAACAGCAGAGTTACATACAGGATTCAAACCAGCTACTTTTTTTCTGATTGAGAAAGCATGTAGGTTACAAATGTTGTGCATACATATGAGTGTGTATGAGTGTGTGTATCCCATCTTTATCAGTTCTGGCGGGGCTAGGTTTGTCATGGCTTAAAATGCTGGTGGGAAATTACTTTCCATCAGGCATTTCCATTTCCACCAAACTTGAATCTAACAGGTGTCAAATTTTCATGCTGCACATAGGATATAAGTATATGAATCTGTATAATTATATATACCCGAACAACAAGGAAGCGCAACGCCAGCTTACCATCACCGTCAATGGGTCACCCCTTCCTTACCGACCATTCCCTACATACCTTGGGGTGAAATTAGACCAGCAGTTAACCTACAGACATCACCTTGAGGCACTCCGTGGCAAAGTCTCAGCACGGAACAACCTCCTGCGTCGCTTGGCATGGGGCGCCAAGACATCCACTCTCCAAACTGGCGCACTAGCCCTTGTATACAGTGCCGCTGAATACACCGCCCCTGTATGGTGCCGCAGCACCCATACCAGCAAACTGGGTGTATCCCTCAATGATACCATGGGGATCATTACCGGTTGCCTTCGCCCTACCCCAACGGCCCGTCTGCCAGTGCTCTCAGGCATTGCGCCCCCCAAGCTGCGAAGAGAGCATTTCACTCATAGGCTGGTGCGCAAGGCCTTATCGGACACTCAACACCCACTCCACCACCTTGCCCAGGACTCTCAGGAACTCGGACCTTAACGCTTGCCCTCTCCCCGCCCCTTCTCCCATCATGCAGCAACCCTCTCCGATCCTAGTTTCAGCCTACTGGGTGCGTGGAGCGCCAGCTGGGAACGGATTCCCCGACCTACCCAGTTCACGGTTGAGCCGAGCACCGCAGCTCCAACTGGCTCGGACTTGCGCCGCAGAGAACGGGTCACCCTGAACAGACTTCGTACAGGGGTTGGCCGGTTCAACGCCAACATGCACCACTGGGGACTGCGCCCATCAGCAGCCTGCATGTGTGGGGCAGAGCATCAAACGGCGCAGCACATCATCAACGACTGCCCTGTCCTCCGCCCTCCCCTCGGTGGGGAAATAGACCTGACAACACCAGACAACATCACAACAAACTGGCTGCAACGTCTGGAAAGCGTCAAATCTACCTGCTGCCTCATACGCAAGAAGAAGAAGAAGAAGAAGAAGAAGAAGAAGAAGAAGAACCTGTATGTATGAACTGGCCATAAATACAATCATGTGTGTGTGTGTGTGTGTGTGAGAGAGAGAGAGAGAGAGAGAGACCAACAATGACACTAAGGAGCTATTTGTTTTTATCACATTTATTTGTTCACAGCTGGCATCAAATATTCCCTGTGTTCAGTCAAGAGGAATGCTACATCACATAAAGCGAGAAAGACAAAACTCAACATCTTTAAAAACAACAAAAAAACCTGTTATATCTTTTAACCTGCCACTACAGGCTGACATCTGAGCCTTGTTAAAAGGGTGGTTGGTATTTTCCCAAAAATGATATGAATAACAAAATATTTTAATGTTTCATCCAAAAAGAAGCAACAGTAGAATTTTCATGGCCTTTTATGTGGCTGTGTTTCTGCTTCTTCTGTTCAGTAATTTGGTTGTGTTTGACACAGATGTATAGTTTTGCATGCAGGGCTTTGAATCCCTCATACCAAGATGGTGTTAATAGTAGGGGAAGCTAAAAGGCTTCAGTCATTATCCCCCCCAGAGCAGGGGGAACTGCACTGATATGCATGTCTCCTCATGCAGCAGATGTATGAGACTGCACTGAACCCATGGACCACACAAGTATGCAAACAAAGGTTCTTTGCAATCGTCTGTTTTTGCACGCGACAAACAGGGTCACCCCGCCCATGAGGTCATGCTCAGAAATAAAAAATATCTTTGATACTTTTCCTTCCTGTAATCGCTTAAGAGCTCTTTGGAAAGTGAAACATGATTCATAATCTGTGGAAAAACTCTAGGAAAGTGCTTGGTTTGACTTAGGAAGCATACACCAATGATAGGTCAGTACCCTTCGAAAACAAATGAACTTGTCCTTTGTTTTTTTTTTCAATGAACTACAGCTGACTGCTGCTTCATGTTGGCATTGCAATAGGTAATCTTTTAACCTTAGATCAAGACAGAATCACATTCCGATCAAAACTCACTGACTAAGCTTGAAACAATGAAGCTATTTCTCTCCACATGAATGTAGCCTGAATTTGCTTGTAATGCCAAATTACTTCATAACTACTATACTGTATTTTTTTTATTTTATTGACAATGCCATGGGGATTAATTTAAATATAACCTGAAACTACTCAAGCCAAACCATATTTGTAGGGTGGATTGTGGAGAGATTGTAGAGTAATCTCTGTAAAGAAAGACAAATACTCCACGGGCAGGAAGGTGTCGAGGATGACAAACAAGACACGTTTGAAATGCTCAGTTCACACCCTCACAACACTACAGGCAGAAACATGCTGTCTCTCACTCTCTCTCTCACACACAGGCACAAAGGCACACACATAAACACACAGAAACACACACACACACACACACACACACGCACACACAGGTATACAGACACACAAAGGCTCATATACCCATACACATACATTCTCACACACAAACACAGCTTGTTGCAGCAGAATACAGGCAAATTAAGCTCTGAATAGCTATTTCAAAATCAGATAGGTGCTCGGCCTGCCAAAGGAAAAAAAAATCAATGCAGACTGAAAAGGCAACTGCTTCGAGCAAACTTTTCTTATTTGGACCTTCAGCCATACAAGCACAGGGCACGACTTTGACAAGGAAGTACAGTAAAGTGTGGGCCCACATTTTCCCAGATGCGTGAAGTTCAAGCTTAAACTTAGGAACATACTTTCATCTTTCCCTGATTCATGTAGTCTTCATTTTACTTTGGGGTACGGTATTCTGTATTATGATGCACATTTGAATTTATACATTACACCGCATCACTGTCATTTAGAGGACGCTCTTATCCAGAGCGACTTACGTTGTTTGCAGTTTTACATGTTGTCATTTATGCAGCTGGATATTTACTGAGGCAATTGCTGGTTAAGTACCTTGCCTAAGGGTACAACAGCAGTGTCCCAGCAGTGAATTAAACCAGCAACCTCTTGGTTACAAGCACTGCTCCTTACCACTGTGCTACACTGCCACACTTATGTATTACACTCTCAGAATTAGAACAACACGTACATGTTTATGGTTGCACGACAGCCCTCTGTGAGGGACTAACGTATGTCCAGATGTGATGGGTTATGTTCAGGTTCCTGCAACTTTATAAGACACACTTTGCACTCTTACTGTGCAAGCTGCTCCAGATAAAAGTATCTGCTATATAACTGAATGTAAACATGAGGTACTTAAGTCTGGGCTGAAAATAAATGCTTACATGTGACCTATTCAGTCAGTACCCACTATTTACAGTTTGAGAGGAAATGGTTCTTAAATGGTTCTTAAGCCATTTAAGGTCTTTTAGGAAAATTGTCTCTGGACTCCTCGTCTACTGTGACATGAATAAGGAGAACTCACCAAGGCATGACCTGAAGGCCCTGTTAAGAGATGGATGGGAGAAATAATGTGATTTCAGGATTTTAGGAGACTGTGCTCCTGCTGGAAGAGATGAAGGAGAAGAGGGAATCTGGGTTGTTTCCCTAATGTTTTCTGTGTTTAACAGGCTGCGAGGCAGACAGGTGGATTTCGTTTGGGGTATAATATCACTCTCCATATTTTTTGCTCGGTCGTGCCTTCAGAGAACAAAAGACCCCCACACTGGCTGCAGAAGCTGCCCGCCTGTCAAGGTTAAAGTAGCCATTATCAATGTCAAATGCGCCACCACCACCACTTGGGATTGCATAAGCGCCCAGACCGCCATTGAAGGCCAAGCTCTTCACAGTGGGGCCGGTCAATAAAAAAGGCTTTCTGTGGCACAGTCATTTGTCACTCAGGGCACTCGATAACGGACAGCCCGGCCATTACACAGACCCAGGGAGGACACCGGGAAGAGGCCTGAAAGCAGCCAGATAGAGGGGCACAACAGGGGCTTCTGAAGCATAACTTTGGCATAATGGACATTAGCTTCACGCCTCAGCTCAACGTAGCAGCCGGGCGGTCAATGGCGCATGCGCAAGTAAATCTGAACACAAACAAATGGCTATTGTGTGCAAAACACAGAGGGGCACAGTCTAGAATCCCACACAGTGAGTCCTGCTAAATTTAGGCTCTGCCATCGCGGGAAAGCGCCCAGCCTTTCCAGCACTGTCTGCGCGGTTAAAGGAAGCTTAGCGGACTGGCAGGGTTAAGCGTCAGCGGAGTCCA
Organism: Megalops atlanticus; assembly: GCA_019176425.1. NCBI lineage: Eukaryota > Metazoa > Chordata > Actinopteri > Elopiformes > Megalopidae > Megalops > Megalops atlanticus. Next base: position 18,282,724 of record CM032896.1, read on the forward strand.
AGGAAAAGAAACACAAAAACTTCTGCTGAGCGCTGGATGTCAGAGGACGGACTGGGGAGAGCAACCAAGAACAAAACAAAAATGGCTGCCGCCTGCAAATTTGTTCTGTTCCGCATCTTCGCCTCAAGCGCATTTGCTAGCTCTGCAAAGCTTAACGCCCGCGCTATTGGCAAAGAGCTACTACCTATGCAAGGTCAAGATTGCCCTCTCTCGATCCCAACAGATCCATTTTAGCCATTTTGAGCATCTTCTCTCTTTTTACCACAAAGTCTATGGATGCTCCACTCTCGTCAGACACAGAGCGGTGAGCAAGAACAGGTGTTACACAATGATCACTTTTGGACACAAAGCATTTGGCCCTTGCTCCCCCTCTTGAGTTAAAATTCAGTTGTACCCGCACGCTAAAATGGCGGCCGGGAGAACATGGGCTGCCACAGACGAATTCTGCCGCAGACACAAATCCTTCATCACCGGCTCGCTTTCTTCATAGCCGAGCGAAGCTGCTGTATTATTCATGCGGTTCGGTACCTGCCGCCGAGTTTGTAACGCCGCTCCGGTTTCTGTCTCCAGCCCCTTTTATTAATTACTCTTTCATGTGCAACGGTTTGCTGCCGAGTCATCACTTTCATCATTCCCAGAGAATACCAAAAAAAAAAAAATTTGCGGTTTTGCGGTTCACGCGAGGCAACTGCAAACAGGAGAAGGTTTCAGAAATCATGCTCCCATTTTTCCCCCCATCTTAAAAATAGATGGTAATTACACTTCAGCGGAGAATTAAAAATAAATGATTTCTGGTTTATTAATGGTCCCACAGAAGTTCTTTGGAAATCTATATTTAAGCCGCTGCAGTACGTATATTCATTTGATGTTTCTCTAACAAATAGAAGGGACTGTGTTTGTGCCTCCCTGTTTAAACCATTCACTCCATCCAGTCTTCTTTTCTTTTAGGTGAGTTTCAGAGCCAACTTTTTTTTCCACAAACACATACTTTTGTTTTAGACATAATACTAAAGTACATAGAGGCAAGCAGTCCAAGGTGAAAAAAGAACCAAATGAATGAAATAAATGAACACACATACACTTGCCACTGAAGGACAAGGCAAAGATAGAATACAGTTTCCAGAAATATCTTTTGAAAATTGAATATAAAAAGTACACAATAAAAGCAAGGGTCTTTGGCCACAATGGTCTCTACCCACACAGTCATTCCCCAGACACACAGCCACTCCACATGCGGTCAATCCACAAAAGGCCACTCCACACATGGTCACTGAAGCACAGTCATTCCACACAAGACCACTCCACACATGGTCACTGACACGGTCATTCCACACAAGACCACTCCACACATGGTCACTGACACACGGTCGCCCCATACACAGACACTTCACACAGACACTTCACACGGTCAATCCACACATGGTCGCTGACACATGGTCATTCCACACAAGGCCACTTCACACATGATCACTGACACGGTCATTCCACACAAGACCACTCAACACATGGTCACGTCAGGCATGGTCAACACAATCACCACACATGCTTACTGAACACCTGGTCACTCGAATATGGTCACTCCATGAGGTCAGGCACACTCAAGATCGCTGGGCTCAAAGCCACCCGGTCAGCAGCACGTTTCTCCCCTTGCAGACTACAATAACGCACATGCCCTCTGAGTGACATGCTTTCGTTGATTTCTCAAGCAAGACACATCTGCTTTGCCCAAACCCCTACAAAAAATTATATATTGAGAATATATTTTAAAGAATGTGCATTTTTAGCATATTAATATATTTAAAATGTGTAAGCATTTTCTGTTTTGGTATTATTCAATACATTGTAACTATATCCTTGAGCTGAACAACATATTTCTCAGTATATTACAATACACTTCATTTCCCTTATGGGCGTACCTCCCTCCTATGTCTGTGTGTAGCGTACATGGCGTAAACCTCGCTGGGGAAACAGGAAGAGCGTAGGGTAATTAAATCCAGTGCAGAGTGAGGCCACGCCGGTCTACCTGAAGCGGGGTTGATCACATGACGCGGCTCACCGAGACCTAGCGTGTCGACGGGAAGCGCATGAATAATTCAGAGGCTGCAAGACAGGGAGAGCTGCCTTCCGCTCTCCCCAGCACCGAAACCTTTAGGTGCGAAAATGCTTCTCATTTTCAGGCTGCTCCCTCAATGTTTAATTAAAGCGGGGGGGAAAAAAACAACACAAATCAGCAAAACAGAAAATATGACATGTGTTTTTGTTAATTGGTGAGGGTCAGCTTGTACTCCACTGGAAGATGACGTGACACGGAGGGAATGGTGAAATGGCCACCGCTGTCTCTTCCAGGGAGAGGTTTTAAGTTATATCAGAGTGATGGGATCTTGGGGTCAGAGCTCACCTGATTTGTGTTGTAGGAAGGGAACTGACACACAAGCATGCCACTCCATCATGAGACTTGTACCCGCAATCCATCTCTTTTGATGTAAACTGCAGAGCTGAGAAGTCAGCACCCATTTTTAATGCCTTACCCTTAACCTTAATGCTCTAACCTTAACCCTCTGCACAGTGTCTGAATTATCAGAGGACCACCTACAAACCTACACACATTCTTCATTCTGTACAGAGGATATTGATTTTTTTTTCAATAAATTAAAGGTTTTAAAAAAGTCTTCATTTTCCAACAGGAATGATTAGAGGACACCATGTATTCCTGCAAGTGCATTGGGTGGGGGAAGCCGGGAACATTCCTTGACTTGAGTCACAAGTCGCTTTGTCACGCATGTCACATTCACGCCCGCCGTTTGAGACGGTCCTCGCACTGCGACGCGAGCGACACTTTTGTGGGACAAACTCAAGCGCCTCTGACTCATCCCCAGCGAGAGAAACACAAGCTGCGAGTTTGCCGCTAATTAGCGCGGCGTCGGGAGCCGATGCGGGGAGCCGCGCTTCCTGGCAAACACGCATTGATCCGGCGCTCCAATTAGCGGCACTTTGCAGCTCCGCTTTTGCAACGAGGCGGATCCGAGACCGCGCGAGTTCATGGAGCTGCGTTCGGCCGCTTCCCCGCGGCAGCGGAGGTGAATTGGCTTCAGTGCAGCAGCCAGGTAGCTACCGTCACCACCGCGTCACGCTGCAACAACCTTAAAACAATGTTTCGTGCTGCCTTGCTTGACAGCTATCGATATGCGGCAGTCAGGCTGAGATGCGGCTGCAAATCCACGGGTAAGCGCACGCGCGGTGCGTGCAGCGTCGCGCGGTCCTACCCATTTACGTCTGATTGAATCCCACTTTCAGGATGACAGAATTCTTTAAATTATTATGTTTGCATTCATGTGGGGATAATTGAGCACGGAGCACAGTAATTGCTCTTCTCAGCTAATTATATCGTTTTGGGTTAATTGCTTCATTGCCAGCAGCTGAGACTGGTTATGGCAGGAGGCCCCTGCATGAAAACAAAGGGGACTGAAAGAGCAGGAAATTGCAGTGGTTGGGAATCACTCTGTACTCTACTGTATGGCCCTAGTGCTAGCATGGCTGGATCATGAGGTCATGGGTTCTAGTCCTAGGGTATGACATTGCTGTTCCTCAGTCTGGATGCTTTTCCTCGATTGCTAAAATTTTCCAAAAGAGCAAATGCATCATGGACTCTGTAAAACGGACAACTTTTAAACATGCTCGGTAAATGTGGCTTTGACGTAAATACATGCTATGCTATCATAACTCATGTGACACCCCTTCTGGTTGCAGGAAAACGGGTGTGACAACAGTTGTAACTAGATGTGATTTGAAGATAATAACATCAGAACACTGCAGTAGCCAGCACAGGGCCCCATTCTCAACTATACAGAACATCTTTTTAATGAATTGGAACACAGAACTTGGGGCAAGGCCAAAATGGCCCTCTACAGTAGTAGTGCTTATTAATGCTTTAAAGGAGAAGTGAAGCACAATACCACTATCTGTTCACCACAGACTAGCAGACATTCTTCCCCGACACATTGAAGCGGTCATTAAGGCCAAAGGCGGGCCAACACTCTATTCATTTCTCGGAATAAAGACATGTTTTATTCATTAATACCTGTCTCTCATGGCTTTTGGTAGGATAGTGTATAAGGTAATGAACTGTTCTACAGATGGTGCCATCCAGAGTGATGGTTGAGATTCACAGTTTTGTACAGAATACAGTGTGACTACAATGTCCTACTATGATCAGTTGCTGCAGTACAGTACAGTACAGCTTGTCCAGGATAGCTTACACAGCTCACATTTTACATATCAGCTTATGCAGCTGGATATGTACAGTGGCAATTTGGGCTTAGTACTTTGCTTAAATGTACAATTCCCCAACCTATAACGCTTAACTGTCACCTACAGCTCCCTGTGCTGAAAACCTGATTTTCGAACTCGATAGGTATACCTGCCCAGCCTTTTACCATTATTGCAAGTGCAAGCTGTTTTTTGTAAAGTTAACTGAGGTGAAACATTAAAACACTAAGATGCTAAAATAGAATTTCAGGAAACAATTATTCAATACATTTGGAGAATTTGATTTTGAAATCTGAAATTTTCCACATTAAATAATCCATATGAATTATGAAGCCTCCATCATTCACAACTATTAGACACATCTTAACTGAATATCGCAGCAGAGTTCAGCTGAATAGCACTTTAATTAAAGTATTTATCCTCACTGTAGGGTAGTGGCATTTTACAGTACTTCCATTTTCCTCTGTAGTAGGAAGTATCACAGCCAGAAGAGAAAACGGCTTGGACACATTTTAATATTTTTGATAGATGTCTTTTCAGGAGGGATGAGGGAAAGCTGTCAAGAGAAAAATCACACCTCTGACACACACACACACACACACACACACACACACACACACAAAACCATGAGCAATGTGTCTGCTCAGCGTATTGGCCCCTGTTGTTTTCTAAGCGTGCATTCCCAGTGCACTCCACTGAATCACAAACCCTCGGCCTTGTGCTTCTCCTTTGATCTAAATATACATTGTAAAAGCCTTGCATGCCGATGACTGTGCCGTGGCACGTGGACCGGGGGGGTGTGGGGGAATGGGTAAACCTCTACAGGCAGGAGGGAGAGAGATACCAAGCACTGAAGAGCCGTCCTGCTGTACTCCGAGTGTCTCTCTGAGGTGCATTCATTCACCCTCAGAGACACCTCCTGTCAGATTCTGTGAGAGGGAGAGAGAGAGAGAGAGAGAGAGAGAGAAAGAAGAAGAAGAAGAAGAAGAAGAAGAAGAAGGGGGAGAGAGATAAGACAAGATGTTTTGTGTATGTGCGTGTGCACACATGCATGTTTGTGTGTACAGTTTTGCTTATATGTAATTTGTCTCCATCCCCCTCCCCCCGCTATTACACCACTGGAAATGGACCATGCTGTGTCAGACTGTAGAATACCTGGAGGTGGGGCATTGGGGGGAGCTTGAGGCAAGAGCAATGTTTTATTTGTGTCCTTTTTTTAATCAATGCTATCTCTCTCCGTTTCTCCCGGAGGAGAAAAAAAAAGGAATTTTAAATCAGCTCTCCATTAGCATTTCACGTCAGCTGTAGCCCCGAGCCCCGCATGTGGACAGCAGAAAACTTGTATGCCCACCGAGCAAAAGCTGGGGAACCTTAACGGTGGATCCTTTTGCCCTGGAGGGAGGGGAATTTTTAACTCCATCCACCAATGGTGGATAACTCCTTTGGGGTCCCGGTGCATAAATCCCCCCCTTATCTGCACGAGGACTTATTTGTGCATGTGTGTGTGTGGAGCAGTGGACAGTGGGTTCATGTGCTTTCTGTAATGCTTTCCTGCAACTAACGCCAACCTGAAAACCTGAGAAAATGCATCTGACTGTCATGATCATCTCTTCCCAAAATAGTGCATATGCAGAAAATAAAAACAAAATTTGAAGCATGCAGCGCTGATTGATATGTGCAGTTTCTTCAGGAAATGTAACAGCTATGATAGGAGTCATCACAGACTTGGCAGGCAGCATTTGAAGCCCCTTGCTTCACTTGTTAGACCATGATAAATCTTGAGAATTAGATTTTTTTTTGGCTTAAGGAATGAACGTTAGTGTCTACGAAACCTGTGCCGGAGGACCTCCCCACTTCGTATGTTCCAAAACGTCCCCAGTGACTCCCGTCGAGGCTCCATCCTGTGTCGGCACTCGTCCCACTTTTCGCCGGGACTCCCCCGGGGGCCGAGGCAGCCTTCGGGATGTCTCTGGTCCCGCGCGTGCCACTACCGCGAGGCTTTTCGGAGGTGAGGCGTTCCGGAGCCTCGTGGTGGAGCGGGCCTGCTGCATCAGCTGTGTCAAAGCCCTGGGCCCCACGGACGCAGCGTTTTAAAAAACTGTCAGGCAAATTAGCACCCTTCACTGCCTCTCCGATTAGGCCGCGCTCATTCTTTCCCAGTTAGTTTTTCCCTTTTTCTTCTGCCGCAGATGAGATATTAGCTGCTCCGTTTCACTCTTCCGGCTTTGACGTAGGAGGCCAGCTCGAGGCTGAGTGGTTCAGCAGAGGTTCATAAGGTCAGAGGTCAGAGGTCACAGGTGTTTGCACAGTGAAGCAGGTTGAAAGTATAAGAACTGCCCTGTCAGATGGAACACCAGTTTGAAAACCCTGTCCACCTCTCCACCTATGCACACGGATACTCTTTTCATCTAATGGCAGGGAAATGAGCCCACAACCCTCGGGGCTGGGGGCAGGAGGGAGTGAACAGTTAAAGTTCATGCTCCGCTGAACCTGCGATGTATGCTCCTCTTAAAGTGTGGCAGGTCTCACTGCCTTGATGAAGCGTGATGTGTTTTGGCGAGAATCGAGGACAGAACCCCTACAAAAGGGAAGCCGAGGACACTGTGTCACTTCCCTCTTTGTGATTTGAAAACAGCTTTCAGTCAGAAACAGCCGCCGCCACCTTCTACGTTTCCTAATTGCGTGCCACACGCTTCCTTTGGGAGAAACAGACTTTCAGCACTGATAAGGCGGGGTTCAGCGCGCTCACAAAGGCTGCGGCTGTTGCTGTTGTCGAGGGCTGGAGTAAACGGGGGCCTCGCAGCTCCGCGCTTTGAACTGCCAGCGCGGATTAGCGGGAGAGGGGGCCGCGGACTGCCAGCGGGAGGCGGGGAGAGGGCCACCGACACCCACATCTCTAAATAATACATCAAAGAGCCGGCCTCCTCAGCCTGGCCTGCACTCCTTCCAGAGGATACGGGGAGGGAGAGAGACGGAGAGAGAGTCAGAGAAAGAGAGGAAGAGAGAGAGAGAGAGAGAGAGAGAGAGAGAGAGAGGAGAAGGAGGCAGAAACAAACAGAAGCAAAGAGAGAAGAGTGAGACAGAGAGACAGAAAGAGAAAGAGAGCAGGGAGAGAGAGAGAGAGAGAGAGAGAGAGAGAGAGAAAGGGGGAATGGGAGAAAAAGAGATAAAAATAAAGACAGTAAAGAGTTAGCAGATGGGCCTGAGAAGGTGAGAAAAAGGCAGAGGGGGAGAGCGTATTGTAGTTATTTTCATGTGTGTGTAGGTGTGTGTGTGTATTCATGCATGTTCAATCACTCATAATTTCATAATTTGCCCCCTACCTGATTACCAAAGCTCAATAACATCAAAAATGCATGCGCTAACAGAGAGGGCTAGCACAAAATGGATGTGCGCGGCTTTGTTTACAATCCTCTGTGTCTTCCCATTCCTGAGCCTCTTTGCCTGGCTCATACCCCCAAAATAGGTCAACAATGGAAACGTGTGCCCTGCACCAATTTTCAGCTACGCCTATTAATCTCATCTCGTCTCCATAGAGACAGCAATAAATAAATTTACTCCAATCCCCAGAGACGGGCACACGTTGGTTGTAAATAATAGATTAATTGCGTGAACTGCAGTCCCGCTTTCTGTGAAATGGACAATACAGGAATGGAATTGCAATCTAATTGCACACTAACATCAACAGGCCGCTAACTGTCGTGGAACAGGTGCTTGTGGTTTACATGGCTGCATGCAATCTCATCAACCCTACACCCGCTCCCTCTGGCCCTAACCCCGACGACAACCAGAACCCCAACCCTGAACCAAACTCCACCCCGCAGACGCCCCTAAACCCCAAACCCGCAGATAATTCCCCAGCGTGTTGACTTACACAGCAGTTACGCAGCGCTTGTTTGCAGCTGTCACGTGTTTACTGCGTAGTCAGTGTGCAGTCCGTGCCAGCGTGATGTAATCTGAGCCTCTTAAGGATGGAGCCAGTCTCTGCTGTTGCCTGGTGCCTCGCTCTAATAGTCTTACATGTTTAAAAATTGGGCAGAAAACTCAAATGAAAAAGTCAACATCTGTGGTGTAGCAATGGCAATGCTGTGGTTATTGTTTAGCGTTCACCTTTAACACCTTTACAGGTTTACCAATCACCTTTACGGCGATCATTTTCCTTTTTCCGTTTTTGAGACATGATACGAAAAAAGACGGAGAAAATGATCCTTCATACTGTGGTTCGTATTATCGCTGCTGTTGTTTTTTTTCTTGCTTGTTTGCTTCAGAGGTCTTGGCTCACAAGATCCAGCGTGCAACATCTATCAGGTCTGCTCATATTTGGAGTTACCATGGTGATAAAACTTTCGAATGTAAAAACTACTTTATGTAGGTCAGTGCTACCCCCCATAAAACCAACAATAATAGCAGTGTTAGGGTGCCAGATTATTGCCAAGTAACTCAATTTGATGATGATAATACTACTACTAATAATAATTCTATTATGACTATTACTACTAGTATTTTTTAATATTATCATTATGAACATTACTGTTGTTGTTGTTGTTGTTAATGTTATTATTAATGGACTAAATTGTTGGTATTGGATTTTAGGTTAAATCAAACTTGATTTTGGGGTGTAGTGTGGGGGGGGTGCTCTGGAAAACGTCATATTAGTGACAAAGCTTTCAGGGTAAGCCCTTCCCCCCAGGTCTGTCCTGGATTCTAGTGGACTGCAGTGTTGTTGTCTCTCTTGGACGCATGCCAGTGCTGTTACAGTGAATCTTACTGTGAGGCACTTAACCCCAGCAGGCCCAGGAGAAAGCCATGTTGGTAAGTGGCCTACAGAATATGCACACTGGTAATTAGTGCTAAACAACAAGATGGTCTCTCAGGCCTAGTTCACTACTGATTTACTCATCTTGTGTGTGTGTATGTGTTTGTGTGTGTGTGAACACATGTGTTGTGTGTGTGGGGTGTGCATGTGTATGTTAGTGCATGTGTACTAGGGCAACAGTGTGGCATAATCGTAACAAGCAGGGCTCATAACTGAAAGGTTGCAGGTTTGATTCCCCGCTTGGGCACTGCTGCTGTACCTTTGGGCAATGTACTTAACCCACAATTGCCTGAGTAAGTATTCAGGTGTATAAATGGGCAACATGTAAACATGTAACCTATGGAAGTTGCTCTGGATAAGAGCATCTGCTAAATGACAGTAATGTAATGTAATGACATGTAATGTGTACACTCAACATGTGTATGTGTGGTTGCAGCTGCTGCTGTGTAAAACTGTGGTAACACATAACACTCAACTACCACGGTTCATGAAGCGGTATATGAATGGGACTCTGTGGATACATGGAATCCATGCCTGGCAAACTGCATGCTGGGAAATTCTAAGCATAAATGTCATGCTAATGCCCCCCTTACCGGCGCGTGTGCTGATGAAGTCTGCTGTCTGCTGGACCCTTGCTACCTGGCAGCAGTGTGCCTCCCTTTCGTGATTGCTGTCTGCTGATTCAATTTCCACACCCTCCCACCCCCAACTTCCTAATTTCCATCACAAGATTCCATTGCCACATCCCTCTTTGCTGATTACCATCCTCAGATTCAATTGCCACACCTCCGTCCCTCCCTCCCACAGAGCTGCAGATCTCATTTTGATCTTTTTTTTCCCCACTGTTCATCTGAAATAACTCTCTCTCTCTTTTCATCCTTTTGTGTGGATCCGCAGGGACCCGTCACAGCGGTTTGTTTTAATTATTGAACTAGTTTCCAAACCTAGATGAGGTTTTGGATCTGCCCCCCTGTCTCCTCCCCTAAACCGTAGCAACATTCCGCTGTGCCCCCCAGGTTTCTCACACCCCCGCAATAAAACCTGCTGTACCTCTGCATTCTGGGAAAAAAAAATCGCTGAGCTTTCCGGAAGTTTTCAGCTCCAGATATTTGCTGCCTAAAGCCAATGAAGACAAGAATTTACCATTCCGCTGACTCATGCAGATATTTCAGATCCTCCCCATGTCTGCCCCTCAGAAAGGGAAAAGAAAATCATTTATTTCTTTTCATGGCCCAGAGAGAGAAACTGCCGACTGTAATGTCAGAGAATTCTCACAATGTTTCTGCATCTCGCTGCCAACAAAATTATGTGAACGATATGCCCTAGAGGGCAGTAGCCTGACCATTCCTTCCTTTGGCGCACAGACAGTTTGTACACAATAAGTTTGGCCCTATTCTTCTCCGGAGTGTCTCACATCTTTTATTTGGGGGGGAAAAAAGTGTGTCAGCAGCTGGAGAGAGCTCTGAATTGGGCCAGTGTGTTTCACGGTCCTTTGGGTGCCCGCGGGATGTGAACCGTGGGAGGCTCCGGCACACCTTCACTTACTCTCACTTACAGCGCAGAGCGGGAGGCGGAACTGACAGGACCTTGCTTTCAATCTGACATCCCATGCCAAGAAGCGCTAACCAAAAGCTTAGCTTCAGGAATACGACTGCAACAGGACCGCGTCCCATTTCCCGATTCCTGGGAGGAATCACCTCGGTCGTGTTGCGGTCCTGACGTGGTCGGGTGCCGCGGGTCTCAGCTGCATATCGACACAAACTCAACCAAGACTGACACCGAGGGTTTTTTCAGGAGATCACATATGCTAATACACTGCCACACGACACAAGAGCTACAGTGATTCATCTTTTAATTAAGCAAAACCAGGCTCGATTTCCATGGTTACTAAAAAAAAAAAAAAGAAGCCTTTTGTACAGTCTGGGAATTAAACACATTCATCGTGACTTGAATAGAGCCAATTAATTATGGTTATTTATTTTTTTTTAAATTTAATCTCTTTTTTGAAATGCAGGTGATATCTCTGAGGCCGAGCATGCTCACGGTTATCCAATTAACCAGAAACACATTCATCAAACTGGTGTGTTATCTGCAAAAACGCGTCCAACCTTAATTAATCTGACCCGGCTGTCAAGATGAGCTGCTTTCTCTGTCCTGAGCTGGTGGAGTGGATGGATAAGAGACCCAAAAACTAGAGCCGCTTCATTTTAGCACTCTTCTGTGGCTGTTGCTCCTGTTCAACACGCTTGTTTCCGCTCTTGAGCTTCTTCCAGGAAGGAGGAACAAATAGGCTATGTTTTTTATTTGGTTCCCTCAATACGTGGCCTACAGAGCTTCTGCATAATCGCTTCATGACAGCCTCATGACAACTGGCATGAACTAGAAAATAACCACCCCAAAAGCCCTTAACTAAGCCGTGTTGGCCTGCATCATTTGACGTAAGCGGGTGCGAGCACTTACAAACGGTTATTTTAGCTGTCATTGTTAGGCTCTCATGAGGTTATTATGACATGTTGAATAAGGTGTAATTGCCACAAAATTCCAGTTTTCCTACCGGCGTGTCACAGGCACGGTGGAGTGTTGAGGGAGTGCGATCTCAGCGCGACTGACCCCGCGGAGTGCTTTCAAATAAACCGCTAAACGCCGGCCTTGGTCCAAGAGCTCTCCTGAAACGGCGCTCCGGGTCCGTTCTAATCTCAATGAGTCACTCTGACAAGCCCATTTGTTTAAATTACAGTCGTCAAGCAGCAAGGAGCACGGGGCTCGAGAACCGCCGCCGCCTCTTACGTGCCAATTACAGTTGACCCAAATGCAAGGAGCCGCCAATACACACGGTCAAAGCAACACCCGAGTGAGCCGGCGCTCATTGGCACCTCACAGTACTACAGATGAATACAAAGGCAATCAAGAACAATAACTGAAAACTGGAACTCCAGTCTGAGTTCTGGGGGTTCACCCTTTTATTTGGTCCATTTTACAAATGTACATAAGTACACAGTACCAGTCAAAAGATTGGACACACCTTATTAAGGTAATGGGAAACACACATTTAAAGACATTTGAAAGGCTTATGCTTAAATGGTTGAAATTTGTTTCTTAGACAAATATTAATAGTGAAGTTGATGCGTATGTATGAATTTCTTTCCAAAAAAATTATTTTTAAAAAATATTTTTGGCTATTTTGAAGAATCTAAAATATAAAATACTACTGATTTGTATAACACTTGTTTAACATTTGTGTAACTTTTTTGGTCACTGCATAATTCCATTTGTGTTATTTCATAGTTTTGACGTCTTTAATATTATTCTTTCATATTATTATGCCAGGGTATTATTATGCCTTCCAAAGTCACACATAAAATCGCAGAACGATCATGTAAAACACATGAGCAAGTATGCACCTCTGACGTGAGTGACTGAAAGGTGGATTTGGAATAAAAGGGAGTGGATGCTGAAAGCAGTCCCAGCTTTGCGAGAGCAGCGCAGCATGCGCAGCTGAAAGCAAGGGCTCTGGCACTTTAAGACGTCCAGAGAAAGAGGCCCTCTGCATCGCAGTACATCCCCAGGTCTCCAGCGACCGAGGCTGACTTTAATCAAAGAGAAATCTCCCGTTTCCTAGAGAGAAGGCAAGGTGTCCGATTAAAAAGGAGAAGAGGAAGGTTTTTGGGTGCACCGGGAAAAAAAAAAACATTGCTGGTTGTTGCATTTTCAATGCAAAAACCTCCAAACAAAATATTTTGGGGGCAAGAAAGCATTGTTTGCAATTTCATCCTCAGAACGCGACTAGATAACATCATCACTGCCTTGTAAATGGATGGCTAGATAGCACTCTGTTCCATTCAGCATCCAATGCATTTTCAATGAGTCGCTGTCACATTCGGAAAGCTTGCCAGGAAGGGCCAGCCAGTCAGCTGACTGGGTCATTACTGTGGGCACAACAGCCTCTTATAGCTGGCATCCTCCTTTTGGCACCCGGAGCCCTGTGTCATATCAGTCTGCAGTTGAACTGTGGCTCTGTCTCTGAGGCTGGCTCATGTTGGTTTAATCCCAGACTATTTACTACTACAGATTAGTGTTTTATTTCAGATGCAGAACTGTGTGAATTTTAGCTGCTTGAATCAAGTCAGACTTTTTTTTTATCTTAGCCCCCCTTTAAAATATGCCTGAGCGCATTTATTTCCCCCACTCCACATGCATAAACACACACACACACACACACACACACACACACACACACACACACACACACAGACACCTGTGGTTCCTATTCATGCCAATTTACCACCCAGGATTACCCCCCACAGGGGTAATCCAAGCATTCTAGGATTACCAGGCCACTCCCATGGGAGTGCAATAATGAAAGGGTGATAAACACAAACACAGCCTTAACCAAAGCAGAGAGGAGTGTTTGTAATGTTTAGAGAAGTTAGAGGAATGTATCAGAGTATATGACTTCTACTGCCTTTTGCTGTCCAGAGAGAGTCACCTTTAGCCACGAAGAGTGTCAGTGGCAACAGCTTGATGATTAGGTTCCCTGTGGTGACCACACCTCAGGAAAAACAGGCATGTGAAGCCCTCCACTTGTAAGAGGAGGTCACTTTAAAATGTAACTTTGCATTAGGGATGAAGACCAATGTATGGCTCCACTGGCCACAGTGTCTTCTGTTCCGCCCTGAACATGACAGTCAAAAATAAAACATTTATTCCACCTCCACCCCTAGTGAGTAAGAGCCCCTGTCTGTGGTTAATCTTCTCAAAGGTCCCGTTCTAACATGCTAACGCTTTCTCTCTATTCCAGTGCTGACCATGCATTTATACTTGTATTCTAAATGCTACTGTGGAAATCAGTTTTTATTTGTTACTCTAATATATTAAACCGAGAACTGAGTATGAACCACCTTTAGATCAGACAGTTCATAACCTCATATATATATATTTAGTGTGCATGCGTGCATGTGTGCATGTGTGTGTGTGTTCAAGATACTGAATTCCTAAGTTGGTTGCATCAATTGTTGTAAAGGTTAAATGTGTGCATTCAGGTAGCTCTAGCACACAGGATCCCTATTCTTGTGTATGAGGGAACAGCAAGCTAAGTGGAGTTACATTCATTCGCAGTGCCAAACTGGATCAGTTAGACAGTGCAATATACATGAAAATCATGTGTTACAAATAACACAGCAATTCTAATTCTATGGGCGGAACTAACAGATAACATCCTTACAATTGTTCTGCAATGTTCTGGGAGCACGTCAATACCAAAAATGTCACGGCCTTGCGTTGCTAAAGTTGAACTGTAGCTGCACTTTACAATGATTGAAGTGGAAAAGCACAACTGTGATTGAAATCACTTAACCAATTCCTTCCTGTTCATACAGACAAACAAACAAATGTCTGATCATCTCCTTCTAAGAAACCCTGAAAGTGTAGAATGACAGAATGAAAAGAGGGCAGGATCCTGGTGATGAACACCTAGGCATGCACCTTCACAAAGGAGCATCTTTGAAAGTGTGTTTAATCTAACTGTTAACATTTCAAATAACACAAAAATCGCCAGCCCAGGATTCCATTTGTTTTCCAGCCCTCCTCAAACAAGAGCGCATCTTGCACCACCGGGAACCTTGAATGAGGGCGGGCAAATCTGTAATGGATAGAGGTGATCCACGGCAGCCTTTCATGAAACGGGTGACACAGTGAGATCCAGATATCTGATTGGGGGGGGAGGTGGGGGCTCGGGGATAACTGCCACTCCTGTCATTCGAGCGGTCACAGATTCACGGCACAGAACAGACGCACCGATTCCCACTCACAGCGAGCTCGCTAACCTTAAAATGTCACTTCCGTTCCAATAAGCATTCGCCTTTCGCTCGCATGAAGCAGTCTTGAGTTATCACCCTCGTCCAAACCGCTATTTTTACCGCCCTCGGCCCCGGGGCTATCCGGTAACGGCAGGGCGGTGCTCACGTGAGCCATCTCGGGCCTCGGATAAGAGGCGGAGGCTGCGGGATGCTCCGGCGGCGGGGGACGGGGGGCAAGAGGGGTCGCCAGGGGCGGGTGCATGTGCGTGCGTGTGTGCGGAGGGTTTATCACACGAGCGATCTGAGGCCCGGGTTTCCTTTTTCGAGGGAGTGGAGGATCTGGAACAGCAGTGTGGAGGAGGCGTGTGTGGAGCCGTGGGGCTGTTGAGTTGAGCGGAGGAGCTTAGCGCAGCTTCGTGACCAGGCTGGCGGGGACTCCGTGAAGCTCCATGGGAGGGAAAGGGGGAGGTTGGGGGTGGGATTTGGCTGGCAGAGCTCCAGCAGGGTAGGCTGGCAGAGAGAAGACCCACAGACAGCACCACTAGGGCCTGCCCGGCCCCTGCCCAATCACACTGGTCACTGGACACAACATTCCATTATTCACTCGCTTTGCCGATGCCGGTATCCAGGGTGATTATCTACCCCCACCAGCACAACAGTACAGAAGCACAGAACTTTCCTGGCCAGGGCTGTTCATCACTGGCGTTTGGTGGAGCTGTGAAAGGGGGACAATTTTATTGCCTATGCTGTTATCTGTGATTGAACAGTCCTGGTATCTGTAAATGCCTTTAGAATCTTGTGAATCTCTATTTTTACCTGATTTTCATAGTTTTAATCTTCCTTTGTTCTTCTAATGGCATCACAATGAAAATGTTTTTTACACGTGTGCAGTTATGTCCAAATAAACTTGATCTAAACAGCTTGAGCTTCACACACATTTATAGTTAGACATAAACAGAGGTGGTAACAGTTCAGGATTAGAACTTGCAATCATCTGGTTACAAGTCCAATTCCTTAAACACTGCAGCCCCAGCTGAATAATATATAAACCTAATCATCAGACCCTTAGTGTGGTGACAGCATACAGCTACCTGCGACGCAAAACTACTCTCAATCCAACTACAGACCTAGTCTCAGTAGATACCTACAGACAAAACACACATAGTCAAGTGTAACTATGACCAGAACAGAGATGACCCTAGTCTAACTACCCCTATAGAGAAGTGTTCAGGCTGATTACTTCAGCTCAAAGGTAGTTCCGGTTCAATCCAGCTGACTGCCTCAGTACAGCATTGACCTCTGTGTAATGACTCACATAAAGAGCTATTCCCTTCACTACTTCAATGAAGCACAAAAAACAAGCAACCACAACAGCACAACTACCCCAGAGCAGAGCTGTATCCATCCACTCAGCTATAGCGCAATCCAACTGAACTGCCATATTGATGTTTTGAGCAAATTGACAGCTGCTTTCAAAGCATCTAACTGTGTAAAATTTCACATGTAATCAAGATGCTAGAGACATCAAACACCAGAGGGCCACAAAATTCCCCAAAGCTTTGCAGAAGCCATATTGTCCCAGAAAAATTTACATAATCCATGTCAAAACACACAAAAATAAAAGCATATATACATTTCTAATTAATGGGTTTGTCTTAACAAATGTCCTCCCTGAAACGTCATACTTTACAGTTTGCCTGCCTGAAAAAATGTATTTATCAGATGTCAATCATGCGATCAGTTTTTTTTTACAAAATGAGAAAGGATGTAATTAGCAGCCGTGATTGTGTGCAGCTATTCTGAAGTATTGATTGGTGCTGTTTTAATGCAATCCGCAGATGGGTGCTCTCCCATACAGCGTTCTGAGTTTTCAAAAACCGAACCGATTGCCATAGGTACAAATGCCACCTGCAATTTCAAAAAGGAGCATAGGCAAGCCGTCAGTTCATATGAAATAAGCCAGAAGTGCATTCAGCTCAGGAAAAACGTGAACACTTACTCCTCAGTCGTGTTGATGTGATTCTCACACATCTTATTGTATGTGGTAACTCACCATCAATACCTCATGACCTGAGTGAGATAAGCATTAAATCCTATGTACCACTGAGCAGCTTTAACTTAGCTGTAACAAGCGGGTGGGCAGGATTGCATTCATGAGGTCAGGCGAAGCTCATGTGTCATTCAGGTATCGCATTACTCAGGCTCAACTGTTGATATCAAGTAGCCTAATAACAGTCACAACAATAAAAATTATTCAAGCATAAGCATGTCCTGCATTTGCATAAAAGGTTAAAATACAATATGATCCGATGTTATCAGAGGCCAGCCATCTAGTAACAGCGTGGAAATACCAATAAACGGTAAAAATGGCTTAAATTTGTTTCTCAGTTTGCTAAGGAAAAATCTCTGTGAAACACCAAGGCAGTGAAACCAAAAGCTTCCCACAGGGGGGTCATGAACTTCCATGTCGGGGACCGGGCGTGGCTAATCCCGGCTCTAAGCTGTCTTTACGCCACATGATACCGACATTGACACCAGCTTGAATACCAGAGAATGTTATCTGTCTTGGGGTAATTAAAAATGCCCCCGGTTGTTATTTTTTATAATTAAGAATTGGAATTCACAATCTGGTCCCTCAACCAAAAAGAGAGAGAGAAAAAAAACAGATTGGACAATTTATGCATGAGCGCCTTCTGCCGAAGCCAAATCCTCCCAGAAGTTTTAACTGTACACTGCGAAACGGTCTGTGTTTTGGGGGGCAGGAAAAGTGTTTGCTTTGAGACATACTCCAAACATTAGGGTGCTGTAAGCCAGTAGTTTGAACTGTGAAAAGTGCGTTGTGGCACATGCCTGGATTTCTGTCGCAGGCTTCGAGATGGAGGGTAAGTCCGTTCCTCCTCCTCCTCCTCGTTCCTTTTGCTGACGCAAAAAGAACTGAAGAGCAGAAAGAAGCCGTCTGTTTTTCGTGCCCGTAGTACCATCAAATCATGAACCGATACATGGGCTAAACAAACCAGAAATTGTCTGGAGCACAGCACAGTTTTTCTTCTTCATTTTCATCATCATTTTTTATTTAGTTCTGTTGTTTCTGTCATTATTCTCTCTCTGGAAGCCCAGTGACTATAGCAGCATTTAAATCACAGTCTAATTTTTGCTCTTTTAATAAGGCACTGATTTAATTAGCAGCGGAATTGTTTCAAGTCTGTACATTGCTCTAGGATACACGTACCCAGAGGAGTTGAAATGAGAGGTTTCAGGAGATGGAAAACAGCAGAAAACTGCAGACAACCACTACGATTAAAACGTCTGTTGTTCTCAAATGAGGTCAAATTATATATATACATCTTTATATATAAAACTTGGGTTGGGCTAGTACAATTTTGTTGATACTGCATTTAGACAAATTAATCTGAACAGTAGAGAACAGAGACTCATTTGTTGTCTGTTACAAAACTCAGAAAGAGAAATGATGAATGTCTTACAATTACAGGCTCCTGAAATTTTTTATTGCATCTGTTAATGTGGGGGGGATCATTTTTTGTCATTTTTATACACATAAAAGTGATATTCAAGAGGTACTGTACATGTTCTGTATTGGTTGGTAACCAGCATCTAGCCTGATTATGTTTGAATATATATGTTTGTAAAGACAGTACCACAAACACATACACACAAACACACACACACACACAGACATACACCAGACAGCCAGGCCCCAGTCAAATCCGGAGTAATGACCCAAATTGTTGATCCACTGCCCCCACACACAATATTGAGCACAACCCACTCTTCAGAACACCTGAAAATCTAGCATTCCCAACACTGAAATAAATAATCTATGAACATTTTCTGGAAGATTACATGCCAGTAAGCCCTTTTGTCAATAAATATGCAGTTGGACTATGATTTATTTAGTGGGATTCACAACCCTAAACCCTAACAGTCGGATAAAAATGACAAGTTCACACTGTACACATAACGCACAATTAAAATGAACTAATACTGTCTTATGCTTCACATCAGACAAAAAATGCCTTAAATGTCAGAGGTATTTCCCCTTATTTATGCAAACAAAGTACACAATAACATTTTTTTTTCTTAAAGGCTGCTTCTTCAAATGTCTTTATGGGGTGAATGACTCATTTTTCCCCTGAAGCTTGCACTGTCACATAGTTTCCATGGAAACTTGTTGCTATGGAAACATATCCAGGATCAGCAGCCAATGCAGAAAAGATGGGCTCTCCAAGGAAAAAGAATTTTAGAGATTATGGCATCACTGTTGTTATTATTGTATTCAGAAAAAAATGAGCTTAAAAATTGCCTGAAGAATTTCACGGCAAAGTTTCGCCATCTCCTTATGACAGCGAAGAATGAGATTGTAATGCAGTTAATGAAGCTATCAGTTATTCATATATGAGGGCGTGTGTGTGTGTGTGTGTGTGTGTGTGTGTGTGTGTGTGTGTGTGCGTGTGTGTGTTGTTATTGTTTCTGCTGGAGGTTGGTTTCTGGATGTATGTGTGCACATGCACTGAGACATGCAGTGTGCATTCTCATGTACGCATGCGTGTGCATTCACACGTGCATGTGCACACGCACATGTGACCAAGTACACATATACGTTTGCGTGTGCACATTTCTATATATGTATACGCCCATGGGTGTGTGTGTGTGCTGGTGAGCACTGTGTGTCCAACCACATGAACACATCCGTGTCTACAGAAACTCCTCATGTGGATCAGATGACCTGCTAAAATGCCAGCCGATCACCACCCCTACGACCATCCATACCCCAAAAGGAGAAAATAATATTGGGAGAAAAGAATATTGGGAGCAACTCCTCCAGTCCAGACGGGCGGCTTGAAAGTTTTTTTTTAATAAAGGAGCTCCTCGGTGAGCCCAAAAGCGCCCCGGCGCTCATCTAAATTCCGCTCGCGCCTCCCGTCGCCGAACACACTAAATATTATGTAACCGCCGTATAATACGGAAGGCTCGGCTGCCACACTCGGTGAGCAGCAGGACAGACTGCAGGGTTACATAAACCTGCTCGTCTGCTGCTCGGCAAAGTGACACCCTCTCTCTCTCCGAAAAAAACGCTCCTATTCCAACGCCACTGACGGACCCGGGGGGCTCTTTTTGAAGATTCCCAAAATCTCCAGGAGTCTAATTTAATTTGGGGCAAAAAAAAGCTGACAAATGAGCCTCCTTTACCTGACATAAAAGCTTTAATTAAACGTCCCCCTCTCAGATATATCATGCCCCAGTGCATGGGGTCTCCCGAAAAATACAGAAATATAATGGAAATAAAATGTGACCGTGGGCTTCCATCTGACACCGGGACAGTCAAAAAAGGTCAAACTTTATATTAAGTGTAACTTCATACACAGGTCTTCATAAAGCATGCATAATAACGGATACTTTATAAAGCATTCATGAATAATAATAAATGCAGTGCTTTGTGATGGCTGATATAGTAGCCATACACAAAAAAGCAGTATACCACTCTATGTCAGCTGTCATGAAGCACAGCACTTGCGTATAAGGGCTTTATAAAGCACTTACCCCATGCTCATGTTGGTGGTATCTGGTCTTTATGACAGACCTTATACAGTCACCTAAAAAGCCTTCACTCTAACACTGAGAGAACATTACTAGGCCCTTAATGCTCTTTCTGAACAAGCTGGCCGTCCACAGTATTGGAAAACAGAGGGAAAACTTTGATGCAATGATTCTAATAGGACGCAAAAGCGTGTGGCTTATTATTCTGTTTCAACAGATTCAAAGACTCGTCTCAGATCAGCTTTGATGATGAAAGTGGAAGCACTGAAAGGAAGTGGAATCAAACCACTCATCATACACAGGAACCTGACATGGCTCCATATTTGCAAAAATCATATGACTTTACCATAAGGCCATTACAGAATGTTAGGGAATGAGTTTGATGTTTCTCATAACAAAAACCAATCGTGGCAGCTGTTGCACAGAATACGAAAATAAATATTAGGTAACACCTCTACGTGGTGTAAACAGACTGCAAAATTATTCACGTAGGACAAAATAAGAAAAAAAAGCGACGTGTTGACAGACCAGCGCAGCGGAGGAGAGCCGCATGTGTTAATGTCACGGTGGATTTCTGCAGCAAAATAAATGCGTCATTCAGAGCACTCTGCTCTCAGGGCCCCAGTCAGAGGGAGTACAGGGTAGGAGCCCGTCCAACGCAATGAAAAAAAGATGTCTGATCCACTACTAAGGGACCCCTATTATGTGTGTGTGTGTGTGTGTGTGTGTGTGTGTGTACATTTGTGTGTTGTGTGTGCAAGCAACTCCCGCAGGAAGTCTGCGGCCGCGGTGACACTTTGTTTCCACGGCGTGTGGAGGGAGAAAGGGAAGACGCACAGCACGGCAGGTTTAAGAATTAAAAACCCTGTAAAAGTAGGCCACCCTCATCCGAGAGGTTTGCGTGCTGCCTCCGCTTCTCCGAGAGAACATAGAGCAGTGGCTGCGGGGGGGGGGGTAGAGAGGGCGATGCCTGTGGCCTGATCTCATCTCGGTAGATTATCTCTGCCAGCGCCCCGAGGGGGAGCCCCCACCGTCCGCGCGCCAGCCGCTCCCACGCTGCCCGCGGCGTATGTTACATGTATGAAACATGTGTGTTTGCTATGATCGTGCGCTGCTAGGCCACCCACCTGGACTCACTTCTATTTCTTTGTACGAGCAGTGTTCAGGAGCATCCAGTTTTTGTGTGTGTGTGTGTGTGTGTGTGTGTGTGTTGTGTGTGTCTGCCGCCTGCAGTGATGTGCTGTCTCAAAGGGTCTGCAGGTTGCTCTAAGTGTGACTTTGTTGTTATACCCTTGAGCATTGTACTCCACCTTCAACACTGTGATGTTATTTAGCTGTTTACGCGCTTTATTGAGAAGAGCTGTTGTCTGGATCAGTGAGGGAGAGAAACATCTGCAGCTGAACATATCCAAGCAAATCCCCTGAGAACAAAGAGGTCAAGTGGAAGGGGAGGGGTCTGGATGCATGTGCATTTATAGGGCCGGTAAAGCTGGGATGTATGGGCCACATTCCTGGGTCTTTGTACTGTGGTAGTGGGGCTGGCCTGTCTGTCTTTTACAGCTGTGATTTCTGCCTTTTAACAGCATGAAGCACTGTTAAGCATTTTTATTGGTCAACAGTCCTGCTAGTAAGATTATATTTGGTCAACGTGTCTTTGGGGCGTGACCTGTGTGATTAGTACTGCACCGTCTCATGGACATGGCGTGTATTTTTGTTCTTGGTTTGAAGAAGTTTAGTTTCTTTAAGAGTAACAGGATATGCCATAGCCACCCACAGAGTCCTTCATTGCCTATCCAGAGTGGAGCTCCAGATATTTTCTTTACCCTCAACAGACCCCGGATCAATCACACTGTCAGGCCATGCTGCACCAATTACATGTCAGTCTGATTGAATCTAAATAATGTTTGCAATCAAGAATTTAACCCATGGTATCCTAAAGGGCTCAGTATGCCTGCTGGATGTGTGTGGAGTGTCAATCAATCAAATAATTGATCTAATTTTATTTGTTATAGTGAATTTCCACAAAGAATAGAACATTGCTTTCCAGAGAGTATTGAAATAGCAAAAAAAACCACTGGATAATTTTTCACTGACCCCAAGAAAAGGTGATTGAGAGACTCCTGGGAAACAGTTGAATGTAAACAGACTATTTTCATCTCAGATTGGGTCTGGGGCAATTTGTGTCGCTCGTATTTGAAACATTACATGTCTGCCTAGAGATACAGCTGCATGCTTACAGGTGTTTTTCAAGTGCCTTTTCAAAGGTCCTTCAGCAGAGCCCCCCACAGGATTTTATCCTACAACAAATCTGCCTCTTGTTAGTCTAGTTCCCTAAACACCATGCCTTAGCTCTACCCAACAAACACATTATATTTCCTCAATATAACTCATATGATGAAGTTTGATTACACACTTGAAGTGATTAGACACCCTCACATCAGGTTTTGGTGAAAAAAATGAAGCAACAGGATTGTATTTTGAAGTGCCCGTGTATACGTTCTAATTGCACCTTGAAACAAGTACTAAAAAACAAAAAACAGGACATGAGCGCAAGAAAGACAAGAAATAGTGCTGTACCTTGCATGGCCATTAAGGGTGAGCCACCATAGATTTAACCAAGCGGGAGCTGATTGAAATACCGTCAGCGATGACCCCTGGGGTGGCGGGATTAACCCAGCGATCCCCACCCGGGTCTCCTCAGCCTGCAGCTCTGCTGTCTGATCCCTCTCCGATCTGGGAGACCACCATGATCAAGTTTAATACCCCTGGGCTCTCGGGGGCCTGGGGGCATGGTGTGGGGTGGCAGTGAGTGAACTGGCCTTACCACTAGGAGGGTTTTTACCTGGAACTCCCAGCTGTGTAAGTGGACAGCATGTCAAATGGAAGTTATAGAAGAATATAAGTCCCTCTGGATGACTGTGTCTGCCACAAAAATGAACAGTGCCACCTTTGTGAATGGGTTCCTGTACAAGGTGGGGGGCTTCTGTTTTGCCCCTGGCCAACATTGTTCACCTCAGCTGTTCCAGCAAAACAACCAGCTGTACATATGGAAAGTAGAAAGTGCAGTATGTGTTAATGAAGTGTTAGAACTGTGTTTAAAAGGTGCTGGAATAATCGTTTATGGCGTTTTAATTTACAAGTTCTTTCACAGCTGCTGATTTATACATACAGCAGAACTCCTTCCGTCGGCTTCTTCTCATTGTTATTCGACGCTGTCAGGTGTTTACGGCCGGGCCAATCACCACGGCTCACCTGCGTGCGAGGACCGTGGGTGCTGACGCTGATAGCGGCCCCTGGAAGAGGCTTCGGGCGGCCGCCGCTTATCCCGTCGGGGGTGAAAGGTCTTCTGGCGGAGCGGGCCGAGAGCTGTGGCCGTACATGCGCTGCATGCTGAGAGGCACTGCAGAGGAGCTGGCCGTTCAGCCAGACCGCAGCGCTGCACTAAGTCAAGGAGAGGGTCTGAACGCCACAGAGAACAAAGACAGGAAAATAACGTAAGAGCGTTTACTCACACTCGGACAAAAAAAAAAAAGCACTAACAGAAGATTGCTGTTGTGAAAACCAATAAGGATACATCTTACCGGCCAGATAGCAGGAATAACACTGGTAATGTATCACAGTTTAATAAACTGATTGTGAAAGCGAAGGGCAGACAAGGATAAACAGAGGTGCTGATTAGCAGGCACTCTAGAAGGATGGGATATGATTGGGGTGGCTCTGCATGCCTTATTTTCATCTGAGCCTTTTCAGAAAGACAATTTCAAAGCCTTTCCACCTACAGTACCAGTCAAAAGTTTGGACATAACTTTTATTCTTTATTTTTACTGTTATGCTCATTTTAGAATAATAGTAAAGACTTAAAAACTATGAAATAACAAAAATGGAATTATGCAGTGGCCAAAAAAGTGTTAAACAAATCAAAACTTATCGATTTTAGATTCTTCAAAATAGACAAAAAAATATATTTTTTTTTTAATACATTTTTTTTGGAAAGACATTCATACACAGGCATCAACTTCACTATTTTTATTGGCTAAGAAACAAACTTCAAGCATTTAAGCATGTGTTTAGATCAAACAGTTTTTGAATGCATGTTTCCTATTATCTTAATCAGGTGTGTCCAAACTGGTCCAGACTGGTACTGTGTCATGGAGTGACATATGCACACAGAGTACTTCTCGCCTTTCACCCCACACACACACCCATCCCTCCAGCCTCCTGTGCCTGGGGAAGTGTGCTTGGCAAATCCAGGACTTTGATCGCCCCCAATCTGTCAGGTAGTCTTCTCCCGCAGAGACGGACCAGAGGATTTGCATTGTCCATTTCCTGCCCAGTCCACCCTCTACCACCCAGTACCAGTCCTCACAGCCTGGGGACCGGCGATATTGATGCTCTCTGATGGTGGGGAGTAACTGGACATTGGGAGTCCAGTCACAGGCCACGTGTTCATCCGACGCCAGTCTCCACAGCCCCCCGACATCGAAAAGAATTAATGAGAGTAAACCCTGCCTCCGCTCCACTATCGGGATTGAAGAAGCAACTGCAAAAAAAGAAAAACAAGTGAGCACGAAGGAGTCATCAAGAACACAGAGATTAGACCCCCTCAGCTTGGTCCAAGAGAGAGCAGAGCCAATTGGAGCGGTGCAGATCTGCAAGGCCAGGTGCAGCATCAGGGAGTGGGCGATTTAATCACAGGGGGGCTGGATCGGTGCTGTTTATGTTTTCAAAGAAATGAACTTTGGATCGACAGGCACAGTCAATTCTAATACTTCCCTTACAGGGGCCCTATTCATCACAGGCTGGCAGAACGAGTAAATGGCCAAAAAAATGTCAGCAAATATCTACACTTGTTATCGCATGGTCTAAATGGCCAGGAACCACAACAGCAGCTTGCATTGTCTCCTGTTTTGAGTTAGCCTTCGCCCATAGCAATTTTTCACATTATACACATGCAATCTTTTACATTATATGCATGCATACATGGGGCAGCAATGTAACATACTGGTAAGGAGCAGGACTCATTACCAAAAGGTTGCCGGTTTGATTCCCCACAGGGGCACTGCTGCTGTACCCTTGGGCAAGGTACTTAACCCAGAGTTATCTCAGCTAATATAAATGGGTAACATGTAAAAACTGTAACCTATGTAAGTCACCATGGATAAGAGCATCTGCCAAGTGCCAATAATTTAATATAATCTGAACATTGTTATGTGTAACTAAACAATCTGGCAGGCCTTATGTACATAAATGCAGTAGATACACCTTACCAGATTTATTAAGCCTGGTGGTGTCACTGCGGTATGATTTGAACAGGGCAGAAAAGCATATGTCTGCTTCTGTGGTGAGGCATGAGAATACAGAATAACTGTGTTACATAACTTTAATAACAGGATTCACAGTGAAACCGGCTGCACACCACACACTCTAAAAGATACTCTGAAAATTATTTCAAATCCACTCATAATATTCACATATTTATAGAACAGTACAACTGCCAAACCATTTTACTTTTTTGAAAGGTAACCACCAAACCTCACAGAAGAATAACGGTTTCAAATTACATGAGAGATTTTGACATTTTAGAGCTTCGATGTTGTTGCTCCTTTTTACTTTCCAGTGGTCACTATGATGAAAAAAACAGAACTGTTTTAAACTTCAGTCCATAGGAAATAATATTGCTCTTACATTGAACTTGTATGTAGCTGTGATATTACTCTATTTTCCAGGTATTTTCTTGCTTATATTTGTAAAACGTTGTTTAGCGCAAAAAGAAGCTTTAATTTTCAGTTCACTTCAGTTTGAACCTGGTTAATGAAATTTTGAGTGATGCCATCCAAACTTGGCACGTGCCTCATCTTGTACAGGCTAATGCCTGTTTCTTCGTGGCATGCAAAATGTATGTAGCAAACTGTCATATCCTCATGAGGATGACATCTTGAATTTCTCTCAGACCATTAATTTAAATAGTGCACACGTTGGTTAGAGGAAACAAATGTAAGAAAAACTATCAGACGTAAAACAATGCAACAATAAAAATCTATACAGTTGATTTAATTTTTATAGCATCAAGATCACTGCTGATAATCCTAGCAAACACACGCAACTTTCTCAAATCGTTGCTGCAAACATTTTGACAGAATAATAACATAGCTACAACACTACAGGAACGCTGCTGGAACTCCAAGTGTCAGGCAGAGGAAGATTCTTTGTCATACCGAAAGACAGAGCAGCGAAGGAGACCCGCGCTAAATGGGAATCTCTATACGCTGTCATCTCCCATTATATTTCTGTCTAAATCACCTCCATTCAACAGGACGTCTCAGACAAACAGTAATGCATTGTGATAGCTTTGCAGCAAGTTATTAACGCAACGCATCTCTGCAAGGGAGTGGTAATCAGTAGGCCTGTCATTTTTTTATAACAAACTTTATCCGAACTCAGAAGTGCGGACAAACAAACAAAGGGAGAAGAGTCTGGACACGGCTCCCTGCCGGATTCATTTTCCTAACTGGACTGGAAGTGGGGTTTAAATTTTTAGACACGGCTGAATATGCAATTCGTTTCTAGTTCACGGCAGAGGACAATGACCTTGGGACGATGCACTTGCTTGGGAAAGCAAGAGAGAAGCTAACCTTTTTTTGCTTGCACGACTCCCCCGTCCCTGTCGTCACACTGACTGCCCCGCACTGTCAGCAAAGATGCAGATCTGAAGATAGCTGCGAGGGCGGAGAGAGAGAGGCACTTTTATCTCGAGCCCAGACACCCCCTATTGCTTTGAATGGTTAAAAAAAAAAAAAAAAGAAAATGCCTTTTCTGTTTCCCCTGAACGGTCACCGTTTCGGTTTGTTGTGCGTGGGGAGGACAATGCTGCTCACAAAGTTTTAGTTTATTTTTCCACAAGCGTTACGCAGCCGGCTTGAAAAGGCGGCTTTTCGCCGTGCGGGACAATACCGCAGATGAAAGGCGAGGTGTATCATTACACCCACACGACAGACAAGCGATACTCTCTCCACAGAACCCGCCAAACAAAAAAGGGCATAATGATGGGGGACTGTCACAATGTCATTTAAGGGAAGTCATGGAAAATATGATGGCAGAATCCATGAACATTAAAAAAATAGAACATAATCAGAAGTTCGTTTTGACCTACTAAACATCTTAAACCATAAAAATATACTTAATTATAATTGTAATTCACATATATGGCTTTATCACTTTTTTAAAGCGTGCAAGCATTGATATACACATAACTGTGACTCCGGTGGTTAATGAACACCAACCGAGACAGCGCATGATAACAGCCTTGAATTTTTCCGTCACACGTCCTGACTCACCGAGGTGACTGATAATCCTGGGTTGCTTATCGCAATGAGTAGGGTTTCCCCAGCGTCCCGGCCAAATTCCCAGTCTGGCTCGCTGAGCATGGGCATATAATCATAAATACCGGTTACTCAGCCACAGAAATACCTCTCTCCCTACCTCAGCTGGCAAACAGTAAGTGCTCCAAGCCTAAACGACTGTCATGAATAATCCAAAAGGGGGTTAGCATTGGTGGTGACCAACCCTTTCTCTGCAAAGCACTTTATTGTCACAAATATATAGACATAAATAAATAAGCAGTTATTACAATATATTTTACATACAGTATGAACTGTTGTTAATAATGCATTTGTGTGTTGTTGTGTGTACATGTTGTAAAATGTAATGTGGGGGAAACTAGAAGGCAAGTAAACACACAAAGGGAAGTTGAAAACAAGCAACAAGATGTATATGAGACTTGTGTTTCACCATGGGAATGCCACATAAATAAATAAATCTTAATGTCAATAAATCTTATTCATAATTTTAGTTATAACAGCACATTATTTATAATAGCGCATTTACACAATGTAAGTTGTCACCGAGTGCTGAAAACACACCACAGTGCATTTTTCTGAGGAAATTGAGAAAACAGAAAGCCAAGGCCAACTGGGAAAGAATGGAAAATTGTTCACTGACCCTCAGAAAAAACAGTCAAGAAACTCCTGAAAAAGAGTAGAAATGCATAATAACGTGAAAAAGGCATTAGTTCATTGCATTGGTTTAGAGTCTGGGGCAATGTAGTGGACAGGGAATGGTACAGTGGGCTCAGGCAGGCCAAGAGGGGGGACACTTCATCCAACAGAACCAGGGCAGGGATGTCATGAGTTCCTGTGCAGTGGTGGTCAGTGATTCCAGGGGCAGGCAATCCCAGCCAAGGAGGTCCAGAGAGTTTTTCCTTTTTATATGATGTTAATTACATCATGTCAGTTATTACATTGAATGAATGTGGGTGACCATATGCACAGGCAACACAGCTCTTTAAATGGCTGACCACATTAATTAGCAATCCAATGATGTAATAAAAACATCTGATGGAAAAAACAAACACCACCAGTACTCTTTAGGGTTGCCTACCTCTGTATCTACTGTCTCCCATTTCCATGTATTAAGCTAAAGTAGTAGTTTCACTGCAGCCTTTTTTATTGCAAGCCTGGTCCATGCATCCTGAATTAAGTAACCCAGCCAACACACACATCACTGTAAACTCAACAATACCAGTTGAATATAGTGACCAGACTGAAACAAAATTCATTCATTTTATATGCATGCAAAGGTTTAGCCTACATTTCAGAATGTGCTATGGCTGTCATTGGTGAATTTCAGTTTTGTCATGTTACAGTTTAAAGAGCATATTATGAAAAGGCTGGACATATAAATGAATTAATGAGTAATGTAATGCCATTACACAATTTATCCAAGCAATCCTCAGGATAGGAGTACACTACTGGAGATCATAGCTCAAGATTATGGAAAATTAACTTGCTTAACATAAACACCTCAACAGAAACATTTTGGAGAATACTTCCCCACATTGTCCCTTAACAAGCCTTGTGTAAGGTCATTGTTAGGGTTTTAGGAAAAGAGAAGAGCTCCTTGAAACCAGCGTAGGACAACTGTGTGAAATATGAGCTGTGTGGGACAGCAATCAGCTCATCTGCTAAAGCCTCACTCCTTCCTGCAGGCATTGTATCACTGTTTAGGGTAAGCTAATCGGAGCTGCATGCTGGTGGAATGCAGGACTCAGCTTTAGCTGGATTCTCATCATGACCAGCTCTACCAGGATCTAACAGACACAACACAAGGCACTAATTCAGACGCACCCTGGGATCTTATTAGGTAAAAAAAAACAAAGCCAGTGAAACTGACAGTTTGAGCAGAGCAAGTATTTTGTCTGCCTTATCTTGAACTGTGTGCTTGGTAGGGCTAACTCAGTGCTTTCCCAGGATTATATTCTGAAAATGTAACAGAACTCTATTAACCCCAAACAGTATTGCAAGTGTTCATCATTATCAGACAACATTTGGAAGTGCTTTATCAGCACAAAACAAGCCCTCAAAAAGGGTACTAATAATTAACACCTGTCAGTAAAAACACCTTAATTTATTATGGTCTGTATTCTATATGAATAACATATATAAGATGAACAATAATATGTGTGTAATTGTGTTATTTCATAGTTATGATGTCTTTACTATTATTCTAAAATGTAGAAAACAGTAAAAATAAAAACCATTCTATTAGTAGGCTTGTCCAAACTTTTGACTGGTACTAGGGACTTGTTTTGTTTTTACATAGGATATTTGGTGAAAGCGCATGACAGCAAATTGTGGTGATTCTACAGGTGTACTAAAACAGTAATAAACAACACAGATTTTTACATCACAGACAATGACCCTGCTATTTTTCTAAAGTCATGTGTTTGTGACCGACGTCATTGTTTGGAATAATGTGGTGGTGGCCAATGTCACTGTTTGGACTAATGTGGTTGTGACTGATGTCATCCTTTTGGACTCTTGGTTTAGAGTCATGTGTTTGTGACCAATATCACTGTTTGGAGTAATGTGGTGACGAGTGTCATTGTTTGGAGTACTGTGTTTGTCATCCTTTTGGAGTCCTGATCGTGTCCTGTGTTTGCGACCGGTGTCGTTGCTTGGAGTGGAGTGTTTTGTGAGCATCGCCCTCGTCTGAGCCATGCCGCAGCATCGCCACGGAGACGGAGACGCGCGAGGGCAGTGTTTGCAGTCAGAGTCAGGAGAGGGCTCGCACTCGAGGACAGATGGGGCCTCCGTTTCGCAGCCCTCTGCTCCGCCATGCTCCGCTCTCACTTAGCTGTTGTCAATGCATAATTCAGCGTTAATAGCATGTTTAATAGCTCCTTATTATGCATTCACTGAACACGTTTAATTAAAGGTGAAGCAGAAAGATATCTGCTAATGACTCATTTTCGGGGGGCTGGGCGTGGGTTGTAGTCTTTGTGTTGTGCCTTGTGCCAAGTCACCAAATCTTTCACAAAGCATTGTCACCTCTAAAGCTGTGGCTTCTCTTTAGCATAATTCAAGCAGTATGTGCAGATTGAGTTAGAGTGTATGAGATTAAGTTAGGTTCATTTTTTTTGGAAAAAAAGAGGAACCAGTGAAACTTGCAGTGGAAGTTTTCAGTAGATTTTGCAGTATGTTCTAACAGTTAAGAAACCTTTACCGGAGCCAGCTGTGACAAAGACCTAGATAGCTAGATCATCCAATTCAGAATGTGATCCCACAACCCCCATATGAAGAGTCCTCTGGCCTGACACTGCCAAATTTAAAAGTCTGCATGTCTCCGTGTGTATGAGTATGAATGTGGGCTGTTGTAAGTGAGTTCTTTAATGTGTGCCAGTGTGTGTGTGTAAGTGACTCCTTACCTGTGTGTGCGTAGGATTGTCTGTCTGCCTGTCTGTCTGTATGAGATGGAGGATTATTGGGCCCGGCTCAATGTAAAATAACACTCTGTATCTTCCTCTCTGCCCACATCCAAACACTGCTATCAGTGCAGCCTGCTTCCCACTCCCACTCGTTGGCACAGCAAACCTTGCCGCTCACAGGTTAGAAAGCAGGCTACCCTGAGCCTGAGGATTCAGCTGTGCTTCTTCTCCCCCAACATCCCCCCGTCCCCCCCCCGCCCCCGCCCCACCCCCCACTCCCAGGTAGTTAAGTGGTTGGAGAGTTCTTGACTACAAGCGGCGGAAGACAATAGGCTGAAGAAACTCAATTGCCGAGAGCGCAGCCGATGCCCTGAGAGCTCATGGGCTGATAAGACTTTAACGAGGAACTTCGTGGAAGAGTGTGCAATTACATTAGCCAGCTTTAATGGATGAATTGTGATTACACCTTAAGGAGGGTGCGTGGGTAGGCACCGTTCACTCCCGCTGAAATCAGAGGTGAGAGTAAGTGGGCTCAACAGAACCGGGAGGTGTTGTGGTACGTCTTCGCCCGTTCCTTCCTTTTTTTTCCGCGTGGCCTACATCGTTTGACACGGAAAACTAAAATAAAACTGGAACTCCCTCTTCTAATTGTGCGAGTGCGCGGGATTCAAATCCTCAACAAAGCCCCTCTCCCAGAGCCTGAGACCCACAGCGGAAGGATAATGCCCTGAAATAAACTGCCTCACTGCCTTTGACTCTCTGCCATGGTGGCATTTCGTTCCATTGCTGAGTTACCAGCACCAAGCTCGGAGGCCGAACGCCCAGAAGAAGAGAAGATAACAGCCACATGTGACCCTCCAGACCTGTGTCCGATACAAATGCCAGCTCGGTCTCAACCAATTTGCACCCATTTCCAGGAACCAAAAATTCATACCTATCCTCCAAGGAAATTAATGAGTCTAGCCTTCACCACAGTGGTTTATCTAAATGGTGATATTCATATACTGCAGCTGAAATTCACCTTAGTGATTAAACCCTATTTATTAAAATACTGAAAACTATGTGGACAGCTGGCTAGGCATCAGTGCATTTTTCCTCTTCTAGCCTGTGAGAATAGTTATGTTGGATGGTTTCTCTGGTTAATACAAATATATTATACTAATGCATTTAATACTCATACTAATGCAGTCTGCCTCATGTTAATTGTTAATGATGTTAACGTCGATCATACAGTAGACTCAGTTTGACAGTGTAATCACTGTTGCATTCTTTCTCACATTTGTGACAGCTTCACGGGCTATTTTTATGGTGGCACATCTCCAAAGAGGCAGGCGTCTTGTGGAAAAAAGCACACTGATATGGATACATGGGCTGTAGGCATCCTGCGTTGGGCTGTCCACGCAGTGAAATGGTGCAGTCTCTGCAGTCTGTGTGACAGTAATAATGAGATTCAGACAGCACGACTTTGAACAATAGGGACCTGTGCTGAATAAGCTGTCCATTCC
Organism: Megalops atlanticus; assembly: GCA_019176425.1. Taxonomy (NCBI): domain Eukaryota; kingdom Metazoa; phylum Chordata; class Actinopteri; order Elopiformes; family Megalopidae; genus Megalops; species Megalops atlanticus. The sequence continues at coordinate 18,315,424 of CM032896.1, forward strand.
AGCAGACTTGGAGCAGGTACAGGCAGCTGAGGTAGAAACACAGTGCAGTAAACCTTGGTTGTCTTCAGTAGCTCCTTCTGTGTTTTTGTGTGCTGTTGTCTGTGTGTGCGTGTGTGTGTGTGTGTGTGTGCGAGTGTGTGTGTGTGTATATGTGTGTGTAGCCCCTTCACTCCACACACACACACACACACACACACACACACACACACACACACACACACACACACACACACACACACACACACACACTTGTGTGCTCTCTGGTCTCCTATTTCAACATAGTTCTCTCCAGCACAGTATGTTCCCCGTCTCTCTCTGTCTGCTTCTCCCCGCTCTCTCTGCAAAAATCAATGCCCCATCATTGCCTGCTACATGTACACATGCAGCAGAGAAATCCGCTCCCCTGCTAAGCCAATTACCAGCTGCACTGGGGGTGAGGGATTATTATTGTCATCATTATTATTGTTATTGTTCAGATTATGTGACTGGTTCAATTTTTTTTTCTGTGCAAGGGTATCTGAGGCAAATTACTGGGAACGTCCAAATCCTTAAACAGACAATCTGCTCCAACTGCAAAACAGGAGCAGTGGATTGAGCCTCCTGCACACCCTCGCCTCATAAACAGAGCGAGAGAGACGGCAGCGCGGCTCAGAGCATGACATCACCGCCACCGAAATTAGGGAGCAGGATCAGGTGGGTTTCATCATGGTGTCATGGTGGCAGGGCACCGGTCTGCAGGGCAACAGAGCAGAGCCTGACGAATACAGTCAATTCTGCATCTCATAATTACATCCCAAGTATGCAGCTGGCCCCCATTTAAATCCCCCTGACCTTATGTCCTCCTGTTATGTGCATACTGTGATTAAGTGCATAATGTCTCAACAGTCCCAAGCACATGCAATTATGAGAGTTTGACTGCATGTAAATAGTGTCCAGTGGTGCATGGTGGAGACACATAGCTGGACGCCTTGCTGTCCACACTGTCTCCTCCCCTCCTTCCCCCGGCAAACGTTAATCGAAGCCTTCAAAGTCAGTCCATCTGGAAAAAAAACCAGATCTAACATCCGCCTCACCGAAAAACTGGTATAAACCTGCACCAATCAAGCGATTCACTGCGCCTTCACATGCTGGTCCAGAGAAGAGGCTCTTTCCTGTCTCTCCTTCCTTCCAATTAGCGACAGCCCCCTTTAGGCATCTGGGGTTTCCATAGCGACCCCGCTCGGCAGTCGATTCTGGATGCGCCGTCGCCATGGCGACCCGGAAGGGAGGCCGAACCACAACCCCCCCCCCACCGCGCACACACACACCCCCACCCCCACCCCCATCCCCATCCCCAGGTCGGTGTTCTGTCTGTGCAATCCGGGTTCTCCCTCGCTCGCTATGGAGAGACGAGGGCTTGCTGTTTCATGACACAGCCTAGAAGGTCAGTCTCCAGCCTTGGTCGAGACTCAGGGCCAACAGGAGGAGCCCTCATTTACCGAACCGCTCCGTCCTTCTCTCTGGCTCAATTAAGCGAAGGAACGCCTTTTCAAAATATCCCACTTACATTTTACTTGTTACCATTTACTCTTTCTGGAACGAAGTTCATCTGTGTAGCTGAGAGACACCACTGTTTTCTCTGCTCCATTAATTAGCATTGAAAGTCAACACACACAACACACAAACACACAGTAATGCAATGCACAATACTAACTATCTTCTGCAAGTGATGGAAACTGCATTTGATCTTCTAAATATGCAATATGCAAAAACACCAATCCTGACCATCTTCCCCAAGGTTTAGAATGGAATAGAGGTCTGTGTTAAAAATGCAAAAGCAATCCATTTCAAGACATGATTGAGCTGTATAGCTCTAGAATCATACTTAACATTCCCTCTCAGGGTTCCCTCTCATTACCCTTAATAGGAGATCATGGGAAACCTGACCATGTTACACATTAATATATGGACAGAAAGAATCCTCATGCTCTTTATGGGCCTTAATCCAGATCCTGGATTGTGAGTGTTTTTGAAAAAAAGTCATAAAGGGAAACTCTGACAGATGTCTCGCTCGCCCTGCAATTTATTCTTCCCACGATCAGATCAAATAAGGGAATAAGTCTCCCCCTTAATCAGGTAGACAACAGTGAGGAAAAAAAGAGGGAACAGAAGGATTTGGTTTGGCCCTGGGGCAGTGACTATTCATATTGCGCTGGAATGAGAATGAATCCCAGCGCTGAGATTATGATTATTTTTCCCATATGAAAAATCGCCGCAGCCGAGAAACCGAGAGGAGAGGAGAAGAGAGAAGAGGAGAGAGAGAGGGGGAGGGGAGGGGAGGGAGAAACAGTGTATGCTTGAATAAACGGTGTTATGTAGCTCTTATTATTTTTTTTCTACAGACTGAACGAGTAGTTTATGGGCTGTTGCTTGAAACAAGAAAAAAACAGGTTGGTGTCCACTGAGGAGATGCAACTCAATACATTCACACTCAATACTACAGACATTGTAGTCTTTTCCTCCTTTTGACAAACCACAAGCCCAAAAGCCAGCCCTGCCCACCCCTCCCGAAAAGCACAGGCTTGTTTTTGTTTGTTTGTTTTTGTGACTCCATGACACAATCAAGGATTTCACACATAGCGATATGACAGTTTACCATGAGATTAAACAGACAGCCAAAATGAGAGACCAAACAGGATATGGGAAAAAAAAATCTGTGTGAGAGACACTGTTAGGCAACGAGGGTTGCCAGAATGGGGGATTTTTTTTTATCAACAACATGGAGGTTTGTTATAAATCTGTGGGGGAATTTTCAGGGGGAAAAATTGCAAAAATCTTTTAAAATACATTGGAAAGGCTGTTACAGTTTGCATGAGTTAGACTGCTCACATGGCATCTTCCTATACACAGTCCTTGAGCGCAACAAATGAGGCTGAAGTGTTGTTTCCATTCACAAGAGCGTGTGGCTGACCGGAATGACCTTCGCCGAATAATATATACAGACTTCGCAGTTCATCACGGGCGGGGAATGAGGAAATCTGACCCCATTGAAAGGGTGTTGCGATAAGCCCCCTTCGAGTGGAAAGTTCTTATCAGGTAAAGTGGGTTTTCACAGGCAGCCTGCTTCCTGGCAGGGAGGAGGAGAAATGAGGAGATCCTTCGTCGAACTAGAGGCTCCAGGGCGTGGTATACAGACCAGAGAATCTCTGAGGATTATGGGACAATAAAATAGGCCATCCCAGCTAATGCCCGAGAGGCAAGAAATTCACCTCAGCCCAAGTTCAGCCGAGCCTGAGGTGTTTCAAGGCCCCTGGAAAGATGCAGAAGAGATCTGGTGTGAACCTGTTCAGCTTCGAACCCAGGATCAACCTTACTTTGGGGGTGTGGGGGAAAGGGGGTGTAGACAGTCTGACATGACAAAAGTCACATGAAAATTCCCTGATAAGAAATTTGAATGTTCTCATTGTATGCATTTCCCCACTCTCCATCCAATTTGCCATAGCTAACTGCATTACAAACCTTTGCACTTATAAAGGACCAAAGAGAGGTGACTGCAATCCTGTGACGCAGTTGAATACAGCCAGTGGCTGTTTTTCTGCAAGCACAGTGCACCACAGCAGGGCTGATGCCAATTGGAGGATGGGCATATCCATACCGACTTCTCAGGGGTCTCACAGGGTGTTAGAGGGCACCACATTGGAGAAACAAAGAATCCCTGGCTGAGCTACCTACCTCTACTCCCAATCTGCTATGGGCTCCTGGTCACCATCCACAGATGACACACATGGTTTTGAACCCAGTTTCAATATTTCACATTCCGATTGTGCATGTCATTGGTTGAACAACAAAAAAACAGAACTAAGCTATGTTATGATACTGTTAGACCCAATAAAGTCAAATGAGTTTTGCAGTTCACACCCCCTTTTTAAGAGTTCAGGATATTCTCAAAAGATTTCACGAACACTACCTTCATTTTTTAAACCTGGAAAACATATGCGTTAAATGTCTAAACCAGCAAATCCAGTCTGCATTGGATTAATGTATTATTGCATCATTCATTTTATTTTATTTGCTACTATGCAGCTAATATTAATACAGTACTCTAGTGATCTTAAGGTACTTAATGTTACTACATTTTACATGCCACCGTAGTAGACAATAAAGCCATGTATCAATTGAGCAGCTGGAAACCGTTATTACAAATGAGTAGGGATAATGTTTAATGTTTATTTTATGCAACTTGCTTTAGCTTCTAGGCTAACTATATAAATGAGCGCATTAATTAATATGAGTTTAGCTAATGAATTTAGCAAGCAAACTAGGTGCAGACGACTAACACTGTGTCTGAAGAAGAGCCACAGAGGCAGCTTGTTGAAAAATCTGCCAGCTCCCTTGAGGGTCTGCAAACATGCACAGACTAATTCTTTTGTGAAAGTCCAATCAGAACAAAGTGTTACAATTTCCTGGCATGTAATCTTTGTCATTCAAGGTTCATATGGTTACACTACTTCCTGTTTTCATTTGCATATAGAAGTAGTATCATTAGTGCTGACCATGCAATGATCACAAAAGCGTTTGAAACCCACCCTGATGGTTTGCTCCACGCTGTCTCCATGGACATGTCCCTTTCTGCTCCACCAGCCTCTTAAGTGCAATCTAAGGGGCAGAGGAAGTGGTGGTTATCACCAGGTGACTTATTCATTGCATGGCTGTGCACACAGCTATCCCGGGTTTTCCAGGTGTCCATACAAAAAGCTGCCATTTTCCACAAATGGGTATTTTCTCTGTAAGTCACTGTAATCCCCTTTACACAGTATCTTCAGACTTACCATTCCCCTTCCCAGCAATGCTTTTCCATCCAAAACTTTATGATCGTACTTTCCAATATGAAAACTGACACAATATTCTGTGTTTAATAAAGTGATGGAGAAAATGACACATTTTCAAAAAATTGGAAACAATATGAGTAAGATTGTTTTATTGCCAGATTAATTGCCAAGGCATGCTTTGGCTACTTCTGAGATGCTTGTTCATAGAAGACATTTCTGTCCAAATAAAGCTCAGCGTAGCTGTGCCAGGTGTGTATGGTGAGTGTGTGCGTGTGTTGCATGTGTGCGTGTGTTGTGTATGTGTGTGTATATATGATGTACAGTGTGTGTCTGTGTTAGCACTGCGCCCCGGGCGCGCTGGGCACCCTGCCCCTCCCCGCGGGCGTGTTTGCGAGCTCGCCCCGGTGCTGCTGTCCGTGTGGGCAGACTGCGCGCCATCTGTGCGGGCGCGAGGTAAGCACGTTGCCGACCGGACACGTGCGACCGGGCCTGTCTAAGCAGCATGAAGAGCGCGGCGTCCCTGTGGAAGCGCGGTAACATCTGCTGGGATACACACACACACACACACACACACACACACACACACACACACACACCATGTACACACAACCATACATACACAAACACTCACTCATGCACACACACGCACATGCACACAGTGGGCTTGCTTACCCATGCCCCACTGCTCTACTTTCCCTTCTCTAACAGAGGACAGCAGAGACAGACAGAGAGCGGCAAAGAGGAACGGAGGCAGGGGAGAAGAAAGGTGGTAAATTAGAGAGGGGGCGTGTGTCGCCCCCTCACTGCGCCTGACCCGCGGGGCGAATCTGGGCGAATCCAGGGTCCAGCGCAGACAATCGCCACACTGCCTCCCTCCCTCCCTCCCTCGATCCCCCCCTCTCTTCTCTCATCCCCCTGCCTAAGCCGCCCATCATCTGAGCCTGCTAACAGAGGGTTTAACGCTGTTGTGAGGAATCTACTCCCACACACATGCTCAGCCAGATACATATTCTGTTTGTTTCTCTGTCCTATACCAGCTTCCCCCCGCTATCAGCCCGACACCCACACGCCTCAGACAGAGCCCACTGCAGAGCAGCACTCCAAAACGCATGTACTCCGTCCCACACAGTGCACGCACACACGCGCCCCCGCACCCCCTTGCTTACACGCCTGTGTCCCGCACACAGACACGCATGCACGTGCATGCAATCACATGCACGCCACACATTGCATGCACAGACCCTGCAGTGTCACATGAATGCTATTTGTAACTGCACGCACGCCACACACTTGCACACATTACACAGGTGCGCAGAAAGGCACACGCAAACAAGCATGCAGAACCGTGCACACATATACAGACATGCACCCTCAATATGCATACAGTTTCTTACTCTTCTGATTGGCATATTTTTCCAGAACGCCCTGCTGTAATTACCTTGAAATCCAGCTTTCAGTATCTAAATCTGCGCTTTTGCATTTTTTTGGCTTCCCTTGTTATTGACTGAAACCCATTAGCCCTGAGAAAACTGTGATGCCAGTGTACGTATGAGGGAATCGTTATATAATAGACATTCTGCTGCCAGTACCATCCAGTAAAAGACTGGGCTGCAAAACTTTTCGATAATCAGTTCAAAAGTTCAAATTTGTGTGTGACACATACATCTTTTTTTCTACAAACTAACCTACTCTGATGCAACACACTAAACTCAATGTGGGAAAGGTGCATGTCCTAAATGTTCTGTAACCCAGACACACTGCTGTATTTTTTACTGCAGTAGTACAGTCCCCTCCTCAGTGATGCGGCTCAGGGGAAGTGAATTATGGTCTTTAAGTGGAGGAAATAGAGTAAATATGAAATTCTAGGAAATACATTTTAGGAACCTACAACTATTACTGGGCATGATTGCAAGTGTGTTTGCGTGAGTGTGTGCGGGAAAGGGTTTTTTTTTAGAGAATTAGCTTTATTTATCATTCAGACATGACAGTCTTGTCCTATTGTTTATCTAAAAGCTAGTGCTGATGCAGTTTGTTAAGTGAGGTGGAAATCACCTTTATCCTACTGAGACACGCTCTTATAAACAGGATTTTATCCCACTGAAACACAATCTAACAAAAAAGATAGATGTACGGTCTAATAACTGGGATCTTGTTCTACTGAAACAGCCTAAAACACAAGAACTTATTCTACTGATAGTCTTACAGAAAGGAACTTATTCTACTGAAACAAAGTCTAATAAAAAGGAACTTATTCTACTGAAACAGTCTAATATAAAGGAACTTATTCTACTGAAACACAGTCTTGTAAAAAGGAACTTATTATACTAAACCAGTCTAATAAAAAGGAACTTATTCTGCTCAAACACAGCCTCATTAAAAGGAACTTTTGACTCAAGCACTGCCTAAAACACCAGGCTTTATCCTACTGAAACATAATCTAATAAACAGGAACTTGTTCTACTGACACAGTATAAATGGAACTGGAAGACACTTCAATACGCAGGCCTTTGTCCTGCTGAAACACAGTTGAATAATCAGCACTGAAGCACAGTCAAATAGAAACGACCCCTGAGCATAATCAGCCTCACATTCAGCGTTATCAATCAGAGACAGCAGGAAGCCACCCCCAGTTGTCACTCTTCTGTCCTGTTTTTATTATCGAGCCATAATAACCCAAGCCAAACAGGAGCTGAGTCCAGCCTTGCTTTTCTATTGTAGTATCCAGGCTGTAATCTGAGCATTTATTGATACTTAAGTAAAAATGTATGTATGGAAAAAAATGTATAAACTGTATAAAAGTATGTTTATACAGTTCTGATGATGCCCCAAGCAGTGCTTTGACAAATTAGTAGTATGCAGTTGCCAGATTAATTAATTAGAGTTTTACAGTTTACAGACACCTGTGCTTTCTGCGATAAAAGTACAGTTAGAGTAGCTATCTGTTGCTAGATTTGTGGCACATGGCCAGGGAGCTCACAATGAACTTTTGATAAGAGCAAGCAGACGTTACAAGGGAATTTGGACAATCTTTTGATTCCACTGCTAGCAACACTTCATAGAGCATTAGCCAAAGCCACCAGTGACACTTCCTCCTTTGTCACAGAGCTCACCCAATCACCAGCAACCTGTGAGATCATACTGAAGGCAGCAGCACAACAAATGTAGTCCTCCAATACACTCGCACGTCAAGCTAGGACTATTTTTCACCCTACAAATCCCACAGTGCACCAGGAGACAATGTATAGAAGAAGACCCATCTCCCTTACATCATCTGAGCAACTCATAGGTGCCTGGCAATTTGCAGTGTGTTAGCAGAACCCTGGCTGTCAAAACCCATCCTGCTCTGGCAGATTGAACCCATTTGTGTTCAATCACTACAAACCTCCAGTCAGTCAGTGAATGACACAGCTCAGACTTGAGCCCAGGTCGGCTGCAGGACTCCATCTATAACCTGAACAAGCGCTTTAGCTGACAGAGCCACTCAGGAGCCCCCACATTTCTTTCTTCCATACCTCTCTGAGGCTGATATGGTGCAATGTCACAATGTAGTTTATTGAGCCCACCCCTGACCTGCCTGTATACAGGCTGACACCAAGCAGTCAGCGTGACCAGTATTTCACAGTTAGTTCTAACATGGCAACCTAAAAAAACAGTGGCAGAAATTAACTGGTTCCACGAGAACTGAGCCTCATTCAGTTGGAACAGTGGGAGCAGGGCATATCGAAGCCAGGGACACCTAGATCTCGTTGCTCAGAATTGTTCTGGCCCAGGGGTCTTTGCTGCGTGTTGCCCTGGCAACCCTCGGGCCAGGGCGAGGCAAGCAAGGAGAGAGAATATCAATGCCAAAAAGGAGGGCAGAGTGTGGAGCAGTGCTCAGAGCAGAGCACACAGAGCATTGGTCCTGGAACTAATGGGTTAAAGGGCTGGGTGGGGACAGAGGACCTGCCCTCATTTGGAAAAGCAAAACAGGGCTCCTCAAAAATGGTGTCTGTTTTGTCACAAACACTGGTAACAGTAAAGGAGAGAAGTACTTTCTGTGACGCAGAGATGAACAGCACAAGATCAGCAGCTGGAGCACTGTGCCACTCCACCAGAATGACATCACAGCGCACTCAGATATATATAAATACACACATATATATTCACATATACGCACACACATATGGGTAGCTATATGTATAGCTTAATGCAGCTGACAGAAACATTGCAAGTGAGAGGTCTTTTTTAGGCCTGTAAATATTTGATGCGGGTTCAGAGTTACACGCGGTTGCCTTCCCTTATCTCTGGTTATATAACCCCTTAGGCAGAAAAATGGGAGGTCCTGAATCTTTAATGTTACATCAGAGGTGTCCCGCTCCTGAGCCTCGTGAGTCCGTCTTTCGCTTAAAAATCACTACTGGCCTCACCTTCGTAATCCTCCACCCCCCGAAACACAGCGGCCGGCCCGGTTGGGGAGCGCAGGTGACATCAGCGGATGGACGGGGCGTACAGTGCGCCTTCCAGCTCCCTCTGTCCCGCGGCTACCCAGCATGCCCAGGGGCGCTCTCGGGTTTCAGCTGCTCCATCTCGGGCCTCGTCATCTGCTGCCACTTCGGCTCAAGCATCAATCCCGCGAACAGCGCCGGGAAAAGACAGCCGCGTTCTCCCGCGCTGTGTCCCTCCAGTGCCGTTTTCATCAAGCAATCCCGCTACCTGGAAAAGACAGCAGCCAATCAAAATGTTTAAATATGCATGGAGAGGGTGATTCTGGGAAGGGAAGTACTGAATGGCCTTGCCCTGTTACCCCTTCTCATCTTAGTCTCTGTCCATCCACAGTGTTAGCATATTCACTCTGTTTCTGGTTGTTTCTTTATTGGAACAAAATTTTGGAACAGGCAATAATGGTAAAAAGCAAATCCAAACAGTCGATGATACAAGAAAAACTACATATTATCGGCTGAGTTCTACCAACTAGCCAGTGGTTAATCAGTCTTTCAGAGACTGTCTCCGCCACCACACAGACACTCCACTAAGACTTCTTCCCCCATCAAAGACCAGACTCCTCGCAATCAAGTCCACCTAAACTGACTCAACTCTGTTGCCCATACACACTGACACACACCCATACACCTGATGAGTGAGGAACACACACACACACACACAATCTTTCTCAGTCGGTACAGTCCAATTGAGTTCCCATTGTAGGCTTGCATTTCTTGTATGTTGTGTCCTCTCATTACTGAATATTTGTTCAGCCTCTTCTTTGTGTAAAAGAAACTGATAATAAAAACTGTGTATGCGTATGTGTGTGTATATGTGTTTGTAGGTGTGTGTATGTATGCTTAGCTTTCGAGATTATTATACTGTGAATCATTTCCACCACCTATGAGGAGGCCCACGGAAGACGTCTGACAGCTGCAGCTCTGTCAGAAGACAGCAGCTCTTTCGCGTGTCGTTACAGCCCCGGCGAGTTTGAAACTCATCACTTATTTTCGCAGCCACTCAGAAACAGCGGGGAGAACTCCACTGTGTTCAGAGCCGTGCGCCAGCAGACGGACTGACTGGACTGGCAGCTTTGCTAACGCCGCAGAGAACACCTAAAACGCTCCCTAATAAGTCAGCCGAGGGGCCTATGGCCGCCACCAGCACAACAAGCTTATGCAGCGAATCAGGGGAGATGGACGTGACCCTGTAAACTTTACGAACGTTACAAGTCTTTACAAACCAAAAACCCCTAAAATGGAGCGCTGTTTCAATCTACAATTTTGCACACATACACTCTGAATGTGGACCATTTGCACACACACAGGAATTACCATAGAAACGGCACTTCTCTGGCAGGATAGTATATGCCTATCCCATGAAGCACTTGGCTTTGATGCGTGACAGTCGATAGGTGGATTCTGATTACGACCTCTTGGCTCGGCTCAGTCCCAGGAAGAATGACGCAGCTCCTGCGCGGTGTCGGACCCTAACATCCGATACAGAGAAAACGGCACTCTCGCTTGCCTCCTTGTCTGTCTGATCCGGTCCCAGCTAACAATTATGCAACAGGCCCAGATAAATTACATATAAGTAAGTGAGGCAGTCTTGCTTAAAAGTGCAATTATAAGATTGCCCTGCTTAATCACGGGGACAGTAATTCATTTTCCGAGAGGATGAGCAAGCGCAGTCAGTGCGATTCCGGTGACAGAACTGACAGTTCCCGCCGACCGCTTTGTAAGCCTCACCTCGGGCGATGCTGAGCGCGCAACAACAGAGTGCTGCAGCAGCCGCCCTGACCTCTGACCTCTGACCTCTGCCCTGTCTTGCGCGCTGACTGAGGCACTGTGACAGGGAAGGTACATTAACATCACGTCGCACTACAGGATTGCCAGTGCTGCCTTGAGGAAGCCTGGGAAATGCTTTACTGCTGAGTGAACAGAATGCGTTTCCAGGGACTGGTCCCAGTTTCTGGTTTCAGTTATGTCATAAAAAACAAAAAAAAAAACAGAAAAGCACAATCTGGTCTCAGCACTTCCTGGAATCAGATAGTCAGGTCAGGTTTTGACCTAGAGCATTGTGTTGCAGGTACAATATGATTTGCCTTGTACAGAATGTAAGGTGATGTATCTGTGCGCACAAAGGGAATGGTCCACCGTGCTGGGAAGCTATTAAACTGGTAATAAACAATATATATGCAAGCAAATCTGAGGTTCACTGGCTCTGTGGTCTCCCTTTTGAGACCCAGAAAGATGAGCATGCGTATGAGCAGCAACTGTGACAGTAACTAAACCGGGTTATGATGACAAACCAGCATCTGATCAGAAGTGTGAGAACACAGTAAAATGGAGGATTAAAACCCATGAAATCAACAGGAACAACAAACCTGTTGGGGAAAAAAAGTAAAGACAGAAGAGTTACTCAGTCCCTCTTAACAATGGGTTTTGCTAGCTGTGGATGGATAGTTTTAGGACTTTTTTTAAGGCTGGAGAGTGATAACAGCCGACAGGATGGGAAGCAGGAACGAAGTGCCTGACCTTTACGCCCCCCCCCCTCGGAAACGCCCACACGCGCCCGCCCCCGCTGGCGGTGACTCAGTTTGGCAGCTCCTCTCTTCCTCCATTTCGGCCTCGGCGCTGCTCCGGTGTCCTTGCGGCCCCTGCGAACTGGAACCGAGCGATTAGCCGACGCAGATGTGGCGCTGACACGATGGCCACCGCCGTGGTGACAGGGGTGTGGGGGGGGTTGGTGGTTGCCAGGGGCACCGGAAATGTCAGCCATTTAAGGAGGACGCCCATCTATTGTACAGTTGAGATAGGCCTCTTAAACACTGTGCACGCATCCCCCATACTCTCACCTGACATACTTCAACAGAATCAATGGATCTTCACGATTGCCTACCACATACGCCCAACACGGTTACAAAATAGTGACCCACATACAGCATGCTACACAGCTCCATACTTTGTCATGAATATGACCCACTTTAGTTTACAACAACTTCCCTCTTGGTTAAAAATGCACCTCTCCGCCCCTACCCAACATCAGAGCGCGCCCCCATTCTCCTCCTCTTCCAAAAAAAACGCGTCCCCCGCAACCTGCGTCTCATTCCCTGAGCCCCGTGGTGAGTCACAGGCGAAGGCGGGGCGGCTCAGGAGAGGCTCGGCGTCGAGTGGTTGAACCGGTGCGAAGTTAAACCAACACCGTTATGCCGTCACTGCAGTTTTAGCAGCGTTGCCGTGAAATAAGTTCTCAAACGCTCTCCGTTCGACTTGCGAGAGCACGGTTCGGCTTCCCTGTCCTCACAATAAATGATCTATCATCTGTTCAGCCATGGGAGGAGGGGAGCACAGTGCCTTTCTGTAGCCGCCTGAGCCTCTGTTTTAGTAGCTTGGGGAGGGTGTTGGGGACCATGAGGAGAGAAACATGGGGGGTCTCTGTTCTGAGGAGGGGTAGGGTAGGTGATAGGGACCATTCCATTCTAGGGAGTGAACTGAAAATCACCCATTGTTTTCTGTGAAGATTTTTTTAATTCATGAATTGAATTTCTGTTGGTTTCTTGAATTGACAGGAGAGAAATTAAACTCTTGTTGGTGGTGTGTTGGGGGGTGGACATCGTGATGCAGTAGGAGGCACTATGTATGACAGAGAAAAATGAACTGAGAGAGAGTGGGAAAGACAGACAGAAAGAAAGACATAGCAATAGACAGGGAATGAGAAAGAGAGAGACAGAGAGTCAGAGTTGACATTATATAACATATGTTTCTGCCCTAACAGAACAGGTGCCACTACATAAGTCCCATCATGCTTATGAAGCCAGTCTGAATCTCTGAAAGACACAGAAGACAGAAAGAGAGAGGTAGAGGTGGTGGGAGAAAGAAAGAGACAGACAGGATGGCTGAGGGTACAAGAGAAACACCAGAGAGATAAAGGGGAAACGGGGGAAAGTAAATGAAATAAAGAGAGGTAAAGGTGCAGGGGGGGGAGGGAGGCAGGGAGAAGCAGGAGAGAGAAAGAGGGAGGGAGGGAGGGAGGGAGCAGGGGAAAAGGAGGGGAGTAATGAAGAAAGAGAGACGACACCAGAGAGAGGGACAGGTTGCGGGAGTTTGTGAGGAGGCGGCAACAGCCGCAGCTTATCACCACTAAGACAACAACAAGGGAGGAGAGAGGGCCGCACTCTCGCTAGGCAATGCCTTACAGCTGACCTTGCACGCAGTGCCACGATGCAAGCTGCTTCCTGGCTGTCGCCACCGTACGCTTGACCCAGTCTGCGCCGGGCAGGGGGGGACGTGCGAACGCGGCGGTCATATTGAGCAACGGGGGGGAGACATCTGCGTTTCAGTTCTGTTGGAAGGCGGGAGTCGGGTTACAGCAGTGGCCTGGAGACCCCGTTCACCTCAGTTTAATGACTGTGGAGGAAGTGACACATTCCGTTTTGTTAGGAAGCACTCATTTGGGTTAATGAATGCATGCACACACACACACTGTTTAAAGCACTTTTCCATTACATCATCCCTGTTTTTTCTCTCTCATTTCTCTGATGTACAGTGGGAAAAGAGGGAGCCAGAGGGTAAAGAAGAACGGATGAAGAAGGGAACTGAGAGAAGGAGAGGGGAAGGGAAGAAGAGATATCCCTTATCAGCCTCTCTACTCCAGAGAACGGCAGACACAGCGCGTCTGTCTCAGAGCAGCAACAAAGAGAGGGTTACGTAACAGCCAGTCCCCGCAGCATGGTAATTAACCACAGGACCCATAGGTGCAGGTATTAGCCAAATTGTAAAGACAGGGACGGTGAAAATGTGGGCAGCATTTCAATTATTTTTCCTTTGGGGAGCTGAAGGAGCTCTGATGCAATAACTTTTTATTCAGGATTTTTTCTGCAACTGGCAGAAACTATTAATAATAATTATACAAATTATTATAATAATTATAATAAATAAATGTTATAATAACTATATAACTATAGTATAATAACTATATAACTACTACTAATAATAATAATAATAATAATAATAATAAAATAATAAAACTCCGGTATGACTGTTTTGACCTCTATCTTTGGAAAGGAAATAACCCTTAAAAGCAAAGCTATGAGCCACCTGGTTGTGTTGAGGTCTCTAGGGGCTGAATAGCGGTGCTGAAGGGAGTCTTTGGACAGGCAGGAGAAGGCCACTGCCAGTACTGAGATGGACAGCCTGAACTAGCAGATTTTCAGCAGGGCAAAACAATAACAATAAATGCTGTCTCGCCCACAACAGTCTCTGTTACTGTACGGACAGCCTCTAACAATGTGACAAGCAGGTGTCGGCGCTGAGACCGCATTTTTCAACAGGCCTCTTCCACCGTCATTATATAAACCAGTCATAATGTTGGACAAAGAGAAAAAGTGTGTGTGTGTGTGTGTAGCATTTTTGTGTGTATGTGTGTGTGTAGCATGTGTATGTGTGGGTAGTGTGTGTGTGTGTGTGTGTGTGTGTGTGTGTTGTGTGTAGCATGCATATGTGCGTGTGTGTAGCATGTGTGTAGCGTGTGTGTGTGTGTGTGCGCGTGTGTGTGTGCGCGTGTCCGCGCCACTCCCTCTCCGCCTTGTCAAAGCACTGTAAACAAGACTAAAGGTTAGTGATTAAAAGTGTTGGTAGAGGCTGATATGCCAAAGTGTTGCCTTGGCAACGGTGAGAGTGATTCATGGAGCGTGTCAGTCTTTGAAATAAATTTCACACCTCAGTGCACCACTGTGCCACCGCTTTAACTGTGAGAGGGGCGGACAGGGAAAAAAAAACGGGAACGCGTTTGGGTTTTTCGGGATACAGACCCCTCTCTCCCCCCTTCCCCCCCTCCCCTTCTCCCCCCTCCCCATGCTCTCTCTCTTCAGCAAAAATGCTTCCCGCTGGCACGAAGCTCTGGCAGACCACACAGCACACTCTGAGTGGCTGTGCTTTTGACAGCTTTTTATTGTGGTGATTTGTGATACATGGAGGATTGGACTGAATGTGCTGCTGCTAAACATGTAGAGCTTCTCCTTTTTTTAAAAAAAAAAAAAAATTTTTGTTCAGGAGAAAATGGTGGTAAGAAGAACAATGCACTCACTGATATATGCAACACATAAATTTGTGTTTGTAATGAAGTCAATAATCTCCATCATAATAACCACAGGCGGGGAGTGATAACAAGGAGGAGAAGGGGGGTCTGAGTACAAACCCTGGTTTTACTGTCTGTCTGGCTGTCTGTCTCCTCTTCCCTCAATCCATTCCTTTCGGCATTTGTTTTTCCCTGTCTGTTTGCTTGCCGCCTTCCTGCCTGTCTGCTTGTTGATGCCTCTGTGCATCTGATCCCTCCTCTGTCTTGTGTATCTGCCAGACCACTTTCCTATTTTTACTTGTCCCACTGTCTGTCCATCTGTCTGTGATTGATAAGTCATATATCTACATGCGTACATTTCTACTCCTTCCCCTGTCTGCCTGTCTGCCTGTCTGTCTGTCTGTCTGTGCATCTCCAGCTGTAGCTCTTTCATCAGGACCTCCACTTTCTATGCCTTTTTCCTCCTCCACATCAAATGGCGGCCCCACTCCCCTATTACTCAGACCTGCTTCTGTTCTAACTCTGTTGTATGATCATCAGAATGCCAGCATCGTCGTAGTAATGAGGCGACGCTCTCATTGTCTGGATGATGTCATTCCTATGGTCATAGACCGTTGGTAGAGACAGAGACCACAGCCCCCATTGAAGTGGTTCATTCACATCTGTATACTGCTTTTGTAGGCCTTCCTAATAGCCTGGCATCTACAGCGAACAGTACTGTCCAGCCACCCGATCAGCAGCAATAACAGAGAGAACAGAAGACAAATATGATTTGGTGGCATATCTGGTAAGACAGCATGTCTCAGGCAGCCACTGTTACCCCTGTCCTTATTCAGACTATCAAAGTGACAGGCTGTTGTACCCTCAGCTGGGGTCAGGGATGACAGCACTGGGGATGCAGGGGGGGTTTCTGAGCATCTCCAAAACACCTCTTTTTTTTCTTTTGTCAGTATTTTCATCTGCTGAAAAAATTCTGATTTCTGTGGAAAAGTGCAGAGCTCTCTCTCTCTCTTCTTCCCTCAGCCCTCCCTATCCTTTCCCTCCCCCTGCTTCTCCTCTCCCTCTCTATCTCTCCTTCTCTCTCTCTCTCTCTCTCTCTCTCTCTCACACACACACACACACACACACACACACACACACACACACACACACACACGCTCTCTCTCTGCTTCCTCTTCACAGGGCTGCTGTGCTGCTCATTAACTTTCCGTCAGTCTCGCTGCCTCTCTCACATTCTCACTCGCCGTCATGTTCTCAACCACCCTCTCCTACACACACACACACACACACCTCTGGCAGTGATTAGAGGTCGTCGTGGCCTCACCTGGACAGCGATTTGGGCTGGCGTAGAGGGGATGCAGCACAGAGCTTCCAGCCCCCTCAGACAGCTGGCTCTCTGCCTCTTACCGTTAACTTACCGAAACCGTTAACCACATCGAGCAGCCAATAACCCCCCAGACAAGGAATAACAGCCTTTCTCGGACAGAGGGCAAGGGGGTCATAGGGTGGTGGGATGTGTGGGTGTGTGTACCTGTTGGAGCAGGGCTCATGTGTGTATGTGTGTGTGTTTGTGTGTGTGTGTGTGTGTGTGTGTGTGTGTGTGTGTGTGTGTGTGTGTGTGTGTGTGTGTGTGTGTGTTGGGGAGGGGGGTTTGTACGCACCATACTCTGCTCCAAATAAATCTCTGCTCATTTGTACTGTAGGTACTGAGCACCTGATTAATAAACAATGAGACCAGGAAGGAGAAATGGAAGACATGTCAGAGACCGTTTCCGTTCTAGCGCAGTGAAAGGAGAGGGCGGAGAGAGAGAGGGATGGAGACGGCCATGTCCGTAATATATCCGCACAGATGTCCCAGACTTCTTTTATTGCCTTACTAATTAATATACCCTTTTTCTACAAGTACTGAGAACAGCTCACATCTTTAGAACCATGCTGAAAAAAACTGACTCTCCATTTTGGACCGAAGGCCCTTTTTGAAAGCCTTCATCTTCTGTGTGTGTGTGTGTGTGTGTGTGTGTGTGTGTGTGTGTGTGTGTGTGTGTGTGTGTGTGTGTGTGTGTGTGTGTGTGTGTGGTGTGTATGTGTGGGAGATGGAGGCAGCCTTTTAAACAAATCGTGAGAGACAACAAAACCATCACCCCCACAACCACCGCCCTCACATTTTTCCCCAAAACTAAAGATCACTATTCATCCACAAAAAGACACACCGCGGAGCTTGCTTCAGTTCCCAGATCTCACGACGGCCCTCTGATAAACCGCATCTTCGCTCTTGCGTGGAGCAGATGTATAAATACACACACCACGCTCTGACCCACATTCCTGCTCCTCTACATCGTTTTGTCTTTTGTTGTGCGTTACCGTCTCTGCCTGCCTCGGCGCTAACTTTATTGGGCGACACGAGACTTCGCCCTTGTGTTAGTCATCAGTCAAACCCAAAAAGTGGAGTGAGAAAGAGACAGAGCAGAGGTGGGAGAGACAGAGAAACGGAGCGAGAGCAAGAGTGAGAGAGGGAGAGAGAGGAGGCAGGGCAGGGTGAGAGAGCAAGAGATAGAGAGAGAGAGATAAAGGGGGGCAGGGAGTTGCTGCGGCGGTACAGTAAAGGAGGGTTGGGAATATTCTAGAAGTTCTGATTAGGTTTAAAGAAAAAAACAATAAAGCTTCCGATCTGTGCCCCACCGTATGCTTCATTGGTACCTAACACACCAGGATGCAGTACCAGGGTGACAGAGCTGTGATGGACACTATAACAGGGCTGCAGTGGCCAAAGTGGTACCATACATCAGCTGTAACTTTAGCTTTAACAGACTGAACTACACCTTCACCCTCTGGTTTTTCTTTGACATATTGAGATCAGACCCTATACTTTCACCATCAGATGCCTATTATTGACCTGCCAATTGCTTCATTACACAGACAGGCCGATAATGTGGAATAGAAAATTCTTATTTAAAATATTGTTGTATTAGAATTATCTAATTTCCCAAAAATGCCCAGATTAAAATATATTGTTTTTTTATGTCATCTATGCAATAATTTATTTTTTGCAGAGGTCTTTATTCCTGGTGACTTACAATGCTAAAAATTTACACATTCTCCAGATAATTACCAGAGGACTGCCAAAGTCTCTCATCAGGGATTTGAGCCAATAACACAGTGGTCCTTAGTCTATCAGCTTAACCGCTGCTTCTGGATCTTGACCTATTACAAGGTGTTCCAAAGGCAGTTCTCAAAGGTCTGTAATTCCCAGCTGCTCTGATGTTATGAGAAAAAGACTTAGACACAGGAGAGGCTGCAAACCTATGTGGCAGACCTTTAAAATCCCCCCAGAATCCCCTCTGATTGGTCTGTGACTAAATAAGCAGCGAGCGGCTGGCGGGGTGGAGCCTATCGCTTTTCCCCGCCGCTCGGCTCCTTCCCGCCGCAGATGGCCGTGCTGATCTGTGGATTTCGGAAGAGCGGAGAGGCCCTAATCAACCTGTTTACACGACGGCGTTCCTCCGGGAGGCGCGGGGCCGGCTCCACCAATGTCGCGTCTTTCTGCCGGCTCTGAGAACGTCTGCGGTCTGGGCCCAGGCTTTGCAGCTCAGCCTGACAGACAGCGGGCTTTCCTAATGCCGCGGTGCTCCAACACCCGGCACTGCAGCACTCCAGTGCTCTGTACATCTGTAGCTCCTACACTCCAGTCCTCCAGTGCACTAAACCTATGGAGTTCCTACACTCCAAGCCTCCAGTGCTGTAAACCTATGGAGCACCAACACTCCAAACCTCCAGTGCTGTAAACCTGTGAAGGTCAAGCACTTCAAACCTCTAGGTGTCTTTGAACAGGGTATCCCAGAAATCAAGTCTTAGCTGTATTCCCTTTGCGTGAACCTCAGAAAAGCGACGCATTAAAACTAACACACAAGGTTCAAAATGTCCTTCCTGCTTGATACAATGCTGCAAACCTAAGTCACAGGTGCCAGAGGCTCTGCAGTGATCTGTGAACATGCAGCGCCGGCAGCTGTTTATCTTTGGCTGAGGCGCTCACAGAAGAAAAAGGTCACAACATCAACCGTGCCCCTTCCCCACGCCCTCACCCCAACGCCCACATGGTTTTATAACGAGTACCTCCCGTATGAAGGAGACTGTATCTCTCTGCCTGCAACCAAAGGACAGTTAAAGATGCATATTTTGCTCTGAACAGTGCTTTCAGTCCTGAGTTAAAACTGCCGAATTTAAAATGAGCGTGTCCTTACGTGAGGATTCAGTTCCAGAACAGAGGTCGCCGCCCGCGTCCGAGCGTCCGGCATGCTCCGGACTGGAAGCTGACCCCGCGCATTGAGTGAGAGCTGGAACACCAAGGCCGTCAGCTAATAAGCGTAGCCCGATACCTTTTATTGACGGCGTACAGTACAATAGGTGTCCCGTTTCTGAATGTCAGTCTTTGTAATGGATCTTTTCTATTCAGGCCGTCGATGTATTGATCGTGCGGCGAGTGTTCCAAGGGAGGGATGAGGGACGAACGGCCAGCTCGTTGAAATGAGATGAACTATGATTTGTCTTTGATGAATACATTTAAGTCTAATACGTGACAGAGATGGGCATGGCAAGGGAAAATAAGACAGAATGGCTGTGCTGCAGCAATACAAAGACACTCTATATACACACTGGCAGAATGTTGTGACAAACATTGTATTCAAAAAGCATAATTAGGCACTGCAGTTCAGTTCCTCTCTGCAATCATTGTCGTGCTGTTTTCAATGTGTGGAGATTCCTTTAATCTTGTCCTTTGATCTCAGCCCACCCCCGCAAGGGAAAATAATGACGAAAGGTCACAGAATTACTGCCGATTACATGGCATCGGCCGCATATTGCAGAGATGCACACACAGAGCAGATTTCCCTTTCTGAGAGAAAGGTGTGCTTATGTGTACGGAAATGCATGTGGATATGGCTGTTATAGTGATGATCCCTTATGGAGGACAGCAGGTGTTTCCACAGTACAGAACTCTGGGTGAACCCCATGGGGACGTCTTTTTGCCGTCTTTAACCTAGTGCTGCAGACCATTCCAGCAGTCCCTCTCCTTCACCCACATGCTGTCCAGATGGCCACAGTGCAGTTTCCGCAGTCTGGAGGCAACAGGAACAACAGCCTGGGGTGGTAGTGTAGCATAGTGGTAAGGAGAAGGACTCGTAAACAAAAGGTTGCTGGTTCAATTCCCTGCTGGGGCACTACTGTTGTATCCTTGGGCAAGGTACCTAACTCAGAATTGCCTCTGTATATAGCTAGCTGTATAAATGGGGAACATGTAAAATTGTGACCTATGTAAGTTGCTCTGGATAAGAGCATCTGCTAAATGCCAATAACGCAATGTATCTAATAAAATTTACTACAGCTGTCCTGCCAACTCTAGCACTTTAGACAAAAACTCAACTTAAAGGGAAAGAGCCACAGTGCATGAATGGTACCAGAATCCCCTACCAGATAAGTCTAATGGGAAACAAAACACTGATCCAGGGTCAGCTTTAGATTGAAGCATCTTAAATCTTAGTCAGGTGGATCAATAATACAGTGGACCACAGGCTCCATTTCACATGTTGTGCACTGTCAACAGGCATAAGGGGCACAGGTCGAAATGTAATACTGGAATACCACAAATGATTTCTTCTTGAGTTATTAAGGCATAGAGGCAACTTGTTAATATATTTAGTGGCAACAGACACCCTTGGATGCTTAAAATCTAAACTAAGTAAAGTAAGAGATTGATTCTATATTGTAAGTCAATGGTAAGCTAAGACAGGCTAAATGGCCTGTTCTGATCAATCTATTTCATACATCCCCGTGTTCTTTAAGTGGGCTGGAACAATCTCCTGTTCTGCAAATCTCAAGGGCACCTCAGCAGTGAAATCCTGCTCACAGCTCTGGACCGAGCCCAACTGGGCCAAGAGATGAGACCGAGGGACCAATTCGTTTTAATTGGCGAGTCCTTCAACCGCGCGCCAAGATCCGTTGCCCCGGGGACCCTGTGAGGAAAACAAATAATGAATGCCACATCGATAACTTCTGATCGTGCGCCGGGGCCTGCAATGACAGATCATCTGAAAATCTGTTTTTCAATTAGGAGCCAGGGCAGGGGGTGGGGGGAGCTCCATCAGCCAGCCTGACATGGATTACAAGGTTACGTCTAGCTCATACCGTGTTGCTCCTCCGCTCTGCTGTGTCAGTGATTAATGGAAGGCAAAGCCCATGGTGGCACCGGGCCACATCTTTGTGCGCGTCGCAATATTCATGGGGTTTTTTCGCCCCAGTTAATGCGCTGTGCTGTCAATATGCGGCCCTCTTTGCTGAGGGCATCAGAAAGAATGCATCAATACTCGGTCTTGGCGCACGCCAAGGTCAACAACCAAATCTACCTCCGCGTGAAGTGGCAGAGGAACACCATGGCAGCGGCAGTCTGTCCATTTTTGCCCTGGACTGACGTTTGACCATGAATGAGCTGTGTGTAGTAATTTTGATTGGTACAGTGGCTGGTGGCCATACACTGTTCACTTTTCAAGCCTTTTTCCCTTTTATGTGGCCCTGTTCTGGAGTTTCCAACTGAATATTAGGCTTGTCTCACCACAAAAAAATTCTGCACATGAGCAGGACTGCTAAGGTGTGGCGAATACAATACATTCGTCTGCAGCCAATGGCTATTTTTTGCATTACAAGTCACACAGCACACTACACTGGAGTGGGCACTTATAGGAGGACAGGCGCTACTCTGCTGACGTCTTCCATGCAACTCGCAGGCATCTGGCAAATTGCAGGGGGTCTGAGAGCAGTGACCAAGCTACCCACCCCAGTCCCCAGCAAAAAGAAACCAGTTTGTTCCACCTCTGTCTCTGTCGCTCCTTATCGGCAATGGAAGTGTATGATTTCAAACCTGGACTATAGACCTCATCCCGCATTCAAAGCAAACGCCTTGCTAACTGAGCCACTCAAGACTAACGCAGTTTACGGTCTGAAACACTGCAATTCTCAAGGCGATGCAGCGGTGTGTGGGAGGGATTAGGGATTTGTGGACTCATGGTCGGATGTTCAGATGAGGACAGATGGTTCGGATTTGAAGCTCCGGGCTCACACAAGTGCACTGGGTCCAGCCAGAGGTTTTCAGCTGAAGTGAACCAATAAAAACTGTACATGTGTGGAATCACATGGGCTGCAGATATTAGTAGAACAGTAACAGCAATGAAGTGGAAACAAATGAAGCTTGCCACCTGTGCTAATAAGGGCTTGTGGCTTGGTGAGGTACAGTCTCTGTGTAGAGCACATGTTGAGGGAAGGGGGGTGGTTGGGGTGGCAAACAGGTCCCATTTTTACCCAGCATCTGCCAGGGAGAAGCATGTGAGAGAGGGGTGATAGTTGGTGGGGGTATGGGTGTTGGTCTGGGGGTGGTGTTGAAAGAGAGTTGTCATTTCCTGTTGCATCACCGGGACCAGCGATTCTCGTAAAACTTGCGACTAACACTTATTATCACCCTCTTTCAGGCTAATTAGGATCCAGTTGCTCCACGCGAGTGCCGCGCTGGATTTTTTTAACGAGCAGGTTTAGCGCCAATTCTCCTGTCACCTCGTCTCAAAGCAACATGTCTTCATCCTCCGAGCTCCGTTTATTAATAGAGCAGGTGGAATATGAGGCACGCCCAGCCTATTGTAAGCGCTCGCTTGCATTCCAGTGGTGGACCAATCCTAAACCGGCGTCTCCCTCGTTGGCCCAATCAGCTGACACAGCCACATGTTCTAATGATGACCCAATGAGCAAGCAGCTCCCGCCCGCCACCCAGCCGCAACAGCCCACAGTTGGTGCACGAATCCCCAGCCTGAAGTTGTTTCACACTTGCTCTCACAGTGCACAGTTAAGTACACCATGTTTTTTTGAGCACTTCGTATGTTGCCTCTGCCCACAAGAGGTTCCTGCAACTGGGCGGTCAGTAAAAGGAGAAGGGATTCTGATGTTAACACCACTTCAGTCACAACCTGCAGGGACCAGGCAGATCCTCTGCAAGTGGCCATAGACCCTCAAGGCAATTAGTGAGAGGGAGAATGAGAGGGGGAGAGGGACAGAGAGTCAGAGACTGTGAGACATCCCTCAGAAGAGAGAGAGTGAAAGCGAGAGAGAAAGAGAGAGAGAGAGAGAGGGAGAGAGAGAGTTGGGCTGTCTTGGTGCCAACTTTATTAGGCGACACAAGACTTTGCTCGTGTTGTCATCAATCAAACCCAAAAAGTGAGTGAGAAAGAGACAGTGCAGAGGTGGGAGAGACAGACAAAATGAGAGAGAGAGAGAGAGAGAGAGAGAGAGAGAGATGAGAGAGAGAGAAAGAGCGAGAGAGGAGAGAGAGAGAGAGAGCAAGAGAGAGAGGAGAGATGGAGACTTCAGCTGGAGAAAGAGGAACTCTCCCAGTAACAGACTGTTTACAGTGCAATGGGAGACACGGCAAAGCAAGGCATCTTGCGCAATTTTTCCAGTGTGGGAAATGGACCCTGCAGAATGTCCATTACATGCCAATCAACTACCAACATCTCTCTGTGCTGGAATAACGAGAGGCACGACAGGCAGCCGCAGTGCATGGTTGGCATAGGAGAGAGGGATCAGGATCACTCTCTGAAAAGGTGGAAACTCCAAGAGGAATCCGCTGTGTCTGAGTCTGCCCCACAGAGTATCAGCTTCTTGGCTGATTGCCCCACTGTTTCCGAGGGGTGCTCCCAGCTGCTGACAGCAAGGGGCAGGGAGGGCGGGGGGTTTGGGGGGGAGTTGGGAGAGTTTGTATCACATGGCAACCTCTCCCAGCATGTTGTCGCGGTCCCCACGCCGCCGTCAAGGGCAACTGAGCCCGTTCCGTCTCGGTGACATCACCAGCTGTTGCGCCTCACCCCCTGACCTTCACCCGCATATAGCTCGGGCTGCTGCCGTGGCAACAAACACATGCCGCGGGAGCGCCGGCCTCAGAACACGGAGAGCGCATTCCGAGCGCGGCTGGCGCGGCTCGCCGTCCAACGCGGGACCCCCGGGGGGGCCCTAATTGATTCCCCCACCCCGCTCCCCCCCTCAGGGCCGGGACATCTCGGTGCATCTCGTGCGGTGTTATGTCCAAAGACATTTTTCTTTTGAGAAAAAAAAAACGATGGAGCGGCATTCCAAAGTCTAAAGTTAGCCGCGTCACCTCATCTCAGACCGTGCGAGATGGAAAAAGACGTCGGCGCGTCTTCTCGCGTCACGAGACCCCCAGCGTCTGCGGAACGGAGGAACGCGTGTCTGGAGAAGCACCGCGGGGGCGTGCTTGTTCCTCAAATGGTCTCCCAAAATTATCGAACAGGCCCCGGCACCGATCACGGGGTACGGGGATAAACAACCCAAAATAAACGCAATCTGCTCGAGCGCTCATGACGCGCGCGCTTGCCGAAAACTAAAGTTCAGCCTCAGCCGAGACTGCCGTCAAATATAACGCTGTCACATCCTCGAATTAAGAGTGACCTCATTTGCTCATCTGTTCAATCAGCCTGATCAGCAGCTGAAATTTAGGAAGCTCAGTCGAGTCCCCCCAAAAGGACGGCGTCATGATTTTAAGTACAGCGACCTGTCTCTCTCAGATTCTGCTGATTTCCACGTCTAAAGGACACAGACCCAAAATCAGCCAGTTTTTTTCAGATCACTGTGCCTGCCACCCAGGGCGCAAATCGGTTTTGAAAATACTACCTTGCCTTGTTTACAGCTCCCCAGATGGAAAGCTTAAAAAATCCCTGGCTCTGAGCTCACCCCGCTTTCCGCTGCCATTTGGCACAGATCTTTGTCCTTGGAAGGGCCGAGCAGTCCATCTTGCTCTCAGTCCGTGTCTGTCATAGCCTAGGGGACACAGAGTGACATAACATTTACTGAGGAAGTGTGACAAATCAAACAGGGAAAAAAACAACTCTGATAAAAAAATAAACAGCGCTACCTACCTGCCTACCTAATCTTTTTTGGCACATAAAACAAAAAAAAAAGTCATTGGTTTCCCAGGGTTCCATTCTGCTAAATTCTAAATTATTTATAAGTACGTTGAAACACACAAAGTAAATTCTACAAATGGCCTATAAGCAGATTCTATACTGGGATCGGATAGAACACAGCCTTTGCAGTCAGCACTCACCACCTACTTGTAAATGTCAATCATGTTTCAGTCAATACTGCACATTCATGAGAGAATTGCCACCGAGGTTTTCAAAACATAAAGATGACCTACTTATACGAAGCCACAGGTTACACTAATGCTGCAGATTAGTCTTCTGCTATTTATAGGTCCATCTGAAAACTGAATTCAATCCTGGCCAATGGTCATAAAAATCCCATTCCAGTTCAGTCATCACATTATCTAGGTCTTTGTCTCTCTTCCTCTCTCTCTCTCAGATGTATAGAACAGAAGATTGTAGGTCAGGTCCATATACACTGCAACATTCTTTTAAAATGAAAAATAAATGAATGAGTCAAATGTCTTTACTATGGAACCCAAACTACTGCAGAGGGCATAAATACTGCCTTCAGAACTGACACTGGGAGTCCCTCTGACTCTTCCCCATGTCTCACCCTCAGCAATGCGGTCAGTGGTCCCTAGATGTTGCGCACATCACCAAGGATCACACCTACCTGCTGATCATCAACAGCAAACAGGACCTGAACCCTGATCTGCTATCCAGCCCAAACACCTTCCAGCATCTACTCACAGCCCTGAGGAACAGAGACCCAGCAGTCCACTGACTGAGTGACTCATTACTGACTCATATACATGTGAGATGTCTATTCTCATATATTTCAAGGAGTTTATCCTAATCACCTTTCAGAAGCAGTCAGGGAATCATTTTTCAGGTTTTCCCATTAGGGCTCACTTTGGCATTTTGTGTTTTTTTTATTCCCTCAGGAAATAGAGCCCTGTAAAGCACTCTTTGTCAATCTAATTGTAAAAGGTACTATACTGTATAACAGTTAATTGATTGTTTGATTGATAAATAATTACACACATATTGTAGCGTTCTTACCTAATGTTTTGCCACACATCAGTTTGGTGCAGTTCTGTAGTTCAATGTCCCTCTGCCCCCCTGCAGTGAGGAGGATGCCAGTAAGGACTGGAGAGGGGGGGGGGTGCACAAATTATGGGGTTTCTGTTCCCAATCTTAAGGGGTGCATGGTCGCTACTGGGCAGTTAAGGGTTTTAAGGTGGGGGCGTCTAATTAAAGTGTTGTTACATTTCAATATTGCATCAGTTGGTGCCTCGCGTCGTATAAGAGCAGGTCCCCTATCCCATTCTGTAAGCATTGCTTTTTTTTTGCTCTCATAAGTTGCTTCCATCGTTAGGAAACTATAGGCAACTTCATTGTTTTCGGCGACCTGTTCAGCCTAACAGTTACACATGTTCTCTGATGGCAATCCCCTGTCCCTGACTCTTTCTTCCATGTCCGGGCCAAAGCGAAGCTCAGAGGCCGCACACGCTACAATATATTGATATATGTACAAACAGACAGAGATAGACAACAGACAAACAGACAGACAGAGAGATGGGAATACAGATAGGTAGACAGAGAGACAGAGAGACAGACAGACAGACAGATAGATAGATAGATAGATAGATAGATATATAGAGATTTGTGATTGCAACCTCATCATGTACCGCAGCTCTGGTTGCTGCAGTCAGAGCTGGCATGATTGCACAGCTTGTTGTGCGTCCCATGCGGCAGACTCTGTGTCCCCTCTCTCCCTGGCTGACAGAGTCACAAAGAGAGCGGTTATAAAACGGCTATTAAGGAGGTGCAGGACGGCGGTGCCTCCGCTCCCTCTCCGCTCCGCGAGGGACAGAGACGTGCCCGGGCGCCGAAACTCCAGGAACCCGAGCGTTAGCGCTGACTCAGGCCGTTCGTCATGGAGACGGGAGGTGGGGGGCAGCGGTGGTACCGGTGGGTTGCATTGGGGGGGGGGAATCGGTGAGGAGTCCCTCTGGCCCTACGAGGCAGTGTACAGGGGCTGAGTGCAATTAGATAAAAGTCAGCAGCGTCAGCATTACAGTTAGGGGTTCAAAGGGTGGAGGGCAGGACATAAGGGCTGTGCCACTGGGAAAAGGTCTGCAACAAAACTACAAAACTAAACTAAAATTACCATGTCTTTAATAGTGTTATTTACATTGTCGTCAATGTGTAGTTATTTGGTAGGTCCCTTTACCCATCCTACAAATCCATCATGGCAAGATACATTAAATGCATAGTCAAAGCGGCAGTAAATAAAATCGATGTTTATGCAAATAAGGAAAGCAGCAAATCAATCGGCACCAATGAGATGAATACCGCCGATGCCACTTGCTTACTCACTGACTCATTCACTCACACGCTGACTCATTCGCTCACTCACTGACTCATTCATTCACTCACATTGTGTTTTCAGTGAGAAATCCCATATAAAAATGCAACGCCTGGTGTAATATATTGAGAAATATGCTGTTCAGTTTAAGAATATATTGCAAATACATTTAAAAACTAATAAATGTAGAGCAGACATAAATTGCAATATACCAAGAGGCAATAATTTATGTATTTTTAATATATTGATTGTGCCAATTAATTTTTAATTTTTTTTTTATGGAATAGTGTGCAAAGCAAAAGTATGCTCCAAATCTGGATCAGGAAGTTTTCACTGTACTCACATAGACACTGCGGGACTAACCTTGTCCGACTGTATGGAATAATCGGTTTAAATGTATAAGAACAGATGTTAATTTACGTTTCCACAGGAACTGAGACAAACGTCACCATCACTCATCGAGGAAGGACAAGGCTATCATCTCTGGTCAATTAACTGCAGTGCAGTCAAATCAATGCGACAAACCAGAAAGAATAACGAGCGAAATGATCCTTTCCCCGAGTGCAGGAATCTGAAACATTAAACTGGATGTCTATAGTTTCAGATCCAGAGCCTGTCTCTGTTGTATGGTCTTTAAAGAGAGGAGAGGGCTTTGGTGTTGGGTACTACCAAGTACCAGGGGAACCAGAACAAGAACCAGAAGAGAACCATGCAAGATATGAAAAATAACAGTATTAAAACAACTCCTGCGCTATGACATGTGAATCACATAAAGGAGCTTTTCCATCTAAGTCCACAGTGGTGCACTCACTTCGCCACAGGTGAAGCAAAGATGGTCCAATCTGGTTACACCTGACCATGACCGTCTACATGCTGCGGTTGCAGTCACATGTGAGGTCATTGTCACTTTGAGTGTGGTCACTGCATCACAATCATCTGTCATATGCAAAGCTATACCACCACTTCCTGAAGTGCAGCAGGGCGAACCTTTTTTGGGACCTTGCACTTTCCTTAGCTCAAAGAACAATTCATGTTTTATTTCCTTTTAAACATCTATCTATACTATGCAAATGAAAACAACGCAATTTTGGGTTATTTTGCATACAGCAATTGAAATTTATTAGTATGACTAGCAGGTAAATATGAGGATGGTAATTTGTGTGTTCCATTCTTTTTAAGACAGCGTTTCTGTTTTTTTCCCAGCAACTAGCAGAAAAGAAGAAAAACATTCCGTGCTCAAAGTTTTGAAATGTTGCTTGTGTTAGCAGGGTGATCGGTTCAGGCTGGTCTCCATGGTGACAGTCTCTCTCTCCCTCTCTCTCTCTCTCTCGTCCCCCGTAGGAGAGATGTGTGGAGTTGCACTTCTGAGGGTTTACATCTCTCTCTCTCCTCTCTCCCACGACAAGCCCACACGCCGTTCAACACGCGCCCGTTAACGCCAGGCGAACGACCCCACACGTCTTTCTTTCTCTCTCTCTCTCTCTCTCTCTCTCTCTCGGTCCACATCTCCGTTCGCACAGGGCCATCGTTCCCCGGTGGACATGGATTAAAACGCAATAACACGATTATGAAGCTACATACAACCGAGGCCCGAGCTCAAAAGCGAAAACGAGCCAATTATTTCTGTTTGGGGTGTGTGAAGTGTGTACAGACTCAACACATGGATAAACATTGCACCGCTACCGAAGGCAGCTTATTCCCCTTCTACGTTTTCTTTCGCTTTGAACCCTCCCCCACAGCCAAAAGCCGATTGTTTTTCTACATGACCATTACAGCCATTTTGCAGTTGTTGCATCAGTGAGGGACGGGAAGAAATCATACAGCCATGTTTTCGTTATGAGCTTTGCTCCAAGTGTACTCGGAGTACTGTACCTCATCTCGTACCACCTATTAGGCACACAGACTGATTAATTAGAGGTTGAATAATTAAAGGTCTGGCTGCAAAATGGCCCAGTGAGTGGAGGTAATTCATTTTGGGAAGCTGCACGCTTTTTTAGGCCAATTTCGGCGAGGATACACACTACGCGTTTGCTTTGCGCATCACTCATCTCTGTCCAGGGCAACCGAGCCCCTGTTCTACATATTATTCATTTATACTGTTATTTACGTCAGCGCTATTTCCGTCAAGCAGTCCGCTCAAGGTGGAAACAGCACTCCCTCAGCCAAGGCTTTGAACCCGCAGTTACAAACATCTTATGCTCATTCAGGTCATCGATGTCCTTGGCTGTCAGAGGTGACGATTTCTAGAATGCCCTTGGATAAGGGCGTCTGTTCACTATGCTTACAACACCAGTCACAACACATTCTACTATGTATGTGTGTGTGTGTTCTGGGTAGGGTGTGCCCGGGATCTCTCTGGGTACAGGGCTTTATGGGCCTGCACATGAGGAGGGGTTGAGCGAATGAGAGTCCAAGGGAAGGAAGACATGCACAATCAAAGATGGCTGTCACCAAATGATGCTGAGCAGCTGATAGGCGGGGTTATGGGTCCAGCATGGAGGTGGGCGGAGCAGTACAACCCCCCACCCCCAGGGCTGAGTCATCCTCCGCTTGTCTCTGTTGGGGTGTCTGGTGAATGGAAGCTAAAGGGAAGGGGGGCGTTTAAAGAGATTCCCTTCCCCCTCCAACTCAGCTTTTTGACTCAGCGAGAGCGAGAGCGAGAGAGAGAGAGAGAGAGAGAGAGAGAGCAAGAGAGAGAGAGAGCGACAGAGCCATCGTGCCTGTCACTGGAGGCGACAAACACGTTGGCATGGTGCCCTCCTCCGAGACAGATGTGCTAATTACACTGCGGGCCTCCACACACAGACACACACACACACACACACAGGCACAAGCACACGCACATACACACACACAGAACCCTGCAGACACACACACATACACACACACTCACACACACGCCTGTGTGGCAGATGAGAGAGCGAAATTAAGGACATAGGAGGGGGAGGTCAAGTGTTGCGCAGTTAGCAGTGAGAGGATGAAGGAGAAACCCTCGAGGACGTACAGTATCACCCTGACACACCAAGAAGTCAATTCACCGCGCAGCTGCACGTCCCCACCGAGCGGCCCTGCATGAGAATTACAAACAAAAACACAGCCTCCAAGAGCACATTTATGCATAAAAATGAATTCCTCCCCCGGCTCCGCTCCCCCCGGGGATGGGGGCATTCACCTAGACATGACTTCACAGAACCCGGGCCGCTCCGGCTTCCTGCTCTTTTCTTAGAAAGCAGCCCTGTGAAAAATGAAGTGAGGTGTGTCCTTTTGGACACACAAATCAAATAGGAAAAAATGAAAAAAGCAGAAAAGCAGAAATACAAATGCCAGTTATACCTGAGTTTTCAGGGACAGTGCATCATGTTATATATCATTGTTATTACTCTCATAAGTATAACGGGGGTTAACACTAATAATAGATTTTGGCCTCTTTCTCTGGGAAGGGGCCTTCAGCGAGTCTGATGGGTTTACGAGCAATACAAATGGCTCAAGGTTCCCTACAGTGCAGTACAGAAGGGATTTTTTATTTTGCTCCAGGCAGTTTTAGGGTAGGTACACAGAATGTACAGCCTACTCAGGCCACAGCGCTGAGGTGAAAATGGACAAAGCCGAGCGTTCTGTTTGTTTAGGAACAGCCACAGCCACAATTTCACTGGCCAACCCTTTGTTTCTCAAACAGCAGTTGTTAATACTGTATGTGATGCATATGTTGGTAGTTATGTGATTAGAAAATAGTCCCCTCCCACTCTTGTGTAGCCTGTCAGTGTCACCTGTGTACTGCACTCTCTCTCACACACACACACACACACACACACACACACACACACACACAATGTAAACACAGGTCCACTTCACTTCAACGATGCTTGTCTAAGAGTGTGGTTTCCTGTTGGAGCTCCACAGCCTGTGTGTGTGTGTGTGTGTGTGTGTGTGTGTGTGTGCACGCACGCGTGTGTGTGTGAGGACAGACCTTGGAGGGATCGATGGCTCTCCTCTCCCAGGGAACACTGTGCTCATGGGAGGGGGGGCGGGCATTTCCCCACATATAAATCCATGCTCGCTGTTGCCAGAGATCCGCAGACACAGGAAGTCCAAATAAGGTCCGTCCCTGGGAAAAGAAACGCCTCCCTCTACCTGCCGAACGAGGAACTGAAATGCCACAAAAGGGCACACGCACAAAGTAAAATGCAACCAAGACCTGCTACAGAGGCTGTTCAGGCATGCTCTGTGTTTGATTTGTAGCAGAGAAATGCAGGGAGTTACTGGTTACGGTTATGGTGATTCCGACAGATTTTCAAGCTACTCACCCTCTCTCTCTCTCTAGCACGTCACCCTAAGCACTGCTATCAGTGATGTGTTCTCATGCTAACGCACACGAGATGACGTCAGGGACTCTTATTGTAAGAGGAACATAAAAGGAATGTGATGTAATGCTTAGCGTACTGGGCTCCAGACGTGAGATTCTGGACTTTGATGACTAGGATGCCACCGTCGCTGTGACCTTGAGGGAGGTTCTTGTCCTCTGTCGCTCAGAGAAAAAAGGAATTCCACAGGACGTGTAAGGTGTGTGTCTGTGAGATGTGAACTAAATTGCTGATGTAATCTACTTCCATTTCCAGTCCCGCTCCTGCAAAACTGGGAGGAAGTGAGGTCACGTAGAGGTCACGGAAGCTCAGCTCTGAGAAGAGGAGGGAGCACACGGCTCAAGGACAGAGGGGACAGAAGGGACCATTTTTTCAGGACCTAATTAAGAAGACAGGCGTCCTGCCTGGGTAGGCCTGCCACCTGCCCTTCCTCCCACAAACTCACACAGACACAGACACACACTCTCACATACATATAGATATGCACGCGCACACACACGTGCACATATACTGTATGCATCACCACAGCATATTCTGATATCAGCAAACAACATGTTCTGACACAGGCAATGCTCTCTCATGTATGCACATAAACACAACACACACATACACACACAAGCAAAATATTCTGAGAAAGACACACATATTTTCTTCGAGACAAACATCCACCCCCACACACACACTGTTAGGCAGCCACGCGCACACACACACACACACACACACACACAAACACAAACACAGATTACTGCTGTTCACACAGTAACCTCCTCCGACACAGCGTTCCTCGGGAAGGAACCACCCCTTCAGTCGGAAGGAGGGCACCGGCTCTCTCCGGAGAAAGACCGGTCTCAGCTTCCCCGCTCAATTTGCGCTCTCCAAATCCAATCTTTAAAAAACACACACTTATTTTCCTCCAGGAAACAAAAAAAAAAAAAAAGTGGAGCAGCGGGTTCACTCGCCAGACGGGGCTGGCGCGGAGATCGAACGCTGCCTCTTTCCTCCCCTCTCCAAACGCGCCGCTGATTGATTCGTTTGTTTGTTTCTCCCGAGTCCGCCTGGGAGTATTCAGGAAGGGCTTTGATAATTAAACTGTTGCCAAACCCATTATCCGACGTGCGTGCGAATGTTTGCCAGTGCATTTATCTCAGACATTTTAATATTCTCTCAGCTTTGCTTTGCTCCCTTCTCCTATTTCTTTATTGTGGTTGTTTTTTGTTTTTTTTTGGGGTGGGGGTTGGTGGGGGAGTTTGGATCACTGCAAGGAGGCCAGGAGCCCGCGGTGTAGATAAAGAGCTGTGAAAACAGCCAAATAGCCCTAACGATCTATCCACTGTTCCTAATGACTCATTTGGGCCCACACACTCATTAAAACGGCTTTCTTTTTTTTACAACAGAGGGCTCTAGCAAACAAAGACAACACGGCATCGAAATTCAACGATTCGACGCTTTTTTCAAAACTCGCATTTGATTTTGTCCCGTTGCTCTCCTCGCCAGAACTTTCTGAATCAACTTCTTCCCACAGGGAGCACTCTGTGCTTCTACCTTCTCTCTGCATTATCACACGCTTTCCTAAGGAAACAGTTTAAAAATTGTTGGGTCTTTTTTTACCCCCCACCCTCCACAAACTACAATCTTGTCACGTGTTTCAGTATTTGTTTTGTTTTTTAATTACATTTTATTACATTATTGGCATTTAGCAGACTCTCTTATCCAGAGCAATTTACACAGGTTGCAATTCTTACATGGCCATCTTCCATTTATACAGCTGGATATTTACTGAGGCAGTTCTAGGTTAAGCGCCTTGCCCAAGGGCACAACAGCAGTGCCCCAGCAGGGAATCAACCACCAGGAACCTTTCGGTTATGAGTCCTGCTCCTTACCACTATGCTACACTTCATAAATAAGTATTATTTATTTTAAGCACACAAACTGTGGAAGAAACAAGGTCACTGTCCTGCATCCCAGTAAACGGTGATGGGATTTCGCACGGGGGATCTTTTTCGATAGATGGCTCCTTAATCTGTTTTTAATCCGATTCACCCTTCGCAAAGGTACAGTCAAATCTGCTCACCTGCGCAGCGACCTGAGATAAACTGGGAAAAAAAAACAATACCATATGGCACATTGTCAAATTCCTGAACAAAGACGGCCATAAATTCATTCCAACATACATTAACTGGCCTGCTGTAGGACTGAACACATGAAACGAGCTGTTAACCATGTGAGACACATCTTAGGAAAACACTCTGCACGACGCTTAGTCCTCGGCGTCTCCCGGATATAGCAATACAGTAATAAAGTAACAATGGTGAGGAATTAAGATAAACAAAGGCCGAGTCTGGGGCAAAATAACACTTACGTCTGTTTGCTCATCAAGGCTGTTATTATTATTTAATGCAACACAGCCAGACCGTGAAAGGTAGAATTACCCCCTAATCGCTCCACGCTTCTTTTGTCAGGTCATTATTATTGCATGCTGGGAGAGGAACGCGCAGGCACCGTGCTTCGGATTTTGCTCAGCAAAAAAACTCCCAACACCCTTCATCCGGGCTTGACCTGCTCCATGTTGGTGAGGAGCTCTCAGAGTGTTGCATCACCGTTACAGCAGCACTGCCTTGCCACAAGACAGTTGTAGCGCTAACCGGGGTCTCTAACAGCGGTGGCCTGTTAGCTATGACTAAGGGAGGCAGAGGAATGAACCTTTAACTGATAATGATCCTGAAACTGTCATGATTAAGAAACCTGTCAGCTTTATCAAGGATCATCTGGCATTAACGTCTTCATTTCTACTTAATTGTGTCTGATGTAGTAGCATTAGCCTGACCTTGTCATCACATTTCAGCAATTTGAATTATAACAAAAATTTGGATGGACTGGGTTAGGTTAAATCATACGGTTTTATTAATGCCACAGGATGATAAAAAACTAGGCTCAGGGTAATTACAGAACGGCCATAAACGAAGCTCTTGGGCTTGCTGGCTGCCGCTGATCTCTGAGCCGAGCTCCAGTCCGGTCCGTTCGGAGGTCCGGGCCGGGGTTTGCGTCCGGCCCGGGGGCCTCGCCTCTTCCCCCAGCCTTCCCTCCTTCGGTTAATATTTACACTGTCGGGATGAGTGCGGCGGGGCGGCGGCAGCGCGGCTGATTTCAATTAGCCCCCCGCGGGGAGGCCGGCTGTAGCAGGAGCGCGGTTCCAGGCTGCCCGCCCGACACGCCCGCCGCGGCCGCGCTCTCTGCGCCGCCGCCATCCGCCTGCCCGCCCCCGTCTGATTGGTCGATCCCTCACACCGAAGCCTCCTCGGGCCTTAAGCAAAAGGCCTTCATGTTATCAGTGGATTAGGCTGCCATCACCTCTTATAATATGTATATCTAATGGGGGAATTTTAGCATGCAGTTCATTTTAGCCTTTCTGGAAAATTTAAAAGCGAATAACGATTTAAAAACCCAGAGAAATCTTTTCGTACATGAGGGCTGCGTGCCAAAATCCATGCTTGGACACCGCATGCTTGTATACTCGGCAGTGTACCAGATATACTGCAAAGTGCATGCCAGCAACCATGCCAGAGAGCTGTACGCACAGAATGGGTTAGATTTAGCACACTTCTATGCCATCACCATGCCATGACCTTTGACTTTGCCAGAAAGTGGCCACATTATTTGTATTGTAAACATATAAGAATTTATCAAACCCTTTTTATCTCAAAAGAAGCTACTGATTTTTGTTTCAATAGTTCTTGTATGTTCACATAATAAGTTTTACATTTATTCATGTGGTAGTTGCTCTTATCCACTTAAAAAAGTCCATACAGTGTATAATACAGGCAGTGCAATACACATACATTCTACATGCATATAATATCTATGCCCATGCAGAAAACACAAATACTTTTGACTGTTTACCTTTGTACACAAGTTATATTATAGTTACCTTTAACTTAGTTTAAATCTGAAAAGGTAGCTAGACTCAAATAGCTTGGTCTTCAAATGACTAGTATGGATCACATGATTGTGTTTTGGAAGAGTACTTAAAATGGCAGCCACGAACTCCAGTACTCCTGTGCATTCTGGGTAGAGTGCAAGGGCACACGTTTGAACAAAGCCCAAGTAAATGGTCCTAATTTATAAATGCTTTGCGTGTCCAACCAAAAGCTTTTCATCGGATTTATTATGTCACAGAGCAACCCTAAAGTGCTTTTTTTTTGTGTAGGCCCAAAAGTAACTTCATTGGTCAGACTGAGGCAGGGCATTATGCAGTATTTAATGGTGCAATCAGCAATGCACGAGGTCACACTGTGGACTCAAAGACTCGCCCAGTACCAGAGAACCTGCGGTGCAGTGACCAGCGTGCACGCCGCTCTCCCTGGGGCTGAATCACGCGTGAACCCCAAAGCCATCGCCCCCTTGTCAAAGCGAGCCGTTGCACCCGGCCCTTGTTTAACTGGGACCGCCATGTGCGCGGAGCATATGCCCGCCAACCCCCCCCCACCCCTCATAACGAGGAGCTGGCAGAGCCGTATCTGGCAACCCGCTGAGCGAGTGAGTAAAGCAGCGGCGGGCGCGGGAGCAGCTCTGCTGAATTACTACATTATTTATCTGCCTCGCTCGCGCCTGTATCCAGGGCGATCTGCGCCCACTACCCGCTTCAGACGCCATCCATTCACACAGCTGGATATTTACGGGAGGAAATCAGGCTAAGCGCTTTGCTCGAGGGTGAAATCGCGGCGTAGCCTGCGGGATTTGAACATGCAGGCTTCTGGTTGCAAATCCATTTCCCTAACCGCTGCGTCACATTCTGGTGTCCTAGATAATGGGGATGTAGCTCTAAAACTAGCGGTTGCATTTGCTGCTGCTAAGAGACATCAAACAATAAAAACAAATGCTGGTTCCAGAAACATACTCTACAATACCAGTATTATTATTGCTATTTAGCAGACACTCTTATCCAGAGCAACTTACCTAGGTTAAGTATGTACATATCCATTTACTGTATATATTTGGATAATTACTGAGGCAATTATGGGTTAAGTACCTTGCCTAAGGGTACAGCACCCCCACAGGGAATCGAACCAGCAACCTTTTGGGTACGAACCCTGTTCCTTGCCACTATGCTACACTGCCACCCAATACCAGCATGGCATTATGAGGCAAGTTAACATAACATGCTGTTTTGACTCTGTTTGGAAACATGTGAACACTGATATGAGAACACTGCGCTCTGCTACCTCAGGTCGCCTCTGTGTCCCGAAATACAAGGGCAGCATCTCTTGGACCCGCCTCTTCCCAGTGTTTGCTCCACACTGGTGGAATGAGCTTCCTGCTGGGATTTCGTAGAACAGACTCCCTGGGCGCCTTCAAGAGAAAGCTGAAAACTCATTTCTTCAAGCTTCATCTCTAGTCCACCTTCCTCTCTATCTGTCCTATCTATCCCTATTTTCTATTACAAAAAAACACTTTACACTAGTCTAGCACTTTTACTGACCTCTTGTAGTTCTTTTCGACAACTACCCTTAGCATTGTGATGCATTTATTTGGAAGTCGCTCTGGGTAAGATCGTCTGCTAAAAGACATAATGTAAAATGACATTGATATTGCTGGTAATTTTGCTCTTCGAAATAATCCTTAGGTACTATGTGCATGTCAGCATTATGTATGTATTTTAAGCTTATCTGTATAACTCCATGTGTGCTAAGACAAAGACTGCTGTATAACAATAATAATATTAAGAAGAACAACAACAATAATACCATAACACATTATTCACCATGCCAACTCATTCAGCTGAACTGCAGATATAAGTTTTCAACTGTTATATCTATACAATGTCCATGTTTTTGTATAGCAGTTGACAGTGGTACCAGTACAGAATCCGTAAATATACATTACCTGAAATGATCCACTGCTCTTCTCCTCACTTTTCGTAAAAAAACATTACAGCTAATCCTGCACTGTCAGGCAAATTCCTCATAATAAGGACAAAAGACTAAGTAGCAGATCTGATTTAATGGAATAAGATGAAATCTCTGCTCTCTGCTCTTTTTTTAATTTCACAATTTCTTTTTCATGTGGGATCTTACTGCCTAGCCATCTTGCCTAATTCTTTACACTGCACAAAAGGTCTGTATGTAGGAAAGGCCTGTCTGCCTGAGAATTCCACAGGATTCGGCCTATATGCTACACTACAGGTTTTGCTTCCTGTGGGACATTTTTGTGGGCTTAGTCCTCCTGGGAAACTGCTCAGGTAGTCGTTACGCTAACAGGAGACAGACAGAAAAGAGAGGGACATATTCCAAAACACCTGAGCGCGCCGAGCGCCGATTCTTCGCTGTGGAGTCACTCCCCCGCGTCCTGGGAATTCTGTACCACGCGGGCGCTCGGATACGACGCAGCGATCCGTGCTTTCGCGCATGTGCGCCTAGCCGGACGATTTCGCCTCTCGTCTCCCCGACCGCATAAATCGGACCCGGCGCGTTTCTCCCAGACGTCTGTCTGACGTCATGGGCCGGGGCCGCAGATGCCGGAGCATGCCCACGAGGGCGGGGCCGGGGGCATTAATCTTTTACACGCAATTAAAAATGGCTCCTGCACTGCACAGTGTGCGCAGGCTGCTGTCAGCTCCCGCGGACGTACAGTAGCTGTGGCGTGTGAGGCTCAGGCCCAGCTGAGAGAGGAGGGGGTCCTGTCACTCCGAGCTCCCCACAGCAGCGTCTCTGTCTCCTGCCTCCTGCCTCCTCCCACCTCAGAGCGACACATCCACTCTCTGTGTCTGGGACTCACGTGGACCAATAACACACTAGCAACTCATCTGCCAAAACATAGCCGACCACAGTCACTCCTTTGAACCACAATTTCTCTCAGTAAACCTACCCTAAAGAATGTAATTGGAATTGTGGGAACATATACATGAATACCTATTAAAGAGGCTCTGTCTTTGAGTCTTGAGTCCCTCACTGCTTTGGCTGTTATTGTGCC
The DNA here is from genome assembly GCA_019176425.1 of Megalops atlanticus. Taxonomy (NCBI): domain Eukaryota; kingdom Metazoa; phylum Chordata; class Actinopteri; order Elopiformes; family Megalopidae; genus Megalops; species Megalops atlanticus. Next base: position 18,354,440 of record CM032896.1, read on the forward strand.
CTGAAGAACACGTTCCTGCAACTCCCATCTCACACCCGTCCTCGCTCGCGGATAGCTTCGGAGGTTCGGAAGATCACAGAGTAAACAAGAGAGAGATAGAAAAAGAGAGTGTATCTGAGTAAGTTTGTGCATTTGCGTTTTGTGTATGTGCAAGAGTATGCGTCTGCATGTGTGTGTCTGTGTATGTGTATATCTGTGTGTGTGTGTGCAGTAGCATATGTGTGGGTGCGCATGTGTAAGCGTTCGTGCATGTGTGCATGGCGCATGTGCACAGGTGAGCATGTGCGAGCACACTTGTGCAATGAGTGCACACGCGTGTCTGTGTGTGGGTGAGCGTGCGAGTCCACAGTAAATGGCCGTGCAAGCGCGCGCGTGCGTGGGCGAGCGTGTGCACGCGGGCGTGACGGGCGCAGCTGCGGCGGGGGTGAAATGGACCCCCATTAAGATGCTGATAGAGTCTCGCAGGCTCCGCACTTTGGCTGGGGGGGGGGGGTTGAACGGATTGGATCTGCCGGAGCGCGTGGTTTTTTCGGCCCGGGCCCCTGACAGGCGACTTTGCTGCAGCGCCGACTGCAAGTGCATACCTGATAAGGCTTTGTGCTGACACCATTTTCTCACCTTGTGGCTCCGAGCAGACTGCACCGCAGAACGTGTGAATCATCTGCAATGTGGAAGCACAGGCCAGGCTGCTACCGAGCTCCAGCAGCACACAGCTGCAGGGTCAGGACCGACAGCCAGGCTGCCATTCTGAGTGTCAGAGTAAAAGACAGGGCAAAAAGTGAATCAGTACTTTTTCATTCAGAGAGAGGTGATATGCTCTTGATACTGCAACAAAAAGTTAAACAAAAAATGAGATTTAAATGAAGCATACACACATATGACACATATTCACTGACATGAATACACACATAGCTAGGCATTTGACAGATCTTTTTGATTTTGCTCTGAAAAACTATACACAAGGAGATGAAAGCACACACATGCACGTACACACACACACACACACACACACACACACACACACACACACACGCACACCCTCCTACCAACCATCAAGCAGAGTCTTTCAAGTCTTCTCACGCTATCTGCGAGAGAAGGCAGCGCTGCAAGATTAAAGGGCTTATTCAGGGCAATCTGCCTCTCTCCTGACCCAGGGCGCCCCAGGAGGGTTCGCATCAGGACCCTGCCGGAGGGAACGGGGGGCAACATCACCCCCGTTATTAAGCATATATTGAGCTGCTCCTCGCGGACACCAGCTGAAAGCTGCCATGTTTTTACTGCACCAGCCAACACACTCGGAGCCTTTTTCCCTTTTTGGCTGACGTGCTTCCCCTTGAGGAGTGAAATCAAATCAGCCAGAATGACTACCGCCATCTACTCATATCATGTTTTGCCTTCAAGACTCTGGGTACTGAAATCATGTTAGTTTCACTACCAAGTATTATTTTGTTACACAAGATTCACTTCCGTGCATGGAAGATTCCAGATGCAGCACAATGGCATTAATTCCAGACCCAAGCTGATAAATGCTTTTTATCCAGCAATAACAAGCGGAGAAATATGGAGTTTTAGGAGAAGGAAAGGAAAATAGTAAATTGATGAAAATTGGTTCTTTACCTGTGGCAGATCACTTTGGCACAACTGAAGGGGTAAATAGACATCTGGGGTCTCAACTATCTAACTGGTCACAGGATGCATAAGGGGTTGGGGGGCTCCAGTCTCAACCCCGTCCCCTTCTGGTACTTGAGCCAGTGGGGCAGTACCAGTGGGGGTCACAGATGACCATGTTCACACCAAGCACGACCGCACACTCCAGGCCCTTGCCTCCCCCCTCACTCTCGACCTCTGGTGGTAACATCATGCCACTGCGCCCCCTTTGAGACAGAGAGAGCGACATTCGGGCAGGACACTGTGGCATCACAATCACGACCTGCAATGATAAGTGCAAAGCAGAACAACAAGGGGTGTGGCTCAGATGGGGACCGACACCACAACCTTCTGGCGTCAGGGGCTCTGAAGGCAGCTGAACCAGTCAATAGAATGATGACACCGGCCATTGTTGTTCCAGCCTCCTTCCAACCCAGTCACTTAGCATTGTTCAGCCCTAGGTGTTCTCACAGAAACACCTTCTGCAGGTTCGGCAGAACATTAGGGTGGGGTAGGCAGGACAAACAGGGGCAAAAACATGCAAGGCCCAGTGCCGCATCATTTTCTGCTGCCTTGTCTAATTTTTCCCACCGTAGCGATCTACCATTATTGAACGCAATCCAATGTGATGCACATTACATAACCGCGTGACGTGGACTCCTGCCACTAGCTTCAGGGCTGAGCCTCGTGTCTGCAGGAGGACTGTGCACACAGAGGGAGAGGAGGATGGAGCGTTCTCCGCGCCGCCACAGAAAGTCTGGCCTCGCCCGAATCGTTACTTACCTCTAAAGCGCTCCGCGGAGCTTGTACAAACTTATTACAGTCCGGCGTCTGAGCCGAAACCCTCGCGGGCAAACTCCCAATCCTCTGAGTCCGGGGCCGCTGAGCCTCTGCTGCCGAAAGCATTAGGGATGAGATTAAGACCTTCAAAAAAGACACGGAATTTTTTTTTCCTGGAAATATGGTGAGGGATGTACTGCACTCATTGCGAAAAAAAGAGAAGAAGAATAAATAAACAGGAATGAAAGCCAGGCAGCGGGGGGGAATGCCTGCAGCCAAAATGTTACATCAGGGGCCAAAGGGTGAATTTTTAATCATGGGAGAAGTCTAGGAGAAGCCGCGCAGTTTGTTTAATGCATGCGGAGGCTCCCAGCTGTGATGTCCCAGATATGAAGCAAGGCGGGCTGCCCGAGCCGCTCGCAGTGGGACAGTTTAGAGTACAACGTTTCCCAGCGTAACAGCAGATTTTCCACTTTGCTCAGACGTGAGGTAATGCCAGCGTGGAGGGCACGGGGGTGGAGAGCCGGGCCTGAGGCGACACCCCGAAACGCGTTCCTTATCGTTCCCGGGATCTGAACACGTTTGCAACTTTGGAAACACAAAACTGTCCACACACGCACACACACCCACACACCACCATCCACCCACACCCACCCTCATGAGAAAAACACACACACACACACACACACACACACACACACGTCCTGGAAAAAGGCAGCAAAAGCGGCCCTGCACACAGGACAGAGTGGGAGGCTCTTGTGCCATCCTTCAGGGAGGTGTCACTGAGGTGGAGGGGGTCACAGCCAAATTAAACAGTTTTCATTCTCTGTGACTTTAGAGCAGTGGGTACGGATAGCTGCTCGCAGGATTACATAAGGTGGAACAGCGAGTTAAACACACCGGAGAGAGGCCTCTGTCTGTCTGCCCTGAAGGCATCAGTCAATCTCTCTAATGCCAAGAGGAGCTCTGTGTGAGGGAATGCTGTCAGAGGACGCGCTGGGGGCAATGAAGAAAGAGAGAATGACACAGATGCAGAGGAACAGTGAGAGAGGGAAAGACAGGAAGTCAGTCAACATATTTTATTGCATTGAGTATACTTCACTGCAATGCAATCAGAGTCACACAAAACTACAGGACATGCCGTTAAAAGACACAGATCAATAACCAAGCCATCTTTCCCCTCCTTGTGATCCCCCTTTCCAGAGTACACCCAGGCATACCCAGGGAATTAGGGAGCGAGGGAGAGAGAGAAAGAGTGAAGGGTGTCTCTGATACACTGCATGTAATGACAGAACCCCTGGCAAGAAAGGGGATAGGAGGGAAACTGTTTCTCTTGCGATGGGAATCTCTTTCCATGTCCAATCAGATGACTCTCCTCTGGTTCAAGGTCCCCCAGACATTAGCAGGAACAGTCACCATGGTGAATGACTGGAACAGCCCTCGTGGGGGAATTCCATTTATCAACATGGTGAAAGAGAGAAACAATAAGATCGATTCCTCCCTCCTTCCTCTCCCCTGTGTGTGACCTGGATTGAGCCTGGATTGGGTCATACAGTAGGTCACCTGAATGTGTCCAATGTACAGAGTGAAAACAGACCAGCCAGAACTGTAATATGGGGGTACCACAGAGAGGCCTAACACTTTTGACAGGCCTAACACCTATGCGGCCCGTTTAAGGAGTGACCCACATGACCTTCAGGTGAAGTCCTACCCACGAAGCCACCACACTAACCTTATTTCCCTTCCCGAGGAAACTCATCCCACAGCTCAATAAGGGACCATTACATTTATAGATACAGACGAATATAGGCACAAGGATGCCGACCAAGCGTACGTGAACAATGCAGCAATCTGTGGACGTGCACATTTACAACCACCAGTCCCATATTCCACTCAAACGGTTTGTTTCAGAGTTGGATAGATTTTGGGGCACAGCTCTTAGCGAAATGGACTTTCCCGTATCGGAAACAACAATACCTTCGATCTGTCGGCGGTTTTTCCCCACACTGCACTCACAGTGCGCTCTCAGGGCAAATCTCCCCAGCGAAAATGACTGCAGCGTTTACATAATCGGGAGCAAAGCAAACACATCCCATCATGCATTGCACCATAAAGTCAACAAACACAGAGGGTGGGGCGGTTCAAAAGGGTTTTCAGCTTGATTTGGGGTGACTATGTTATCCCTAAAAATTTAATTAAAAGGTATTTAACATGCAAACAAAGTAACATCGTAAAATATTCAACTGACATGAAAGCAAAGAGGACTTAGAGCAGTTTGGGGAACTGGTTCTTCCATCCGGCAAGAATCACATAACATGCAATGTTTCTCAGAAACAGAATTACAGGAATGGTAGTGCTGCTACTGTCAGACTGAATGACTCTCCTGATACAGAAATATGCACATTACATACTTACATACTGTCCTTTTAAAAGCACAAAGTAGGCATAGAATGAGAGTATATGAAAAATAAATTCAGAAATATTTGATGTTCAAATGAATTCCTCCTGACTGCCAGTCAATCACCATTAGGTACATTTGCAAAATCAATTGTGCTGACAGTGGTGGGTTTTCCATTTGTTTGTTTAAATGGTTTTTGGGTATTCTTGATTACTGGTCCTTGTCTCTAATCCAATGACTTCCATTATCCTAAACTAAATCCAGGTTAATCCTATAATTTCAAATTGAGGTTTTCAAAAACCCTGTGGTATTTCTCATCACAACCTTGCATGTCTGTCTGTGGGGATACATTTTTTTGGTGGTGTGTGTATTATGTGGGCCATTAATTATGTTATTACTTTGATAATCCTTATAGGAAGCAAGCTGATATTATGTGTTGTATTATGGAGTGATATTATGCACTTAGCCAGAATGCATCCACAACTGGAGTAAATAAAGACAGAGGGATTAAAATGGGACCATGTGAACACTATTAAACCAGACCATACAGGTATGCCAAATGCAACCATAAGGACTCAATGTACTGTATAACTAATACGTAAGTAATATGTATCTACATTTTCATGTAAAGTTATTCATGTGGAATGCTAGTTTGTGATTCATGCAATTATATATTATCTGAATAACCATGACCATACCTCAAGCCATAATCCAAAGCAGGTCATATATAATGATGCTGGCCAATTAGTTATTAAATCCTGTGCTGGGACAGGCAATTAAGATGGTCTCAGCCACCTTTAGTAAGCAGGGTGTCCTATTGCTGTGGGCAGGTTTGGTCAGTGAATAAGAACTTCTTAACCAGATCCAAACCCTGAATGTAAAGGCATCTCCTGTATAGCTGCAGTCTACCAGTGCAGCACTGAAGCATTCTAAAGAATACAGGAAGGGGAAAAAACGGCTTTCACAGAGCCACTCTCTCACTCAGATATTGTCCTTATTCAAATGAGTGCAATGAGACAAAGCGATCACGTTCTGCCGGGACGCGATTGAAACGATTCCACATTAATCTCTTTGCAAGCCGGCGCGGTATTATTAGGATTGTAGACATAGATTACGACCACACAGGGGAACCCTGAGCCCCCCACCACCACCCCCGCCTCTCTCTCTCTCTCTCTCTCCCTCTCCCTCTCCATGTAATACTCAGCTCCAATTGGCTTCTGGTGCGAGTGTAAAAAAAATGTGTTCATTATCTGAAAAAAATGATGGCCTAAATACAGTGCGAACAGAAGATTTGGCACAAAACAAAATCAGTGATTATGAAGAGTAAACAGGGAGGTCTTTACCCTATTAAGATTAAGTCAACAATATAAATGCGAGGCCTAGCATGTTTGTTAACCATTAATCTTCACATGCCTGTGATATTTATTGCCATTCTTATTCTTATTTAGCACACGGCTTCATCCACATGGGCAAGAACAGCATCAGATCGCCAGGATGAAAGAAAAAAAATAATAAAAAATGAATTTGAACATTTGTATTTATTCTAAAATAATTGAATTAAAAATCAAATTAAATAATCAAATTAAAAATCAAGCAGCACCAGTTCAGAAAACTATCTGGTAACACTTCAGTTAAAGCAGGTGAAGCATTCATAAAGCCTTCATCAGCTCCACATAAAGGCCATGACTTTTGTCATAAGCATAGGTAGACATTATGATCAGAAAACTTCATAACTGACATAAGGCTATAAAGCATCTAATGACAAGCATTATGACTCAAGTAAAACCGAATGTCTGATGAAAACACTATGGGCTCTATGGGCTCATAATAACATTTACATTTGCAAATGACAATGGTAATGATACCTGAAGCAGTGCTTATTAAGGTTATATTACGGTGTTATGAATGCTACATAAGACCCACTTCAAGTGTTATTTGATAACCAATATCTGAATGGGGAAAAATATGTAGTTTGACTGGAAAATAGATGCAAATAAAGTACATTTATAGTCTTAACCTTGTAGTGAAATGAAGGAGTAAGTGAAAAAGAGTTTTAAAGTTTTAAAGCTGTGTCTTTGGCTGTCAACTCAACCAGAATGGAGAAAGACAAGAGAGCAGACAGAAAAACAGACAAGACTGCAAGAACAAACGTGATCACAGTGCTGTCATCACACCTCAAACGCAGATAAATCTATGACCGTAACTGGAAAATAGGTCAGGAAAGTCCGATCTATACTGTCTGCTTCACCAACATTTGACCGAAACAGAACAAAGCCAAGCAGTTCACTCTCTAACTGCGGTGAATCAGGTCACTATCGCCCCCCATGTCTGTCTGCTCGGGATGCCAAATTGCACAGGCCTGATATTTTATCTCACATTATTACGGCTCACAGTGCTGCGTCCTCCTCAACAACGGCCAGCCTGCGTGTGATATCGCTGTGAGCGTGTGCAGAGGCGCACAGCGTTTCAGCGGATTTGAAAACCTCAGGCTGTGGACAGCGCTTCCCATCTGTTCACTGGACCTTTGTCCTGGCTAATATATCAGCGATTGCTTTTTAAAAGGGTTTGGCTTTATGGCGCTCACTCACTGCAGTATTTAATCACGAAAGGGTAGGACAAGAGCTGTAACACACAGATAATCCTTAAACGTGAGCGTCCCACCAAACTCCCTCCCTCCAAACCCGCCTCCCGCCACAAGCTTTCATCTCAGGAAAATTGTTGTTGAACATTTTGTCTTTAATTTCATTTTAATTAATTTAATTTAACTCTTCAAAGAAAGAAGCCTTGTATCCAGAAGCTGACCCTTGCATGCATATTCTGATTGTGTTGGGCAGGCGTTAAATTTAATATAATGCGAGATATCCTGCCACTGGAGATATTGTTTTTCTTGCTTTCTGATACTGCTGACAAGTACAAAAATCACTTCTTTCCCTTCTTTAGGTCAGCTCCCCCCCCCAACCACCCCCAAAACAGCCTCCCCAAGCTACACACACAGAATGTTCTAGCAATTAACTTCCCCCGCTGGAGCCGAACAGGTTTTCGTTTTGATCTGCGAGAGAGAGAGAGAGGGAGGCTGCCTCGGAATGACCCTTTCGCCGGTGAAATCGTGTGCGCGAATCCGACTGGCCTCACTCGCTTTCCCTCCCCTGATTCCCTTCCTCTCACGGGTTAACGAACGCGCTTTCTGTTCTAATGAGAGGGGAAGGGAGCGCTGGCGCTCTCCGAGCTCCGGCATGGTCTAACGAGCATCGCTCTGCAGTCGCTGGGCCCTCGCCCAAGGGGATTCGTGGCAGTGCTGTCCCCCCTTAAGAACAGCCTCCGCTGCGCTCCGAGCTTCGAATTTTCGAATCGCTTCAGACGGTTGCAACGGCACGCCCCGGCCCTCTCTGTGTTTCTCTCCACGGCCGTGACCGACTCCCGCGCTCCTCCGACAGCTGAGGACGAAGAGATAACACGATAAAGAGGAAGGCCGTCGAAGCTGACGCCTCCGTCTCTGCAGAAGGTTTGGCAGGAATATCGCAATGCCCATATCCCTCCTCTTTAGCGCCTCCTTAATGAGATTTGCTGTCAGAAAGAAAATCTTTATCTGTCTCCATCCCAAAGGAGCTGGGTATCAGTGGAGTGGTTTGATTCCAAGGGTGGGCATTGTGCCCTTGAACAAGGTGCTTTCCCAGAATTGCTGAAATAAAGCAACTGTTAAGCAACTGTAATGTAAATAAACACACATCTGTGTGTATTTTTCCAGGATGTTCCTATATGTGGAGTGGGGGAGACCTCGTGAAGTAGTGCTTGGGGAACTACTGGTGGCCAGGGAGCTGTGGGTTTGAATCCCTCTATTACATTTCTCTATCAACATTCTACTGCATCTGACCATGTGAGTAACTATTCTGTGAAATAAGGGATGGAAAAAGACGACACAGTCTAATGCACATACTGATATCCTTGAGATTCTGCAGTGAGTTTACTGTGAGTTAGCCTAACATGCGTGACAACTGGGAAATCAGGGAAGCAGAGGAGGACACAAAGCATGAGTTTCGGCGTGGGAAGTGCACTCAGAATTCAGTAAGGATTGCCCAAATAGCCATACAGCACTGCTCGCTGGTCACTGCCTTATAAGGTCATAAAGCATTCACCATAACTCCAGGAGACACCATCACAAAGCCACCACGTTCCATCCAAGCTGCCCTGGTTTTTCTTTTCACTTAGTGTAGTTGCTGTTGTTTGTCATGGTAGCTGTTTGGGGCAGGTCAGTTTACCCTCATGCCTTTGCCACTGCTTAATAAATTCTCCCTCCTCTGCAGGTATGTTTGACATGGTGCACTGGCTTTTGCATTTCATCTTATTGTACCGCTCTCTTGCTGAGTTTTAGTGTGCTGCTGCAGGAAGCACTAATAGCTTACAGTGAATGTCTGTTTTAGGGGTCCCTCAGTGCTCATGAAACCCTGCTTAGTACAAGATGCGGTGAGAACTTCATGATTGCTTGATATCCTTGCAGCTCATAAGGTGCACAGAAGAGCAATTATCATCACCCGAAGGACCTGACGCCCAACACGTTCTTAGGTGTTGGTCCAAGGTACCATTTTCAATGTGTATCAGGGGCAAACTTGGGGAAAACTTGAAAGGACAATTAAAAGAGCTAAATTGAGGCTATCATCCTTGTGTTTGTATTTGCCTTAACTCAATTTCTCATTTTAGCGTGAACCAACCCCAGCAGGACACCACAATTGTCCGCAGGTGGCCTTCATTGCATAACTGGCCTATTGTGGGATAGAGTAGACAAAGCAAAACCCACTTTCCTTTTCCAAGACAGACAGGTGAATGTCTTACTGTGTCCAGCTTTCTTGCTTCATGTACAGCAAAAACAAAACAAAGTTGAATTTTCTACTGAACATTAACAAACCCTTTTAAACTCCATATTCGCTGAAAATAATGGCGGATTTCCAGGTTGTATTTGTTTCTCTGTTGTGCACAGTCCTGGAGGAGTGCAAGGCGTACAAACCAAAGGCCAATATCCACTGAATTGAGAGGCTGACAGCTGAGCTCTCGCTGACAGAAACACAGAGTGTTCCACAATTAATCATGGCTCACAGTAATGCAATCACTCATCGAGTATTTGCTTTGGTCGCTGAACCCCAGCACACACACACACACACACACAAACACACACACACACACACACACACACACACACGTGCCCGCGCATGGACGCACGCACAGACACATACACACATGCATGCACATACAGACACATATACGCAGACACACATGCACACACGCTTTCACAACATTCCTACATTTACACTTCAATGTTCCAATTACCTTGGGAGTAGCTACTACCACCAAACACGCTTGTCTGTCCCTCACCCTCAAAAAAATTTTTAAAAAACTTCAGCATTGTTGAATGCTGTACAAGCTACCACCACCAGCATTAATCCTTGCAATGAATGAAAACTCCACACAACTCACACAGCCAAACTAACCCAAATACAACTGCTTAAAGACCAGTGCCAATTGGTCTGACCCATCCGAGCAGAGTCGTCACCGTATGAGCTCCCATTAAAGAAACTGAAAGGCGGGCCCAGCAGACCCTTGGTGCACCGACACCCCCGTTCTTGGGGGCCGCCCCCAGTTCTGTAGCGATTAGCGCCACTTTTCCAAAGGGGACAGGCCGGCAAATGTGAAAAGGAGCCAGCAGATTACTTAACCGCAGTGTCCCCTCATGCATGCTTTGTGACGGATCACAGAGGTCCCGCTTAGGCCGGGGTGTATGGTCCGCACAGATTATGCAACTGTGGGGGCCTCCTCTCGAGCGTTAACACCGCTGCTCTCCTCACAATCGGATTGGCATCAACACAGCCACTCTGTATGACATTAACACGCGACTGGAGGTTGATCTGGATGCCAGCAGCAATACACACAGCCAAACGCCAGAGAGACACATTCGAGACAATGACGTCAATGGCGTGGACTGGCTGGCAAAGGCAGTCAACCGTTTAATCCCTCCACAGGAATGGCGTAGTTTGCGAAGAAGAGAGCTGCCCCGGTGACGGAATGACACGGGCCACCCCCGGGCCTTGGCACATTGGCATCTGTGATGGGGGGCCAGTTTGCAGTAGGGACAGCTGGAGACGATGGCAGCATACGATAAAGCCGGTCAGTGATGAGGGGGCTGGAGAGGCCGGCTTTTGCGAAAGTCTGTGACGGTCAGAAGCATAAGGTACAACATCTGATGCAAATGCGTGCCCGTGTCATGTGGGGGCTAGATTATTACAGGACAGTGTCTAACATGAAAGAGTGTGCCAGAAGGGGCGGAGGGCAATTCGGGGGCCAGCCTGTGATGTGTGTGTATGCGTATGTGTGCTGTGAAGGGATGCTCTGTAACAGAACGTATACATCTTGTGGTGTGAAACAGCTGGTGACAGGGGATGAAGGGGGAAAGGTTTAGGGTAGGCCCAAGTCAGGAGGCAGCTGCTCACACCATCAGACCTGTGTAATGGATGCATAAAATATAAAGAACACAATGCAATTCACTCTGGTAGAGGGCATCTGCACAGCAAGTGAGGAACGTACTGGAACAAGGCGCCACTGCCCAGGAGTTTTCACCGGCAGAGGCAAACAGGCTAAGAGAGCATGGTGTGAGCTCACACTGTGAAATCCCCAGTTCAGCCTGAGCCCTCAACACAGATCCAGATGTTCAGCACTTTGCTCTTTTACAGTAACCCTCTCTGTAATCATACCCAAGGCTTGAGCAATGGGAATGACCACAAATCAGAAAAAGCATCTGTCACAGTGGTAGTTACTGCCTTATGCATATATGTGTGTGTGTGTGTATAAATATATAAGTGAGTATATATATATATATCTACAGTCTGTTGAATAATCTACTTTAAAAGGAAGACAGAAAAAAGTAAAACCTCATTCCAGATTCTAGATATGTAACAAGTGAAATGTGCTCATACATTATGCAGCATCATATTTTGTCACAACCTGAAAAGCCTTTTTAGTTCTGTGTCAGTTTTTTTTTTTTTTTTTTAAGGATAGGAGATGCAGTTTCATATCATTTCTTGATGGGTGTTTTTTTTTTCCTGTCAGATTTCCCTTCGGCTCCCCGGTTGTGATTAAATGGACCTCCGCGTCTCGGCCGCCGGCTGAGGCAGTCCCAGCTCCGCAGTACAGTAGGACCCGCGGCAGCCCGGAGCTCCTCCGTTCATTCATTCCATTTTCTCTTTCTTTTTTTTTCTTCCCCGGGAAAAGAGCCGGCCTCGCAATTTATTTCCTCTGGCCGAATCCCCCCGGTTGGGATCCCCAGCTCGGCGGCGGGCGACCCGGAGCGCCGGCTTCTCTTTGTTTACATCCCGCCGTCCCGAGCCGCGCGTTCCCCTGGCACCGGCGCAGGTAGGCCCGGCGCACGCGTTAGCCCAGTTTGCTCTGCCTCTCTCTCTCTCTCTCCCCGTCTCTGTCTTGTCTTCGGCTCTGCCTGAGATTAATGAGGGCCCTTCTGCGGCTCGCGCCCAGAGAACGTCTGAGAGTCGGCGTGCAATGATTAAGGGCCATTCCACACGAAAAGTCGCCAGTCTGACACGCCGGGCTCCTGGCTTCGGCTCCGAGGTCTGCCCCAATCCCATGATGCAACGTTTTCCTAATAAGTGTGAACGGTAGGAGCCGGCGAACGCACAGGGCCCGCAGTTCCTCACAGCAGGTCTGTCGTACGAGCCAATAGGAGAGGCTTGTTCACCGGTCCCATGGTGACAGTAGAAGTGACAACTAAGATTTCCCACTTGCCGTTTGCTCTCTTAGGTGTACACTCTTTGGAGGGAGATCCACAGCCCCCCTGTCCCAACTCATCTACCCAACTCATTTACACATTGCACTGCTGCTGCTCTGCTTCCATTCTGGGGACCAACACATCGCCTAGACTTCCTGCCTTAAGTCGCTGCATGATTTAGTCTACAGATTGTGTTGGGGGGATGTTCAGAAACAGCCTGATTCACTCAGATTAATCCTGAGGCCTCTGGAAATATCAAAAAACCTCTAGGGCATGAGCAACAGTCCTAGAGGTTTTTTTCCCTGCAGTCTGACGGCAAATAGCGGTGAGCTGTTCAGTGACATCAAAGCCTAGTTTTATTGAAGTCATCTGTGGCGTCACCTTGTGCCATAAGCCTACTTGGCCGCGCTGCCGAAGGGGCTGATGGACGTGTCTTGCGATGAGAAGCACGGTCGCTCACCCTCTCTCTCTCTCTCTCTCATTCAGTAAAACTGCCAGGGAGGCACTGCGTCTCTCCAGCTCCTGAAGCATTGCGGGAAACGCTGACTGAATATGAATCGGTGGCGCTCTCCCGGCACCGCTGGCTTTTCTCAATGTCAGTGAAGGAGCCTGACACCGGAGGGAGCGCGTCCGCTCCTCCCCTGCCCTCGCCGCCGTCAGCTCGCCTTGTTAATTGTCGGTCCGAACAATGCGGGCGGGAGGAGCGGTCTCCGCCCGGTTCTGCAGCGGTCACCCCGGGGCCGGGTCTAATCTTGCAGCGCTGGAGTACATGAGATAAGGGGTGGAAAAAAGAAAAAAAACAAAAAAAAACAACTGATTAAAACGTAGCTGGTGGGGGATGATTGGGATCTGATTCGTTGTCTGTGGTGCTTCGTCGGGAGAGCTCTATGGGCCCGGTAACCTTCCTGCAGCGGGAGGCGTCTGGTGTCACGTCACCTCTCCGACGTACAGAACACGGGCGACTCGGCGCTATGGCATGGAGCTCTGTGCTGCATTGTCCCTTCGTCATATACCTCAGTTTAATTACCTCAGTTTAAAGCTCATTCTCTCCTCCGCTTTCATTCACGCGCTCACTCGCTCAACCCCCACATCCCCCTCGCTCGCGCTCCCTCTCTCTCTCTCTCTCTCTCTCGCTGCAGCAAATTCCCAGAAAGAGGGTACGCTGTTGTTTTGAAACGATGCAGCGCGTTTACCGGCACAGGGCAGCGGGCTTTACTGTCTGTCGAAAGCTTTGCGTCTGTAGAACGACGCCCCGGCACAGCGGTGCTTTAGACTGACCGTGCCACTAACAGAGGTTCAGGCATGAAACGGCGGGAAAGGACAAGGTCTCAGCTGGGTAAAAAAAAAAAGAAAAAGAATCAGTGAAATGTTGATGCACGCTACCCTTTCGTGAGGCAGCGATTCCTGTATCTGCCGTTCCCGGGGTTAGCGTGACGCACGGTGCCGTCTTTCGCAGTCGAACGTAAATCTCTCAAAGCGGCGTCATTCGTGCTCCCGCAGACATGCTGCGTAAAGAAAGACGTCTGCTCAGAGGGATGAAGAAGAAGAGCCGATGTTGCAGAGCCGGGGTCAGAGAGGGCTGTAGCGGGGGGGTGGGTTGTATCGGGGGGGCATCATAACCTTGAGGGAGATACTGTACATGAACTCCAGTAAAAAAAAAAAAAAAAAAGCTGGATACTGTCAGTGATAAAGTTCAGTGCCGGCGAAAATTTGCTGCAACATGACTGCTAATGATAATAAAGCTGAATGGCTGATTACATAAACTACACTCTACACCACACACTGTAACCTTACAGTTGATCAGATCTGGTCTAAAATGATTAGATCTAAAAATACACTTTATAACATACACAAAAATATTGCCAAGGATAACAGTAAATGCTTATTTATTTTTGGCCGTGTAAGAAATCATAGGCAGTATTTGTTGTTTAATAATTTGTGACTGTTTAAACTTTTGTGACTGTATTAGTTGTACTTGTACTTATACAATTTACTTTGGTACCTTGTAATCTCTATTTTAATTGTATATTATATCAAAATAAAGCTAAGTTGGACTATGCAGTTCGGATCACGTTTATTTCCTACAACCTGAACAATAACTGTTACAAAGCACAGACATGATGTGTCTATGATTGCTTACAAGCTGCTTGTACCTTTACTGTACATTACCACCTTTGTCAGTTTGGTTAGCTAAGTAACAGGCAAACTGTCTGAAGACAAAATTAGCTACAAAATTAGACTAGCTAGAAATCTAGGTGACCGATGAGCTGGAAAGCTAGCAAGCAATGAATCATCTTGCCCCAACCCCAGTGGCACATCACACCCCACAATGCACTCAGAAAATAATGTTAGCATAATGCTATGCTTGATCCTTGACCCCATATTGTTGCTAACATACGCAATACAACACACAAATTTCAGCCTCATTCTCAGTAACTCACACATACTTCACCCTCACTCTGCCTGCCCCTCAAATAAAGTAGGCATCAAATTGTTGGATCTGGAAAACGACTTTCAAACACCCTTGCCAGACAGAACTCCAACAGAGATGGATAAAATGGCGCCAACTGGCTGTAACTGTGATGCCTGCAGGACTAACAGCTGAACGAGGCTGACCAAACTCTGCACTTAAGTGATTTCAACCTGCCCATATAATGCAAGCTATAATTACAAAGCAAAATGTTGCCCCAAACATACAAAACTGTTTGGATCTATGTATTGCCATACAGAAGTAAAGCTGCCATAGAAATTTTGATTTTGTCACACAGACACTCTAATTTAGAGGGACCCAGTACAAAATTGCATCTAATGAACATCACCTTAAAAAAGGTAGCCAATATAAAGCTGAAGTAGCCTTCATTGAATTGTAAACACTGGGATGACTTAACGTGGAACGGGATGGTTTAAGATGTGGGATTATTTAAGATGTGGAAACCCATTGATAAAAGTGAGGTTAAACAAAATAAACTGACATAGAACTTGTAAAGAGCAAGACAGGCAAGCTAATGTGAAAATGATGTAATCACTTGTGTCTAGAATGTAATGTGCTGAAATTCCCTCTACACTTTCTACTGCAATCATGGATTCCTTACTGGAAGGTGGTTTCCTGTATATCATAATGTTATATTTACCCTTTTCATATCTTCAGCTTGACATAATTATTTTGTCTTTGTAGTGAGTCAACATAAACACAAGCATTAAAAATAACATATGAACGTATTAGAACCCTTCTATCCTTATTTGAGTTGAAGGGAGAACTAGTTTATGATTAGATATACAAAAGTAATTCATGATGGTTTAGGGTTAGGGTTCGGAGTAACCTTTCCTGTAAAGGCAAATGTCCTGAACTGCCTTGTCTGAGGTAAGCTCAGATATGACACTTTTGATGTTTCTTTTACATGGCACCCGTTTAACATGTTATTTTGAACTGTATTGTATGTTATTTTTCAAACTTTAGAACACTCCCTTGTGAATGGAAGCCTCTGTTTCCCAACCCATAGAGAGCATACCTCTGTGACATCTGTGACATCACACCACATTGTTATGAAATAATGAGAATGAGAAGTCCTAACTGGGGTTTATATTCCTGTGTGCAGTTTCAGGGCGTCTATCATTTGTCTTTGTGAACAATCTGCTTCAAACTGTGGCTTTCGATATTAATTTGCAAATTGTGACATGTTGAGTTTGGAGTTCTTGGATAGTTGTCAGTCAAGAATACAAAGTCTGCCATCATCACAGCTCTCTGCTGGGGAATTCTGATTCTATCCTATCATTTATTAATAAACCAGGTCGTCTTGAAGAAGAGATTTTTCAGTTTTGAAGAATTTGTGGATGACATGTATAGTGGTAAGCAGTCTCACACAGGTGAACCTTAAAAGCTATGTTAAGGTGTTGCGGAATCCAGGGTTATGTATACATGTTCATATGTAGCTGGCTACAATGCCACTACCTCCACAACTAGATGGTTACTCAGTTTTGACACAAGAGCTTGCTAGTTTCATCTATATGTATAGCTGCTAAGCACAGAACAATCTCAAACTGACAAAGAGATACTTAGCCTATTTAACTGCTTCTTATTTGTAAACATTATATTTCTGGTTGTCTTGCCACCAAAGCAAAATGAAATTAAAGTCCACCATTGACAACTGTATTGAAGCAATACATAGCTAGTTATATAATGTAGTAAAAGAAAAATTATCCAATATAACTTGGTAAAGTGAGTGAAACTGCGATAATCATTTTTGGATGAAGGCCACGGCCTCTCAAAAATACAATTACACAAACAAGGAAACTATCACATCCACACACATACAAGAGTCAGTGTCAAACACACAAGGGTGAGACCACAGAGGCAAACACAATACTCCCGACAGGAGTGTACCATTCCAACATAACACCAACACAATCCCAGGGCCGTCCTGGGTTAGTAGCACACAGTAAATTATGTTAATGTAGCAAACGGTAAAAAATGCTCCCCTGGTGGCTTCACTCAATGGACTCCCACAGACTGTCTAGCCTTCCTGTGACGCAGCTGAGAGTCGCAACACACACGATAAATAACTCACTCAGATAATGAGCAGCTGAGCAGTCTGTTGAGAGGGGGGAACACAAAACTACCTACTAATTAGCAGTGAAATGAACCCTGGAAACATATACTGGCCATAGTTAGGTTTAGATATGGCCTGCACTGTTTTGTTTCTATTTGTAGATGGAGAGAAGTGCAGGTGTCTGAAGTGTGGATTCAGGAGGTACATCATTTAATCAATGAGATTCTTTCCTCTCCCCAGCACTGTGGCATCTTTGGCAAAATGTCCCATTCCACCAACAAGGCACTCAGTTACTGTCACATGAAAATGTTCTCAAGCTGACATTGATTCTTTCAGCATAGCTGAATGCAGAGTTTTGACATCAGATTAGTTAGAAATGTAAGCTGTAACAACCATTTTATAACAGTGTGTGTTGTTTTCACTGTCGTAACTTATCAGCCTGGCCGAAAGCTGCCAAAAGGAGCAGGCGTTTTAACCAGCACGGTTTTTGTTTAATGTTGTTCAGCTGGCTGTCATCCCGCCTGAGGAATCGCAGGCCAGCTACACATTCGAGATTCCTGTGACCATTCTGGCCGCTATGGGCATCTTTCCTGTTCTGGCTTTAGCACGGAGAGCTCTGCGATCTGTAAGCCTTTTTCATCTTCATCACTGTGAATGGTGCCTCACAGTCCTCCCTTCTCATTGTACAATAAAGTCATTACAAATGGCTTAAGTTTCTGTACGCATAAAGATGATGACATTAATGATGACATCTCTCCCTTCTCCATTTCCTTTTCTAGGTCGAAATCAAGAAAAATTTCGGTAAGTTTAGTTATTTTTGTTATTTGTATAACTAATTTCTTTTTAACATCTCAGTATGCAAGCTTATTGTGATGTGCAGTATGACAAGGTTTGTCTTTACTTCCATCCCATTTCTATTTCAGTGGAAGAAAAAGCTCTTGCCAACACAGATGCTGAACAGTTGCAGGACGAGTGTGAGGCATTTTGCGTGATGGCCGACCTCAGTGAAGGCGTAAGTCTCCGACGCCCTTCTCCCATGTGTGTAGGTCTTTCGGACATGTTCCATTTTCCCACTTCCTCTGATTGTCCGCCCTAGATAAGGGAACGGGACAAACAGCTGAAAGATTTGGAGAAATTGCTCCATACTGCACAGTACAACAACAAGGAGCTGAAGGTGAGAAGCTCATGGAGGCAGTTGGCCCATTTGTCATTTCTGTTAGTCATGCCAAACACTGTTGTAAGTACAACTTAAATGAAAAATTCCATTCAGAATTCACATGGTCTCCATGAGAGTCATATTCAACAGTTTCCCCCTGTAGCACCTTGTTCTTACATTGCTTCATATCTCAAAAAGGAATCTCTCAAAGACATGGAAAAAAAGATTGACGAAACGATGGCGGAGCTGGATGCCCTGGCCAAAGAAATGACGAGCAACAGAGAGAAGCACGAGAAAGAAATGAAAGCGATTGAAGATCAACTTGATGCAATGATTGCTGAGCTGCAATAAGCAGCAAGCAAAATATTGGTAAGGGATTTATGCAGTTTGTGCGCACATGGCTTTATAAATAAGGCAAAATGTATTCAGCCTCTCTCTCTCTCATATATTATATAAACCATTCAATAAATCAATGTTCTGACCAAGATGGTAAACTAATTCTTCTTCCTTTCCATCCAGACAAAGACCTAAGAATTGATAGCTGGAAGCACAGTCGCCGAAGTACGGAGAGGAACTGTCGAGAACTTCCACAGAACTTCCAAAGAACCTTATGTTCTTCAACTTATTAGGTCAACTCAATAAAAGGATTGTTGCCTCGATATCAGTTGAGATGTTGAAAGTATTCAATGGACCTCACATCATATCATCCAAACTGACCCTAACTGACTTTCAGCCTGGTGAGAAACTGCAAGCTCAGACTCAGGGTACACAGTGCCTCCCCGACCCCTGAACCCTAAAGTTATTTTCCCACCCAGAACATGGGCTTGGGCTCCAGCAACCTACCGCAGCCCTCCAATTATCTCACATCCCACCAGGGACTTTGACCAATCGCTTTTTCTCACTTTTAACTCAGTATGCATCTGTCGTGTAACTCGGTCCTGTATTGTCATCTTACCATCTGAAAAGAATGTGGTCTCTATGCATCACATCCAACCCTGAAATGCCAAAACGATCAGGGTGCAATGTAGTTTAATGTAATAGACTGTTGTTTAAAAAGTACACTCCATATGCTCTGTCTGTCTACAGCTTCCCATTACCCCATTTGAAACCCTCACATGATACACTGTACAACAACATAATATAAAGACCTGTATTTACACTGTAGCAATACCTCAGCATATGTATGTCCCTTCTTTACAATCTATATCTGAAAACTGTCATGTGAATGTGTCAATTATGACTACTGAGGCAATGATACATCTTTTTATGTAAATGTAATATATAACCCTTGGAACAATTACCCTCCCGAACAGACATATTAAATAAATTTTATGCTTGCTGGGAGTTTCATCCCCAGCTTTTTTGGAGTCTAACTGTACATTAGGACCATCTTACTGCAGCAGCCTCTGCATTTGCACATGAGCGCTGGGGAGTATTGAGTATATACACATTCCATTCACATCTGTATTCTACCACCAGTGCTGTTCTACCAGTACTATTCTACCACCAGAATAATGACAGGAACATACAACAGGACATCTGAGGAATCTACAGTCCTCACACATATTGATTCTTTCTTGTGCACACTCACACACACACACACATTCATCCAAACACATTCAAACACACCCGCTGGGTTTTGTTTGCCCGCACTCACACACGCTCACACACTCTCCTCTCTCTGCGCTCTGTTTATCTGCGCCGGGCCTATCATCCGAGCCCCGTTGCCCGGGAAACGCGGTTAGTATTCCACGCACGGTGCCAGGGCCCCTCCCGGAGAGGGGAGGTTTCCATTGGTTTGCCGAGTCGTTTGCGATCGAAGGCATTCTCCCTCTCTCCCGCCGCGCTGACCTGAATGTACATGAGTTTAGGATGGGCGGGGGGCAGGGGGGGTGCAGGGTAGGGGGGTGGGGGGAGTTTGGGGGCGGGGGGACTGCGGATAAAACTGGAGCAAACCCACCCGCCCCGCTCCCCTTCCCCTCCCCCTCGGAGTGCTTCACCAACCTCCCATTTCCATTCAGCATTCAACAGCGAGGGAAACTCATTCATAAGCTGCACCGCCAATAACAGCAGCAAAGAAAGACGGGGAGGGGGAGGGGCGGAGGAGGAGAAGGGGGCGAATTGCCCCCTCAAGGATTCTCTGCCGCATTGCCAGGGCTCGTTCGCCGCAGCCAATCAGACGGCAGCCGAGGAAGCGGCGCACATGGGTGAGGCTTCCCGTACGTGCAGCCCCACCCCCGCCTCCCGTCTGTGCTTCCTCCCAGGTTTCATTCATCCATCCATTCATTCATTCATCCCCTTCCTCCCTTCATTCATGCGCTTTCCCCCGTTCATTGTTTCGCGGGAGGGTGTCTCGACACCAGATCCGCGCGCTCTCTCCTGGGAAGCGGATCTCGGGGACAGAGGGTGAAAGGGTGCGTCCCCTCTCCGCTCCCTTTTGTCCGCCAGGCTTTTCTTTCACGCAGCGACAGCTCCGGGCGGGGTGGGGGCGGGGGCGGGCCCGGACCCGGGGGCGACAGCGGGGCCAGACTCCGGGGGATAGAATGACTCCATTCTTCTGCAGGAGGCATTCTTCCCTGGGTGTCACTGCTAAGCCGGGCGGGTCAAATGCACGTTCTAGAATGTTCCAGGAGCACCACGGTGTTTCCGCTCAGAAACTGCCAACCGCACGCACCCTCTGCACTGCGAGAGGGGGGGGTGCTCCGAAACTAAACAGCGAGATAAATCCATAATGCACAGCCGTCTGCATTGTTCCACGCTAAAGCATTGCCGATCACTGACATTGTGGAAAATATCTGGGATTATCAATATTTTTGACTTGGTTTTACACCTCAGTTTAATAATTAATACACACTGAAATCCTTTTGTTAAGAGTCCATATGATGACCCTTTTTAATTTCCATTATACATTATTCAAAGAAGAAGGAGGGAGACTCCTATCAAAAAGCAGTCTCCTTATACTACCTTCGACATTTTGTCTGTTAAAGACTTTGAATCCCCAGTGTCTGAGGGGTGTACACTGGGGGAGGGGGGGAGGGGGCGGGGGGGCGGGGGCAGTGGGGCAGGGGTGGGGGGTTGGGGTCAGGAATCAGCTGCGCCCGGGAGCCCAGATGGTGTCGAATGCACCCGCCACCCGTGCCAACATCAAAGGTTTCCTCCTCGCCCGTCTTTCCGTCCCCGTCAGCGTTTATTAAAATCCAGGGGGGTTTGCGCTCCGTGTCTGACGCCGCGGAAACAGGAGATCTGAGGGGACAAGGCCGCCAAAGCCCTCATCCGCGCATACCGCCACATGTGTGAGCGGCATCCAGCATCCCCCTCCACAGGATAACCACGGCAACACCCCCCCCACACACCCCCCCCACGCCCACGCACTCCAACTCACTCAGCTCTTGCCCTTCCAACCTCTGTAATGTATTCCATCCCATTACATATTCCATGTGTTCCATTCCGTTCCAATTTTCTGTCATTCAGAGCAATTTACTGCAAAGCTACACAGATAGTTAATGTTCAGCACGCTGCTTGAGGGTACGATTTGAGATTTGAACTTGTAACCTTTTGATTATATGTCGAGTTTCTTAACCACAACCTCATACAACCGCCCCCCCCGACCACTTCTGTTACCACCTTTCACCCACACCCACACACGCTTATACTGAATAACACCACCTGCATCAATCTCAGTATCAGTAGCTTTTACTCACTTCCACCCTGTTTGAGCAAAGCGTTCTGACTGGCTCATGTCAATCTAAGACTGACAGCAAGCGTGCAGCTCCGCCCACTTAGAGGTTTAGGAGGCCTCATCCTCCATTACTGCACCCCCATCTATTACACAGCTAGAGGCTTTTCATTTTAAACCAGGAAAGTGATCAGGTCAGGGAGAAATGAAGCGCTGTAAGCTCAGCCGAGAGCTCCAAACTGGAGAAGAACATACAGTAACTGAGAGAGAGAAAGACAGAGAGAGAGATCGCACTTTGTCTCTCCTCCCTGGGATGTGTTTATGATAACTGACCGGTATTGACACACCGATATACGTGTTGGCTGTCACTTATGATCAGAAATGTACACGTACTCATCTGAGTCTGTGATGTAACCTCGAACGTTGTGCAACAGCTTGAGCTGAAACTCAAATCGATGAGCAAACAGAACTGCAACTCACCCACCCTGCTCTCCAGACGGTACCAGCCCATGATAATTAACTCTAATTCTCTTCAAGCTTCATCTCTAGTCTACCTTCCTCTCTATCCCTACTTTCTATTTAAAAACTCCACGCTAGTTTAGCACGTAACTCAGTATTTTACTGACCTCTTGTAGTACTTTTCGACACCTACTCTTAGCATTGCAATGCACTTATTTGGAAGTCGCTCTGTGTAACAGCGTCTGCTAAATGACATGTAATATAATGTAACTAACGCCACTCTTATGGTGACAAAACTCGCCCGGCCACAGCAGCCACGGCCACAGCCACATCCAGATTCTCCCTCCCGCACCGACAGAAATGTCCATCCAGAGGCCTGGGACCGCAAACTAGAGAGAGGGCCGGTGATGTAATCGATTCTGCGGCCAGCTATATACGGTTACGTAACTGCAGAAATGGGAGTCATGAACCCCAACCCCCTCGCGTCGATACTGCCCCCTCGTTTCCATTACCCTCCAGGCAGAGAGCGCTCTGGGAGCGGGGACCCATTACTGTCACCGAGCTGCGGGTTCGGCGGGGCAGTAATGGACAGCCGCATCTCTGCAGCGTTGCTCAGAGGCTGGCTCTGGACGCAACATAATGTCCCGGTGCCATGTACAGCGGTCCTCTGTACAAGAGGTCCCGTACTGCCCTGCTCTGGCGGAAAGGGAACGTTTTCTTCTTACATACACTGGAACGAAGTGATATGCCTTAACTGTGAGCCCTTTCTACGCTGTAAGGACCTGTGTGATGAGGCTCTTGGGTAACGTGTAGCATACCAGGTTTGCACAATCATCCTTAATGTGCTTGCTCAGTAAAGACACCATGTTAGTGCAGGAAAGAAGGGAGCAACAATCAATGCTGTATGGCTGATTTATCAATAGACTGGCACTCTCCTTCAGATGTGCCCTTTTTCTCAATAACAATATCTCAGTAACATAGCAACATTGCGTCAATGTTATAGAAACATCATAGAAATGTTAATCTAGCTGGGAGAGAGAGAGACAAATCAGGGAAGAGGAACGAGGCAGGTTCACGAAAGGGATGCAGCTTTCCAGACTAAAGCTGGAGTGGAGAGGAACCCCATGGCAAATACTCTGAACAGCACATAAAACATGGCGCATAGGAGACAGCTTAAGACTATAGCGCCATACATTTCATTTCAGTTTAATAACTGTCACGCAGATAAGATCCATGACTGACAAATAACATGGATACGCTGGCTGCGTTTCAAAGCGGTTCCTGGAGAGCCGTTCTAAATGCAGGACTGAAGCCGCCGCAGCTGCGCACGTGCTTTGTGTGATTCCTGATCAGTCCTTTTTATCCAGCACATGCACAGGAGCCGATGCGGCCGTCAGCTGGCAGTGCGGGAGGCTGAGAGGAGCCTCGAGCCTGAAAGAGGGACGTGCGAACCCTAAATGACTTATATTACTGTATCTCGCACAGGCGTTTCTGTGAGACCATCACTACCGGTAAACGCAGCGATAAGTAGCAGCGCAAGTCACCGCCAGCTGGGCGTGACGCGCTTCCGACCCGCTCCACGAGCTGGCCCGATACTCTCCGTCTTCCGCTCTCCTCTCTCGTTCCCCCGTCCTCGAATTTGCGCCTTCCCACAGGCGACGGGCCCGGTCATGTCTCCACGCAGCGGAGCTGCCCTCGGCAGAGGCTGCGGGAGAGACGGGCACGGAGAGGGAGGTAGAGGTGATGAATGAAGACTTCACCCCTCTCCTCCTTTCTCCTCACACTACAAGCCATTTTGCGCTTGTGGCCCTCGACCAGATTTGCACAGACTAGCATCCTTTATTGTACAGACCAGAGTTTGTCATTGTACCCCTGTAAAGGTACTTTGAGGATGTTGTTTGCTTATTCGCATTTTACTGCCCATCTTTATGGTCCTCGTTATACATGTGCTTTATGTTCAAGTTGCTCTTGGCAACATCTGCTAAATGAACATGTAAATGTAAATGCAGCAGAGACAGGATAAAGAGAGGGAGGGAGAGACAGGGAGACATGGAGAAAGAGAGAAACAAGGGAGAAGGGCTGACTGGAGAAGATGGGAAGATGGTGAGTGAGAAGGAGAGAGAGTGAGTGATGGAGGGAGAGAAGGAAAAGAGAGGGGGGCAAGAGGACGCAAAAGGAGCGAAACAGTGGAGGGAAAGAGAGGAGATAGACTAAAGAAGAGAGAGAGAAAGGAAGAGAGAGAAGGGTGGAGAGAAAGACGGGGGGGTAAAGACAGAGGCGGGGTAGGGTGAGGGAAGCGGGGGTGGAGGAGAGAGGGCAGTTATCAGAGAATCCCACTGGCCACTGTCGCTTCACAGAGCTGCCTGCCGATTACTGCCCTAATGGATATGACCCCCACGCAGAGAGGCGCTTACTCATTCACGAGGCTTCGGCCCGGCCCTTTCATTCCAAACGCAATCAGCCCTTTATTCCCTCTCACCGCCTCACAAAGCCCGCCTTACAACTTAACACAATGTGAGAGATTTTCCGTGACAGCTGATACGAGCTAGCGGCTCCGCTAAGGACGCCTGGCCCCGGCACCATTAGCCAGGCATGGGGGGACTGGTGTTTTGCCAACATTAGCATAGCTAGGTGCAGGCGTATGCAAGAGAAAGAGGAATACAGTGCTCCTCTGCATGTGTGTGGGTGTCTGACTGTGGGTTATGCATGCAGGGAGAGTCAGTGTGGATGCAGAGGAAATTAAGCCTGTGCACTACTGCAGCTCCAGAAAGGTTGCTTTTCATGAATACATGGTGAAACCAGACAGACACCTTTCTCATCATCTGTAAAGCAGGCCCATAGGTTAATATGTATAAATTTACATTGTTAGTGAAGTGGGTCATTTCTTACCCCTGCACCTAGACTCCTCCATTGGATGAGGGCTTTGTGTGTATGTATGTTAAGCATAGTTATTGGTATGTGTGGAGAGGGAAGCATGTGTCTCACTGGCAAGCATGTGAATACATGGCTTCCCCCATTGCTTTGGTATATATGTGAGTCACACACTTGCTCTTGGGATTTCAGAACACCCAGGAGAAACAGGGGGTTTACTTTCATGGCTGCAACCATTCGAATCTTTTCATTAGTGAAAATATAAGAGGCAAAATAGAATATAAAAAATAACTTCTGAAGGCGAAGGCCACTGTTTTGCGCCATTAGGGAGGGGAAGGTCCCCGTCATTCCCGGACACAAAACCCCACAAGTGCTGCTCTGAATGCGAAAAAACATTGCGAATCGTCAGGACAGAGACGCTATGCAGCAACACTGCCCTCTAGGGGAGACTCATAGCACCGCAGATGCTGCGTCCTTTCTCAGCCGAGAGAAAAACGATTTTGAGGTTGGCGTTCCGCCCTCGTCAAAATTTTTGTGGTACCATTTTGTGGAGACCAGTGCAAACTGGTGTAATGCAGCTGTCAATTTTGACTTGGATTCTGCAAGAGTAATATTTCTGCCTATATGGAACATTCCTTGTAATGTTACTGACAACCCAGTATGAATTAATAGGCTATATTCGAAGTTGAATACCAAAGAAAAAACAATGGTTCGGTTGCTATATTCTAGCATAAGATATTTTCAAAGGACAGGCCAAAAATGTTGCTACGACAACTGGTTAAACGAAGAGGCACTATGAACAGACAAGAAGCTTGCCCACATGATACTAGTGCCTTAAAGTGATCAGCGAGCAATTCACGGAAAAGCATCTTTTTTTCATCAGGATTTTGCATTTCTCTGTTCACTATCATTGAAAGCTCAGGCTTGAGAGTAAGGCTGGATTATGTCATCATGTGGAAAAAAAGGGTCACGTTTTAAGATTATTAGCGACAGTCTGGAATGCTCACGGAGCTCTTAAGGTATAAGAAACACCGTACTGCACTGTGAAAAAGTAAGGTCTGTCAATTTATTATATAACAGGATATCCAACTTACAGAAAATAGACCACATATATAGGCTTACTGTACAAATACTCAAGTAATTACAAGGTAACTCGCAAAAACTATTTATTCTAACCCTTAGATGCCCAGTGCCCTCGGCATTCAAGCACCGATGCAGGATGCCTATGTTCTCTTTGCACAGGGGGTCGAAATGTGTTTTGCGCAAAGTGCCACTGGTTCTGCTGTTGGATGCAGGAAAAAAAATCCGTAGCGAGGGCTGGACTTGCATGCACGCTTACAGTACAGGGTTTTTAAGAATTTGTCTATCCTGTCCTTTGAGCGACCCCCTGTGGCGTGCAACTGTTTTACATCTTGTAGTTTACAACCCTACCGGGTCCAAACAGAAAAAGTCGTCCTTACGCCTTACGCATTTCTTGACCCATATTTAGCCAAATCTGTATTATTTACACTGCAGAAATCAAAGGAAAGTGCGCTCTATTCGCAGGTTTACGTGTTAATGGCATTCGAACTGCGTATGAGGCCGCAGTGTTAGTACGAAGTAGACGAGCCAAGCACCTGCTCTACACTCTTTGTTGAGTAAATATTGCAGTTTTTTAAGTTCTTACACTGGAGCTTCAAGGGCAGACAAGCCTATCAGATGGATTGTTCATTTTTACAGAGAGTGATAGATCAAGTAGGTCAGTTTCGTTCCAATATGTTATCTTAGGTGGCTAATGTTAACCTCCCAAACACACTGGCGGTTCATTAGCGTAACTAGCGGGACTTGGCGCACTGTAACATTCCGGTGATGGTACTAATGGTAAGCCAACAGTAAACCAACAGTCCAATATTTCAATGTTATGATTATTACATGGTTATTATCACGACAGTAACAACATTAATAACCTATTTGGCGGATATTCATAACCAGACTGACTTACATATAACATGATGCATCGAATATCATACGAGCGCTTAGGCATATATCACATAATCAGGTACAGAATAATCAAATTTACATGAAAGTGTAAATTTAAGTTTTAAAACGTAACAATTAAAAACAGTGTTTGTATAACCGTAAAAACACAGTGCCGGTTATCCTAAAGAATCCTTATATTGTAAATATCCATACATTATACAAAAGTGGCACAGCGGAATGAAGAAACAGCCAAAAGACCTGAAATTACTGAAGATACTTTCAGAGAAACGGAGACACCGACTGGAAACAAAGATGTATTGGGATGGCAGGTATGCCAACCGAAAAGTTACAGGTTTGTGGAGCATAGCCCACAAATAGCTACAGCGCCGAGACCTGTTTAATTGAGAATGTGCATGGAATACGTCACAAGCTGACATCCGAACTGCCGACACACGAGTGTCTTCATTCAAAAACAATCACGCTCCCTAATAACCATGTGATAAACAGCATACTTACAAGGTGTACGAAATTGTACTCAATCAAAGTAAAGGGTACAGATTGAAACGAATGAAAGAATAGTAATATTTTAGCACTGTATATGTGTGACACTGTCTGTGTATATACTCTCTCACAACACACACACACACACACACACACACACACACACACACACACACACACACAGACACAGACACATTGTTTTTACGTTGTTTACAGTTTTCACCAACCAACTGGGGAAGCTGCAGCTTGTATTTACAAAAAAAATCTGAAGAAGTACGTGGTTTATTTATTTACTTACCCTGTGGAAAAATATGGCTATGTTACAACCTGTGTTAGAGCCAAACGAAGTTCCATTTCTCGCCTATAGAGAGAGACATAGCATTACAAATCAGAGAGGAAACGTTGCTCTGCATGTCCTGGAGCCATTAACATGAATTTTGAGTTTTACCATACAGCATTAATCTCTTAACCTGTGGAATAATCAACGACTCACACTCAATGGATTGGATTTACTACCACTTTGCCATTGAAAGAAATTGCTTTACCCTTTATAATATGATGGCATCAACGTTAGTCAACCCACGTCATCTATGACAGGCTACACAGTCTTTCAGCTTTCATTTCCACCAGGAAAAAAAAAGACACAAAAAACACCTGACCTGAACTGAATATTTTTTTCTTACTTGTCTTGCTCTAGAGTTGAGTTGTCCTGGACCATTAAAGAGTGTAGAGGGTAAGGAACAAATTTATAGGAACAAGTGAAAATAGCATGTAAAGAAATGTAAAGATATATAGTAATCACAATAATCGTTCTTCACAGCTTCGGAAATGTGAGAAGGAAAAATGAACAGTCTGACGTTTTCCCACTGGTTTTTTCCCCCCTGAAACAATGTTCATGAATTGATGGCTGACAACCAGAGGAAGTGTAAAATGCAGTCTTACTAGGATCATTAGATATTATGTCAGCAGTATTCATTGCCAGCTGCGAGGACTGATTTATATTACTTTAACATGCTTTACCTTCGCAGACATCAACAGCTGACTGATCGCTGCTTTGATGGTGCATCATTGTGCAATTGTTTTAAACCAATACCCAGAAACCTAGTCAGGCGTGGAGCGTGCCAGGACGTTTCCATGCTGAATTCATACACGGTTTGACAAGCGCCACAATGTGGCTTTAGCAACAGTTCATTGAGCAAAGGGGATTATCGGAAGCGCAGCTGGTGAAGACAACGTCAGAGAACATCCCAGATTTCAGCGTGAGCGCAACAAAGAGAGACTGGTCACTTGAGCGTGTTACGCAGTAAAATCTGCGTATCTCATGTCAGTTGCGGATGTCAAAGGGTAATAAAATCACGGGATAACATGGCCTGTAAACTTAGATCGTGGGGTCGGTTTACTGAACCCTCTTAACTGGGTTCTTTAACTTAGGGCTAAAGCTGAGAGTCAGGAATTGAAGTCCCGTTGCCAAGCGTACACGCCAGACTCATTTCAGATGGAATCATCTGAACCATATAGTTTTAGAACCTGTGTGTCTGATTCCTCGCCTCCTGATGCCTCAACATCAACATCATCTGGGCTGTTGTAGTGCCTACTGTTGCTTCTGGTTACTACAGACCAGTTATCTTGTAAACCACATGTGTACGTTTTTTGCTGGCCCACTTGTGTGAACCTAACTCATACAGCTCTGGTCACCGTGAATGACAAAAAAAGATCAACACTGAAACATTACATGTAAAAACACAATATGAGACGATTTAATTAGCGCCCGTCAAATGCAGATTTCTGTTTTCCAGTAATATCTTTGAGAAAATATTCCCAAGCAAAGAACATCACCAGTTCAATATGAGACTCCAACTCAACAACTTTCACCACTTTAAAGTTATGCAAAGATAAATTATTTGAGCGTGTAAGACAGGCTGACATGCATGCAGTGTGAATTATCTGGGGGGAAACCAGAACAGTGCATCGAGGTTTGGACAGTTGACAGCACTCCGAGGACCCCGATAATACAACTGGTTGCCTGCGCAGTGTAGCCTTAACTACACACCTTCCCCCAGGAGGGGATATGTCAAACGGATATATTAATGCGTCTGCAGTTAGCCTCGTTCAACTTCCTGTGTTTATCTGATATCAACTAAAGAAGGAACTGTAAACACCAACGTTGCCCACAGAATGGCAACCGGTGCTCAAAGCAAAGAGTGCTGTTTTGTGCGGGAGAATGTGTGTTTAACTCGCCCGAATCCTCCTGCGAAGTCTACAGTATGGCTGTCACCGAACAGCAACTGTAACGTTTCCTTCCCAGAAACGGTCAGTAGATGAAGCGTTATAGATTTATTCTGCATCAAGCAGAAGCCGTTTAGACCACGTGAGATGAATGTGTAATGACAGAGTCCCGACAGAGCGGCGAGCTGCCTCGCTCAGCCTGGCATTCCAGCACACTGACATGGAGATAGCACGCTAGCGCAATTTTCCAGGGATGGACATACGTGGGCACCTCTGCATGTAACGCCCCGCTCCCCCCTTTTCGTTATTTTTTTCTTTTCCTTTATTTTTTAAAATAAATCCTGGTCATGGCTTGGCCGTGCATTAGCAGAGTGTGCTGCTTGGCTCGCTTCTGGAACCAGTTTGATAAATCCGACCTCTCGGTGCCACTGACGATCCAGAACTACTCCGAAATCACGGACCAAGAGGTGCGATCCGTCACCAAACACGTCCCGGCGGACAGGGCTCCGAGGAACGAGCATTCGACAGCTGACCAGAGAGGATCATCGCCGGAGCCCGAGGTTGGGAACAGGAGATCGTGGCGGGGGCGGAAAGAGGCGAGTTTCAAGCCCCGCGAGGATTACCATCCCCCCGGCGTGCCTTTTCCGAGTGTTACCCAATACAAACAGGATTTCAAACCTTGGCCCATTCCTAAAAAGGATAATTTCCCATGGATTAGCAATGGCGGCAAGAGAGATTCAATCTCGGATAGTCCCAGCAATAATTATCCCAGTGCCAACCAGCAAAGGGAGGATAACGAGGAACAAAACAGGCAGAAGTGGGGGAAACAGCCGACACCAACGGCCAACATAAGCTCATACAGGTACGTCTCTGAGGAGCTGTTCTTTCAGCACTGTAACTATAAGTCACCACCTGGACGCGGGGAACAGGGAAAGAAGTTCATGTCTGCTTTGAATCTACTGCTTGGCGATTTGCGCTCAACTACGTCATGGATAATTCTCAAGTTCTTGTTTTCTGGGGTATGTGCAATTTAGAAATGTAAGCCAAACTTTCTGCCCGATTACTTAATGTATGCATTGTTAGACATGGGCTAAAATTGTTTTGTAGGTTACGCTGTCTCATCCGAGTAAGTTCCATTGGCACATTCCATGATATGTTTTTTAAAAACGTAATTTATCGAAACAGTTGAAGATTCTAAACGTGTCAACATTTGTTATTCGATGTTACACCAAATGTACAATTGACAAAAAGAAATATACCAAACAGGTGGCATGCGAAGTGGTGTGAGCCACACTTCTATTAATCTTGAAGTGTTGTAGATGAGTAAACTTAATTAGGTTACTGAGATTGCCAATATTGAGTTACGTTTGAATGACACCTAGTGTAAAAAACCACGGGAAATCGCAGTGATCGCTCTGGTGGCGAAACGAAACGCACCACAACAGGAGATATTCAACAGATTAATTTTTACACA
The DNA here is from genome assembly GCA_019176425.1 of Megalops atlanticus. Lineage (NCBI taxonomy): Eukaryota > Metazoa > Chordata > Actinopteri > Elopiformes > Megalopidae > Megalops > Megalops atlanticus. The sequence goes on from CM032896.1 coordinate 18,385,899, forward strand.
CTAACTATATTTATATTGTATGCAGCGCCACAATGCTTTCAGTAATAGGCCATAGTGATCGCTAATGAGTCTAAAATAATTCATATGGAAGAAAATTATAGGGTTGATCCCCTGAGACGACCCACCATACCCCCTCCCAACCTCAGTCAGAATTCCTCCGAAATCCTTTTCCCCGAACGTAACTCATCCGGTACCGCGCGGGCCCCGATGGACGTCATTAGCCCCGCCGTTTACTCATTCCCGATCATTACTCTTTATTTTAGCCTGATCGGCTTGTTCTCCTTCAAAATGTTCTCTCAGCTACTTTCAGTCCTCGGCTGTCTTTTAATTGAGGCGCTGCAGTTTGCAGATTATCAAAGGTAGTTTTTCGAAGGGTATTTTTCCCCCTCACTCCCTTCTCTTCCCACTACAGAGCTGTTCTCCCTGCGAGAACAAGGGCTAAAGATACAGTACCTACGGAGCCGAAAAGTCACAGGTGGGTTTTGTGGTGATGCATTGAAAGGTATAAAGAAGGCAGCAGGGGGGAGTAAACAGAGGACTAAATGTCATTTCACATCAACCCTTTGGCAACTACACATCACATCCTGACAGAAAAAACAGGCCAAACTGCTGCGGAGAGCACTTGTACAGTGAGTCACTTAACCTGGCCGTCCTCCACAGGAGCGGCTTCCTGACGCACACACGCTTCCAAAATCACTCACTCAACAGGAGCGCCCCGTCCCTTCCACTCACTCTCGATTTGCGTTGTCGCCGCGCAGGCAGGAGTACCGGCCCTGGGCGGGGGCGCGGCCGTCCAGGCCGGCCCGGAAGAGGCCCTCGTTCCTGAGCCCCGGCGGCGCCGAGCTCTCCCACGAGACCAGCTACCAGGCGGCCTTCAGCGGGGACTCCTTCAGGCAGATGGAGACGCTGCAGGTGGAGGCGCCCAGCAGCCAGCGCCACGGCCTTCCCGAGAGGCCCGAGCCCGGCGCGGGGACCAAGGGAGAGGTGAGCACCCCGGACTACATTTCCCATGACCCTCTGTTTTGAGATATGAACACAAAAAGGGTTATTTTTGCTGCTGGTTTTGGCATTTTGGCCCCTGACTAGATCTCATTCAGTCTTCTTGACCACCTGTTGCAGTCCAAAGGATGCACAGACGCAGCTGCATTCAGGGTCTCTTTCAGCAACGCCTGGCAGTTTTGTTTCATAAATTGTGTGTGCCCTCATGTACCTGTCAGAGTCAGAGTAAGTTTAGGACACTTTCTAGGGGGTTTCATGTAGCGTAGGCATAAATTTAGCTCACTAAGTTACAGCAACACATTGATCATGTTCAAAGAGAGCACACCCCTTTTCAGCCACTCTGTTCTGAGATCAGCAGAGCCCGTTTGAAGAGGCTGTGGACACATGGGATTGACTGATCCCAGCTCAGGTGCTCACTCCCCCCATTCCACCCTACCTCCTGCCAGGTCACATATGTGCAAGTCTCCAACACCCCCCCAACCCGCTACCACCACCCAGTCGTGCCACTCTCTGAGCCATCTGCTGTAAATTTGACTGAGGTCAATGACTTGGATCCGTATGTGGGGCGCCGACAGCCATTTGTCACACCCTCTGTCACCATTGCCACATCTGTAGATGAGACACATAAAAATCTCACTCTTTAAAAAAAAAGAGCGAAACCACACTTGTTTAATCTCAGCCTTCACACTTAGGCCGCAGGCTTCAGAGGAGAGCATTCGGGAGAGAGAAATGTGATGCTTCTTGCCTTAATATCACTAAATCCACCTCTGTCTAAACCATTTACAGACAAAGAGAATGAGAGCCATTTTCTTTTTTTTTTTTTTAGTTTTGAGCCAGCAGTCATCCAGGGATGACAAACACCATCAGAGTGTTTCAGAGTGCCTGCTCCCAACCCTGCCCTGCAGTGTCCTCATAAATCCATTTACATATTAATGAGAGGGTGTCGGGACTGAGCAGACATCGATTGGAGAGATGTCACTTGCACTTCCCAGTCCGCTAGATCCTCTTTCCTCTTTTTTTTTCCTTAAGCGAGCGTGACATCCTTCGCGCACAGGAGAGGTGACAGCGTGAGGCGATGAGGCGCAGGCGATGTCCCACCACGTGTTTTTTTGCGCCGCCTGAATCAATAAAAGGGTGATAAGTGAAAGTCGGAAGCGGGCCGTGTCGATACAGAACCATCAACCCCTGTCGCGTCGCTCCGCGTTACGCCCTGACGAGATCGACACCCCTGGGGACCGAGAACCGGGCACGACGTTGCCAACCGAGCAGGCCAAAAAAAAAATTTATATCAGTGCAGAGAGCCGACTCGTAATATGTCCATGTCCTCGTCACTCCAGCTAGGTTGTTTCTGTACCAGTACAGCCCTACGAAGGAATACTCAGCAACCCTGAGCACAGAATCAAGACTGATTCATCTTAACAGTGTAAGTATTTATTCATTTTGCAGAGTTCCTGAGTACTGCTTCATAGGGCCATACAGCCACATTAAAGACTTATCTGGAATGATGTTTCTGTAGCAGTATGGTGCTGTTTAAGAGTACTCAGCAGCCCTGTGTAAAATCAATAAATAATGCATACACATACATAACAGTGTTGAGATAAATCTGTTTTAATTCTGCAGAATATCAGTCTATAATCTGTATTATCTAAAACAAGTTTGATGAATTGGGAAAACACTGTTAGACTTAATGCATACATTTTTTGGGTGCAATTGTGCCATTATTGCATCCGATTGTGAAAAAAAACTGGAGTGATGTCAGGAGTATGTATGTGTGTGTGAATGTTTCTCCATCTTACCCACCCTCTTGCTAACGCCCACAAGAGGAATACTGATGAGGAACGCAGCGAAGATTGCGTTATTTTTTACGCCTTTATCTTTCCAATTGAGCGCGACGCAAACTACACAGACCATTTTGTTGCGGCCCACTTTACATCACTGCAAAACGGGAGAAGAACTGCACAGGGATTATCACAGCACCGAGGCAGAAGCTGAGACTTCATATTTATTTCATTTAAACAAATGAGAAAACCAAGAATCATTACTTTTCCTCTGAACATGTTCAAGTGCATACATTTTTCACATGTTCGTTATTGGGGATATGAACATTTTTCCCAGTAATTTAGAGAAGCCTTTGAATGATGACCCAGACGTAGCTCATACAAAGAGGAGAGACTAAAACGCAATACTGAAGGCAAGAGCAAGGGTAACATACAAATCTTTCATACCCTGAAGCATGAAAACACTGAATAATGTACCGCTAAGAAAACAGATAAGATATTCAGTGAGTGTTTTCATCCTTAATATTTATTTGCTTGCATTATTCAGAGTATAGGTACCCCTACTGTTGCCAGTTGTCTACAATATTTTCAGTATGCAAACTTTGAGAACACTTCATTCAAATGTAATAAAGTTCCATCCAACCTATCCAAACCACTAACACACTTTGCAAGCATTCTACAGGTTTGCAGTGTGCCACTGATGGCACAAAACTAAAAGCTTGCCCAAAGGACAGCGGGTGCCTTGCTTTCAGTAAGAAACTGCACCTGCATTGGTAGGGTGTGTCTGTAAAATTTTTTGTGGGGGCAGTAGTGTGGTGTTGCATAAGGAGCAGGGCTCATAACCAAAAAATTTGCTGGTTTGATTCCCTGCTGAGGCACAGCTGCTGTATCCTTGAGCAAGGTGCTTAACCCACAATTGCCTCAGTAACTATCCAGCTGTACAAATGGATAAAATTGTAACATATGCAAGTTGCTCTGGATAAGAGCGTAATGTAATGTAATGTAATGTAGTCAGCATCCCCTGGCTGTCGTCCGGTCTGATGATTGTCCCTGTGATAAGCAGTAGAGAGGTCAGAGCTGGATGAAGGAGTCATGAGAGGACTCAGGATAACTGGTGAATACGTGTTATGGGGCATTCTGCATGACAGACCTCACAGACATACACAGAATGGCAGTATATTGAGCGACTATGTGCTTAACTGCACATGAGCACCGTCAGTGGCAACAAGCAGGCTGGAGTCTGTGCGCATCCAGAAACTGCTTCGTGTGCCCCTGCCTGGTGGGTGTTTAAGGAGGTTTAATGTTTAATGTACCTGAGTGGTTCCCTGACGCAGCGTGTTGTAAGGCAGAACTGTCAGTCGGACACACCTGTTAACGACTCCAGGGTGTGCTGGCGTGAGCTAGTGGCAAAGAACAAAAAGGCAACGTTTTCAAAAGAGGTACAATCTAATTCTGTGAACCCAGCACATACAACATAGAGCTATTGTAAGGGTTTGTAAAGCTGTGTCCCTATACATAAGGAACTGCATTCTTACAATCTTGTCCAAGGTGTCCAAGGTTCAAGTGATTGTTACACTGAAGTGTTGCATGAGAGCTGGGAGTTTCAGTGCTAAATTGATGCGACTGGCTAATCTCGGAAGGATAATTTATTACCTACTGAGACAAAAGAAGTCTAATTTTTAGACTCTTCATGCTGAGGATTTGCTCTGCTTGAAACTGCATCTTTACCAATATACCTTTTATCCATTGATGCATATCAAAGATTAGACACAAAGCAAAGCAGCTTAAGAACAAGTACTGAAAGGTAAATGATTTCAATGTAACGGATTTATGTTTGATATTGTTACTACAGCAGTATTTGTGTATGGATGCTCCCCCCCAGACATTTAATAAATCTTTTTGATCCAGGTGTCCCTAAAAGTCTTACAGTATTCTGGTCTGATTTTAGATTCACCCACCATAAATACATACACCCAGAAATGTGCAACAGTACCTCAATGCCAGATATGTGGGGAATATGTAGGGCTTTGCTCCAGTAATCATAAAACTGTAAACAGGGGGGGAAAATAGTTTGTAAGACATCTGTCATTTGCAAAACTACATAAGTGCCATGGTTGAGTAAGCTAAGAGGAAAAGAAAGCACATGCTCGTCTCATCTGTCACTCTTATCATCCCATTTTATTTCCTAGTAAATAGATTGTGTCCCCAAACCACTGACCCTGGTTCAGTTTTCCACTTTCGCACATGGTGGTTTTGGGGGAAGGGCTCAGGTCGGCCTCACTGATCCTGGACCAGTGCCAGGTGGCAGTGTCTACTACCAGCTCCGGCTGACTGAGGGAGTCTTTCCCCTTTTCCCACGATGCCTCAGATTCCAGGCGGCTTCCGCACCGAGCACTGAGGGACAGAGTGATGGATTATTTTCTATTTGGTTAAAGCGCGAATGTGCTGCCGCGGGTGCAGTCCTTTCTGTACCAATCTAATTTAAGAGGGAGAGAGAAAGAGAGAGAGAGAGACCAGGCCGCCCAGGCACTGTGCAAAAAGGGGGGGCTCCAGAACCTTGCTGGCTCCTTTTGAAGCTGGAGTTCACCCCCATTTCAAAAGCAGGCAGAACGTGCCGGCACTGTGCACACAGCCCCCCTCCCACTCACAGCAAATACCACTGCTCTTATTTTTATCACACTCTTCCTCTTACTCACCCCCCCCACCCAAGAGCAACTGCTTTGAAAAGGGCATCGGTTTCAGCACAGCGCTCGATTTCTTTTTCAAACAGCATGCCGATGAATTCGACTGAAGCCAATTTTACCTTTATCTTCAGGAGTGCACTAGGTAAACATTTATGTGAGAGGAATATATTTGCTATATATGATGCTTTCCCTTGGTGACAGAAGAAGATGAGTCTCCCACAGGTGAGGGAATTGGTTTTGAGGGACGTGTCCCAGTATTAATCCATAGTGCTGGTGACATCCCCCCCGTCGGGGTGACAAGTTTACTATGTCCGTCCCCCGGCAGCGAGGCTAACTCTCCGTGGCTGCACAAGTGAGCAAGTCATATCTGACATCTCCGGCAGGGCATTGGTTCACGACCCTGTCTGGGTCTCCAGGGTTGTATACCCCCCCATAGCCAGTCTGCATAACATTTAGCAATGATCTGGTGCTGTGTCATTCCAGGTCTTTTCTCTCCTCACACTGCAAAATAATTCGCTTTGTCCCCAAGTGAACAGCTCTGTTATGTTACGCCAGCAGTCTGGGCCACACTCAACTCAGTTGAGAGAGAAAGCTGCATTTTGGGTTTAAATGATAATTAAGACTCAAATACATATTTTGTTTACATACATTAGCTGGTCGCTAATATTACTACAGGGGAAATCATTATTATGGGGGTGGCAATCAATTGGGTTAATACTTCACACTCATTTCCATGGTTGTGTATCGAGTTAATTCACTTTGAAATACTAATAGAGACGGCCCCCTTGGCACTCGCAGCCAGACATCATGTGACCGCGGCTCAATACAGACTTCAAAGGCACCTTGAGTGGGAAAACACAGCACAGGGAAAGTGTTTTGTTTGGGCTTAACAAGCGTTTACAAATTATTCTTGGGGCTTTGTGCGACTCAAGTATGTGCTTTAGTACCGCTTGTCCAAATAAACACTTCACCTGTGTTTCATTTCATAAAAAAATACAATAAAAATCAGCAAGTACTATAGTAAGTAAAGAAAATAAGATTCAAGGGACCAATCAACCTTGGCTGCCCTTTTAGGCAAACACTAAAATCATTAATCGAAATGTGTTAAAGGTGCACTCTGCTAACTACTATCTAAATATTACTATTGAAGGGGAAAAAGCCCAACCTCTTAGTGACAAGTGACAAGAGGTTTGAAAAGAGAGGGAAGATGGGTTGATGCTGCCACTTTGATGACATTCTTGGTGTGGGGGTTGATTCAAAACATGAAAGCAGAATGTCACCTGTTTCTCAGGTAACCCATACCATATGTTAGCACTATATTAAGTAGAGAGTCGTGCTAGCTACGACTACACATCTTCAAAAAAAAAAAAGGATGGAGGAGGATGATGCAAGCTTTTCTTTTGACTTTTTTTTTGCAGGAACAGCTGGTGAAAACCAGGCTCTCTCCCAACCCTTCTGCCGTTTTTCAAAGCGGATCCAGGATCTTCAACATATGAACAACTCCTCCAGCACTTCTGTAGATTGTACAGAAAAAACAAAGGAATGACCCTATTTTTTTCCATCCACAAAAAATGAAATCTATGCAAGAGAAGTTGCTCTTTTCTAGGACTCTACTGTATGTTGAAAAGCAATGACAGTATACCTGGAGACTGTATGTGTTTGTAATTTAAAAAAAAGAATTTTCATTGTCAAAATGTGAAATTCCTGCAGGATAAAGTACGCATGTTATGAAATTGTTAAAACAAGCTTTTTGCAGTGTTAGACACTCTAACACAATGGCTGCTCTGTCAGTATTGTGTATGTCAGTATACGCTTGTTGAATGTTGAGCTGGAATGATTTTTTTTTGTATGTACTGTTTGATGTTTAAATGAAAAGATAGTTTTAAACGTATGCTACATCGAATTTGATATCCATAAAGTACAGTGTTCCAATGTCTGCTAGATTTTTATTAATGTTATCACAAACGTACATAGTTATTTAATTTTTAATGAATTAAGAAATTTTGAGGAAGTATTTGTTCAGTGTTTGTCTAATTTCCTTTTTTTAAATATGTTACAAAAAAACAAAAGTAAGAGATATAAATTATGTAAATTCAAAGTCACAATTAAATATAAAGTTCTTAACAATTCTCGTTCCAATTTATTTCAAGTAAAATCAAGGGGAACGGGTCAAATCCATGGGATATATAAAATTATTAAAATGCTGTGCAGTGCACTTTTATTAAGCCAAGTTCATTTCAGTTTTTCTCTGAGGCGAAATGAGTCAATCAGTGTACTGCAGAACCTCCAGTCTCCAACTGTGAACAGTGGATAGATTGGGTATGATACTTTCTAAAAAAAATCTAAAACAATGACACATGATCAATACAGTCGTTGGAAAGCTTGCCCTCTGACTCAGACTAAATGTTTGAGCGGGTCTCTTCCCAGAGGCCAATAAATAAATGAAGACTGTGGAAAATATATGCAAAAATTCACCCCTGTCAGCAATGCAACCTAGCCTGCACAGGTAGAAGCTAAGACATCACGTGATAAAATGCAAGCTGAATGAAAAGGGTTTCCCGGCAAGGACGACGAGATTTAAAAAAAAAAACCCTTCGTTCAAACCGCCCCAAGTACCCTTCAACTGCAGGCCCACTGGTAAAGTCAGTGAAGATAAATGTTTGGTCACAGTAAGAGGTGTTCCAGAAGAAAACGTGAGGCCACTGTTCATCTCCTATTGCCTTCTACACAACAACTCACACACAGACGCGTCCTTGCAGGTTCCAGTCCTACCACATACCCAACAGATGAGAACAGACCAGCAGTGTGGCGTAGCAGGGAAACCGGGCTTGCAAGCAGAGGCTGATTGTACACAGCGTTCTCATACCCCAGGGCAAGGTACTTAACCTGAATTGCATGACTAAATATCCAGCTGTGCACAAGGAAAATAAGTAAAGCGCATGGTATAGAAGTCCCCTCTGGATAAGGCCGTCCACCAAGCAAACAAATATACAACAACAATAGTTATGATAATAATAGTGCTGCCCGAGGCCCTGTGCATGGAGTGGGTACTCCAGAGACACCAGCCCCCACCCGCTGGAAAAGATACCGCCTGTGTGAGGTGCCCGAATACAGAATGCCAGAGCTTTGTTCAGCCTGTTCTCAGATGATTCCTTTTGAACCAGAGAACCAGAGAGAGAGGGAGGAGAAGACAGGGGGTGAGAGGGGAAAAAAAAGCACTATACAGAGGCGTACTACAGCAGGGCTGGCTGTAGCTGTAAGGCTGAGAGGCATCAAAGGCCACTTGGAGAGCTCTTTGAGCTCTCCCCCATCTCTCCCCCCTCCCTGCTCTTGTAGGCCTGTGGCCTGCACATGGGGTCACCAACCCAGCTGGGTCCCGGAGTGGCAGGCCACCCAATCCAGTCCTAATGCTACACACATTAGCCTCAGGGACGCCCCGCCCAATAACACCAACGCAGGGAAATTGGCAGGAGACCTTCTGGTCCTGGGCGTGAGGAGAAAATCTGACCAGATGGCCCGCCTAATTGGCAACATGACAGAACAGGGCAGGGGGCATCACTGTACCCTCAGCTCTCTGGCAGCACATTTACAGGCCGCCTCTGCTTGGGTCTCCAAAGTGGTACCAAAAAGACAGGGATAATCGGCCGGTGACACCAGTGGGGACTCACGTCAACACCCTACCTTCAGCATGGAGGAAGAGATATAGGAACAAACAGGGTCGAGGCAGGGTCAGTGTACACCGATGTGGATGGTAAGCACTCATTCAGATGACGTTTCCACAGGTGAACATGCGCTCCACTTACCTCTCTAGAGGCAACAGTATATATGACGATATCAACTCTTATATTGTTCTTAATGTAGACAATCCTTAATTCTGTCTTAATTAAAACTTGGACTATACTAATTACATTTTCCTATTACTTCACTTAATGAATTCCTCTTGACTTTTTCCTCTTACTTTTTCCATAGAGACACCTCTGTCTCATGCTCTTAGGGCCATTTCAGGTCAGGCTGAGCAGCAGGAAGTGGTGAATGTTCCTGCAGCTAATGCTCCACCACTCTCCCAGACCTCCTCTCACCCCTCTCTTTTTTCTTTGACTAAGAAGTAAAATAAGGAGTAAAGTGGGTAAAATCCAACAGCACGGGTCGTCATTTTTTTTTTAAGAACATCCTCCCATCTGACCCCAATACAGGCAACACAAAGCGGCTTTATGGGCGACCCCCACTGTAATCTCCTCAAATCCAGCTGGGAAAAAAATGGGACTTTTACAATTACTTTAAACAGCAATGGGGTGGGGGGGTGTTTCACTATGCAGATAAATCTGGTCTGTTGGTCACGGACATCCCAGTCTGCATTCAGCTCCCAAAAGGATTTACCCAGCAGGCACGGTTGAGAGGCTTCCGGGAAAAGCCTTTCTCCCCTCTGGGGGTTGTTCAGCACTCACGCTTTGCAGTTTGTCCCATGGCTGTCTAATTTCACCATGTGTTCCTGTTTATCCACTGTTAACATGTTTTTGTTCATGTGGTGTGAGTAATGATAGATTACATGATTACTGCTTGCTGAATTCTACGGGTCACTGTGAAAGACAAAACCACTGACCAGGAAGGCCAAATAGCCTCCAACTGCCCCTCTCTTTCTTTCTTGCCAGAGTTTGAAGACGATTCTCTTAGAATGCTAAAATATAAGATTGAGTATGGAATATGGCTGACAACGTTTTACTAATTGCCTATCCCATGACTGTGAGCTGTATGTTCCTGTGAGATGCTGCCCTTGGTCCAGGTAAAGCCAGGTATAATGAGGCCTTTCAATACAGTTACAAACAGTCACTTGTGAAATAGAAGCTTGTGACTTCAGTCAACAGTAAGGACATAAAACTGCAATGGATTACCATCTTTTAAAAAATGTAGCAATATTCACTCACCTGCTTCATGTAGTGACAATCTTTCATTTGAGAAAAAAAAATATTAAAATGGAAAAAGACATAAAGAAGCATGCATTGCCTTGCTCATGACAGTCATTTTTCAGATTTACAATAATGTAATGAGTTTATAATGGTTGTTTCCGAAAATGAGATCCCACTGTTTAAATATTTTCTGATCTTCCAGTGCCTCAGTAATGATCATACTGAGCAAGAGATATATTGTTGTATTTCTTTGAATTTTGTCATTTGTTTACTGTTATATGCAGACATATACTCATTACATAATGAATACAAAAATTATAAAAAATAATAAAATAATTATTAAAACTAATTAAAATCATGATACCAGTAAATGTCACCAATGTTTTTATCCCACATCCATAGGACATTGTTTAATACACCACCTGAGTAACACCAGGAGTCAGCTAAACACACCAAAAACCCCACACATTTTTTGAAGTGTTTTCCATTTTAATACAAGAATACCCATCCAATTCTTTTGGTGTGCACTAGAAATTAAAATACAATGGCCAAAAAAAGCTACAATACATAAAATTTGGTCAAATCAGCAAAGTAACTTCAGTTTTGAGTGAGTTTGTGGTCAAGCACAAATGACACTGGAAAGCCTGTTGCCAGGTTGCAGAGCCGTGCCCATGACAACAAGATAAAGCAATTATGGGATGTGAAAGCGCTCAATACAGGCCTCAGAATTCACTTAGACCAACACAGGGGGGACAGCTTCAGCAACAAAGCGGCTCTGTACTTTTACTAAATTACAGTAAAAAGTGTTGTAAAAGCTTTACCTCTGTTTCAATAACTTCTGCCCTTTTGGGACAGCAGATTAAAAAGAGAACACCTCGGAAACTCGCAGGAGTGTTGGTCACTTCCTGCTTTTCTGTGTCTCCTGAGATTCCCATTAAGATGCCCAGATTCAATCTAACTGCAATATGCTTTGCCATGAACTTCAATTACAAAAATGTAACGTCTTACTTTGTTCATTTCTCATAAGATTGTCAGACTGGTGTCTGAGGATATTTTGCAATGTTGCAAGAGAGAAAAAAATAAAAGGACAAAGCACACTGCAGTCAGACTGAACCAAGCCCTTCAACTTTCACAATTTCACAGCTGTCCCTTCACAGATTAAACCTACAATGAATTAAGACTGTGTGTCTGGACTTCTTTACAGCGTGGTTTGGAACTGAAATCATTTTTAAAATGTCATTTTTGTCACCACTGACAAACCACCTGAATGTCTTTCCATGATGATGACCAAAGGTCAAAGGTGAGATTAAACACGTGACGCACCAATCTGCTGTTGACAAATACTTCAAGGGCCTACGCCGTGCTCACACCGCACTACAATACTGTGAGGTACACTGTACTTCCACTCAACGTTTAACACCCAGCCAGCACAAAGCTGTCCGGCAATGTGCCCGACACGTCACAATGTCAAAGCAACGCTGAACTGACATTACACGCGAGCTACGGGAAGCAAGTTCAATCCGTGGGAAAGCAGCCTTTTTCGGGTGGATTGTCAGACACACCCCTTTCAACAGGAGAAATCAAGCGTTTCAAAATGTTACACAGACATAACAAGGCAAAAAGACTCCAGTCGCTTCAGGGTAACACATTTCCCCGGCTAAAATTACAGAGCCAGCGCCCGCTTCTGAACCCTCCTAATTGCCAGCTTTAGGTGATCTCATATTAAGACAGTGAGACGCTAACAGGTACACATACAGCGTCTACGGGCATGAGAGAAAAGGAGCCCTGCCTGGTGGCACCTATGTGTCGTTGTGTCTCCTGTTGTGGTGGAGGATGAATGAGGGGATACAGCCGCGGGCAGTGCAGTGGATCGATACTAAAGCCACCAGGCTGTCGGCGCACGGCGCGGGTCTCGCGGGCGGGAAAGCGGGCCGGGTCGTTTGTTAGCTGCTGTAAACCGGCTGCTGCGGGTCTGCAGCGTCTGCACTTTTTCTTTACCGTTTCTTGATTAAAAAAAAAAAAAAAAAAAAAGGTTCGACTAATCATTGCCTGGACTGGAGCGATTACCTCATGTCTCCGCCCACTGTGGAAGTGCTGCTGGCTGAGAGAGAGAGGAGTGTGTGAGGGAGGCAGAGAGGGAGAGAGAGACAGGGGACTGCATGAGAGACAGAGAGGAGAAAGAGGGAGACTGAAAACCTGCTTGATTGCGCCTTCATGGAATTCAGCGGGAGTAGCTGTGATTCCACAACCTCCGAACCAAACGGGTAAAAAAACAATGCCAGAACACTGAATTGGTAGAGCCACCCTCAGGTGACAGTGGTCAGTAGATTTGCCCTTCTTCGCATAGCATGACTGCCTACTAATGTCTGTGGAGAAAACTAAGGGGCTTAGTGATGCGACTGAGCACTGGAGCTCACTTCCACTGGCACCACTACACTGCTCATGCTCTACATAGAGTCTGGGTATCTTTCTGTGTTGCATCATTCGAACCCTTGACCACTCGGGGTCGTCTTTCCTTCGCTGTAATGCCGGCTGGGTGGAATTCTCTGGCAGTCTGCTCGCCGTTGTCCCTGGGTCTGCAGTCCCATAACCCCCCGGGGTCAGTCGGTGTGGCCGCCCTCCCGCACCAGCACGCCCATGTACTTGTTGGTGAGGAAGTCGCAGGTGGGAATGCTGCTGACGGCCTGATGGATGTCCATCGCCGTGATCTCTCTGGGAACCCTGGGAAGGAGCGAGGGGTCCTTTCAGCCAATCAAACGCCTTGCAGCCCATTTTTAACCATTACATGACATATTGATCATTTAATCAAAACAGGGAGGAATAGAGTTTGTTCAAAAAGGTGCAAATAAAGTCATAAATGGAGGAGAAAGTGCTCATGAGATTAATGACCAACATTTTAACCTGTACTCAGGAATTAGCATGCACAGTGTGGTCCTTACACACTTGTGTCGACTGCTGCCTGAAAACAAGGCAAAGAGGCAGCCTGAAAGTTACATTAAAAGTTAAAGTTACTTTAAAAATCATCAGTGTGTGTTAAAAACACCACCTGTATACTTAGTGATATAACCAATGCAGTAAAATAGGAGTAGGTACAATCAGCACTGAACTGCCTGGCTTTTGGCCTCTCCTTTTGGTCCCATATGTGTATGCTAACCACAATGCAGGAAGCCAGGGGCCTTTCTCTAAAGAATCTCGATGAGCTTGCATATTAAACCACCACAGCTTCATGTTGGGTGTCCCTTTCCACCTCCTGGTTTTGTGTGTGATTTTCAGGCTTTTAAAGCCTGACAAGATGAGCACAGATCTGACTATTCTGAATATTCTTTGATGGGCTGAATGCGGGTCACTGTGGGCCAAAATGAATACAACCCCACTGACAGCTCACAGAATAGTAGCGTTTGCAAACACAACATACATACAAGCAAATGCAAACCCTTTAACTGTATTTATTTTTCCACATTAATCCCAGGTGTCAGGTGTGCTTGTGAAACATTCACTGTGTGTGGTTGTTATGGTTAAAGAGAGGAACTCTGACCTGTTTTGAGGAGATTTCTGATATGCACCAGCCAGAGCTTCTCTCAGGATTTCACTGGCAAACTGCTCTGTGGCCTAGAACAGATAAAAAGCTGGTTCACAGTTCAGCCATGTAGTGATTAGACAAAGCACTTAAACACAGACAAATACAGCCGTTTTTAAAGGAAAGTGAATGGTCAGATCGAGCATGTTTCAATCCTCCTTGTGAAGTTCACCTATTGGCTTGAAACAACTTGACACAACAGCCTATTTTTTTTCCTCCCCAGAAGACTTCAAATCAATTCCAGGCTCTAACTGGACACTACATACCTGTCAAACATTACAGTGAGGTCAAGTACTGAGAATTTTCTAGACAGAAGCCTCTAACCACTTTAATACAATAGAATAATGCAAAATGGTAAACTTAAGATAATAACGTAGCGTTTTAGGAACTGCTGAAATGTAAAAATTAAAAATGTATATTAAGTACTGCTTTGACATTTAGAATGTTATCTGCATTGTGAATATGTTGGTCACGTGACCCTGTGTCTCTGGCCTGTATCTGACACATGGAGCTACATGGAGGCACAGCGTGAGGCGTGGCTCCGCTGCAGAAAAGGGCAGCTTGTCTTCGCCGGGGTGGAGCGAACGCGCGGTACCTTCAGGATCATCTCCTCCACGGCCGGAGCGTACACGCTCTTTTCCAGCTCCACCTGCTGGAACGAAACGCCGATCTGGAAGGGAGGCAGAGACGCAGACGCACGATGAGGAGATAAGAAGAGCGGGCAGAGATGTGACGCGGCTGGGCTTCACGCTAATTTCCCCCGAGCCACTGCAGTCACCTTCTCGTACAACTGTGCGTGCATATAAGTCGTTTTGGATAAAAGTGTCCGCCAAATGAATAAATGTAAATGTAAAATACGCATCACAGTCTATCGATAGCAGGCATGGCTGAAGAGCAAAACAATGTCTGACAAATGGCACAGACTGAAAAACTCCAGCAATACAGCAGTGTCCCATTTGGTAAGGAAATAAAACAATTGTAGACTTGCACGCTATTTAAGAAAATGACTTCCAAAATGACTTTACGTATGGCGGGACACACGGCATGACCCCTGCCCCCCCCCTTTTTTTTTTCAACCACCCCTCTCCACGTGCTGGGCACGGCGCTCACCTGCTGGGCGGTGTCTCTGATGAACTGCGTGGAGGCGGAGGGCCCCAGGTAGAACTTGAGGTCCTGGTCGGCCTCCTCGCCCTCCTGCTTGACCTGCACCTTGACGGGCAGCTCCTGGACGGTGATGACGTCCAGCAGCTCGCCGTCCTCCTCGGGCTCCGTCTTCAGCAGCTTCTGCAGGTCCTCCAGGCGCTGGCACAGCTCCTCCGCGTCCAGCAGGGTGGACGGGCACTCTGCAGGGGCGGGGCGAAGCGGGGGGAGCGGGCCAATGCCAGGGCGGGGATGGGGAGGCGGGGCGTAAGGGGAGGGGCAAAGAGGGAAGCGGGCCAATGGCAGGACAGAGATCGGGAGGGCGGGGCGTGTGGGGAGGGGCAAAGAGGAGTCGGCTGAGTCAGTCAATCAACTGTTCATCAATTACCAAATATTATCTGCTTAAAAACGGAGCTCACAGAAAATGGCCAGCTCTCTCTTAGTTTCAGACTATATACACTCCTTTATGCACCACTATTACAGTCAGGGAGGAAATGTTAGCAAGTGCACTGCTGCACAAAGAAAAAGCATAACAATTATAAATGAAAAACGTTACGCCTACAGGCTACCACGTATAATATGTCCAGATACCTGAGCACCCTCCAGAATATGTCTTGCATTTTATATAATTTTTTTAAAGGTCACATCCAAACACTATTCATGTCTGCTTAGAAGCAATTCTCCTTGGAGGTCATTTTTATTTTACCTCTCAACACATTCTGCTTTCTGTATAGGACATTACTGAGGCAATTAGAACAAGACAGAGCTCCCTTGTTGTAATGCAACCTTCTGTAACGACACAAGCTTTAGCTCCCCATTCCTCTGGTGAGAAACAATAGATGGAATTAATTAATAAAGAATTCATTAAGAATAGCTCTGCGTCTGTAGGAAGAACAAATGCCGGGAGGCTCACCCCTCAACATTGTCACACGGTGCACAGCTGGTGTGTCTGAAAGAACAGCGTGTTCGTGGGTATCAGACATGTTTACAGCGTGTACCTTAGAGAGCTGTCAGTTAATCCTCACATCCCCTGTGTATATATATCCTTCATTCGTCTCCTTTAAAGGAAAGTGATCCTTGCACTGCAGCAAGGTTCTGGTGACCGCTTTCTATTACGCCGAACTTCTCCTTTCATCAGATACGTCTCCTAGCAACCACGTTATAAAGGGGAGAACACTGCGCTGTGAGGATACAACAGACCCATAACCCACCAACACAGGGGATACAGACTCTGGTCTTTACGGCTTGCACAGGAATTGAGCCCATGAACCTCTAGTGCTAGAAATATATGTACTGTTCCACCAAATTGACCTGGGATTTGACCCTATGGCATTCTGCTGTGGGAAATATATATACTGTTCTTACAAAGTGACCTGGGATATGAGCCTATGGCATTCTGCTGTGGGAAATATATATACTGTTCTTACAAAGTGACCTGGGACTTGAGCCCATGGCATTCTGCTGCGGAAAACATATGCACTGTTTTTACAGAATGACGTGGGATTTGAGCACACAGCCTCGCGGCGTTTGTGACTCCAGGCTCACCGGGCTCGCTGTCGATCTGGGTCAGGATGTCCTCGATGGAGTCCTCCTCGCAGCGCCGCGGCTCCAGGTCGGGCGGGGTGTAGCCGCGCTGCCGGCACCACTGCACCACCTCCTTGGTCTTGGGCGGGGAGAAGGCCTGGAGCTGGGGCGCTTTGTCCAGGACGTCCTGCACCAGCCTCTTCACCGCCACCGCCCTCTGCAGCTGTGGGGTCGGCCCCCGCGCACAGACACATCACACATGGCAAGCAAAGCTTCCTACAGCAGAATTACCTTATAGCTTACAGCACCTACAGATAAGCTGCACCTGATTTTTGAAATTGGAATCTCAGACCTTGAATCACCAAACAAAGGAGCTGACAAACAAACAAACACAACAGACAAATGACGGAACCAGGAAAGAAACTGAGCTGAGAACTTACCTCTGCCGCCCGCCGCTTCCCGATGTTCCAGGAGTAATACTGCTCCAGGGACTCGGCGCAGAACGGGTGAGACGCTTCCGCTGAGAGAGAGACAACGACACACAGGCTGCAGGTCAGTACAGCGCCACCTCCAGGCCAGTGTGAAAAACTGCAGAAGGCTCACCCCCCCACAATCTCACCCCACCATCTTCAGTTAAGATCAAAGGGATACATAACCAGTCAGATTACAATCTGGATGAAGGGGGAAAAAAAACAACCCTCTTCCTACTTAGACCTCTCAATTTCCTCTGGCACAGATTTTGAGAGGTGGGGGTTATTATTATAACATTAATATTTGCTACTTGTTCAGACACCTTTATCCAGGGTGACATAAAGAACACTACAACCTACATGGATGGGTATTCCAGTGTGTGAGTTTGTGATGAGTTCACATGTACCCATGCTAATGCAAGGATGCCTAACTCTAAAACACTACAGTAAAAATAGAGGAAATATACTGAGTACTAAGAGGAACTACTGGGAGGAAAAATAAAAGATATCCCGGCACTGCAGAGCTTACTGGAGGCTAGGACCTTCCTGCCCCATTTGCACGTATGCTTCATAGGTGTTTATATAGGCTTTTGGGTCCATCTATAGGCTAAAGGCTGCGCTGTGCTGTTTTTATGCACGGGGTAATGGCTGTGTCTCTCCTGCTGATTTCACTCACCCTCTAGGGATTAATACCGTTCATTTTATTCCATTATCTCTCTCTCCAATCTCTCTCCACTTTCTCTAAGAACAAATTGTACAAATGGTAAAATATACCCGCTAAAGAAAGCACTCCACAGTAATGGAGAATCTGTGCGCTGCTTTGATGTTCTACAAAACAGCAGGACAAGACCTTCCTCAGCAAGGATACAGCGACAATGCAAGCCAGACAGACTGCGGGCAGTCTTTGCAGCAGTCTCTGTAGGGGAAGCGGTTCACAACAGGGCATGTTCCTCAGGAGGAGAAAAGAGCCAAGGAAAGCCAGAGTGACAGTTCACTGACACCAGGGGGAGAGAGGGGACTCACTTTTCTCAGGGACGATGAGGGGAAACTTCTTCACCACCGCTGTTAACAGCTGCATTAGATTCTCCACGTGTTCCGTGCTGGGGGTAAACAAGATCAGATGTGAATTCACCCGTACAGAGCAAACAAAACACTGGCAATCTCCCTGACAAGCAGATGTAGACCCTGTAGATGAAAAAATCCTGTGTCTTTATGGATTTGGGATGCTTTGTGCCACATCCCCAGGGCATCTACAGGTGAAATTTGCAGAGTGGCTGGCCCTTTTCAAGGTTGCAGCCTCCCAACCAGTGAACAGAGTCATTGATAGGCAGCAGTTAGGGTTCAGAAGCTGTGTGTGTGTGTGTGTGTGTGTGTGTGTGTGTGTGTGTGTGTGAAAGACACATGAGGGCTCCGTACTTGATGAGCTCGTGCTGCGTCTCCGCCCCCTGCTCCACTTTGACGGCGGCGGGGGCAGGAACAGGGACGGCAGCGGCGGCGGGGCCGGGGGCTGCTGTCGGGGGCGGGAGGGCAGTCCCTGGCGCCAGCAGGGCGGAGCTGTTGCTGGGCCCCACCAATCCAGGCTCTGTCTTCACTGTAAAACCCGAGAACAGAGGAGCTTCGCTCAGCATCCAGCCGCTGCCAGCCGATGCACTTCGAGTGATGCTGACCTTTTGGCCGAAAGGTCACACACACCCACTCACCCACTCTCTCTCACACACACACACACCCACTCACCCCCACACACACACACACACACACACCCACACCCACACACACACCCACACACACACACGCACACACACACACACACACACACACACACACACACACACACACACACACACTCACCCACTCTCTCTCTCTCACACACACTCACACACACACACACACACACACACACACACACACACACACACACACACCCACCCACTCACACACACACACACACACACACACCACGGTTTTTGGGAGGAGAAGGGATAGAGGTGGAGAGCAGACAGTGCAGTACACAGAGCTGAGGCTACCACCTGGGACTGACCATCTGCTGATCACACAAACACAAGAATCATGTTCATCCATACTGCATAAAATGAGAAATAAAGCAAAAACGCTTTAACCTTCAGATCTAACATGGTGAGTTCAAGAGAGAAAAAAGTACCAATAAATGTAATGACAAGAAATGACCAGAGATCTGTTTTATTTATTGCGTGTGTGTGTGTGTGTGTATGTGTGCAGGAGGGGGGTCACCCTTCAAGAGCACAGCAATGCCCTCAAGCACTTTCTGTCTACAGTCCATAAACTACCAAAAACTCAGCACCCAAGGCCAGTCTCATCCTGAATGAGATATATTTCAAAGGCAAAGCTGACGCTTCCTAAAATTACAGCTCGGGCAGACAATGAACTTGCACAGGCTCATAAATTTCTCTCCATAGTGAGAACATAACTGGACAGTAATTTTCCCCTTGCTCCCATACATCAACTTGAGCGGCCTGACAAGTAAATACCAGCTGAGAGCAGTAGTTTGTACACCAGAGATGCTTTTGTCGAGATGCTCAGCCTGGTAAATACGGTGTGCCCAGCACTCATAGGCTAATTAAGGTCTTTCTCCTAACCCCAGACATTTATTGCTTACATTCTAATGCAAATCCTAACATACACAATCCTAGGCGCTGCCTTATCTTTATATGGCTAAAGCACCTGACAGGTTTAAGAGCGCAGAGAATTCTACGATCCTCGCAAAGATTCTACAAGCAGGCAGATATATGGGGAGGGCTTGCTAACGAGTGCTCCAAGTGTTCTCCATTCCAGAGTTTGCTCAGCGTTTTTTCTTTAGGTAATACCACAGAGCAATCAGTTGACATGGATGGGTTATTTTCACTCCACTGGAGTCATTCAGGTTCAGTATCCAGGGGCTTGCGCTATTCAAGCCCAGTGTTGGAGGGCTGTGGTGTCCGCAGCCTTTCACTCCAGGAACTTAACCATCTGATTTAATGGACCAGTGTCCTGACTGACATGCTTCCCTTCCCACTTCTGACAGCAGAAGAGCTTTAACACAAGCTGCCCTCAAGACTACTGGCCCTCTGGACCAGCTTTAACCAGCCCTGATCTCGGGTCACAAGCATAATGGTAGCCTGCCTCGGATTCGAACCCATGTCCACCTGGGTGCAGAATGACAAGAAACATGACAATCACTCACACAGCCACTCTCATCAAGTGCTCTAAAGTGTGGGAACGAGCAGACAAAAAGGAGAAATAAAAATAGAGTAACAGTGTGAGAGAGAGAGACAGAGAGAGAGAGAACAGACAAAAAGGGCAAAGGGCAGTGCAGTCTAACATGACATTCGCTGTGGATGACAACAGAGCAGGAAGTCCAGCATTCTGACCGAACCACTCCCCCACAGGCGCCTGGCATCTCTCACCCTGAGCCACGGAGGGCGAGGAGGAGGAAGAGGACGAGGAAGAGGAGGCGATCTGCACGGCGGTGCTGGGGGCGGCAGCAGCTCCGCTGGTGCTCGTGGCGGCGGCGATGGTGGCGGCCGGTGCCTTGGCGACAGAGCTGGACTGCACCACTAGACGGGGAGGGTAGGGGGAAACGGGGGCCGGGGGGACATGGGGAGAGGTGGCTTCAGCCTCAGCTGTCTGTTCCTTTCACTCAGCAGCTGCCCTTGCCTGTGGGCAGCCTGTAAGTGCACACATCTTCTGCCTGTTTTAACACGGTTACCCGGCTCAAGGCTACAAGAGCGGCGCCCTTAACCAGATTCAAACCCGGGACCCTCTACCACCAGCGACTTGTGCTCCGGACGCTATTCCACACCACCGCTGGGTAACTCATCCAGTGCTGCAGAGACCATGGGCAATACGGCCAAGATGAGGGGTGCACAGTTTGAGGTCCTGCAGAGCCACAAAGCGGCAGCGCAGCTAGCTTCATAGCTGGCGTGTGCCAGAAAAAACAACAGCTGAACTCATTTCCTTTCAGGAGACTTTACTCACTCGTATCACCATGATCTGATGGAAACAAGCCTTTGTCATTCTCACCCACAACCTCATAAGCACACATGACAAACACTCTGAAAATTAATGGCTTATAGCTTGTTTTCTGGGTGACTGCTAATACAACAGCAACACACTACATCTACAAAGTAACACAGGTGACTGAAGATTCATTTTAATTATTCTAGCTTTTGGGAATCCACTATTTCA
This sequence comes from Megalops atlanticus, assembly GCA_019176425.1. Taxonomy (NCBI): domain Eukaryota; kingdom Metazoa; phylum Chordata; class Actinopteri; order Elopiformes; family Megalopidae; genus Megalops; species Megalops atlanticus. The sequence continues at coordinate 18,407,175 of CM032896.1, forward strand.
CTACGTAGCAAAAAACTGAAAGGCACATTTTAACAGAGTCCATGTAAAAGAGCCCTTTCTAAATTCCAAGCAGAGCAAGGCTTCAGACACAGAAAAGTGAAACAAATGGCAAATGACTCTGCAAACAGACAGTGCAAATGGGTCTGCGATTCCCTGAGCGTTCCTACAACGTAACAGCAATATTGTGGTAAACACTGCGCGCCAGCCGCGTCCTTATAAGCCGGAGCAGCGCGCGCCCCTCACTCAGACGCACTGAAGCCTGTCTGACAGTTTTCAATTTGGCTGAATGTGAGGAGTGAAAAAAGCCACAGCGCGGGACGCCGATGTGACAGCCCCGCTCGCCGCGGCGCCACCGTCTGTCTCGTCACCAGCCGTTTGGGGACACTTCATTTCCTTTTGTCATTTTCAGACACACAGTCCGGGTCACGTCCACATTATTACTCAGGCTGATCGCGCCTGCATTTGCTAAAGAAAACGGAGGAAAAAAACTCTGATGTTCTCAGTTTATTTCCTACAGATTGCTATTAGCTTTGAACCCGCGGGGTTAGGAATCAGAACGGGTTCCGGAAGGGCGTAATGAGGCAGATACAGGGGAAGGAGAGAGTGTTTCTCCGCAGACTCTCTGCTTGTGCCAAAGCAAAGCCACCCAGACAATGATACTGGCGTAACCTGCCACATGATGACACTTCATCATTTTCAACTGCCCTCGCAGCGTTCTCGGCGCGTTTCATTTAGCCGGACTGAAGTAACCCTGGAGGAGGCTTTTAATCCCATTCATGAATTCAGATTGCCTGCTAGGCGCACACCTCCTGCGGCCCTGGGGTTTCTGAGTCCACGAAGTAACTCTCCTCGAACCCGGAACCTTTCATGTGTTTGTTCTTTAGTTAATGACAGGACTCTCTGAATCATCCCTCATCATTCAATGCACGCCGGCTAATGTAGCCTTGTCCAGACATCAAATGCCCCCCCCGTGGTGTGACCCCGCCTCTTACCTTTGCTGACGGGCATCAGGATGGTCTGGACACCCCCGCCGGAGCTGCTCACCCCCAGCTGCTTCAGCTGGTTGGCAGGGATGGTCAGCACAGTCTGCTGGGCGCTGCTGTGGCCGGAGTGGATCTTCAGCATTCCTGGAGAGCCAGAAAAATCCCCATTATTGCAGCGTGAGCCACGCTGGAATTAAAAATCCACTCAGAGTTGGATAAGGCACTGGCAACCCAGAGAGCCCCCCCACACTACGCCAAGGGACCCAAACCCCATATCTCCATATTCTCCTTCCCTCAGCATCACAGCTCAGCAGGCTGAAGGCCTGCGGTACTAAACATACTTTTCATCCGCCCCTGGCAATGTACCAAAGGTCCACCTCTCCTCAGACTGCATCTTGGTTCCACCTCGATCCCCGTCCCCCTAACACTGTTGCCTGGTCAGATTGTACAAGTTAACCTGGGATAGGGCTTGAATAGTGTTATGCTCATACTCACTGGTCTGGGAGTGTTGTTAGCCTGGTCTGACACTGTTGCTCATTCAACTTGAATGGATACACTTATGTTCTATTGTGTTGGAAGTTGTTCTGGATAAGAACGTCTGCTGAATGAATGTAATGTAATGTAATGTAATGTACCTGAGAGCGTGGCAGCCGTTTTCGCGCTCACGGCGCCCCCGCTGGTGACCAGGGAGGCGGCGGTGACCAGGGAGGGGCTGGCGCTCTTGGGCACGCCCACGACGGCCGAGCCGGCGCCCTTGGCCAGGCTGATGACGGGCATGTTGACGCTCTTGGCGACGGTGACCACGGCGGCGGGGCCGCCGCTCTTGGCTACGGCGACGGCAGCAGCGGTGCTGGCGCTCTTGGCCACGCTGATGACCGCCGCCTGGCTGGCCGCCACCAGGACCGGGTGCTGCACCACGGGCTTCGCCCCCGGGGCGGCGGGACAGGGGCTCAGGCCGGACCCCTCGGCGGACTGGGGGAGGGAACGAGAAACGCAGAGGTGAGATCAGCGACCACCACAGAGGCTGTGTAACCACTGGCAACCACTGGGTGGGAGGTGGGGTTCAAACCCTTGACCATGGTTCTCATACTGCCCATCAGTAAGAGCAGATATCATTCTGTCTTCAGGTGTAGCATGCCACCTGGGAGAGAGAGCTGTATTCGGAAAAGCAAAACTCTCTCCCAGGGATGGGCTAATTCCTCCCCAAGGCCTCATTTAAAAGAATGGCCGATTTGCTTGCAATTTACGGGACAGAACTGAAGCGCCGGGGGACTCAGCGCCAGGAGCACAGCTGCTGTCGTATGTGATGTCCCTCAGGGCCCACGATGCATTGCTTCCGCTAAACAGCTGCTCACCTCCACAGAAACAGGCACTAAAGGCCTAGAAAATCCAGCACAGTGTTGACTCACTACAGTACCGTGACTGTGTAAAGGCAAGAGGAAGAAATGGCATCATTTGTTTTATAGAAAACATAAAATGTTTATTATAGGAGTAATGAAACGGTCATTTTGCCTTGGAATAAATGTCTGTGTCATTTGTATCATAACGCTGTAACAGTCATATATCACAGATATAAAATGAGTCATGGTCATGATTCAATCAATACAATTCTACTCTCTGAACTGCAGAAATACATTTTGTGCAGAATCTTGATGAGAACAGACATTTAAGAAAGGACTTCTACAAGCATGAGCGACTGGGTGCTGTTGACAACAATCCATTTGGTGCGTGTGTCTAAACTGAGGGACGCAGATTGTTTCTCACACACACACACACACACACACACACACACACACACACACACACACACACACGGGAGTGCTTTGCAGAGAGTGTGAGTGCCATTGTGTGACAGTCTGCAGTGTGCCATCTGCTAAGAGAGGTGGTTCACTCCTCAGCATGGGGCAGAGGTGCAGACACCTGCTCCAAGGGCCCCTTCCATTACATCTCCCTGCTCCCACTCCACATAACCACAAGAACAGACACACTGCACCTCTCCACATGCTGCTGGGGCCAAATACTTCTTTAACACGATGTGTCAGGTCTATACACTGCACAAGCTTCCCATTACCGCTGTGCCCATGCGGTTGGAGCGAGGAGCCTGTTCTTGGTTTTCTCATAAATCATCCGAGGACAACTGCGCTGAATTGTAATTAAGAGGGCTGCTTATTGAACCAGTCCATCTGCACAGTGCATTTACAGATTGCTTCTGAAACAAAAGAATACAGCTCCCTTTGCCAGGATTTCGTCAGCTCAACAATCCACTTAGGGCACAGAGGTCTTCAAGATTCAAGATTCTTTATTATCCCCGAGGGGCAATTTGTTATGCAGCCAGCAGTATCAGACAACATCAGACAAACAATAATAAATTGGACCAAGTTATTATTATTAATAATAACTTGGTCCAAATCAAAATTCTGCGATTAAACATCCAAAGCAAATTCCTTGATTTCTTTTCAACGGCCCTCCTATTAAACAAATGCTTCAGAAAAATCATTATCTCAAAACAGAAGTAAAAAAAACACCCGTTTTTTGGGTTGCTTTTGGGTGCACCAAGTCCCCTGCTGTTTGGACCGAATTCCAGTCTGGACTTGTAAGGCTTCAACAGACAGGAATAATAAGAGAATGATCGCTTTTCATTTATACTTAATGAGTCAAACGGACCTGCTGAAAACGCCCTGCTTTCCTCCTATTGGAAATTGTCACTCTCACAGCGTGTCATGACGGAGTTAGCAGCCCTGCGGGTTACAGCACGGTGCACAGTCACTGCAGGGCAGTCTATGCCAGCATCTCTGTGGTTCCCATCATTCCCACAGTGAGCCCTGTACCCTACTGCAGTTTAATCACTGCTTTGTTAAAAACCACCATGACCAAACACACACATATGCACTTTAGCATAGGCGCACACTCACACAAACTCACATCCACACACCACGGAGACTGTCAGAGGCGAGTTCTTAACTTCCAATCACTTTCAGAGACTGTTCTGAATGACTTCCTGTTCTCCTCACTGCTCTACAGCTGGTCCAGCTATTAATATACTGCAGCCTCTCTCTGCCTCTGAGCCACATCAGAGCAGGAAAAGCAGACTTCGCTGCCAGTCCTACAATCAGGACACTGATGGTGAAATCCAGCACCAGATAAAAAAAAAAAAAATACTTGAGTAAATAGTTTATTTCAATTCATCCCACCCCCACACCCAATTCTAAACACCAATTCACAGAATAAAACTGTTTAAATGGCAGCACGTGTTGTAACTCCTAACCCTCATCAGGGGTTAAGGCAGATGTGAGCTACGTTTGAAATGTTAACATGGTCACATCAGGGGCCTAGCACTGATGAAGGCCACGGAGGGTTCTGTTCCCCCAAAAAAAACATAACGCAGTGCTCATTACCACCGCAGGCTTCAGCTTCACGTATTCAACCTGCTCTTTCTCCACTGAGAGACCCTTAACCCCTGTAAGAGTCACTGTGGACCTCCCAGACCAGGGTTATAGTGCTGGCTGTACACCAGCCCTGTGACGACCCATGCTATTGGCCACATGCACAGAATCACTGGATTGGTTCAGATTTTGAGACTTTGGCACGGAGGCATCCAATAGAAGACAGCTTCCAGAACATATGTAAAAAAGGGCCACAGCCACTAGATGTTCTAGAATCCACAGCTGCGCCTGTCATTGCTAGGCAACAACACTGTAGTTAAGCCAAAGATTCTCATTCGGCCTCCTCCAATGTGGCCGACTGGCCCTGGCACGCGTTCCATCATTAAAATTTTAATGAGCGGAACCCGTTCTAATAGTTCTATTTCTGCATATGCGGAGCCGGTCGCCAAAGGGACGAGACAGCGCACGGATGGCTGCTTCACTTGAGTGATTAGCCGGGGGGTTGGGGGGTGGGCGGGGAGCTCGCTGACCGACCTGCTGCGCGGACGTCGCCGTGGCGATGCCGGCCGGGGCGACGCTGGTGCTGGCGGCGGTGATCACGCCCCCTGTCATCCTCAGCGTGGTGGTGCCGGGCTTCGACAGGTGGCTCGCCGTCACCGTCTTCACCGAGCCGTCCGACAGCTTCACCTGGGAGGCCTGGGAGCCTCCCACCACCTGCAACTCACAGCACGTGCAGCCGTCACCAGGGGGATCACATGCAATATTACTGTTACCTCTTTACATCCAGAGTGGCTAAGCTGCAAGTGCAACAAGCATTTACATATATATACAGTATATCACAGAATCAACAAGACAAATGAGAACATGGGAACAGGACATCCAATAACAGAAAATGAGTATCATTTGTTGGAATATACAATACATTACCTTACATTACTGAAGTTTAGCAGACGCTTTGATCCAGAGCGACAGTTTTCACATGTTACCCATTTATACAGCTGGGTATTTACTCAAACAATTCTGGGTTAAGTGCATTGCCCAAGGGTACTACAGCAGTGTCCCAGCGGGGAATCGAACCAGCAATCTTTCGGTAATATAATCATGCGCTGCTTGCTTAAATGCATATAATAAGAATCACTAAGAGCAACGTAACTGTACCATAGCAGTGCAGACAGAGTCTGCCAAGGATCTCTAAGTGCAATATTGCCTTCTCTAAGTGTACAAGGTGCCAAACGATGAACCTTAAGAGCAACATTAATTTGCACCATTTGACCATACAATGTGCCCAACAATTAAGTACATGTACACATCTGCCACAGAAAACACCCTGTGACGTGACTTTCTGGCTTTTACCGCAGCAGCTCATAGGAAAGTGCACCACGAAAAAGGAAACAGGATTGATCTTATGAAACGACTGAACTGAAATATTCCTGACTTGTCCGACACTGACCCAGCTCTCATAAAGCTGAGCTAGCGTTTGAGAGTTAGGAAAAATGTAAAAATGTGGACGCAGCGTAAGGCAGCTTCTTTAAGACGGCAGCAGCTTTGAAAAGCAGCCGCTCTGCAGAGAGCCTCGGCGTCAGCATGATGAAGCTGCGCATTAACCCATGGAGAAGAGGAAAACACTCAGAGCGCGGAGAGTCTCGCGCGGGACCCTGGGGGAGATTTAGAGGCTGCTTTCTATTAAAGCGGAGAACAGACTCTGCTGAGCGCTGAACCTGCCCTTTATCTCTGAAGATCACTCACGCTAACGTTTTAACAGCTGAGTCAGGGGCTTTGGGCGAGGCCTGATTTCAGGGTTATTTGTAGTCTGTGGCTGATTTGGGTCTGCAGGTGGATGTGGGCTGTCTGATACCAGGGCTCAATGCTAAGAGTGAGTTGCATTAATACAGAGCCCCTCAGTGGCGAATCTCCAAGCATGAAGCTAAAACGGTTAGTTCCGTGAAAGGATCTGACCACGTAAAAATGAGAAAAGTAAAAAGGGCTAAAAAAGCAAGCGAGAGAAACAGAGAGAGAGAGAAAGACAGATGGAAAGCCTGCCACATTGAGAGAGCAGGAGCAGATTACAATGGGCACACTCGGTCCTGGTCATCGCGCCCAATCAGATAAAGGGAGGGAGGCACGTCGGCCGATTGGCTGAGGCCCCAGCCCCCCGACCGTGAAAGCTCCCTTGTGGAGAAAGGGCTTGCGTAACCACACTGGCTCGCTGAACTCATTGCCCGAGCGGGCAGAACAGAGGGTCCAGGTCCAAAAAGGGCACAGAAGACCACGTCAGCACAGCACACTTCCTTACCAAAGCATGCAGGCTTCCCAGAAGCCAGACCTCCACCTACCCCAAAACCGGGGAGGGCGAGGAATGCCAGAGCGGTGCCACAGTCTCGCCTCTGCAACGTGTGCGACATTTTAAGTGGAACAAGGGGGGCTGGGTATGATTTCAGACTGCTGGCTGCAGTTTGATCAAACCCCAGCACCAGATGTGTGGGTGACCCAGAAAGAACACATACGCAGGAACAAGTTGCACTTCACTGCAGAACAACAACCGTAACAAAAAAAAGAAAATCTCAATTCACCAACACGTCAATGTTTCCATCGGAAACACGCCCTGTTGTGTCAGAGGAGAGGGATTCATTTCCAGATGAAAAGTAAAAAACCTTTGCTACAAACACAGGGCACCATTTGCAGTTTGCAACGCCTCATATTAACACTAAAATGAAGCAAGAACAGACCCTAGGAACGGCTCTCAATGTTGGCTGCATTGATGTAGAGCTCATTTTCAGTGATGCAGAGTCACTAAAAATGACAGCAACACATTTGTCGCAGTTCATACATCCAAACTTTCCAGCAGTAAACACACAAACACAAGAAAATGAAGCCTGTCCTTTACATAGGTTTCTGACCAGACACAGCTGACCCCTGTCCAAACAGGCATGGCAGTCAGAGCGCATACTCAACCGTAGTGATGGCACTCTGTCACAGGCCGACCCAGTAAAAGTGCAGGACGGGCTGGAGAGGACATTACCTGTGCGAGGATGGCGGCCTTCTGCCCGGCCGTCACCCGGATGGCCTGCTGCGTGACAGAGGCCGGGGACGACGCGCTGTGACCCGCCGAGCCGGCCCCCTGCTTCCCCGAGCCCTGCGGCGTCGGCTGGCCCACCAGAAAGGTTCCCTGGAAAGATCGATGCGTGCGTCAGTCAATACGCACAAACACAGGGATAAATAAATGCGCCGCATTTTAACCGCATCAGGAAGCCATTAGCGGGGCGGAGGCGGAGGGCTGCAGAGGGCAGATTCGCCGGCGCTCTCGGTCCTACCGGCAAGGACAAAAGATTTTTTAACTAAAGTCAATGCAAGACAAAGGCCTCTGACTGTGGCCCAGTAATTAATGCCTGCTGTATCTCTAATGTGCTAAATTGCATCTGAATACAAAGGGGGATCAAACCCACCATTTAGAATGAAAGGAAGAGTGTAACAAGCTGCTTTTAGTTTTCTGTAATCTCAGTCTAAACCAGGGCTGCTGAACTCAGCCCTCTATGTGTGATGGTTTTGTTCCAACCAAAACTGAAAATCCTTTAGTGCACTGAGCCGTTTGCAATGAGGCTACATCATGTCACAGACATGTCTCATGAAAAATCAAGGTTTGCTATTTAGTTTAGGGCTTGCCTATCAATCACACCTGTTCTCAGACAGCTAATGCATTCAGCATCTGTAGTCTGCTCTCTGGTGATGCCTTCAGACAGAGATTTTACTTGCTTGACTGGTTCGTTGATTGATTGACTGACTCACTGATGTGTTGAAGTCTTGTGTTGAAGCGTCAAAAGTGTAGATACCTAGATACAGGCAGTCCCCAGGTTAAGCAACACACAACTTATGTAAACTCAACTTTACAGAAGCCCCCTTAAAATACAAAAATATATAAAAAAAAGAGATTCATAGCATATACAGAAGCACTACTGACAATATTTATGAGATGGTGGTGTGACAACGTGGTACTTGTATGAACACACCGAGCGCTAATGTAAAGCTGGTAGGAGACACCAAGAATAAAGTCTAAGTTACATAGAAACTTCCAGAGTGTAACCCTTACATAACCCAGAGAAGGTCTGTATTTAAACTAAATACCTACCTGAAGCAAACAAAGAGCTCAATGCTAGAATGGTAAGTCAAACCTACATCTACATGGACCAGGAAAGCACTTAAAAGAATGTTTTCAATAACCTTCAATGATGAAGAGCATGGGTAGAGAGATACCAGTACACACAAGAGGGGGTGCAGGGCTGAGTTTGGGAGGTGCTGCTCTGATTGGGACTCCTGCATAAGGTCTTGAATTTGCCTCAGTGAAACCTGCTGCATATGTTTACAAGGACTGAAGTGAAAATTCTCTTTGAAAAGAGAACAAGCAGCGTGCTCTAATTCTCATCCAGTCAGTTACTCTTCTCTCAACAGAGGCTGAAACCCTGGTAAAACGGGACTTGTTGAGGAGGAGATGTACGCGCGGCTAATTTGTCAGATTATTAGCGGCTCAGGGTGATTACAGGAGATGATGAGCGCACACTGAGAGACCATGTGGTGGTGGAGCTACAAGCTAGGCATGTACGTTTCTATTCACTTCATATTCACACGCTCTACGGCTCCCCAGATCAAATATTTAAATTTTCAAACGTTGCGGTTTTTCCTCTTTTGTTCACTCCAAAGACATGTGCATTCACTCACACTTTTAGACAGGAATACTAGTAGTGTTAATGAAAAATCTTGCACAGTCCTGAAGCTCTCCTTCAGTAATGCTAATGCAATAAATACGGATGAGAATTTGCATACTGATCCAGTTAATCAATCAGTGATGTCATGGCCGAATATTAAACTAATCAAACATTTGGTGTCACCCACAGTTAACACAGAGTAGAAGAGAATGAGGGTGTGAATGAGAAAGTCAAGAATTGCGGGTGGTTTTCTGATGGGACAGTAGGTAGCTCAGCCAAGAGGATTTATGAGCTGTAGTCAGTTTGCTAAATGGCCGTAACAGGGGCAGGTAGGTAGGCCAGAGATAAAGGATGTGAGTTTATGCACTTCAATGTGTGGCGCTTACAAGAGTTGAGGGAGGATGGTACAGAACTGCATGGTGTTCCTTAAGGTCTATGTAGCAGCTGAACACAGATTCTTTAGGACACTCTAGGGAGGTGTACCCAGATCAGTGAGGACAGGGTAGGAGCTGTACATAGATCAGTGAGGACAAGGTAGGAGCTGTACACAGTTCAGTGAGGAAAGTGTAAGAACTACACACATATCAGTGTGGATAATGGATGCAGAGGATGCAAAGGATGCTGGGACCGCTGTGGACAGGACCAGGCGGGAGGGTGGCTGCACCACACGCTACCTGGGGCGTCTGCTTGAGGATGTAGGAGGTGTAGGACAGGTTCGAGGGCAGGGCGCTGCTGCTGCTGCTGCTGCTGCTGCTGCTGCTGGTGCTGCTGTTGCTAGCGCTGCTGCTGGTGCTGCTGGGGGCAGGCTGGGAGCTCCCCGAATTCACAGAGGCTGCGCTCTGGGACTGCTGACCTGCGGTGAGGGCGACACACGGCTCCACTGTCACCTCGCCACACTGATGGCGGACCTGACAGCCCCAAGACTGCAGGCATTACCCTTAGGTCAAATGCCAAAATCTCTGCTGCATTTTAGGCCATTAAAAGAACAACAAACAGATTTTCTTTGGAAAGAACCTGTATTTGTCATCACCTTACAATAACCAAGTAACACACTTAGAAGGAATGTTAAGATGTTACTGTCCAAGTTCATTGAAAAAGAGTTTACACATTTGAAAGCTAAACTGAGGCAGTAGAATTTAGGGATACACACTGCTGAGGGTAACGTTTAAAATATGACTACATGGAGCACCAAGGACTAGGACTGTACGGAGTACCAATCTTAAGCCTGATACTGAGGCTTAAAGTACTGTTGTGGCCCCTAAAGGCCCAGGTTACCTACTGAGCAAAGGGCCACAGAGACACCACAGAGCTGAGGTGGTGGTGGGGGGGCGGCAGGGCTCACCTGAGGGGTTGGAGGCGCGCAGTATCGCCCCCTGGGGGATGAGCAGCAGCTTGCCCTTGCCCGAGGGGTTCTTGCTGTTGGTGGTCAGGTAGAGCTTGGTGCCCGGAGGTAGGTTTGCCAGGTTGGCCAGGTTGTTCGCCGGGAGCTGGAGCGTGGCCATAACTGGAGAGCAAAAATACGGAGTCAAAAAAACAGAGCGGAGCACAATTTATTCACTGCACACACAGGTGCGGGCAAGCACCGTGCCAATCAAAAAAGTATTTAAGGCTCAAGAGGCAAGGGTGAGGTATTTGGCATCTTCTGGGCAGCTGTCCAGCCCAGAGGAGCCGCGTCCAAAAATCCTAAATGGGGGCGGCGGCAACTACTGTGGGGTCAATTTACAGCAATCTGCTAAAGAGCCACGGCTAATGTGAGGGGCTAAAGAGATCTGGGGCATTTTTTTTTTTAAAAGGTCTTTAGTAAAGGAAGCCTCAGTCCCTGCCAAAAGATGTCAAAAAAAAGACAGTGTGTCCCTGCCAAAGGGCTGACGGTCACATCAGTGTGTAATGGACCCAGTCAATCGCCTTTATGTGGACTCACAGCTCACTCTGCAGTGCGGGGGGAGGGCGGGAGGAGTCTAGCGCCCACTGGCAGCTCGGAAGCCGCTATGACGCCAGCTGACACCGTGGCGCTGCCGTGACCACTGTGCCGCTTCCAGGAGCGCTGCGTTAACAGGGCCCAGGCAGCCACTGTCTGAGTCAGCTAACGGCTGGCGTGCACAACCAAATCCTGCAGACAGGGGGCAGGCCGGCTGGGCAAAAAAGATTCTGCTCTGTGTTCTGCGATTCTGCATTTTATGAACATTATTATTCTATTATGCATTATTTTCGCATTAAGCATTCATGTTCTTTTAATATGTATGGGATCATCGTGAAGCACCTTGCCCTACCATGTATGAAATGTGCTATATGAATACAGTTATTATTACTGTTACTACTAGGTTATTATTCATTTCAAACTTTTCCAAATGCCTGAGACTCTCCCTACTACAGACTTTTCTTAGCTCATGCCCTGGTTAATCTTACAGTAACTACCATGACAATGTCACAGCATGGCTGTTTATGCATTACAATACAGCAGTGTTGGTTTTACAGTAAACAGAAAAACAGTATGGAACAGGCACTACTTTGCAGGCCTTTTCAGCACCTGGTGGTGAAATGAGGTACTGCCGTTAAATTCAGGGGGAGCCACAGAATATACGAGTAAGCCTAAATAATAAATTGAAGCATAAAATAAAAATGAATTTCAACTGAAACAGTAAACTGACTCAAACAGTCAGTGAGGAACAGTTCTGCTTAGATGCAGCCAAAATGTCCAAGCAGAAGTGTTCCAGTCGTCGCCCGACCTGCAGGCCCCCCCCCCTTCTCAGGCCAGCTCTTGTTCGGAGCACAAAGGGCCGTTCAGCAAGTGACTGTGTGACAGCGCTGAGGTCAGCCGCCACCCTCCATGTGACAACCTGCTGCCTGCTCCGCTTCAGACAGCGGCTCTGTTTGGTTTCGTGAAGAACGGCCGGAGTCAAACAGAATACAAGCAACACCCATCAACACAAACAGCACATTCATTCATACGCTCGAGCTTGTGTGCACACACCCATGCACAGATACTTGTGTAGGCTTACACAGACGCACACAAGCACACACAGAATCACACATACGTATACACATGTACACAACACACACACATGCTGGGCACACTTACACACATGCTTAAGCATTAACACACGCTTGTGTAGTCACACACACATACAAGGAAACAGACACACACAGACCACACACTACTCTCTCCACATAGCACCAAGCATGCAACTGCAGGGCACTTGTGAGGAATGTATTTAGTCTCTACTGCATGACGTTTCCCCAAACAAATATCTGATGGTTTTACTCATCAGAAAACTGCGTTTTGCCAAAAGCTCCTGCGAGTCCCTCCATAATGCTGTTATGTTGAATTAAAACGCTTTTGGGAGAGAGTATCGACTGCAAAGAAAAGTAAAGAGGGACGAAGCTAATTCCCACCCACATTAACTGAACTCTTACTCTGTGGCATTTAAATTTCCTGGAAACTGAACCCCCGGCCTCGTTTAAAGTAATAACGGCACTGCCTCCACCTGCCAGCGCTCAGCAAACTCGCCCGTCCGGCTCTGAGACTCCAGCACGGGGGACTCGTTTTCTCATTAGCTGCCAGCCACCCTCTGAGTCTCCATCTAGCACATGCTGTGTCCCATGAGGAGCATCTAGACAGCGAAGAGACTCTCAGACAGCAGCTGGGGGACGGAGCAGCGCGCTACGCTAGCTTCTGTCCAAAGGTACCTCCTGTCGCTCCCTTTCCGTGGGTACTGAGAGCCGAACCTTCCCTTTGCAATTTACCAAACAGATGTCACAGGGCCTTGTAATGAAAAGTATTATGCTTGAGTTAAAGAGTACATGACATCTTTAATCCAGAGAAAGCCACTTTAAGTGAAGTGAGTAGAGCCACAGATGCTTAAAACATCCAACTAATCACACTTCCTGCATTTACGTTCTTCAGGGAACAAATATTTTGATAAGGCTGTCACATATTGGTGACAACAGGCTTAACATGAATTCAGTGTGGGGTCCTGCATACTCATGTCATGCAACTTTTTATTTAATTTCTTTATATGAATGTACTGTTAAAGATGCCTATAATGGAGACCAAGGAGACATCTGGTCTGGAGCCCTGTCCACTACTCATTACATTACATTACATTATTGTCTTATCCAGAGCCACTTACACAGGTTACAATTTAGGCAGTTGTGGGTTAAGTACCTTGCCCAAGGGTACACCAGCAATGCCCCAGGGGGAAATCGAACCAGCAACCTTTTTGGTTGCGAGCTCTGCTCCACACCACGATGCCACACTCGTCCCTCATTCTGGGAGAGAGGGGGCGTGTCGGCCTCCTCACCTGAGCCCTGGCCTCCGGTCTTGGCGGCCGCGGCGGAGGCGCTCGACGCCTTGGTGACGGTGTGCACCTGCTGGCCCACGATGCCGGCGCTGCCGCTCACGATGGCCTTGGCCACGCCCTGCGCGATCACCTGCTTCTGGCCCATCACCTTGGAGACGGCGGGGCTGGACTTGGCCACCAGGATCTGGCCGCTGCTGATGGCCACCTGCTTGACCGCCGACTGCAGGGCCGAGCCCATCGGGATGCCCACCACCTGCAGAGGGGCATTATGGGAAAAAACTGAGCATCATGTCATAATATCACAATGTCACTTACTGACCAGGATATTAGCAAAGTAAATGTTACTGAGGAGTTTATTAAACAGCTGTCAGTACTGAGACTGGGTTCAAGTTCTGAACACCACCACACTTGTGGTTTGCATGAACAGGGGACATGAGCGCATGCCAGTTTTTTAAGGGAGGATGATGGCAGTTAAAGGGGCAGGCGATTCGGGGGGATGGAGGGGGGGACGGAGGGGGTGACACGCTGGGGGACGCACCTTGCTGGCCGTGGCCCCGGCCCCGGGTGCGCCGACGCTCTGCTTCTGAGGCGACACGGCGATCATGTGACCGCCCTTCACTGCGACAAACTGCTGGCCAGCTGACTGCTGGGGCGTTGCCGTGGAAACCAGCATCTGCTGCTGCTGCTGAGACAGGACTTCCCCTGGCTCCTGCTTTATGATGACCTGGAAGGTGGGGGGCAGCGTAACAGTGAGAGCTTTTCCCTTTCACATCAAGCTACTTGATACATTGACTTTTTCTACACTAAAAAAGTCCAATGTGCTGATAGTGTATTTCTACGTATGTTATAATGTATATATTACGATACAGTTTGCTAGGTTTTCTTTATCTACGATGCACAGTGTTTCCCTGAGCAGTCAGGTCCCTAACACCTCATTCTTCACACTCTGCTGGGAGGCATCTCAGATGCTAAATATGGAGTTACATCAATAAGTTAGTACAGGACTGTATAGAGGAAGATCACCAGAGCTCTGCACACTATCTGAAAAGAGAGTTGCTCTACTCACATGAGGATACATGAAAAATCTGAGAGATAAATCTGGAGATACGGAGAGGGTTGAACTATTTATGTAAATGAATACAAAATAAGCCATTTTAAAAATTTAATTATGAATTAAATTATGAAGCCCAAAAATGTAGACAGAGAGAGCAGCTGTTTTTAAAACCAAAAGCACTAACTTCAGCAGGCAACCACCCTTCCGAAGGCCAAATGCGTGCCTAGACGGCACTCGATCCGCTGCTTTCGGCAGGTTTTAACATAAGCCTCTGTAAAGCCAAACGTGTGAAAATGGTGCAATCGTCCCGGTTACGGCACACGGCGCACGCTGGGATCTGTCAGATGGATTATGGGACACCGTGCAGACGCCAACACCCCGACAGAAGGCTCTGTTACAGCAGGAGGTAGGTCTACCCTCTCTCCGATCATCATGAGCCAACCAGGGGAAAATTTACAAGCAGCAGCTCCGACCTCTAACCCCATCTGAAGTCCAGTGTTTGGTTAGCGGGATTTACACACACGACAAATACATCATACATCATCACTGCTGGCAGCCAATTCACATTCTCTTAACTGTAGAAAAATCACAGATTCACTGTACTGCCAATGTAAAAATCTAAAAATCTCATTTCCTTTTTGTTTGTTTTTTTGTTCATCTTCTCAAAGCGACCAACACTTCAAATGAGATGGTAAATTATAATACGGTAAATTTAAATACTGTGACATGGGTAAACAATCTTTACAGAATCTTTACTATTCTGAAACATACGCTAATAACAAACAGCAAACCAAATTAGGTTCAAACCAAGGGCAAGTTCCCTTTTCCGCCTTACGAGTTGCAACTGGTAGAAACGCACAGACAGCAGGGCTCCTTTTAAACACCTGTAAACCAGTACTGATTTACCCAGCTGGCAACACAGCAAGATGCACAACTGCAATCCATGACCTGACCACATGGGCTCCCCTTCACAAGCCCCTCCCCTCCACAAGCCCATCCCATTCACAAGCCCTTCCCTCACAGTCTGGTGAAGAGTAGAGACAATGAAGGAGGAGGGAGGAGCTATGCGCAAAGAGAGGTGACCGCGCTCAGGCTCAGGACAGAGGCTGAGCAGAGCCCTCGAGTTTGGGAGCTGATTTGGTTCTGTGCTGCATGATTAAGCAGCTTAGCTGCCCCGTCCCAGTCAGGCACCACGGATAGTTTTAAACAGGGTTTTTAAGGCCTCCCGCAGGGCCAACTTTCCCCTTTGAAGGTTCCACAAGGCCTTTCGGCTCATGTGGGAGTTTTTAGTAAACAACATTAAAAAAAGGGATGAAGACAGCAGAGACATTTTGGGAAGAAAAGAACATTAAAGATGTCACAGAGAGAGTGTTTGAAAGTAATTTGTTAATTATAATCCTGCAAGGGCACCAGCTGGAGCGTCTCCTCTCATAAACACATTCATCTAACAACAATCTACTCAGTCTGTTTTCGGTCTATTTTTGAGCACGAAACACGATACCTGCAGATGCATTAATGGTATTTTTCCACCAGTGGAAGGGGCACAGCCACAGAGAGTGATTAGTGTGTACTGATGTATGCTCATATAACTCACACAATTGTAAAAATGCACTGTATGCAGTAAAACTGCTTGTGTTTGTAACGGTGTGTATGTACATGTATGTACATGTGTGTATGAGTGTACGCCTGTGCAGCAATGTGTGTGTGTGTGTTTGTGTCTGAGAAACTGAGACAGGTTCGTCTGTGCTCATCGCCAGCCTGCAGAGTAACTTCGCTCTTCAACAGCTTTCCCAGCACAGAAACCTGCTCGAGATAGCGCTCCGGCAGGCTATTAATATCAGCTGTTAATGAGGGGAGGACGCCTGGGGCAAGAGGAAACCGCCGCGCCACCCAAGAGCTCGACCCAGAACCGCGCGGAGGGTAAGCTGGAGGCGAGAGGGTCTAATCATCCGTCCATCAATCTAAAGAACGGCACAGTTAATACTCTCAAACTTCAAAAGAGGAAACTCGGGCACTCGAGGAAATCTCACAGCATTAATGTCTCTGTCGGGATGTGGGATAGAAACACGGTTAATGAGATGGGCACTCCTGTCGTCCTTTTCTTAGCCAACCTACTTTTAACATGCAATGATTGACAAATAAGATGTTAATTAAGACTAATAAGTTCATGTCAGTCATCACTATAATATCCCATATATACACTGCTCAGTCCATGAAAAAAATGACATAAAGGCAGCTTACAAATAACATATCCATGACAAAATATTTAAACAGGATCAAAAAAAGGATTACAGTTTGAGCATCAACAAAGATCAAACAGCATGTAAATCACTCCACCTGTACATCAATAAACTCAACTCTGAAACAAAGAAAATAAAAACCCATGTGATTTCTGTTTTATGTACAGTTCCTATGGCAACAACACAAATACACATACATGGAGATCTGCTCCATTATTCCCATTCTGGCACAACTCCAAAGCTGGTGCCAGGTTCAGTGCCAGAGACAGCCTGTGTTCTGACTGAAGTACCTCCCACTGAGGTGACACTGGGTCCTGTGTCTTTATCCCCATAAACAACAGGCCCAAGAGGAAGTAAATGACAAGACACATATGCCTGACTGGTTTTTGCTGTTTAACATCACTGTATTAAAGTATAAAATCAGCAAAAAAAAGATTCAAACACTTGGAGCAGCGACTTGGGGAACCAAAGAAACTCAGATGATTCAAATTGGTTACTCAACACGAGTTTAGCCCGAAAGGCTAATGTTAGCATGCCGGCTGGTTCCAGGGTTAGGTAAACCCAACAAAGTGAAGAGAGAGATCTGTTTACCTAAAACAAAACTATGCCAGGTGTCTCATGACACACACACAAACATGTACAGAAGAGCCCTATCAAATAAAGGTATTAGGAACACACATCTACTCTCATTTCCTTTGGAGTGATACAGGCAGAGACAGAGGTGGCCCCACAGCAGGTGTGAAAGCGCTCCTACTGAAGTTCACCAACCAGGGTGGCCACGCGTTCTCTCTGTCAGAGACAGGGCTGATGGTTAGACAATGGAGAGGAGGAATGACGTAGCGCCGCTCTGAGGACCCACTCCGCACAGACCTCCGCCGCTGCACTGCAAAGCCATCAATCACCCCCAAGCCAGCCTCCACAGGCAGCTTCCAGCAAATCACGAGCACGCCGGAGCTCAAATGCACACACTGCGCCGGAGCCATGCCTGCCAGGTGCGACACCTGGCTTACAGAGCGCTGGCGCGAGACGGCGTCAAAAAAGAAATTAACAAACAAAAAAAAAACAAAACAAAAAAAAAAAAACATGATCCGCGGGGAGAGCGAGTTTCATAATCACGCTGCACCTGTCTTTCCACGTCTGGGGCAGAGGGGGGGGGGGAACAAAAAAACAAAACAAAAACCTTCTTTAGAATTTCTGTTCCACTCTCTCTTGGGATTATGTGAGGTATGCGGATGAAAGACAGGGGCTGAAAGACAGATGAGTGAGTGAGGGGTAATCTGACCCAGGGAGCCGAGTCTGAGGATCCCCTTTTGAATCCGCATGTGGAAGTCAGTCAGGTAGCATGCGGGCCCCATATTCCCTGGGGCGGGTGTCATTACCAGACATAGCTATCAGTTACTGGAAAACAGACAGCAGTGACAATACACCATACACCAACAGCAAAAGTCTCTGGTTGCCTGCTTATAAAACACTGAGGGGGTGGATTTAAATAGGACAATAGAATTACGTGGCATCACGTGCAACACCACCTGCGTTACAGGGTTAGATTGATTGCTTGCTTTGAGCTGTGAGCTGTGTCAACCAGCCAGTGAGGCCTTCTCTTGTGCATGAGTGCAGAAGTAGACTTTATGAATACAGTTTACTGCATATGGGCTTCTTCCAAATGACAACCTCTATGACAGGGGCACAACTACAAACTACTACTTGCATAGCTTTTAGAACACAGCATGTGGAATGCCTTACAGAAAGGAAAATGTTTTGAAAGGCTAACATTTTTGACGACAGACAAATTAACACATCTCAGCAAGTCTCGATGACTAAGGTAACAGCAAGAATGAGAAGGTTCCCCTTTGCTTGTTACCACAAAAGGAAAAACGCGTCAAATTTCAAGACAAACTTCCTGAGGTCACAGTGATGTTGAGCCGATCTGAAATGGAGCTGTGCTTTTGTGCTCGCCCAGGACGGACGGGGAGTCATGTGATAGGGATGAGGGTGGCGTGTGAGCACGCGGGCCTTACCTTGACCCCGGACGACAGGAAGCTGCCAGCGTGCACTTTAGGGGCCGGTGACCGCGTGCCCTGGCAGCTTTGGGCTGCGCTGGCCTGCTTTGCCGTCGGACTCCCTGTAAGAGCAGAGGGGTGACGGCCGTTAGCTGCAGCCACAAGGTGGCGTTTGACCTGGCCGTGCTGCCTTTGCTCTGGGTGTGTTAAGAGACTGGAGACTGAAACCACAGACTGGACAGCTGTAGTTAGGAATGTTGATTACCCATTTCCCACAATTCCCTATCATGCACACATACACACTGGACGCATGCACACATAGACAGAGACACACACACACACACACACACACACACACACACACACACACAGTTCCTCCTTTCTGGTTCCTCCTCTGCAGACTCATTTATCTGCCCCTTAATATCTCCTTGTCACCGGGCCAACGAACACAGCAGTCCCATCACCATGGAAACTGTTCTCATACTGCCTTCTCAGCGTACGTCACCATTGATAGGTGCAAAATAAAAACTGAAGCTCAGCTGATGGGGGTTAAGGCTGAAGAGAGTGTTTGGGGTGTATGAGCTCAGGCTGTAGGCCCACGGGATACAGATTCAGGAAACATTATTCCCCAGAACCAGAAGAAAGAAACATGGCCTCTTTCATGCCGCAGGCCTCAACTTTGTGGCATCAATCAATCTCTCTCTCCCGCATTTCCTCTTCTCCCTTGCCCTCCTTCACTTTCCCTCTTCTTCTCCCTCTCTCCCCTTGTAGGAGTCTCTCACAGAAAAGCCAGGCTCTGCCTGACAGGCATGGAAGAAGCTTGATAAATCAAAGTTTTGGAGCAATGGAGCAAACACTGGCACATACAATGACTAATAAGCTTCCGTTGGTGAGGATAAGGTCAAGGTAAAAACAGAATGCTAAGCCATATTCAAATGACTCAGGAACAAAACCAAAACTGCTGACCAGGTTAGCAACGCCCTCAGCTTCTCTGGGGTATCAGGCTGGAGTCACTTTGAAATGCTACCGGGTGGCACCATTTCTGACAACGCTTGTGAGAGCTTGCGGACAGGGGGCTGCTGGGAAATAGAGGCGCTAGCGACCAGCTACCAGCAGGGGGCAGCAGCAGCAGCGTACCTGTGGAGGAGGAGGCGGCGGTGGCGGCCGAGGCCATGCTGATGACCTGCCCGGGTTTGTCCACGATGATGTAGGGGTTGTTGATGACAGAGGAGCCCTGCTTCATGTGCACGGGCGTGGAGGTGGGGGTGCGCGGGAGGGGCGAATGGCTGGGGGTGGAGATGGGGGAGCCTGGAGCCAAAAAGGCAACCACAAAAAAAAAAAGCAAAGCAGGAGTTGAAGGAACAGCAAGATGAGAACTGCCAGAAGCGCTTTTCTGTTTCTTTAGATTCCCTTGTATTTTTATGCACTTTTTATTTATCAGTTTGGCTTTGATAGCTTTGCAAATAAAAAGCAGCAGTCCTATAAATGCCATCTTATTGCGGACTGAGACATATTTACTGCCGCCCCCATTCCCTCGTCTTCCCCTCCCACCAGCGCAAAAAGGGATACCTGACACGATTTTGCAGCTCATGGTGATTGGCTGGAAGGACTTCCCGGGAGACTCGGCGGGATTGGGCACCTGTCCCTGTGGCACGATCTTGCAGCTGGCCGTGATTGGCTGGAAGGCGGAGTTGCCATGGGAACCGAGGGTGATCTTCTCGGTGACTTTAGGCCGGGACGGGGTGCGCTCGGAAGGGAGGGGGTCGTAGCCGCCGGACCTGCCGCCGGCCTCGCTCTTGATCGGGCAACCTGTGGAGGGCCGCAACGAGAGAGGCGCAAAACCGGGTTCGACAGGTTAGAGGCTTATCGAGCTCATCTTTGACGAGCCCGTTTTTCTGTCCAGCTTCATTAATAATTCACTTTCGGCTTTCGGGCGTGATAAAAACAAACAGCACACCACTTCCTGATGCGCGGGGAGGGCTTGGAGAACTTGAATACAGACATGAAAATGTAACAGCCCACAACTAGCAATTATCTAACAAGTTGGTCAAGCATTCACGTTGATCTTGAGTTACAATTACATGGAACATGTCGACTGAACTTAATGACAGGTACCAAACCACAAAGAATCATTGTCTTCATTAAAATTCAGTAGAGGTTGGAAATGAATCACACCATCAATGATCCTGGCTTCCCATGAAGGCAGACGCTAATTACGAATCAATGAAGTTGTTGAATGCTTGCCATAACCCAAGGGCCTGAGTGAACACACCTTTACATTCTTCTGCTGCTGCTATTTTTTTTTTCTTTTTCCTGTTAAATCCATTCATCCCAGACACATTTCAAGTTCTCCTAAAATAGTTTCCATGAGTCACCATGAGATGTCCTTCACGTCATTCACTCATCACGGAAGACAGCCCCGCTGTGCAGTAACGTATGCACTTCCCAGTGAAACACAGGCAAGGATGTAAGAAATGAAAGACTTCACTGGTCAACACCTGAGAGTTCACTTGTTTTTGACAGCAACGTAGACAGAAATGGAGTCTACCAGGGCTTTTGCTTCGTAGGGCTGTCTGTGAAATGACTTCTTTATTTGAGGAAGGTAATACCTGCTACACTTGTTATTTCCTGTCCATGTCCATTTACAACTTCCTGGGCATGCATATGAACAGGAACTACAGAGGAAATTTATTTAATCTCTTCTATAAATCTCCTTTACTGATTCTGTCAGGTATTATGATGGAAATAAAAGATAAATTGGAGTTGTGGTTTGCAGTTGATATAAATAACATTGGGTGGGAAAAAATGGTAAAAACGCTAACGTTAAAAGAACGTTAGCCCTGCGGCTCACCTTTCTCCGTGCCGCCGTGGGAGTCCTGGGTGAGACGCACCGGGGAGGTGGGTGGGCCTGCGGACGGACCCGGGGCCTGAGGAGGGGCGGCAGAGGGGGCGGAGGGGTGGCTGGCGCTCCCCTGCTGGGAGGAAGAGGAGCAGGGGAAGGGGACCAAGTCCTCCCCTAGAGAGTTTCGGTGCAGCTCCACGTCCACGACCTAGCATACGCGGACAGACAGACAAGTCTGTGTGAGACAGACTCTCCTCTGGTGAGTCCAGCAGGGAAACACTGAGTAATGTTAGTGACTGCCTGATAGATGACGATGTCCACACACAGACGAGGCTGTGAAATACTTTTCAACTTCAGCTGTCAACTGCTCAGTAAAAAGTTCGTAACACTTTTGCCCGTTGAACTGACAGCAAGAATATCAGGTGAGTCTCTGTCAAAACAATGACTTCTGTTGAACTACTAGAATCAGAAGGCGCACTGTCCAGCCCCTTGACCCTGCATTCATGGGCTCCAGGAGTTAAGTTCCAGGTTCAGTATTTCATACCCAATACTTTTATTACCTGAAGTGACCACAGCAGCACTCTGTAATGAAGCTTTATCCTGCAATTTTAGATATATATCTACTGGAAAGGTTTGTGCTAACTCACTCTGACTCAACTGATTTTAAAAGAGAGTACTGGCATATCTGTGAAGGCTGATATGGCAGCCGTGCCAGAGAAAAAAGTAAGACGCACTGTAAGAATGCTCAAGCTAGCTTGTTAGCCAGCGTGCTGATTAGAGCATGCTGGTGATTTATGCATGGAGTAGCGTGCAGGACACACTACCAGCTCACATGGCTCAGTCTGGCGCTAAACAGACGGCAGGCTTACCGTTTCTGCACCCAACGTCTGCAGACCAGTGTATGTTCTGTCCAGCTGTGGGGAGAGAGAAGTGTATGTTAAACAGGCGTCACGTGGGGACAGCTGGAGGAACACGGAAGGTTTTCACGTCGAAGGGTCTGCTGCAGGATCACGGGGTGTGACGCATCGAGCATCAATGAAAGCGGAACGGCATAGCCCCAGCATACTGTACGTTTAACGCATCCAAACTGAACACAAACATTTTTTAAGATAGCCAGACTGCCTACTATAGTGTACTCAAAGCATCATGGGAATATGTTCCCTGTTTTCATATAAAAGCTCCCACTCTGGGTGACAGTGGGATACAGTGGCTGAGGAACTGGCCTTTTCTGATTGGATAGAATATTGCACCTCCATGCAAGGGAGCTGAACTGCCTCAGTAAAAACACCCAAGAGGATAATATGGAAACCGGAAGTTAGCCACAGCTGATAAGGGCCTCTGCTAAGCAAATAAACAAATAAAATACAGAAATGTTATTCCAGTTTGCCTTGCTGAGAACACGTGCAGTCTGAGTGCGAGGTTACGCGAGGTTATGCAAGCAGCAGCCAAAAGAAGCTCAACCTGCAGGTGGTGTATTATTCAGAGCAGTGGTACAGATAAATTCAACCTTCAGAACAGTGGTAGAGAGGGTCTCACCTTCAGGTGGTGGATGATGTCGATGCGTTTGTTGCGGGGGTCCTTGAAGTGGATCTGAACCCGGACAGGAAACTCACCCCAGCCACGACGGGTCAGGTGGAAGGGAGGCTCACTGAAACCACACACACACACACACACACACACACACAAAGTCCAATTTTAGCATGATTTAGCTAAAGTCCTTACGGATCACCACACTGTCATCTTCAAAGGTGGGGAACTCTGGATCCTATCAACTTTTATACTGCATACTTCATCAACATGCTGCAAGGGCATTAACATGTCATGTGCCACAACTGTACACACATGTAGTAGTACTCCAATAACAAACCAACCACCTGAATGAACACTGAATAGCGAGTCACCTACCAAACCAGTAGGGGGCGATGTTAACAAGGCTTACTTTTTGAGAAAAAGACACTTTGTTATTCTCACAAGAACAACATGATCCGAGATGGGTGGGGGGGACAAAATGCCGGGGCGGAGAGGAGTGCGTTGGGACATGAATTTTTCCATGAGTACAGAACTGTGGAGAAAACAAGGGGCTACCTGACGCTAGCTGGACATAGCCTTCACAGAACAGGGCTGATGTTCATGGAAATTAACTGTCCAACTGATTATTTGAGGCTTGTTTGGTTACTGTAATCACAAAAAAAACAAACCCAAAGAAAATAAAATGCTAGTCTAGTTTCTGACCTTACCACACAAGTACACCCTCAATCGAAGAAGCTGGGGATTGTGCCGTTACATCAGAGAGCTTCTCTCTTTGTCAAACACGGAATTGAGACTTATTTAGAAAATGCAGCTACGGACATGCTTTATTTCACCCCTGTAATTTTCCATATCAATATGCGTGGTTCACTGACTGGAGACGTCTGACGTGCCCGGGGGCTAAAAGAAAAAAACTCCCATGAGCCTCTGATGCGGAGTGTGTGTGATCCTTCTGGAGAAAACACTGCAATGAGCTGTAAAGGAGCACACGCGCACGCACGCGCACACACCTGACTTCCACGAGGTCGTTGGGTTTGTAGCTGGGGTGCAGGAAGAACCACACCTTCTTGACAAAGTGATCTATGCTGGGCTCTTTCCTGGAACCCCTCACGTACACCATCCACTTGTGCGTCGACTGATCGTTCTCCTCTCTCTTATCCGGAGGGATGTACCTGAGGAACAGAGAGGGAAGGAGGGAGGGAGGAAGGAAGATGGAGAAAAAGAGGGAAAGAGAGAGAGACGGAGAAAGAGGGGGAGAGAGGGAGGGAGAGAAGGAGGGAGGCAGACGGAAAAAGAGAGGGAGAGAAGGGGAAAGGTGGGAAAGAAGGGGAGAGATGGGAAAAGAAGGGAAGAGAGGGGGCGGGAGAAAGGGGGAGGGGGAGAGAGAGAGGGAGAAGGGGAAAGGGGGAGAGAGAGATGTGGAAAGAAGGGGAGAGGGGGGAGATGAGTGATCGAGGGAAGGAGGGAGAGAGGGGAAAAGTTTAGGGAGGAGGGATGGAGGGAGAGTGGGGGGAGGAGGCATGGAGGGAGAGAGAGAGAAGGAGAGTGGAGGGAGGGAGGGAGGGATGGAGGGATAGAGTGAGGGAGGGAGAGAGAGAGGGACAGAGAGACATAGGAAAGGGCATGTGAGGAGGAGAGAGATGGATGGATAGAGGGAAAGAGGGGGAATGAGCAAAACAGAGGAAGCAGTGAACAAGTGAAAAAGAGAGAAAGAGTGAAAGAGAGAGAGAGAGGGAGGGGGGGCAAACAGGGAGGGGGGGTATGATGACGCAATCTTATTCACAGTTCTCCTGTCAATCACTTCCAACAGACATCCTTGTTTTTCTCAAACAGGGAATTGTGGGGGCGGGGGCAGGACAAAAGGAGAGAAAAAGAAGCACAAGAGCAATGAAAGAAGATGATCTGTGTCAAGATGAGACAAGCCTGATTTACCCAACAGCGTGGTGAGCTAAATCAGAAACAGCCTATGTTGACACCTTACTAGGGATCACAGCTGAGCCGTTCCCTAAATCACCTCAAAACATGAGCTTTCCAAAGGCACCCAGGATGCCAACTTCTCTGAGCAGTGTCCATGAGCTTCATTTTCAAATACTTACTGACTCTTCCCAAAACACCTGAATTCATTTTGACATTGTTCTTATAAATATGTATTAATGAACAACTTCAGCAATGTTTAGTCGACCTTTAAACTTTAAAGGCTGGCATCAATGTAGAATACCAAATGTCTTTAAGAAAACTTTCAGGGTTATGTCAAAAGGCCCAATCTGAAGGAAAAGAGGCAGGAAAAACACTGGGATACTGAGACGTTATATGCTGCAACGCTGCATCCAGCTCTGTCTATGACGGCAAGGGCGCGAAATCTCCCACTTAGCGGAAAGCACACAGGGAAGACTCGGAGTACTTTCTCAGAAACAGTGTTCAAACATTTATCACTGAGCTCCGAGGTTCAACAGACCCTTTGCTGCCTTTTTGCTCTGAGGTTCCTGTCAACGAGGCTGACGAAAGTAATCTCTGCGCTTTTTTTTAATCTTTCATGATGGAAAAGTAAGCAGCAGTCTCGTGTACACAGGCTCAGAGGTACACTCTGAGAGAGGGCCTGCTTTTCTCTGTTTATTACGAGTAAACACAGGCGACGGTGAGAAGCAAGGGGGCCGTTCCACACCTCCACTGGTCCACAGATATTAGGATATTTAACATTTTGGATTTTTTTTTACCAGCTGCCTTCTAAGTTCTGGGTGTTTGTTTTGCGTGCCAGTCACAAAGCCGTGTCTAGACTGAAACGCAGTCGGCTGTCGCGGCGGTTTATTTTGCGCATTCCGACCATATTTTCACTGGGGAAGTGCTTCCAGCTGAAGGTTTCAACACTTCTTCTTGTCACTCGAGGTAGCCGCCCACCTCGTCCCTTATTACTGCTCTGTACTGGACACCTGTCCATGCACTAAACGCTTTTGAAGTTTTCCTCTAAAGTATTTTCTCTACCAAACAGACTTGGCTTTGTGAGATGATATTTCCAGACAGGCTGGTGGTTCCTTGGTCAGGAATTATGATTATGTGTAGTTTTAGTGATGAATTGCTGACACACTAAATTTTACCAGCATAGAAGACTGGCCTGGGGATTGGGCTTACAACTGTGAATGCTGCAGGTTAGAATACAAAGTGAGACAGTGCTGTACTTGGCTTTCTTATGCAAAAATATTCTGCTGTGCCAATGATAAGTAAAATAAAATGTAAAATGACAAGTAAAATATGTTTAAAAAATCAATGTTAGGGCATTTCCTAAGCAGTATCGCTACAGAGTAGCGAAACAGGCACGTCTGCAAAGAGCCAGACAATCTCCCATGATCAAATGACGATGAAGGCACTCACTTTGACACATTTCCCACTACGATGGTCTTTTTCACATACAGGCGGGACGAATCTTCTCCTGTGGTATGATACGTGAATCGCTGCTCACCATCACGGGGGACCGAAACTCCAAAGGTGTCCTTGACAGCAGGGGAAAAAGGAACGTTAAAAGATACATCAACTCTAAAGAGGGCTGAATAACCCTGAACTCTTCACTGCTTGTTAGATAGGTTTATGATGATGCGGCCAATTTTGTGTATATACATAAACAGACACAGTTTAAATAACTCTCGCATCTGTCTGACTGGAGTGTAGTACATGGGGGTGAGGGGGTGAAGTGGGGGGTGGAGATACACCTGGAGCAGGTGTACATCAAAAGCTCAAAAACAAACAGCGATGGTGGTAATTTAGAACAGACCCTGAAGGAGGTAAACTGCCTGTGCCTCTCTCCCAGGAATGCATGAGAAAAAGAAAGAGTGGGGGAAGAGGGGGATTCGTATTTAATCACTATAATGCTTGCTCCCATTTACCAAAACAGCTGAATGCCTCCAAGAACTGGGCAACCACACAGGACACATTCAAATCCCCACTGTCACAAACAGGTGCACACAGTGATTACTGGTAGCCTGCAACGCATCCATTCAGGACTCCATAACTGGATTTGGACGGGACAGAGTAAAGCTCATCAAATAGAAACACTGCTATCAATCTACTACTTCAGTACCAACATCAGGACATCTGCCTTTCTCAACACATAGTGGGCTACAGTGCACAGTGGAGCAGAAACGTTGGCAGTTCACCCACTTTCCCAGAATGAGTACAAAGGTATATGTATATGTATCTTTATAAAATTGCCACTCACAGTTTCCAGCTGTGAACAAAATTACCACCATCCAAACTACTACTCGCAGATGTTCTGCGCGATGAGTACTGTTTGAAGACTTCGGGGTCCCCTGCAACAGGTGGCGCTATCATGTGCTATCAGTAGTGCGCTAACATGAGCCAATCACGGTTTGCCATGAATGGCAAAATGTCTTGATTGGTAGTGCAAGTGAATGACAACACACATTACGAGATTCACAAGGCTTCTGCATGTGGTTGCCAGTGACAATGTCCGATGACAGTGCGACGCGAAGCGTGCGGCCAGCTCCGCTCCCCTGAACGCGGGCCTCGCCCACCTTCCCCGTGTTGCGGCCTGGCCGGCGCTCCGTGCGGCTGGCCTCGTCCCTCCAGCAGCTCTCCCCCTCCCGGTCCAGGCCCTCGCCCAGCTGGGACAGCGACTCCGTCTCCGAGTGCACGAGCGAGGGCGTCTCCGAGCCGTGGTTGAGCGGGGAGGAGGACCGCGAGGGCGACTCCAGGAAGCGCTTGATGGCCGGGTGGTTGAAGACGGAGGGGTCGCTCTTGGCAGACTGCTGCAATGACAGGAAAGCACAGATAGATTTACCTTCCTGGGGGAGGGGAGTGGGCGAAGGAGAAGACCCTCAAACAAAAGAGTCAGTCTAGTCCAGCACGGAGCTGTCATGTGACACCCGAAACACAATCCCACCTTACCTCTAGGACCTTTGGCTGCCCAGCGTTGGCGTAGTAATTGGCCACAATGCAGGCCCTCAGCTTGTCCATCATTCTCCTTGCTTCATTGAGACGCTGTGACAGACACAATCCAGAGTGTGGCCGACATACTGAAACTGAATTTCATTAAATCATACGTGCACACTGATGCAATGAAATTAAACTGAAACGGAAATCTTTCCAGACACCAAAGTACATTATGTTGGCAGGTTTCACCATTGCGCCTTTGTAAAATCCCAGGCAACTTTTTGTTTAAGTTCTGGAGGCAAATGACTCAATATCCATCCTTTCCTAACCGGTGTTATCAAAAAAGCAGATATACAATTTCTGTGGGAAGTGTTACCGACCTGACCGATCACCTCAATCTCATGCTCTTTGTTCTTCATTTCGAGGGAGAACTGATCTTTTATGATAGCTTCAATCTTCTGTATCGTTGCTTCCCGGGCTGAGAGACATAAAAAGTACAATGATCAGAAACACACTACATACAGTACAGACAGTAAATTACCTTAACAGAAGAAACAGACGGATGAGCATATACATATAATTTCGATGAGTTTACAGATTACCATTCTGTTCCAAGACTTTATGTCTCTTGTTCTGATGCACAACGGAGATGTCTTCATAATCCGGGTCTTTGTCTTCAATCTTTCTTTTGACGCCTGACATAATTGCGCCTCAGACTGTTCACTGTCGATGGAACAAGACTGTGGATGTTGAAACATTTGGGTGTATTACGTTGGACACCTCTATAACTTATGCCTACTTATTTCTTCATAACAGTCAACGGCATTATAAAACACACGACTTTCCTCCTCCTCCAATTTCTAAAATAAATAAATAAATAAATAAACTATTTAAAAAAACCTGATTCGTAATTCCATGTAGCCAACAAGTTATCTAGCTACTTGCTACACATTAAGTTGACCGCACCAATTTACTTTCCATTTAATATTTATACTGTCACACTAAAGTTTAATTAGTGTGCATGACCTGTGCTCAGGGTCTACTAAAATCCAATTAATTATTAGCCTGCACTTGCACATGAAACGGGTAAAAGTTGAAAAGAATGGATAAGAATCGATAACGTTCACTAGCTAGCTAGCTAGCCAGATACTTGCTGTACTTACTGTAGCTAACGGTAAACTAGGTGGCGAGGTTGTTAGCTACGAATCCTGCAAGCATGAACGGTTGCATTTGGCAACAGAGCCGAAAACTTCCTATTAGTCTCTGTGCAATTGGGTAAATCTGTCAATTCAACTGTTTGCACATGTTAGCTACTTACTTGTCTAACTAGATAGCATGCTGGACATCTATGGACAGTTCGTAGATAAGCAGCTGGCTAGCTTGCTAGTTAAACTGGAGAGTACATGTCAAATGGAAGTCACATAGCTTGTTAGCGAGCTAGCTAGCTAGCTTGCTAACTAGCTATTTAACGCTAAGTAATTAGCTTGCAAAGAAAAGTCAGTAGTACAACCACTATATAATCTGAACGTGCATGCATTAAAAACAGCACTTCATAGAGACTCTTCTGCTTGCTAGTTAGCTAGCCATCTTGGTTGTAATGGTCAAACAAGCGCCTCCACCTTGCATGTCAAACAGATGCTCTACAACGGACCCTTTTACTACTCGACTTCGGTAAAAGCCTGAGGCCTAAATCACGGGGAAACTTTGCGGAGATTTGGGGCCAGAAACAAGGGACGAAAAAGATTCTGAAGCATCTATAAAATACTTTCTCAGCTTTTCATCATTTCCCCTCACCGTTACAAACACGATCTACTCTCGGTCCCCCAGACCCATCTCCTCGTCAGCCAACCTACCTTGCGCACCTGGCACGTCGCTAAACCGGTAAAACCCAGCCGAAACAAAATGCTAAAGTTTGCTGTGGTGTGATCCGGAGAGGTGTAAAACTCTTGTATGCCAGGTCCCAGTGGTGTATATCTGCAAAATTCTAGGCTGAGAGGTACAGTAATGCCTATATCTGCGGGAAACCTCATTCGAAGACAATGCTTTCTTTGGATAGCAGGGTCTCTCAGCGCCATGAAACTGCAGAAAGAACTAGGCCGCGCAATTTCGATTGATAACCATTGGAGGGCGCTCCTAAGCATGATATTCAACACAGTTTCTGTGCCAAAACAAGCAGTCGTTTGTGATGGTTATGATATTCATGGGAGATAATGATATGTTTCAAAAATGGAATTTATTTATCCAGAGCTAGTGTGCGATATTCTAAGAAGATCAAAGAAAACAGTCGTTGCAGCCAAAGCTTTGTTTAATATCAGTCAATAAAAGTAGCTATTTCACCAGCACCTGTAACAGTATGTTGGGTCAGAAGGATGTCTCTGCCGTGTTAATTTAAAATATCAGAAAGAGGTGGAATCAGATCTACCAATATGACATAAGTATGGAGAAACAAAAAATGATCAATTAAATAAAAAAGCACAGAAAATCAAGTGACAAGTGTTGTCTTTCAACATCCAACTTGCCATAAGTCCTGTCTTGCAGATGCCCATTAGCAATGATAACGTAGCCTAGCCTATATATATATAGGCTATATATATATATATAAATTTATCAGGTAGGTCTAAACACAATTGAAATATTGAATTACATTGAGTAACATTCTTTAGTATATTTAATTAAGACTGCAATTCAAGCACTTTTTATCAGAAGCTGCACTAGAGGGGCATATTTTAGCACACTGCACTGATCCTTAGTTGAGATAATCATCTACTTGTGTCAAGATTTCAGCTTTAATTTGGAGAGCTATAAATCAAATGACATTGCAGGTCTGCGGTTTTAATGCATTGTTCTACACATATGCCAAAGCAACATAAAGATGAATAGGTGCCAATCGGCTGCAAATGGGATATTAAAAAGAAAGTGATCCAAATGTGTCTGGGAATAAAACATTCAACTGAT
Source organism: Megalops atlanticus (assembly GCA_019176425.1). Classification (NCBI taxonomy): domain Eukaryota; kingdom Metazoa; phylum Chordata; class Actinopteri; order Elopiformes; family Megalopidae; genus Megalops; species Megalops atlanticus. The sequence continues at coordinate 18,438,038 of CM032896.1, forward strand.
TATAAATTATAAAAGCAATTTTTGAAGGTATAAAAATACACCTTACCCTACATAACCTCTTCCTTAGGTGTTTACTTGTTTACTGTTTTCTTGATGTTGTTAGCAGTGCCACTTGGAGAATACTTTGAATTTCTGTGTCTCTGGTGACACACAAAAAGACCGTTTCTTTGTTTATTTTTGAAATGATTTTTCCCCTTTTTTACCCTTGTTTTGAATCACAGTATATTTGACTCAACTCATTCACAGGCCTGCTTGGACGGAAACACTTCCACGCCAGTATTTTCCACACTACAAATTCCACAATGCACCAGGAGAGCAAATGCCAAATGGAGGATAGGCACACCTCCTTGATGTCATCTGAGTGACTGATACAGAGGGTGCCTCATGAGTTGCTGGATGATAACATTTTTATTCAAAAACACTGGCTGTTTTATCATATTGTATATTTTTTCATGCTTTAATGAGAAGAAAGGATAAGTGATACAGTTCTTCACTATCTAAGAGAAATTTGGAAGTCGCTCTGGGTAAGAGTGTCTGCTAAATGACATAATGTAATGTAATGAGCCATTAGTTTCAGCAGTGACATCTGTACACAAGACAAATTAAGCATTATGCAGTTGTAATTGAGGGAATTTTGCTGTTCGTCTTCATAAAGGAATACATTAGCTTTTCCTTCTTCCCTGCCATGGTCATGAATAACACAACGCTAGTAATTGAGGCCTTTCAGCACAGCCATTCTTATTGTTGATGGTGTTTGTTTTGGTGCAATCTGGAGGAAGTTGCCATCAGTCACAGATGACAACAAACACCATGACATGTCCCTGCCCCCTTAATACCTCTCTATTTTGCGTTCCTGAGAAAGAGTCTGTCATCCAGACCTGACCACCTCATCTGAGAATCTCGCCCAGCTACAAACTTCCCAAACACACTCCCACCCCCAACGTCCGGTCCCTGACTCAGATAACAGCTATTTTCCCTTGCAGCATTGGCAACTTATCAGTTAAGTCGAGCAAGTTAGGACAACAGAAGGCAAAAAGGCCAATCTCTGTTTCCCCTTTTTTATTGTGTTTGGATTAAAAATCAATCAAACCAATAAACCTTTTTTGCTATAGCAACAAAGGCAATATTATAGCGTGTCACAGAGCACATGTGATAGAAACACTTTAAGTTGTAGTGGGTATAAAAACAGCAATGATGTTTATGCAATGAAGTAATCCACTGGGGTCTGGAGTGACAGTAATGTTTGACCACATTTGTTCTGGCTTAATACAGCTTTGTGTTGTCACACAGAAAAGCAGACCAAACATTCTTTCTTGCAGGAATTCTTCTTTTTCCCTTTTCCCTTCCCTTATTCTTTTTCCATTATGTTACTGTTATGTCATTATTTGTAACTGTAGTAGCAGTCAATAACCAGTAGTATTCAAAATATCAATTTACTACTGTGTGTGTGTGTGTGGCTGTTGAGCTCAGCTGCTGTGGTTTAGGTTTAATAAGACAGTAGGGGTTAAGTTTATTCTGTGTTTTAAAGACCACCTCTAAAGTTGAAATGAAAGACCTCATGCGCGGCTTTGTAGCTTGTATGTTTACTCATGAGAGCTTAACCAGTGAATGCTCAAGGCAGGTGCAGCCTGGCAAATGAAAAGACTCACAACAACGCACACACTCAGTGGATGAAAATGTTTGCAGTCTGTGTAGTGAAGACTCCAATTAAAACCAAGTTGTAAAACAATGCCTGGAGCTAAAGCACTCCAACACACCTGAGTGCACATAAAATGCAGACTGAAGTTGTGACTTTGGTGACTTATGGGAATAAAGACCCAAGCTTTACAGCCTGTTGTTCTGCACAAAAATAAAATTACAGGCCACTGTGCCAATCAGTCCCTACGGCTGTCTGGTGTCACCCCATATTCAAATCTCTCAGTGACAGTTTGAGTTGTCTTTCAAGTTCTGTTAAACAAGGGCAACGGATGCAAGGTTGCATTGTAAGAGGCATGCGCAGTTCTTTATTTATGCTCGTGGGTTGATACTGTAAACATCAAAATTTAAGGCAACAGTGCAATGCAGAGGCTAAGAAACTGGACTTGGGACCAGCTGATGTTTGCAAGTTCAGTTCCTGGGTAGGCTACTGACGTTATACCTTTGAGCAAGGTACTTAATTTGAATCATTTCATGCAATATCAAACGGTGATCAGTGAAGCATCAAACTATTCAAATCCCACCAGATGCACGCATTTGTAAGCCATTTGTTTAAAATATGTCTCCAGTGGCTCATGTTACCATAATATTTTCATGACTTCAGCAGAACCTTGGAACTGGTCCCAGAATTTAGAATTGAGAATGGCATTGTTTCCATGTTACATTCAGACTACATGCCATTTATTTCGCAACCAGATCTCACCACTAACACTGAAAAAAATGATAGCATAATGACAGATGAGTCTCTCTAATCTTTGTGCAATTCTCCTTCCTTGAAGGAAGCCCTGCCAGCGGGACATGACAGAAAATAAAAATGACTCCAATGTTGCACTGTGACAGCAGGAAGCTCATACTGGCAGTAGGGTTACAGAATGAGTTAGGAGCTGGGCTTGGAACCAGTCAGTCAAGCTTGTATCCCTGCAAAGGGTACCTATCTTCAATTGCCTTGATAAATGCCCAGTTGTGAAATGAATACTTGTGAAATTCCAGCTCTGTGATAAGCCCTACAAAAGGGCACATCCACCAAGCAAATAATCACACAATCAATCACAAAAGACATAGTACAACATCCTTAGAGAAAATGACTTTATTAAGGCATCAATGATACAGCTACAAGTACAAAAAAGGTAGCCTAACGGTCAAACAGTCAAATATTTTTCAGAGTAGCACTTTGAGGGGATGGGAACAAGTTAAGACCTCATGCACACAGTTGTACAGCCATTACATGTCCTGTTCAATACTGGCTTAACAGTAGATACAATAGGTTAACTGGATTTTCGAAATGGAGCCTTGCTTTCCCCTATCCTCCTGAGGATCAGGTCTACCGGGGGCAGACCAGAGACACCGCATCTGAGAGCCACAGAGCACAGCCCGCCCACTTCTCTCGAGTCCTCCAATCGGTGTCACTCCACTAGTCAAGCTCTGTGATGTCACAACTGCCAAGCCCCCTCAGAAGGTGGCCCATCTCTGTTGTTTCAACAGAGCTGTCTCCACTGGCCTTCTTTACCATTCTGGAACCTTCTCTGAGATTCCAGAACTCCCCTCACTCTATCGCTCCTCCCAAAGAGGCCAGATATTTTCCCCTCCCATCTCAGTGCCTCCATTAACTATTTAAGGCACTTTCTTTAACTAAATAATACAATTACAGGAAAGGTCCTCTGGGAACTAGGACAGTAGTGTTTCACTGCAAATCCTACACAACAACCAAATTCATTTTGTGTTTTTTGGAAGAACCACAAAAAGAATATTTCAATCCATAAACTGGGTCCCTCCTATCTGTAGGAACCTCTAAATGTGAAACACAGACCCACACATACACCAGGCTAAATAATACACTTGCATAAATAAAGCATCAGCCACAGGAAGGAAGAAAAAAAGGGTTTTTTTGACACATCTCACTCAAGATCAGATTGTATTGAAGAACCACATTCAAATTATTTTCAATAGCAGGGTACACATGGCCATTAAAATCGGTATTTAATTCATTGGGATACAGTACTCTGTAGGATTAGGCTTGCAAGAAAAGGTGGATTCTTGGATACTTGCCTCCCGGTCGCTCCTACACCATCTCCAGCCACTAAAGGGCTGTGTTGGCACAAACAGTCAACTCCCTCCTCAACACTAGATTGTCATCAGTATTGACCGGTAGGCCTCCTACTGTGCATGTCTGCTGTCCGCCCTCTCCTCACTCTCAGCCCTCTGCTGTCAATCAATCATATTTGAAATGTGGTCCACCAGAGCACAGGGCCCCCACGCAATGCACTACTCGCAAACACATACACACACACACACACACAGCGCCAAAAACCCAATGAGTCAATCAATAACAACAGGAATAATGGAAACACTTATAACCACAGTAAGAACAACCATGACAATAATTAATGTTTAAGGAAAAAAAAATCAAAAAACAATGAGGACATTTTGTTTTGCCGCTTGTGGAAATACACACGTTGTCACACTCTCGCACCCTGTCAGCTCGCCTCGCACTGGTCCCCTGGGGGAGAGACCATTAGCTGGAGAAGAGACACTACAAGACGCATGGGGTCTCACATTCTACTGTGAGCTGGGCATTTCAGGAAGGAACGCTGAACTATCCAGACTCCTGATTTTTGGGCACGAGCAAAGAGGAGGATCTTTCCACCCCTCTGGGTTAATGATGCCTCATGCATCACTACAGATCTTCTTTCACCTCTGACCCCTGCCTCAGTGGTCATTCAGCTGGGTGGACGGCTGCCCTTGACCAGCAGGGGGTGCCCTTTTCTACCTCTCTCTTCCACGTTTAGTGCCTCTACTCCAAGCTATGTGATACGGCAGCCAGTAGGAGGTGCTGACAGGCTCCAGTCATCCTGTCACACAAAAGCCCTTTACTGAACATTTACTGATACAGTAAAAAAAAAAGAAACTGAATTAAAAAAAAAAACATATTTACATTGTTATTATAATAAAATAAAAACGGAGCAACAGAAGTGCATGTAGGGGCTCTGTCGTCATCAGTTACAAAACAGAAAGAAAAGACACGCACTCTCAGAGACAAAGCTATTTTTAAATAACTCTCATCTAAAACTCAAGGGAGGAGAATATTTTTTAAAAAAGCACACCCATTCACAGCCTCGCAATCTGCAGCGAAAGCAGGTAAGAACAGGCCATATGTTACTGGTCAGGAGGAAAAACATCACCCAGAGCTCTCGCTAAACCCCGCCGTGTAAACAGCCAAGCCGCGGTCGTGCGACACTCGGCACGGTTGTCATGACCGCGCTGAGCTCTCACCCAGCACGAGAGGAGGTTGCCTTGGTTACCTGGAGCAGCGTTACCTGAACGGATGGGGGAAAAACCGTGCTGACGTTTGGAGCAAGTATTGTTTTAATTATAAAATGACAGACTTTAAGGCATCGTGGGTCATCATTCAAAACTACAACACCCATAAAGCAACAGGTTCAGCGACAGTGTTTTTAAATGCAGTCATTACTGAGCTGTACCAAGGCAATGCGGCTAAGCCACTTTAGCGGGAAATGATTCTTCTCAATATCTTTTAACGGCAGAAGCATCTCTGTGTTATAGATAGGTACTGCAGTTGCTCCGAGTAGGTTTTTGTGTGTCTATAATTTACCCTCCCCCTATCCCCTTGTCTACATTGGGGATACATGTGACCACACAACATCTCACCTGATTCGCTACACACTGTAAAAAAAAACATGACTCAAAAATTACATTGTACTGTATAATCTCTCACTCTCTCTCCCCATCCCACTCTCTCTCCCCATCCCACTCTCTCTTGAAAAGCCAAACAAGGCATTGACACCAACACTTAAAAAAAAAAAAACGCATAATATCATTTAAAATACAGTAAAAATAGTAGTATGTATTTAACAAAATAAAGGGTAACAATAAATGATGAAAGTCAGTGATGAAAGGAGCAGCCACATTGCAGGGAGGGAAACGGGGCAAGGGGGGAGGTGGAGGCGTGTGTCTCACCTTTCAGATCACATGACATGGGCATGAACAGGCAAGGCAGGTACAGGAAAACCAGCGGGACACGGATCTCCCACACAGCTCTGTCCTGCACCATGCTAGTTCTAGGGAATTCCCCAGGTGCCGGAGAGAGGAGACTGCACCTCTTTCCACAGAACCGCTCGTCAAACCTCATAAGGTACGGCAAATCTCTCAACACCGGGCAGGAATGCTTCACGTCTGATCGCGCCGGCTACAAAGGGACTGCTGGCAGCGTGTATTTTCACGTTCATGTGTTGCTTACGCATATTCGGTCACAATACATTTCCAGAAGAATAATTTCCAGTTTTACATGTGTTTATAAGAAGTTATTTTCATTAGTTATTTCAAGAGCAGAGGAAGAATAGTTTCATCTTCTGGGTTCGGTGACTTGAAAGTGAGGTTTGTGCTTGAGAAACATTTGAGGGTTATTCTGTGTAAACATTTCAGGCTCTATTCATAAAACTCCACTTGTTTGCTTTGCACATATTAGCAACAGCACAGAATTTTACACAAAACAAACTTACCACTGGTTTAATGCTGAAGTCTAACAGTTCTGAAGCTGATTGCAACTTTGAGACGCTTTGACAAATTTAAACAAAATGACAACCAGTGGCTTGGGATGAAACTATATATATGAAGCTTTAAATAGACTTTTCGAGGGCTCCCTATAGTTGTATTCTATTCCATGAATCATTGCAAATGTAGTATATTGTAGTATATGGAATCCAATGATGTATTTTGTAAAAGATTCCATGTATAAAATCATAATACATAATACGTAATACATAATCATCATACATAATATGAAGTCACTGATTATATTTTGGATTTTTGATCTTGTCTGATGTCTGATTATAAATCTACTATCATTTTAAATAAAACATAAGGACTACATTGTCATTAAAGGCACATTTTTGACCTCACTGGTTTTGGGCATGACCAGGCCGGGTTCTGGTCACACGGGGCTACCGAGTAAAAACCTTAAATGCTTTCCATGTCATGTGATCTGAGGACACCCTGAGACACAAAACAATGCTACAAGTGGCTCAGCTTATCTCCTCCCAGGGGCCTATGGATATGTGGCCCTCGGGGGCCCCTCCCTCAGCGTGGCCCCGGTCAGGACCGGTGGAACTTGTCATTGTAGCGGTGGATGGTGACGCAGCCGTGGTAGGAGATGGGGCGGGGCATGGCGGCCACGCCCGTGATGATGCCGGTGGCGGGGTCGTAGCACAGGATGGTGTCCGAGGCCTCCCCGTTCTCCCCCGGCCCCCCTAGAATGAAGATCTTCCCATTGCAGACAGACATGCCGCAGCTCTCCTGCAGAGAGAGGGAGAGAGAAAGAGAGAAAAAGAGGGAGAGAGAGGTAAAGACAGAGGGACAGAGAGGGAGGTAGAAAGAGAGACAGGGAGGGAGAGAGAAAGAGAGATAGACAGAAAGAGAAAGAGAGAGAAAAAGAAGGAGAAAGAGACAGAGGTAACGAGAGAGAGACAGAGATGGAAAAAGACAGAAAGAGAGAGGGAGAGAGCAAGAGAGCCAGAAACAGAGTTGGTTAGAGCAACACAGACATCCTCCTTCACTATTTCCTGTTTCATAAAATGTGCCTTCATCTCAGGAAAAGCTGCCAAAATACAAAGTCAAAGAAGGCTTACATTGTTTGAAATGTCAGTGATTGCACAAAAGCATTCTAATGCACAGCGTCTGCCTAATCTGCAGACTAAAGTTCCAATCAGCTGTGTTGTGTGTGTGGATGAAACGCACTGTGTTGTGTGTCTGGATGAGACATGCTGCCCCGCGCTCCCTACCTGCTTGCTGAAGGTGTGCACCACGTGCATCCAGTAATCCTCGGCAGGGTCGTAGCAGAAGATGGACTTGGTCAGGCCTCCGGACACGTAGATGAGGTTGTTGAGGGAAACGGCGGTGATGCAGCGCTTGGCGATGGGTATGTTGGCCCTTAGCAACCAGGTGTCCGACTCGGGGTCATAGCATTGGACCTTGGGGTGGGAGGAGAAAAGGCTGTAACACAGTGGTAATGACAGCATGGCTAGGGCAGCCCTTAAACAAGAACTCTGCTGGCCTCCCGGCCCTCAAGTGCTTCAAGTGGCAAAAAGTTGCAACTGCAGAAGCTACTTTGCATGTGAGTGAGACGCTAAAGGCTTCCGGGTTTTTTAGTCACAGCCAAAAACATTTCTATATGTTAACAAAATACAACAGTTGTATTCACATATACGTGAAAATGTGTCACATACTCCTTATACATAATTTACTGCCACTTTCATATATCACATAATGCACATTATACATACTCTAGTCTGTGGGCCGCAGACCCAATCCCCAGGGTCTGCTGCTGCTTTTTTAAATGTTTTTCCCTCTTTATGCCTTGCTCAGAATCACCAATTTTAAACTACGCTTGTCTGATCTCATCAGCTTCTGAAGTGGTGCAAAACACTGGGGCGAGACAGATGCAACCCTCAGAGAGGCTCACTCACAGCCAAACACATGCAGGTGCCTGAGGAATCGTGGGGTCACTCTCAAAAGACGGTACGGCTGTTTTTCTTTGAGCCCGGGGCATAGGCCTAAACCTGCACTCAAGACCAGAGCCCTGCTGACTCAGCCACCCCGGAGCCCTTTCTGGCACCTCAACCTGCGTCTAACTTAAAGTGATCATCTTTACAGCATCCCTGAGCGACAGTTACTGTATATTAACAGTGTGAAACTGTAAATGAGGGTGGGAGAAGTTTGGGGGGATGGAAAGATGGGGAGGAGGCGGGGTCAACATTCCAGATGTTCTGGGAACTTGTAAACACTCCCTCTTGAAAATCCCTCAAAGTCAAACACATGTTTTCCAGTTGATGGGAACGTGACAGGAACAGTAGTGGACTTAACCGGGAGCTTCGTGCCTCAGCTCCAGCACCAGCCCGTTCCAGCCCCCCAGTGCTGACAGCAAAACCGTCAGCAGTACACCTGGGGCTCACCTGAGTCCCTCTTTCTGGGGGGGGAAGGGACATTATTTCACAGTGATTAGACAGGAGCGAAAAGAAAATAAGACTGCTGAGGGAATTCTTCGCATTCCTGTGGAGGAGAAACACAAAACTGCCGATTCCCTCCTGCATCGAGTGCTTTGTCCCAGGCTATGGCCGTACATCTCCTGTTCTCAGAGCTCAGCACAAACGCGACTGAGCTCGGCGAAATCCTTCCGACAGACATTCTTTCTGTCTTGGGGAAAAGAGGGGGAGGGTAAATTTTGAAGCAACCAGGAAAGCCAGCCGCAGGTCAGCGTGTGAACTGCTAACCCGGCAGAACGCTGTGGCAACGCTTCAGATTCTTAAACAGCACCCGGAAATTCAAAGCATTTACATTTACAAATTGCAAAGGCCGCCATCTGGCCAAAGACTCGCCCCGAGGCACTGTTTGCGATGCTTATCAAATTAATTCCAGGGAATTTCAAAGCTCATTCCAAGCACCTACTTATGTACACAAATGCAAAAATGAAAACAGTAGCTATCAGTGATCCTTTTTTCAGAGGAATGCCTGTGGTGCACTTTAAAACCAGGCTCACAAGAGGAAAGACGCCACGGCACCAGACCAGCACTCTAAGCCCCATCATTCCTGCTCCCCTTCTATCAACAAAGGAAAAAGCTCTGGCCAGCATCACGGGCGGAATCCAACGGGCCCAACGTGCGGCTGAATCCAGGTCAGCCGTCTGCCGCTCGCACAAAAAAACCAGGCATTTAGCAGGACGACCTGGTGGAAGCACTGTTGGCCTGGGTTTCGAGTTCTCACAGCACAAAGCCCCTCCCCCCCCGAAAGGTGAAACACATTTGCCATCTGTGGCGTGTTCACCTCCTCGCTGCCAAGCCAAATAGACCCGCATTTAGCAGCCTGAGACGTCGAGAGCCGTTTCGTGTCGGGCGGCCATTGGCAACGGTCTTCGAAACAAAAAAGAATCCCGCCGCTCTAGTTCCAGGGAGTCCTATTACCGTGGTAACGCGCGCACAGGTCGCATTGTTCTCCCGAGACAAAGCTGTCTGTCTGTACAACGGACAGCCATCTTCTTTTCCGCAGCCTCTCATTACGTTACATTGCATTGTTGTCATTTGGCAGACGTTCTTATCCAGCGAGACTTGCAAAGTGGCACGCTCGGTCATAGACCCAACAGATTGTTTTATGTCAAAGGAAACTCCACGTTGTACTGTGAAAGTGAGACAGTGGCACCTCCTTACAAGGCGGCTCCTCAAATCCAATTTCAAATGTTAAGGTTTACTGTACCGCTGCAAGGTACCTGTGGGGACCTTGGTGATGTCACAATAAAGTCATGCAACACCTTTAATTCCGCTTGCCTCTCCGGGCCAAATTAATACAATGACTCATCAGCAATTTAATGTCGTGACTCAACATCGGCCTGCTGCTGCTTGCCCAAAGATGTCTGCAGGCCTTGCCTTCAATAAGCCCTGTTGACATCTGTGTTTACACCAGAAGACTGATCGCCTTTACGCAATCATGTCTCGCTTGAGCAAAGCCTCGTGAACCCATCTGTCTAAGTCTGACGTTTTGGGGAGACGGAGCAGGTGAGCTCCAGGAAGCAGCCGTCTTGGATTTTGTTTGTGTCTAGCAGGTATCACTATGTCCCCCCAACATTATCTCTGTATAGCAGTGCTTGCTTTTCTCCGGCAGCCTCCTTCACCACCCAGGCCAGTGTTTGTTCACTTGACACAGAGGCAATGGCCTTCACTTAAGAGCTGCTAATCAGTACCTTCTTGACCTGTGTTGTAAAAGCCCCAAGGCCCACCTCCTCCTGAGGTGACCCTGCCTCCATTTGAGACGACTCCTCCTCATATTAAACTGGCTCCACCTCCTCCACCAGGTCACTGTCTGAAGCTGAGACTGTTGAGTCCTCCGTGTTTGGGGCAAGCAGGCGAGGAGTGACAGGGTAAGGAGGTGAGGGGGCACAGGGAAACACCCAGAGGCCCACTGCCAGAGCCAGAAGTGAACGGGAGGCTCCGCGTCTCGCTCTCTCTCACCTTGTCGGAGCAGGTGTTGTCGTCCGGGCCGCCCCCGATGACGAACAGTTTCCCGGCGCAGCTGGCGACGGCGGGGGAGCTGACGGCCTCCTTCATGGGGGCCACCTCCGTCCAGCGGTTGGAGAAGGAGTCGTAGCACTCCACGCTGCTCAGGCGACTCTGCCCGTCGTAGCCGCCCACGGCGTACACCTGCGCACACACATACACACACGCACAGTTAGTGCTCCCTCACCTGCACAGCGGTAGACAGACACATACACACACGTGTGTATACAGGCGAACGTGCGCACACACACACACACACACACACACACACACACACCTACAGTCAGGGCTTCCTCATCACTACATCAGTAAACAGACACACACATGTCCATGCACACACAGGCGATCAAACACACACACACACACACCTGTACACTCAGCACTCTGCATCTATACATTAGAAGGCACACACACACACACACACACACACACACACACACGCATATGCGATACACCATACTCCTGTTAACATGCGCCAACAGACACAGGAGCAGCATGCCTGGACAGTCAAACAGCTGCACAGGAAAACTGTTCTCCTGATGAAGAGAGTGAATGCAGACAGCCCTCACTGCATGCTAGCATAGCTCTGTTAGAGAGAGCATGACCACATCATTACAACCCCTATTACCTTCCTCCTGTTTCCAAATTTAAACACCGACCCGTTATGAGGTAGCTGGGTGAGATACACTTGCGCTGATTTCAAATTTTAGTTTATGAATCCTGTAATGAAGAATACATTTTTTTAAAATGTGTATTATTCATCATTATGTAAGCATAGCTGAATGAACAGCCGTTTATCTTCAACTAAACATCAGGACAGTCCTCATCATCACTGCTTTTCTGTCAGTCTTGTCAGTCAAACATATCCATCAACTGATTACAGATCAAAGGCAAGCATACAAAAGATTTATCTCATACACCTCTTGTCATCCCAGCTTGGTTTGATCTTGAGTTGAGCTCAGAGCTGCAGGTACAAAAGCCAAAGAGTTCATGTACGTTTGCCTTTCCTTTCTTGGAAGAGCAGAAAAACTGACCGAACAGGTTCTGCGTTAAAGATGCCGAGATGCACCGAGATTGACCAGGCAGAGGCGGAAGTTCCTCGTCATGTTTACATGAAACAGGAGGTAAGTAGCAACATTACACAATGCAGAAAGCACTACTTCCAAACCACCAACCCCCCAACATTTAATTTACAACAAACACAGAACGTTCTCACTGCCCTCGAAGAGGTTCTGTTTACAAATTCCAACGTACTGTTGGTTATTTTTCTACTTATGGAGCCCACACGCATGCCACTTGATTAGCTAGACTTCCTCAGAACTCATTAATGCTTAACAGACATAATACCGAGGTAACAGTGTCCACACAACGTACATTGTGAAAGAAGGCGACCTTTAAGTCAATAAACTGTCATTACAACACCCAGGATGCCTGTCTGAAATAAAAAAAGAAAGACCTTGCAGAAGAAACATAATATCTTCTGCAATGTTCACCACTGGTGAAACAATTTAAGTTTGTAAGGATTAACTGAAGAAATTGACAATAAAATATTTATTTCGAGCTGAACAGAGACATAGTGGCTCCAGTGCCAGGTCACAAAACTCCATTTTACCCGTGAAATAGATTCTGTAAGAATCTAATTTAATTTAACACAGACTACGGGGACAGGATACATGGCAGTTATTCTTGAATAGCATTTGAGGTGCATCACATTAAGTTTTCACACTCAAAAGACAAGGTCAAGGTAAAAGGTCAAGGTCTGATGGACAGGGGGGAGGAAGCAGAAGAAGCTTGTCTTGCACCTGACATTTTCATGGTCAATGCCTCAGATTCTGAATCTGCAGTCAAAATCACTTTTAAACTTTTAAATAACATTCGATGAACGTGATGACACATCCCCTCTCTCTTGAGGAGAGCTGTGCTGGTGTTCTTCGAGACGTGGCTGAGCGCCCGGTCACTAGGCCACTGTCACGTTGTTGTGAGAGACCCACACGCTGATAACTAATCTAAGGCGGGGGGAGGGGGCTTATGTTGTGGGCGGCTCACAGTGAACAAAGAACAATATCCACTATTCCCGGGGACAGACACCCATTGCTGTGAGGACCTGACCGCGGGGGGTTCACTTTCCAGCTGTCCTTCAGTTTCACTAGACGACTGCAGCAACGCTAACGGGATCACTTCAAACTGGCAGCAAAACCAGTCAAACGGGAAGTGGAGCTGAACGGCTAACTGATGCAGTTTACGGGTAAAAGACATGAGGGAACTTCATAATCATTCCCTCTTTGTTCCCCACGGTTACTTTGATACCATCATTTTGTCACGTTATTCGAACAATTCCTAAATCATTATTTTCTTTTAATGGGGCCAAGATTTCATGCAAATAATCCTAAAAGCTTGCTGACATTGATTTGAACATGATTTGAACAGTAGGGCACCCTCATTATGTATTCTTTGGATTCTTAAATACAAAGAGCAATATATCTCAGGATATGGTTATTCTGACTCCATGGGTCTGGGAGTTAACACAGTTATCTTAATGCAGTTAAGTGACTTAACAAATGCTGTCATTACTGTGTATACCTGAATAACACATCTGACAGAGCGTGGCATCTCGAGCTGTTTTTCATTAAACAGGCTGCATGAAATGTATGCCACATTAAAAAAGTGACTTTTGTACCTTTTATGTTTGCTTCCTTTGTATGTCATTCAAATGAGTTATCTTTGACATGCATCTGCATTTACAATGTGCTTCACTGTTATTGCAACCAAATGACTTTATTCCCTTGTTTATAGTTCCACTGCAAAATTCTCAAATGTAAATGATGATGCACTGCAGTAAGAAAGAGTGCGTAAGAGTCAGCAAAGGCAACAGAGGCGGTCTAAAATTAACCTGAATATGAAACCCGCTCATGACAAATAGCTCAAGTTTTCTTTTTTTTTTAATCATAAGTGTGTTTATCGACACGCCGATATTTTCTTTTCCTCTCGTCAACTTCCACGTAATAAATATCTGCAACAACAAATCAACAAAAAAATCTTGAAAACACAATAACAAGCTGAATAGGAGGAATTTCTGGACGATAAAAAAAATGACCAAGTGGCGTGCTTGGGTACTGTAAACAGCACAAAAGCACAGGGGTGTGCTATTTTGGACGGCACAAAACAGGAAGAGGCAGTCCAAAGATTTCTGATGAAATTCCCCAAGAGCATTACAAATGAATTTCTGGGAAATAATACCACATCGGCCCTTTTAAGCCTGAAAAAACTGTAAATAAATATTTAAAATACGTATTGTGGATGACCTCCCCATTTACACGCGCACACACACAAACACAAACACACGCACACACACACCTTCCAGATGACGTAACCTTTTAAAGAGTTAGCTCCTGAGTTAATGGATAAACGTGCATCAGTCTAAAGGTCTGTCGCAAGCATCCAGAAAACATCATCACGCTGTTATTAAGATGTTTTTGGTTAAGCACGTCAAAGGGGCCTCAGTTACAGGGAGTCATTCCTGACAGCTCTATGAAAGGAATGGCTCCCTGAGGCCAGCATCAGTCTTCAGCTTTGTGGTTTCTCTATTATCTGGAGCAACGTCTTAACAGGCACTGGGGGCTGTTCTATGAGGCAATAAAACCCTGGAAAACACACCTGTCGGTGGCCCTGGAGGGTCCGTGCTCACTACCTGCAGCTAAGGGCTTTTCCAGTCCCCATTTTCCTGGGCTTTAATGGCTTTTACCAGGAATCCTAAGATCAATTTCACGCTCCAATTATGTATACGCGCTAAATGATAGCTGCCAGTTAAACTAATGAGCGGGAAAGTGAGGTCACACGAACCTTAAAATGGGTGGAGCTATCACCAGGTTCTCTCTGTCTATCAAAACACTGGGAGGCCCGCCCAGCTGTTTTTTCTTATTGTCCTGTCAGATAAATGTCAAAAACGCCACCTACATTCCGTAATTACGTCATTATTTTTCAACTGCCTTAAAGAAGGGCTCACAAGAAAAATGTACATTTTAATTTGACACGCTGCTTAAGGCACAAACATCTAGACAAATTGGAAGGTGCATATACCTTCATTTTGTCAAAATGTAAAAAAAAAAAATGAAAGACAGCAAACATACCAATTTCAGAGGGCAGCTGAGACAGGATTTGCTTTTGCGTCGATCAAAGTTTGAGAACCTCAGGTTGTCTTGGGATTCAGATTCTAAATTGCAAGCCCCTGCAACCGACTGCCTTCAACCAGAACACCCTGCCTAGCTCAAAAAGACCCAGGGGAACCTCTTTAAGATGCACTGTCAAAGACTTAAATCAGTGTTTTTGGTACATGAAGTAATACCTTTCAATTGCTACACAAGATTGACAGCGCACGGAGGCTCCACCCGAGATGGGGTTTATTATCACTGTCCCATCGCTAAGGTAACTGACTGCTGTAGCGCGGCGTGCCCTTTAGGCATGAGTATTACACAGTATCAGGAGCTTCGTAGTCTCTGTCATTAAAAAAAAAAACAATGTTGCGTAAGTAACAAATAAAAAAAGAACCATTGGCTTAAATTTGTTTTTCTGAGTTAAGAACGGCTGTCTGCCGTCGGTCTGAAACCAGTCTGTCAGGCCACTGCTGAAGACGCCTTTAATGACAGATGCCATGCACCACTTGTGCAAATCAATTAATGCAGCTCACACAGCATAATTGTTTTCTATCAACAACATTGCCAGGCAGTCCTGAGGTCATTTAACTAAGCAAAAGTATCAACACGTATTTCCACATGAGAGAAAGTGTGAGACAAATAAAGAGAGAATAAAAAAGACACAGAAAGCAACAGACAGACAGCAGGTAAGAGCGAGGGACAGAGGCAGAAAGAGAGAGAGAGCAGAAAGAGCCTGGCTTGTGTCAAAGGAGGAGGAGTGTGCCCTGCAGAAGGCCCTGTTCACTAAGAGTGAGCCTACACTGATGTTGCTGTATAGGGCTGGCCATGTACATGCTCTCAGAATACAGTCAGTCAACCATACTGGTTCATGAAGCAATTCAGCTGTCAAATGTGTCCTCTTCGTGTCCCTTTGACCCCCTTTGTAAGGAGCAGGGCTTGCACTCAAAAGATTTCCAGTTCCCAGATGGGACACTACTGTAATATTCTTCGGCAAGGTACCTAACCATATTTGTAAATATCTAGTCCTATAAATGGATACCATGACACATTTGTAAAATCTACTATGCAATATGTAACAAAAGCATTGTTTATGCGCACATTTTCCTGTAATTGTTTAGACTTGCATTGACCACTATTCCATCTGACTACAAAAGCAATGTGTTTTTTCACTTTGTGTAGTTCCCCCACAACGTGCCAAAGACAGTCAGCAAAACCTACTACAGTGGGGTGTGACAAACCGGACACACAGGGGCGAGAGAAATATGGGCCCATGATGTCACAGGAAAAAAACAGAAAGGCCGCCCCCCTAGTTTACAAGAGCTACTGCAAATAAATTCAGTGACTCAGTCAAGCTGCATGTTTATGGATGCTGATGCCAGACTGAAAGGCACAATGAACAGGTTTGTTATGAGGCTTCACACCCATAACGTTCTGCTGGGTGAGACTGTCACCTCCACTTCGGCTGGGTGACCTGTATTACTTGCCACAGAACAGCCTCCAGTAACGGCAACCAACAGGAATTTTCGGGCTACATCTCAGAAGTGCGACTTTTTCCATTGTGATAGGCCATGTCTAATTTCACTTACTGTGAATATGGAGATATCTGAGGTAGCTGGAATCCACATGTAGCTGACACTAAATAACATCTGATGACACAAAATTTGAGCATTGCCCGGCATTTTAACTAAAAAAACACCCTACAAAAGCTACCAAAGGTGGTATAACATGCAGCAAAAAATATATATATCTTACAGAAGTCATTTTAAGAAATAAGAACAGAGTGGGCAATGTTCAGGGGCTGTGATTACTTTTTTGGCCTTTTCGCCCCCTAGTGGTAAAACAGGGTTGTGTCATTATTTTGAGGGAGCTACTCTGTGAGTGAGGAAGTGGCTTGTCTCTTGGGCTGCTTCCTTCAGTACCAGACAAAAAATGCTTTTTCAAATAACAGTTCCTGTAACAATAACCATGTTTCGTGTTCCGGCTGGGCTGAAAGGACAGAGGCCTCCATTTGCATTTTACCTTTCCCAGGAGGACGGCCATCTTGTGACGCCAGCGCCCTTTGTTCAGGGAGGCCACGCGGATCCACAGGTTGAGCTGGGAGTTGTACATCCACACATCCCGGCTGTTGATCCGGCCCCCTGGAACAGATTGGGGGAAAAAAAGCATGATATAAGGCGTGCAGCTTCACATTCTTTCAGGACAGTACCTGGTTTCACCTGGGAGGTGGCGCCAAGTAAAATTAGGGATCGGCTGAATGCCCTGGAAGCTTCCAGGCCTTATGATACATGCCGTTCACCTCAAAACACCTGCCCTCATCTTACCCGTCTGCACAGTCAGGCATTATGAAACAAAAGTGAGTATTTCCCTGTAAGTGCTGTAGTGCTGAGCTCATTGAACAGGTAAATCTAGTAAACCCTGAAGGAGCGAGACTGATAAACTTATCCCTGTTGCCAACATGGATTCTTCTCTCGGTCTCCACTTATCGAATCATCTTAGATGTACCCTTCACAGTTCTGCACTGTTACAGCAAAGCACAAACAAAACAGCACTAGGAGAATGTTATGCCTCATGGTGGAACCCAACATACCGGCTACGTTAAACCTTAATTAAGAGGTGAAGACTGATAAGGATGCCCTTCTGTGAAGGGAAGGAAAGGAAAGGAAAACTTGACGTCCATCAAAACACCGCAGGCTATGAGGAAACGGAGAGACCGAGTGGCATCTCCAAAGAGGGGTTGAGTAACCATCGTGCTAACGATGAAGCATAGCACAGATGAATCTGCCTCATGTTTCCTCGCTGGTATCCCCAGCCCCTTTAGCCTGCTTTGCACTCACGCGTGCCCAGGTGCACACAAGTGAAGCCGTGTTACAATCCCACTCAAAGCCAACCGGTGGCGAGCTGTGGACGAAACAGGATCCCTCCGGGTACAGTTCGCCACCTCGTACTGGATGCAGTCACGATAGAACTGTGGCACATTCAGATGACTATGTTTAACGGCATAGCCGTGAATAACCACTGGCAAAATAGCATTCTGTTCTCTTGCCTGGCCGCATCACTAACAGATACTGAAACCCTGTTAAAATCACACGATGTTTACTCTCCCCAATAATATCATCAGGGTAATGAGGATATTACGTGTATTACGCTGTACTGTAAAGCATTATTATGTTGGTAAGCAACAATCCCTTTGTTTCTTCAGATGAAGTACATACAGTTTACCATATCACATGCACTGTGTCTTTAAATGCATACTCCTTGAAAACCTTTATTGAATTTCTAACACATGACTCAGAGACAACAAATAGGGCATTGCCTATTATATAGGTGTAACTGATCATTAACTTAAGTTCACAATAACCCATGTTAATGTGACCATGATTGTCTTTCATTTCTTGTTTTTACTTTTTAATGCTTTTTTTACTTCCTGACAAAGGTTTATTCAGGTGTCACCTGACATAACAAAAAAGCTCAGTGAGGCCTCAAATACAAGAAGAAAGAAAAAAAGGAACAAATGCAAATGTCGTAACGGCTATCCGGGTGGTACGGTGACGTTACGGGATATTCCCACAGGTCTGCTGATTCTGCAGTGCACAGTTTTTTTTTTCTGTTGTTGCTTTAATTTTTTAAGCATACAGTGATCAGCATACATCTCCAAGCCAAACAGGTTACATCTGACACGTTCCTGGCAAGCCCCAACACCTTTCCCCTGGGCTCACTTCTCCACGTAGCGTTCTCTCAGTGTTGCTCCTACGTTGCGCTGTGTGAAACGCAGAAACATTATAAGTAGCGTTAGCTGAGGAACAAACTCAGTTCCTCTCCGATAAGGGCCTCCTCGTTCCTCCCTCTTTTGCAATGGAACACTGACCTCTGTATTCATAAACAGAGAAGCTTTATTGAGGAACAACCTTATTCCACAGAAATAGAAAAGACGAAGTACATGCTGAATGAGAATGACTGTTGAGTTGATAAGATAGAGAAGTACTGAGGGCAGGGACTCAACAGCCCTCATACACACAACATTACATAAACTCAATACACAACATCATACAAACCCGGCACACTACACCCCAACGTCAAACAAAGTCAAACCACAACATGCACAGAATGCAAACTCGCTACACAGCAAAAGGTACGTCACACAAATTCACACCATAGCAAACATCAACGTCACACTGACTCAGACCACAGCGTGTCACACTAACTCAAAACAAGGAAGCCTGCAAACAGAATACATAACGTCTCTGCAGCATCATACAAATTCAAAACATAAAACCAAAAAACAAAGCATAAAAAACCTAAACATTTATATAAAATAAGTATGTGACTGGGGAGCTGTGGCCCAGGAGGTTATGGGTTTGAATCCCAGTGTGGACACTGTGATTGTATTTCTCACCAAGTTACTAGGCGGGAATCTCCTCAGTGCACAAACAGCTGTACCCAAATGGAAGATAAAGTGTGCCAAACGTGACAAATAAATCAATAATGCACCATGAAGCTGAGCGGCTCCTTTTAATAAAGCAACAAATGCATCAGGGCACTGATGAATCACAAGGAGCCCACGCCAACTGACAGGTTTGATTCACATCCATCCGCCCACTACCTCCCTCTCTCCCTCGCTCTTTCTGCCCTACCTCTCTCCTCTCTCCCTCGCTCTTTCTGCCCTACCTCTCTCCTCTCTCCCTCGCTCTTTCTGCCCTACCTCTCTCACACAGCCAATCCCTCCAGCTCCCTCCCACCCCTGCCTTCAGCTTTATCTTGGTTACTTTTTTGTGTGATCTTTTCGTTGCTGTTTCTGTTGTTGGTCTTCAGGATGAATTATTGAAAGGAACAGTGCGGACAGGCTCATACAGTACAATATATTTGAATAGCAGCCCCAAGGGGTGAACTTAATAAGGGCAGATGCTCTTTAACACAGCTACACACAAACTCAGCACTTGTGGCAAAGGAGGGGACAGCAGCTTGGACATTCACAGATGAGACCGGGATGGCAGAGGCGGTGACCTCGGTCGCTTTCCTTCTGTCTCATAGCTGTGCTGTAAATACCAAGCTCAAAAAAGGCGCATTGCCATGGTGATACTATCAAATGAAGCTTTACTAATATGGCAATGAGAACTCTGTTCCAAACAGGATTTGCCTCCAGGTGAGGTCTTGATTCTTCTGTTGAGACAGGGGGGAGATAGTGGGGTATGTCGAAACAAATTCGGTTTGTTCCGTTGGCCCCTTTGGCGTCACGTGCGGTAGCTGATCACACCAACATACCGCAGGGGGAAAAAAACGTCTACAGATAAAAATGAGGAGTTAAAAATTGGGCTTTAACCGCCTGATTGGAGCCCTTCTCAGACTTCTGTCAGCCTCCGGGTGATGGACAGACTACACAAACAGGCTGGAGGTACTCTTTCTAACATTCATAACATTTTATGCCTCTCCTGTCCTGTTCAAATCTGTCCAGAGCAGAGCTGGACTGGGTACACTCCAGGCCCTGTGCACATATGCAGGAGGGAGAGAGTGAGAAAGCAAGAGATACAGGAAAGAGAGGGAGAAGGGGAGGAAAAACAGAGAGGAGAGGTAAAAGGAGGGACGGTGAGGCAAGAGAGAGTGAGCAGAAGCAGAGAGAGAGGGAGAGAAAAGAGAGAGAGAGCAGGAGGAAGAGGCAGAGAGAACGAGAGAGAGATGTTGACTTTTTAGGGAAGTGCTAGCGAGAAGACTGGCTAGGGACACGTGAGGGCTTGGCACACGGAAAATGTAAACACATCTCTCTCCCCCGAAGGCTAGACCGTGCTGTCTCTCCCTCTTTTCACCCCACACCCTCTCTCTCTCTTCCTCTCTCTCCGGCTGTTTCTCCCTCATATAAAACTTTCATCAGCATAGAGTTTTTAGAGTTTGTTATTTTCAAAGTTGTTCTCTTTTTTTTTAAGTCTGAACATGACATGCGGTTCTTTGTATACCTTTAAAAGGCAGCTGTTAAAAGCAGTCCCACACAGAGCTGAAAGCAGAGAGAGATACAGAGTTAGTGAGAGAGAGAGAGAGAGCGAGAGAGAGAGAGAGAGAGAGGGAGAGAGAGAGAGACAGGGAAAGAGGGAGGGGGAGGGAGGGAGACAGACGGACTGGCTGCAGTTCCTGAGAGGCGGATTCCCTGCCCGGTCGAGCACGTGACAGAAGTAGTTCTAAAAGGGAAATGAAGACCAGACTCTGTCCCCCCTGCTCCCCCCTTCCCCCCCAAGCCCACAGCGCTCCAGTTCAGAGGCTATAAAAAGCCCTGCGGGGCCTAACAGTCGACCAACAGGACGCGAGCACTGGCCTGCCGACCGGAAAAGACTCCCCAGTCTGACCCTGGCTCCACCTACGAGACGGCGTATTGCTTTTCCCCCTTTATTTTAACAGGCTCTACCGAGAGGCCCGGCTAAACAATAAGCATTTAAAAACATTAGCATTTAATAAAGGAATATTATTGTTAGCGCTCGGCGGTTTGTTTTTATACAGAGCCGGCGGCGGCCAGCTGTGCTTACCAGAGACCAGGATGTCGTTCCTGAGGGCGCAGACGGCGTACTCTGATTTGGTGAACTCGGGCAGCTTGGCCAGCGACTTCCACTCGCCGGTCACGGGGTCGTAGCACTCTGTGTAGGGCAGGTTGAAGCCGCCCACCCTCTCGCACCCGCCAACCACCACGATGACCTCAGAGAAGCCCGTGGACCTATGGGAAGACAGAGAACAAAAGGGGTTAGACTACCTGCGCACGCTGGAACAGGCAGCGAATATGGAGACAGGATAGCATTCCACCACATTCCATGCCATGTTTACATGGCATCAGTACTGATTCAGTACTTGATTCATGACCCCTGCTACTGTTAGTGTGACCTGGGTCCCTGATGACCTGGTTTGATAACCATTTTTGATTGGCTAAAACAGACAGCGCCACCTGTCATGGCCACCGCCCTCTAGTCCTGTCTGGATAACACTCAGACACTGTTATCTCTTGGTGGGAGACTTCACGTGACATTAGAACAGTCCAATTCAGTCACTTCAATTCTGTGTTTAAATGTATTGCCTTCCCCTCTAACCAAACATACTGTCTGAAAATACATTTCTGAACTAAAAAAGGATTGAAAAAAAAAACTTTGTCTCAGTTCCAAACTGCATCTTGAAAACCCACTGTTTGTTCCTGAAATACCCTCCCTGAGCCTCAGTGACGAGCAACCACGACTACAGCACCTACATTGTGGAATGATTACACTGGAATACTGGCATTAAAGCCACAAACACCCCAAAAGGAGCCGAGCTGAGAAAGGAGGCGAGTGGAAGGCACCTCCATGGAGGCGAGTCCAGAGAACCGGAGCGACGCTCGGGGGAGTTAGCTGGGCCAGCGAGGCCCGTGAAACAAGAGGCCCTCCCCGGCTGTGCAGACAGGCAGGAGGCGACGTCACTGTTCTGCCTGGATACTGACACTGCACAGCGCTCGACATCACCCCGCTGTTACCCGACACCCTTCCGCACGCCACTTAACCCTTCCACCTCCGGCCAACTGAGGCCTACAGTGGAAATTTCCTTTCCTAAACTTACTGTGTATTTCCTCTCTGTATCCACTTCTCTCCACATGTAAACAGACATGCACATACACACATTAGAGTACACAAACCACAAAAAGACACATTCTTGCATACCTACAGAGTCACAGAGGCAGTCACACAGACACACACACGCACAGGGACAATCTTTCCAGGATTTCAACGAGACACAAGTATTTCTTATATGTGAATGTTTCCTGGAGCTGCTCTCAAAGCAGAAGGGTGAAATGTCTACCCACAATTCCTGCTCATGGCTCACATTCATGAGACTCTCACATTTAGACGGAGACAGGCCCCTAAATTATCTCTGCCTCACTGTGTCACGTGTGAAGTCTCATTCTGACAACAAGCCTCTGAACGTTCAAAGGGCAACCATTTCAATAAATGCCCTGTCATGTCTGAGACAATGCGCTCAGCACTGCACCGGCGGCTGCTGCCGGATTAGTCTGAACCGCCGGCTCTTTTTTCTCTTCCTGGTTAGCCAAGTGCATTAGGGGTGGTGCTTAATCCCCACCAACAGCAAATCAAAGAGGGGTTTGGAAATAGGAGACGGTGTCCAAAAAAAACAAACTAAAAAACACACAGGCGGTTTGATTGCTTTTACATGTAAGGAGAGCTAATCTCACAATATTATGGTTAATCCCTATGATAAAGGGGGTGTTGCCACTCTGAGAAGACACAATGCAACATGAAACAAGAGAACTTCTTCTCATCTTTAGCTTCCAGGCACCTGGGAAGGAACTTGTCTCCCGAAACGATTGAGGCACGCCACGCTAAAGAGGCTAGCCTGAGATTCTTGATTTTTTGGAAAGTCACTCGAGCGCCTTGAAAGGCATACCTCAGAGGAAATTAAAATGCAGATGTTCTGCGTGTCTGCAGGTGCCGGGGAGGCCGTCGTTACCTGCGAGGCCGGGTCCTGGGCGACATCATCTCGTTGCCGAGCACGTGGTAGCGGCGGGCCTCGTGGAGCAGCTGGTAGCACTCGGGTGCGTTCTGGATCAGCTGGTCGCCCTCCACCGTCTGCACGAAGTAGTTGGGGTGCAGCAGGGGCAGGCGGACGTGGTGCAGCAGCTCCCTGAGCATGGGCCGCCGGCCCTCCACGTCGTGGTAGACCCAGCGCATCACCGCCTCGAAGACCACCTCCTCCTTGCCGACGGTCAGCTCGTCGCTGGCGATGTACTCCTCCAGCTCGTCGCGCCGCAGGTCCAGGAACTCCTCGTGCTGGGCCACGTCCGGGAAGTTCTGCATGGCGTAGGCGCGGCAGCGGCTGGCCAGCTGCTTGAGCGAGTGCGTGTCGGCAAAGCGCTGCATGCCCAGGCAGTTGCACGGGTCCAGCTGGTCCTCCAGGAACTTGGCGCAGGCGTCGCGGAGAGTGCCGATCTGGAAGAGGCTGGAGGTCTCGAAGAGGAACTGCACGTTGTCGGTGGTGATCTTGGCCCGGCCCGTGATCTCCACCAGCATCTCATGGCTCTCGCGGAAGAACATGGCCATGGCCTCGGCCAGGATGCCGTGCACGCTGATCTCCACCAGCATCTCCTGCAGGATGCTCGGCGTGCGTGGTGGTCATTGCAGAACATGGCGCCTTGAAGTAGCTGCTGCAGGCCGACAGCACGGGAGCGCTGCCCAGGATCACACCATGGCAGGGGAACTGGCCCCGCGCCCTGCACGCTGATGATGACGGCAGAGAACACCAACCGTGAAGAGGGCTGTTCCACAAAAGCGTTAAATCCAGGGAAGGTGATTGGCTGAATGTACCATAAGCTACCTGTGTCTAAACGCACACTTTGCCTGAGGTTCATTTAAAAAAGTTCTTGAGTACTTACAGACAACTTATTTCCAGTTGTAATTAGTGATACTTGTCCGTAGAAATATAAGGTCAACTGCCATTGACCTTTTAGACAGGCATACAGACCTTTAATATACAGACCATGTTTTAGATGTTTGGGGTCCAACCTCGAAAAGACCAAATTACTGCTGTTTGAACATACTGTGCATATGTACACTCTGTGCCCGACTGGACTCCCAACCTTCCACTGTTTCTTTTTTTAGGATCATTTTTCCCACCATGGCTGTGTGCTGCGTGGCCTCTATTCACTAAATTGTTAGTGCTATGTCATTTCCTTTCAAAATATATGTGGGCGGCAACACAGAAAAGAACCACTGAATGAGACTCTGCCTCAGCAGCCAATCACATTTGCTGCAATCACAAGAGTCAATTTTGCCATAATTACAACTTCATGTAATTACCACACTCAACATGATCACACCTGAATCACTGAGTCATTAGCAATGTGTTTTAGCATTTAAGGTCTGCAACATGCTGTAAACTCAAATGTAAGGCTAAGCTTTGAGGCTTGTGAAGTGAGCCATGCCCTCAACTCTACTGTGCATTATGGGATAGCTCAGGTTATGCAGTCCAGAAAGATACCTCCAGCTGTCTTTAACCCAGAACTGTCAAATCGGAAAACAGTCCTTGAAAAATGCTCCCATCAGAAAGATGATCGTTCAAAAGATGGAGTGCTAAGCTTGAGTGGAATGCAAACACACAGATTCTAGGTGAAGGGTTAGCGTGTTACATATAGCCTAATTGTAAATGAGATTGGTTAATATAAAGCATAAAGTTACAGCAAGGGGATTGGGACAGAGGGTGGGATGAGGGCAGGACAATCAGGAGATGTATCCTAGCTGGAGCTAGATAAACTGAGATGACACCCAGTTAGCTACTTCAGGCAACAGATACTGTGTCACTGTGAATGGGGAAAAAAGGGCTGTTGAAAAGAGTAGAAATATGAACAGTGTGTGTAAACCACCTCAAGCCATTTCACAGCAGCTCAAAAACAACAGCGCCCCAATGCGCCAGAGCATTCGTTGGAAAGTTCAATTTCACAGAAAAAAAAGGAAAGAAAACACAAGTTGCGCAAGGGGCCTCTGTTGTGATTTTGTCGAGTTGAGAGGGTTAACCACGAAAAAAGATTACACAACCTTTTCTACGACTTCCTGTAAAAAGAGATCCCGTGCTAGCGAGGCTACCTAGTGCCTCGCTCCATTCCTTGAGTCTGCTCATGCCTGTGTTGTTCCCTTTCAAAGCACGGCTCAGGAGGAGGGGCTGACATTGACAAAACAGCCGTTTCTGGAAAGGACATCTGCAATCATATGATAGCCCACTCTGAGATAATGGGGATTTTTGAAGTCTATGCAGTGTGCTCAGTATCAATCAAGCTGTCAACCCTCACACACACAGACACATTGGCTACACACTGCATTATATGCAAATAAGTGTAGAGGCTATAATTACTACCTGTGGGCCCCACTGTACACTTACAACTTTTACAAGCATGTGGTTGAAGACCTCTCAGTAAGTAAGTTACCATTACTCAAGGATGGTTTTAACCCTCAGGCCACTTGATTACTGGAGTGTAGACCATGATTTCAGTGATCACAACTCGACATTTAAACCCATGTTAAAGTTGTTGCAATGGGCTCATAGCGTGTGAGCAAAAGCACAAAATCAAAATTCCACAGCAACACTTCGGGAATGTGCTTCCCCTTAGTGGACAGATTGATCTGATAACCGAGGGACGTCGAAAACACCTCAGCCGAGGTGTCGTCATTCACCTGGAGACGTTCCCGCCCGGGAGAGTCGTTACACGCGGAACAAAACACGCACCTGCTCGCTTGTTTTTCCACGTCTCCACCTCTTTGTTCTTCAAAAGGAAGATATTAACCAGCCCTTCTTATATTGTTCAGAAATGGCCCCTTAATCTCGCAACGTGAACACAGATCGTTATTTACCTCTTTTTTGGTAAAAACGGGGTAACGTTCTAAGCAAAGTCTTAAAACGGCAATTAAGATGTAACTGATAGCATGGCATTCGCCAAACTATCACGTGGCAATGTGTTGTTCATCACAATTCAATGCGTTTATTCCGTGTATTACGGCATTCTTTTGTCTTCAGCTTGCAAAAGAAACTAGCCTATGCCTCTACTTCACTATTGTCGTCTAAGTTCGAATCCAGTCTTCCCAAAGTTTAAAGTGAGACAACTGAAATGTGGATAATGTTAAAATTAGATTAGCTATTAATAGTACAGTGCAATGTTGTAGAACGATACATAGTTATGAACTGCGACCTCCCGGTTTGGCGCCGGCGACTGTCCAAAACAAAGTGTCTTATGGGCAACTGTCCAAGTTTTTTACATCCTCTAGCTATGCTAGCAAATAAGATGGCTAAATGCACATTTAATACATGTTCTTTATTATACTTTGGCTATTTTGTGAAATATTGGCAAGGCATCCAACAATATTTTTCTTCAGAAGTGAATGTAAACAACCGCATCTCAGAACCGCAGAGGCTCATCACATGCCAAATCAATTGCATGTTTTGCAACAAAAATTCGCTTACTGTCTATCATCTATTGAACTCAACACAATAATACACATTTCGCAATCAGCTGGTACCCCAGTAGGTAACAAACACACATTCGCAGAGAGAATACTTTAATTTTCTCATCCAGACCTCAAACAAACAAGACTTGTTGTCTATGCCATTCCACGCACATGACACAGAAAAATAGGTTAAGGACTTTTTCTGGCTCATTGTTGCGCATGTTCACTGATCGTTATATTGTACGGATGGCCTGATGCATGGCGCATAAAGAACACTATTAGCTATCCAGATGATTTACAGATTAGTCAATCCAAGCAGCATCTCCACAGCATTTTGTTTAGTTTGCTAAAAATCACTTCATTCCTAGAATCTGACATTTTCACGTGATTTAGCCAGTTAGTTTTAATATTTTATGATTTACAAAAAATGGCCAGTAAGTCGTTTCATATCATCTTCAGAAGTTTGTGAAAAAACATACTCACATTGTTTTATGCTTATGTCAAGTTTAGATAAAATATATCTTTATAATCTGAAGCTGTTTCCAACATCTGAAAGTTCTTACCTCGAACCTTGAAAAGTTTGGGGGCTTTAGCCGCTTCAGTAGGTTGTAGAAGAGGATAAACTTCAGAAACAGAGGAAAAAATACCAGTATTTCATCCACAAAGGGTTTCTAACCCAAAATAGAGTTGCGCAATAAACTTTTATCCTTCTTCCTCGTCAACAAAAAATGTTCTTTGACCCTCACATTCTGCCTCACTAAAGACAAAGACAACTGTAAAAACGGTCAGCGCAGCACCAAAATATATGTCATCATATTCGGAGGCCACGCAGCACCAATCAGCTGTGGAACGGGTGTTTGTGGGAGGTGTATTTTCATGTTCAAGTGGATGTACCAAAACCAAAAGACATATAAACTACATCTCCCAAGGCTCTTGTGCACTCCACGTGGCCGGCATTAGTTTGAAAACAACTATCACAGCCCAAATCACTGAGGAGATTACGCGGTCTTCTTTTATTCCTGGCCCGCAAAAAAGTTCCGGTTTAGTGTCCAAGAATGCCATACTAAAAGAGTTCCGGTACGCAGTGAATGATACGAACATAATTTAGAAACCTTGATTCCGTTAGATTCGAATAAAGATTCAGTATCTTCTTTTATAGAGAAGTTTTTTGTCAACGTGTGATGCAACATTCAAGCTTCCGGAGAAGAGAAAGTCATCCGTGTCTTAAAGAGGTGGCAAAACTATACGAAAAACCCCTTAATGTTAATGCCATACTTGCTACTTACAACAGTCTAGTCGAGTCATAGAAAAATGATCTGACCCTAATTACCAAGCGAAACGTTTTTGTTTTGTTATTCTAAACTTAAGAGGTCAATGTTCGTTAACAGCCTGGAGCTAACCAGCTAACTTAGGTAGCCATTCTTATTTTGACTTTGCAGGACATGTTATTTCTTGCTTATCATTGAAATGGTTGTTGGTAGCAAGCTACTGTCTCGATGGTTTTTAGCTAGACAACTAGCTATCGAAACAAAGATATTTATTGCTCCAAATATGTTGTGTGATCAGGTAGCTAACATCCAGTCAGCTTTCATGAATGCTTGATTGACTACTTGCACGCTATTAGCCAGCTAGCCAACCTGATACCTAAAATGTATTATTGCCACATACAGTAAAACGAGTTAATGCCAAGGCCAATGCCAAATATAAGAAGTTTCTGGAGCAACGAGAGCTAAGTGGGTAGATAGGTAACTGAACTTGCTAGATTGATCGCTATTACCTCCATTATTGGAATGCTTGAGAGAAGATACATTTTCTAGCTAGCGGTTAGTTGACTAGCTGGATAAGGCGCGTGACAGTCCCATTTGCTAGGCTAAACATTATCTAAGCAAACTAGATAGCCAGCTACCAGTGAGTTAGCAAAGTTTGTTAAACATTTCCGTATGAGTGTGACAATGTATCACCTTGTTGTCTCAAGTACTTCTTGCAAACCCATTCTTGGTCGCTAATTATGGAACGGTTGTCAACTTTAGGGGATCGTTAATGGTAGCTGCGAAAAACCCGACCTGGCAGCTTGTTTAGCAACAACTTGTGACAGCAAGTTTAATGATAACGTGTCGCAATTTCAGGACGTGGTGACCTGTGATGTTTTATTTGAGAAAACTTTGTTATTCATGGCTGTCTTTTTTATCCCCGCAGAAGTGATTAAAGTGTTGCATGATGGAAGATTTTCCCATCAAGACGGTGGAGGTGGTTTGTTTGGGAACCAGCCTCGCGTTGTCTGGGCTCTTTTTTTACATCTACAAGAAGAAGCGGAAAACGGTGGACAGGCTGAATGTGCGTAAACCTTTTTTTAGGTTGACCATCGGTTTCAAATGAAAAAATATACCTTTAGTAGTTTTATCAGAATAAATAAAATGAGAATAAACCTCAAAAATGTGTATACAGTTTACCAGTGAATTCATTGGCATCATTGGCAAGTTGTAGCAAGTGACTAAGGTGCTTAGTTTGGTTTATGTCCGTTTTCTGAGCCACACTTTCTTCTTCACTGATGATTACTTTATCTACACGCTTAAAGGAAGCCCCACGGTTGCCTTTAGACGGGAAACTGACTGATATTTTGAATGCCACGCCTGGGAAATGCCTCCAGTATGTTGTCATCGAAG
Organism: Megalops atlanticus; assembly: GCA_019176425.1. NCBI lineage: Eukaryota > Metazoa > Chordata > Actinopteri > Elopiformes > Megalopidae > Megalops > Megalops atlanticus. Next base: position 18,467,548 of record CM032896.1, read on the forward strand.
GTAGGCAATTTTAGACGATTTCCAGAAATTTGTGAGTTTGATGATGTGGGACAGTGCTTCATCAAGCACTGAGCAGTATAAATGGATTATAAAATGTAAAATGTACTTGCACTGTGCAAGTATTTAAGTAAGTCAAGATTGCTATGTAAGTAAATAGAATGAAAAAGCAGAAAAACATTTAGGCTTAACTGGGCATTTTGACTTCTCTAGTTGTGCTTATGTTGTGTGAAGATACAAACATTTCCTGCATAAAGAATCAAAGTTTTCCTCAACTTAGTGTTTTTGTGTTGGTGCCCCTTTCACAAATATTTAATAGTAATTAAACTTATTAGTAATAGTTTAATAGTAATCAAATGATCTAACCAGGTAAAAAAATGTGGTTCACTTGACACTGTTTTTTCTCTCATGAACAAACTGATTCTTAAAATTAGTCCAACTTAAAGCTCTAAGTAGAGAGATGTATAAAACTGAGCAGGAGGCTGTGTTGATTCATGGCACTGAACCTGTGCCCCCGTCCTCTCTCTCTGTGGTGTCCCAGGGGCGGTGCAGCCCGTGGGGGAGCCCCTCCGGAGCCAGTTCCAAGAGGGGACCGTCGGCGTGGTGCAGAAACTGGTGCTGAAGGAGCATAAGCTGGTGTGGAACAGCCTGGCACGGACCTGGTGAGATCCAAATGCGTGTGGTGTCAGTGTAGCCTAGTGGTAAGGAGCAGGACTCATAATTTAAAGGTTGCCGGTTCGATTCCCCACTGGGGCACTGCTGTTGTACCCTTGGGCAAGGTACTTAACCCACAACTGCCTCAGTAAATATCCAGCTGTATAAATGGATAAGGTGTAAAAACAGTAACCTATGTAAGTCATTCTGGTAGCGGTGCAACGGATCGTAGTTGATCCGTGATCCGTAGGGATCACCCCCCACGGTTCGGTACGCATGTGAACCGCGGATTAATTGCAAAGTTTAACCATAATAGTGTGAAATACAGTTTTACTGCCGCTGTTACTTTTTAAAGTAATAATTCCCTAAATCTCGATGCAGAGTTGCAGTGAAAAGATACAAGCACCATTTTAAAAACCAGCAACCTTACTTAGCAGTGTTGCGAAGACGAAGGCTGCGTCCGAAATCGCTCACTCGTTCACTCACTCACTATTCAGTCATACAATAAATTAATAATTTTCTGGATATAGTTTTATGTTTGCAAGTTTATTCGAACATTTGTATGAACATCTTTGTGTTTAACTGTGCCAGCTAGCTAGTTAAGTGACTAGCTATTTGCAACTGACATTAACCTGCTAGCTAGATAATACCGCTACCTATCTAGCTATCACTAGCAAACTTAATGAAAGAACTAGCACCCAGCTTCCTCTGTTCAAATTAGTTGAAACTAACGTTAGCTAGCTCAAGTGTAAAATGTATATATGTATACACTATATAGTGAATAGGGAGCGATTTCGGACACAGCTGAAGAACAACAGAACAAGCGCTCGGAATTTATGTCGCGGTCGAAGCTGTCGCAATATTACGGACTTCTGAGTCCGGTGGTTCCTACACCGCAGTGGAAATCATGGCTACTGCAAAAGTACCTTGCTTTAAGTGTTCTTTAAGTTCTTTAACTAATAAATGGAAAGCAAAGTTATATTTGTCTCCGCCCTTTTTTTGCTGATCCGAAAAATGATCCGATCCGTGACTCAAAACCGCGGCACGGTCCGAACTGTGAGTTTTGTGATCCGTTGCACCCATACATTCTGGATAAGAGCATCTGTTAAATGCCAATAATGTAATGTGGTGTTAACTGTGAATGTCAAAGGGCACCCATGATCTGACCTTTACCGCACTTTGCATTTGCATGTGATGTGTACATTTTATCCCAGCATTAAGTGGAGTCATTTTTAGAGAATTCAGTAAGTATACAAGAACAACCCCCAGGGAAAGTGTTTAACCAGAGAAACCAAGTGCACAACAAGGGCAGGTTCTTTACAAGGCAGATTTGTAAATGTTGTTTAATCTGCAGCTGTTCATTTCAAAAGGGTTATGCTTGAAGTGATCTATGCATTTCCAGGCTAAGATGTCTCGGGGAGAAGTTCACTGATGGTAATAATCCTTCCACTGGGTTATACTGCATTTAAGTGTGTGGCGCCATTGGGCTTAAGTTAACATGTCCCACAGGACGGACAGCGAGAGGATCCTGCACGAGAGGGTCAGCCATGTGCCCTTTAACCTGGTGGGCGCGGACCAGGCGTCGGTGCGCGTGCTGTGCCCCCTGGAGGCCTCGGGGCTGACCGCGGAGATCGTGCACGAGAAGTTCCACCAGGCCACCTACGGCTTCACGGACATCATCGGCCAGTACCTGAGCGGCGAGAAGCCCAAGGGCCAGCTGGAGACGGAGGAGATGGTGAAGGTGGGCGCCACGCTGACCGGCGTGGGTGAGCTCATCCTGGACGCGGACCGGACGCTCAAGCTGCGGCCGCCGGCGGACGGCTCGGCCTTCTTCCTCACGCCGGCGGACTACGAGGCCACGCGGCTGGAGCAGGAGGGCCAGGCGGCCGTGTGGCGGCTGCTGGCGGCGTTCTGCGCGCTGGCCGGCGCCGCCGTCGTGCTGTGGGCGGCGCGGAGGTACTACCGCCGCCTGCAGGCCAAGTGGGAGCAGGACCGGCTGCGGCGGGAGTTCAAGCGGCTGGTGGGGGCGTCGGCGGCAGGGGAGGACGACGACGGGGAGGAGCCCCTGGGGAACGCCTGCGTCATCTGCATGAGCGAGCCGCGCAACTGCGTCCTGCTGGACTGCGGCCACGTGTGCTGCTGCTTCGGCTGCTTCGAGGCCCTGCCCCAGCCCACCTGCCCCGTCTGCAGGCAGCCCATCGTCAGGGTGGTGCCCCTCTACCAGGCCTAAGCGCAGGCCCCTCCCTGACCCCGCCAGGAGGTGGCGCTGTCCGCCGCGCTCCGGCGAAGGACTGACCGCGTCCGTGCTGTGGAACAGCAGTTACCATGTAAGCCAGGAAAAAAATGTGAATGAAAGCGGAACAAGGTTTGGTTTCTGTTGGGTTGCTGCCTGTTTGTGTGAATTTTATTTCTGAAGTGCACCTGCATGTTCATAGAGTGGATCAGGAATTTAAATTTAATTGCGCGCTTCAGAGGACAAAATCTGTAGATACGTTTATTTTCGTGCTCTCTGTATGGGCTTTGTGCCTTAATTCATTCATGCATTCAAAGTGTTGCTGCTTCTTTGTGATAAACTACATAAATCAAAGGGTGACACAAACACAAGACCAGGTGATTGTTTGAACACATGCACCACTTGACTTGACCTTTCATTTGTTTAATTCAGTCACAAATTTTAATGTTGGGTGTGGGCCAGGTGCAATGTTTCCTCTGTAATAAATCCAGGTCGAGCAGGATGTTTGGCAACTGCCCGTACTGTCAATAAAACAACAACAGTGACCTCAGCCATCTGGAAAAAGGATGTTATTTGCTTTGCCTTTTGTGTGGATCGGTGTCTTCTGCTCTTCCTTTTTTTTAATTGTCTTTCAGAATTGACAGATCATGAACTGTAGGTGTAACACTACATGGGATGTCATGGAGATGGACATGTGGCTGGAAATTTAGGTTATAGTGAGGGGGTGGATGTTCCTCATAACCATCAATGTGAACTGTATGCATCTGTATGCTCAGTCTTAAGTTATCTCAATTTAGTTATGTATCATAATAGACCATGTGGATTTGCCCTTAAAGTTGATCTTTTCTTGGAAACAGATTTTCTCTCTGTCAAACATCTTAATTTTTTTGGTGTGTTTTTATGCTGTCAAGAGCAGAGTAAATAGAGTAAACTATGTAAACAAAGTGTTCCATCGGAACATCTTGGTCTCAATTCAAACACAGCTTGATCGCATCTTATCAATTCTCTTATCATCACTCTAGGTTATTCCTGCTGTTAAAGTATTGCTGTAACTGCAAATTATTTGAGTCAGTTATATGATATACCCTATGAAACGCTCTATACCTGTCCACTATAAGAGCTACATCAAATCAGATCTGATTGACTTATTGATCAGTTGATGCTTAGTTTGAGCCTCCATGGTTCATTTGGTCAGAGCTTCACTTTTCTGAAGTGTGAAGAGAGGAAGCATTGTCATAGCGTGCTATAAGGCCAGTCCCTGTTCTGCTCACTTCCAAGCAGTTACTACTGTAACACACACTACCATGACGTGGTCAGGGGTGGAACCCACTGCCTTGCTGTAAGGAGGTCGGAAGTTCTAAATGCTTAAGTGACAGGAGCATGAGAACATAAGTGCTATTCAGCCTGTCATTTTGCCTGTACACTATAATCTCACACTAGCAGTGTGTCAAGTGTGGTCTTTAATAACTGAAAAAAATACTTCCTAGTGTCAGTGTGAAATTTTCCTTTAATTTCCACTTGTTCCCTCTTACATACCTGTGACCCAAGAAGCCCACTTTATATCGTGACTATAGTATCACACTCCCCTTAAATAAGATTTGTGTGTAGGCAAAAATGTTGTTCAGTTGAAGGAATTCTTGTTTATCAATACATTTTATGGATTTGAAAACAAAGTGACCAGAAAATGTGTTGGACTTAACGAACCTTGTTTTTGTGAAATTTAGATGTACATTAGGTTGTTGTTACAAAAACTAACTGGTAAAAGTCTTCTCAGAATTGGTAATACTTGGAAATTTGTGGGACGTTTATTTCACAATTCAAGGTACATTGCATCACTAGCCTCATGAACACAATTTCCCAGAGTGCCTCTGCACTCGTGTGCAATCATAACTGTTGAGGCATGCTTCCACAATACCGAAGGCTTGCATAAGAGCCTATTATATGACCTAATGTGAACGTTCAGTTTTAAATTTATTATTTTTTTTTTTTTTTTGAAAGGGTGCGCTCTTGGCAGCACACACAGTACAAATAAAATGGGTTCAACGATGGATAAGTCTGGCTCAATAATATGACCTATAGTGGGAACACCGGCTTGCTAGTTATGGATGAGGCTCCAGCACTGATGTTGGACATCATAAAGATAACTATAAAAGGTGACCTCTCAGACCTCTCAAAAAACTTGTCTGACAAGTACAGACTTAGGATAAACCACTCACAATTTATCACCATGTAATCTTGAAGTTACTCAGCAATCCTAACAGAACAATGAAACATTTCAACCATGAAAGATGCAAGGTGGTTAATAAAGCATGCCCCATTGTTTTTTTTTTCTTCTCTCAAATAGAGGAAATCATGCTGAATTCTACCCTTGATATCTATTTTGAAGTTACTCTGTTGTGTCGTGCAGAATCCACACACACACATAGACAAAATCAAGATTATGATCAGTCTGTACAGTTTGATGTTGTGTCATTGTTATCTTATAGATAGAACAACTTTCTGTTGAGTTAACCTGTGTGTCAAGTGCAAGCTGTTCAAACCAGTAATTAATGAATACGGAATTGACGCAACTCTTGGGCAACACCAATTCGCGGCATGTAACATAACTGCAATTTATTAGGAAATATTCTAAAAATTTTCTAGGGAAGAATATTACGAGGGTGACACACATCAAGGAAGTTTTCATTTGTTGGTCAAGGGTTTGGAGGAAAAGCTTTTTGAAAATCCAGCTTTGTGTGTTTAACCGGTGCACCCGGAGGCTTCCCAAAACAATGGCTTGCGCACGCTCCTCCGCTGCAAGTGCAATTCAGACACGTGGACGGAGCCAGACAAGCGAGCGGAGCGGTTGAACCTGCTGCTGACGTTCCAACGTCTTTCGCTATCACTGTTCCGTGATTTACAGCGTTACACGTAATGTCTCATGTTCAGGTTATTTCTCTGGTTTAAAACACACGTCATGAACTCTACTGGTACTTTTTGTACTTTATAGGTGACTTAACTAAATGTTAAATACACCTCCAGGGTCAAGCAACATATCCATCGACCTTACCTTACCAACGAGTTCATTTACCATTCGGTAGGTTATCTAGATTGATTTACAAGGCAGTGATGTAAAGATACGTTGAATACATCCATAACTTGCCAGTAAGCAACAATCTAAAAACTGTATATAAAAAACCCCTACAGATTCAATGGTGAAATCATGATCCATATAACTAACGTTCATCTGCATCATGTTGCTGTGCCATACAGTCACGAACAATAATCTGCAAGAGATGCATTACACTATCAAATTGCATTTCGTGGTTACAAAGTGATCTGATACCGGACACTAGGCCAGTTGCCATATTTTCAGACCTGTACTTTAAAATACTGGTCGCTAATTATGAAAACGGTTCATTGTGAGTTCTTACGAAGCGTTAATTAAAAGCACCACAACGAGACTAGCGATGTAGTTCCCACGTGGACTCTCTTTGACCATTTTCCGCTCCTTGTGGTAAACGATAGTCTGACCGGGAACGACATCTCTCTCTAGTGGACATCGTTTGTAATCGCACTTTGATTTTTTTTCCTCGTTTATTTTCTCGATTACTCTAGGGAACATTGCAAAGTTATCAGATGCTGAAATAAATAAGATACCATTGAGTGGAAACAAAATGAATTGCAGTTATAATTAAGTTATAAATAAGTCTGTTTATGTAGACGCAGTTACATTTTGTTTTCTGGAGTGTAACATGTGTTGTAAATAATCATTAGACAAAAAGGTTTCATTAAGCCAAAATGGAGAATGGATTTCTGTGCAGAAAAATAAGTGAATAAATGTATCAGACTGCAACAGTGTGTCGGTGTAATCTCAATACCATAACCTGGAGGTGTGCAATAATCTCAATTATATTTAAAGATATGCAAGGACAATCTCAACATTAGATGTGATACACATCTTTAATTTGGGAATGCACCATTAAAATCTCAAAAACATTTGTTATGAAAATATATAAAATAGCAACTCTTGAGAAAAACTCATATCAGGACAATAGTAAACAACTCTGCTTTTTTGGATAAGTAAATACATATTTGTTGCTCCATTATTCCTTATTTACCTTAAATGAGCCTGTGTTCTGAGGCTAGTGCTTCTGAATGTTCAGGAGCAGCAGACATGAATGATATGCTCATAAGTGTTGTACCATCCAATTAAATGGAGTGAAAATATATTCCAGTCCTACCTGCATACCAACATACATGAAGGACAGAGATGGCCTGTGATCTTTACCATGAATCGTCAGTGGAGACTATGAAAGGGGAGGAGTCGAGTGTGAAGGACAGAACATTGGCTCTTTTGTAGCTGGGGCGACCGCCGCTGACCATTTCGGCCTGTAAAAGGTCGACAGGGCTCTGCACAGGTGCAGTGTGCAGTACAGGTAAAGGGCAATGGCCTTTTGCAGAACCGGAGGCATGTTGCAGACCACTAGGAGGGCCTACAGCTTGGCCTTCGGGTCAGCAAAGAGGCTGAGCAGAGAGACAGGAGCAGGTGGCAGAAGTGGATGAGTAAGTGGATGAGGAAGTGGATGAGAACTGCATGGCGCAGCTCCACACTGATCCAGCCACACCGGCCGCATTCAGGCAGGCAGTCAGCCATGAAGAGCAGGCCGCTCAGCGACATGTTGGCCAGCAGCAGGTACTGTGTCTCCTGGCATACACTGGTGCTGCAGACAGGGCCAGGGCGACAGGGACGACAAGAGACACAGCCAGGAAGCCCAGTACCGGGCACATCTGCAGGATGCCCATCCGCAGCAGCAGGAGGAACACCCGCCACCCCCGGGCTGCATCTTTCAGCCTGGCAGAAGCTGTTTTACCAGCCCCCAAATGCCCACAGAAAAGACAGGACCAAGTCCTTAACTCCCATGGTGGAGACCCGTCTGAGCCTCACCACTCAGTCTGTCTGACACAGCCAGCCACATTCTGAAACCAGGAAACCCATGAATGTCAAAACCATCCATTAACCAAGACAGCAATTTACTAATGGCTCCTCTCTACTATGAGCAACGCTGTACAGGTAAACAGACAAATGCCACTGTGCTGGGTCTGTGCCAGTGAGAACAGTCACCCTGTTCCACAGCACTTGGAATGGAGGAGCTCCCCTTTAGCAAACAGGCGGTGTCTTGCTTTTACACCCCCCCAGATGGAAACTGTTCGATGTGCCTTTTTAGTTTCTCATGGATTTCCAAACTTTCTTGAGGACTCCTTTTATATCAGGGTTGTTTAAAAATGTGGAAGCGAAGTAAAATGTGTTATATTTCTTTCTCTGATTTACACAGAAGGACAAAAAAGGCTTTTCAGTCCAGCTGCAGGTCATTAATTTGCTTGCCATTATCCAGAAATTACACAACTCAGATGAAACATTTCTTCCTTTAATGAGCGATTATCTCCAACAAGGATTAGTTTAACACTGACATAAGATTGGCTTAATTTTTTTTATTTATAAATAACCAAAAGACCACCATTTACCCTTCAATTGCACTGCATGCTTCACTATAAAAATACAACATATGGCATGGCTATAGAGAACACAGTGTATTAGCTGCCATGAGAACACAGGCTGTACATGACACAGATCCAGTGAGGCTAGTACAGCCTGGTATTAAAGGGAATTCTAAAACAGATATATCTCTGCGCTTTCAGGCTTCAGTCAGCACTTTGAAGAAACCAACATGTTCGATGCAGTGGGAGGTTTCTTTATGGTATGAGAGAGAACTTTCAAAAAGTCAGGGAGGAAGTTTCCATGGGTTGAGTCCAAATGAACAATCAGTTCCAGATAGTAATGAAATTAAAGGATGAAGACACTTTTGCCCCTTTTCCACTGCAGAGAGGGAACCAGGCCGGGACAATTACCAGCCTGGGACAGAGCCAAAGCCATCTGACCCAATAAGCCATGGCTGCTTTTCCACATTCATCACTCAGAGCTGTGGAACATGACGTGACACATTACACACTCATACCTCCGCAGACTGAGATGACTGCCCTGACTCAATGCAAATCCCAAGGCTGAGGTTTTCCGGAACACTCTGTGTGACTTCTATGCACCTCTCGTTGTTTACTGTTATCACAAAATGGCAGCAGGCTCCTGTCTACATGTGTATTGCCTCCTGTTTTTACAACCGACTCTGATGGCAGTAATGCACTTCCTCAGTTTGCCAGCTCCGTCCACAGCTCACTTCAAAGTATGACACCATGATTATTCCTTGCAGACTGAGCTGAAGCAACAAAAATAAGCCCTCCTCTTCAAAGTGACCTAAGCGAGCCAGTCTGGTTCCAGGTCCACAGTGGAAAAGAAGGCTTGCGTGCTCTTTGGAAGAGGGGACCTGTAGCACAGGGAATGTCCCTTTACAGATACAGGAAGTGACTGTCCCCAGGGAAAACAGTCCCTTTGGCTGGAGCAAGAACTCTGGTTCCTTATGGTTGGGGGGTGCCGTCATAATCCTTACTCCAGCATGACACAAGCATTAGAAATGATCTGTCGAGCCTGTAGAAAGGCGTTCCAACAGTTGGCATGTTTGTTGCATGTTTGGTTAAAGCAACCGCTGTCCAGGGAGAGGCAGGTGTCTGTGTTTCCACAGCCACGAACTGCAACCGCCAGCACCAAGGACTCGCGCAGAAACAATCAGACAAAAAAAAACCCCCTCTCCCCTCGGCGCTCACGCCACCATGACCTGGCCCAGCCTGCGGCGGTGCAGGAGGAGCAGCAGCGCGTCGTGGATCTCGCGGTAGCGCAGGCCGTACAGGAAGGGCGCGCAGGCCCTCGGCAGCGGCATCAGCACGTTCATGTTGACCGTGTTGATCCAGACGCGGGCGTCCTGGCCGGCGCCGCCCTCGCTGAGCAGGTGCAGCTCCAGCGTGAAGACCAGGCCCGGGCCGAAGTACAGCAGCAGCGCCACGGCGTGGGCCAGCAGCGTCAGCCGGGCCCGCGAGTACCGGTTCCGCCAGATGCCCGAGGTCCGGGTGACGGCGTACAGGCGGGCGTAGCAGTAGAGGATGAGCGCCGAGCAGAGCACGGCGCCCACGGCGAAGTAGACGTGCACGCCGATCTCCGCCTCCCTCCCGACGGAGCCCAGCGAGAGCAGCACCAGGCACACGGCCGGCCGCCAGGGGGCGCCGTCGTCCAGCACCTCCATGGCGATCACCAGCGACACGGGGTAGGCGGCCGCCGCCAGCCAGACGAGCGCCAGCACCCTGTGGGTGCGCGCCGGCGGGAGGCGGGCGCGGTACTGCAGCGGCCAGCGGACGGCCGCGTAGGTGTCGGCCACCATGAGGGTGAGCGTGAGGACGCCGCCGCAGTAGGCGGTGACGGAGGCGGCGGTCACCAGGTCGCAGAGCGGCCGGGGCATGCGGACGCCGTGCGCGTTGCATGCCAGGATGGCCAGGTTGACCGCCACGAAGAGCATGTCGGCCGCCAGGACGTTGGCGAGCAGCAGGTAGCGGGTCTCCTGGCGCAGGGCACGGGAGCACAGGATGCAGGCCAGCAGCACGGGGTCGGCCGCCAGCGTGAGGGCGGTGAGGGCGGCGGCCGGGATCAGGAAGAGCTCCATGCGCCAGCCGCGCAGGCTCTCGTACCACTCCTCCGTGACGTTGGGCATTGCTGACCCGCTGAAACCCACGCTGTCAGTCAAGGCTCCCTTTGTCCTGCAAGAGGAACACTCAAACTAGTACTAGTTTTTCTTTAAGTACAATGAGGATATTTCTCATTCACCGATTTTGCCAGATAAATTTCCTACAGGGTCATGATAAAATGGAGCAATTGGGCCCTCCCACATTTCCACACGTTCTTTGAGCAGTAACCTGTTTCCTGCCCTTTGCACCACCCACGGCAAGACCAGTTGGCCATGCCCGCCAACACCTATTTTAACCACTGCCTTTGCTTAATTGCATTATCTCTGCTTGGTGTATTTATTATCACCATGCACACTATAGTTCTACATGATGAACTCTCACACAAACTGTAAGTCACCTTGGTCATCCGGTCTTCTACCATTCCCTTATTCGTCCTTTTGTGTCTTTTACTTATTTTTTCCTTTAATCTACCCTAGTTGCTTGTGTTGGTTTTCTCACTGCTATGCACTGATCACATTAGTTTTCTGTTCTGATGGAACCATATGATTATTTGTAGTAATATATTTAAAGAGGAAAAACCAAACAGAAATTCCAAGTACACTCAACTGGAGGGAGACAGAAAAAGACATTGTGTGATTAGCACATTTCAAACGACCTTTAACTTCTTAGAAAAATCTAATTTTATACTTCTTACATCGAATTGACATCAAATGACAGTAAATTAACTCACAAGGGGGGAAAATGTTCAGATGTGGGAAGAGAGAGCTACTGCTGCCCAAACATTTTGAATCTCACTTTTGCGCATGATCAGTCTGCATCAAATATTCCTTAATTGTGTCTTTCAACTGGGTCGGTAAATTAGTTCAGTCGGAAGTTGGGTCACCTAGATACTTCATAGACCCTGAACAGCCTCGATGCAAGAAGACAGTGCATCGCACAGAGTGCTAATCGCACATTATAGCTAAAAAAGTGTGAATTTACACCTAGATCATGGCTTATCGTAGTCTGTGAAATGTATCATACATATAAACATACGTATCATCCTTACTCTGCTTTGGTCACTAATGACCTTGCACAATATTTATTAATTAATATCAATTAATATCAATCTTGCTTCCAACCCCAGCCACAGCTGGACATCTTGCTAATCTTGCTATTTTACATGTGCTTTCAAGAGATGCCTTCACCACCTACCTGTGCTTTCTACCTTTTGATGATTAAGTGCATAGTATTTGATCAATGCGCCTGGAGAGCACGAACCATTATGGACATCGACAAATGATCGACTGAGAGCAAACCACAGCCTGTCCACGCAGGCTCCCGATAAAGGCGGACAGGTGAGGTCTCCTACCTGTTTTTCAGCGCGGCTAGCAGGACCCCCCCGACGCAAGTCATCCACTCGCGTGCCGCCGTTAGCGCTCTCTGGAAATCGATGCCTTCGACGAGCGGGCGCTGCGGTTATCAGCGGATGCACACTATCGACTTGCCCGCGGCGGTCCGGACTTTTATGGAAGAATGGCCACTGAGCCGTGCCATGGCAACACAACATGCCGGTGATATAAACCCCCCCATCACCGCCACCACCACCACCCCACCTTCGCCCTTCCCCACAGATAAGACAAACACGACGTGCGCAATCATGTGACACACCGTTGTCCCCTCAGGCCTTACTGCGTCGGCCGGGGCGTTAGTGCGCTCGGGCCTGTGTTATTCCCGTCTCATATCCGGGGCACGGAGGCCTTGGCGGGGCTGTAAAACCGCGGCCATATGTCGGGCCCAGGCAAAGCAGCTGACTGGCACATGCAAATAAGTGCCTTTAATGCCGTCCACACGCTAGGAGCCCTGCAGTTACCACGGAGACCTGAGCTTTAAATAAGAAAAACACGGGCAAAGGGCGTCCGGCTACAAAGGCTGACATCACTGACCATGGCGGTGCTTCTGCCGCGACAGTATCTGAACCATTAAGCCATTACGGTTCGGTCTCCATCACGCATGGGAGGAGATCTGACTGTCAGATTTGCCAAACAAATCCAATTTCTGGACATTTTTAGTGCTGGGCAATAAAAAGGTTAGTGGGATATTTGTTTCAAAATATAGGAAAGTGACTAATACAGATTTTATGGCAGCCCTGGAGGGCCCTTAATGCATACGTGCATACACTTCGTCAGTTAGAACTGGCAAGACGACTGAACTGTAAAGAGAAAAAATACTTGACTGAATCAAGCTCATGAAAGTTACCGGGCGGGAGGGGGTTGTGCATTTGGTCATGACAGCATTCACTGCATTCCAGTAAAACATGTTCACAGTGCTTTATCTTATACTTGAACATGGGAAAAAATGGATTTTGATTTTCATTTAGGCAAACATGAAGCAAACAAATGAATAAATTCACTGATGATCTCCCCTATCGTATCATTCCTTGAGAAAAACAATTTCAACACACGACACTCATAGAACATACTCAGACTAGACTCAGTAAAAGAAAACTGCAACATAGTACAAGGAATCCATTTTATTCTGCATACATTGCTTTGCATTATTGTCCGATCGTGTTGCTGGGCGCTGTGATCTCCTTCACTCCCCACCACACCCCTGTGTCATTTCTTTCGCTTCCTATATCCCACGCTCCCTCTGCCCTCGCTCTCATAGCCTTCCTCACTGTCCTCATCATCGTCATCGTCCTCGTCGCCGGACTCCAGCTCATCCTCCTCCTCCTCCAGCATCTCTCTCGCCGTCAGCTTCCGAAAGACCTCGAACTCCTCCTGCGTCGCCAGGGCCACCTGGCTCAGGAAGGCGTCCTCGGGGACGGCCAGGAAGTCCTTGAGTTTGGGGTTGGCGATGCGCGTCTGGCCCTTCTTGTCGGGGGTCTGGTAGAGCCCCCGGCGCTCCAGGAAGGCGTGGCGACAGCGGACCTCCTCCAGGGAGACGCGGAAGAGGCCGGCCTTCAGCATCTCCGGCTGCCGGATGCCCATCCGGAAATAGGCATACTACAGGGGGGGAGAGGGATCGAGGAAATGCAGTTTACCCTGCTCCAAATTATTTGGAAAAATAATAACACTCTTAAGCTGAAGGTTCAGTAATCAGAGCAGGTTAGAACCCTTGACCCCAGGAGGTTTTGAATTCAATACCCTTCAAAGTCATACCAAAGACTTGGTATGGTACCCACTGCATCTCTACTTGAACTTGAGGTAAAAACCCTATAAAAGCTCTCTGGCAGTGACCAAAAAATTGTTAAACAAATCAAAACAATCTTATATTTTAGATTCTTCAAAGTCACCAAAAAATATTAAATTTTTTTTTTTCTAAAGAAGTGCATACAGAAGGCATCAACTTCACAATTTATATTTGCTTACGAAAAAATTTCAAGCATTTAAGCACAAGTCTTTAGATCAAAATGTCCTTGAACGCATGTTTCCCACTATCTTAATCAGGTGTGTCCAAACTTTTGACTGGTACTGCATCTACTAAATACATCCACTGGACTAATGGCATGTATGGAGTAAAACATTCAATATATGGATTAATACAGTCACCAGACAAACGACATGAGTTTCCAAATGAGTCTGTACCAGCTCTAATCTCCATCTACAACTTGGGACATGACCCATGACTCCAGCACAGGGTGTTCTCTCTGTGAAGGACCACTGTCTCTCACCTGAAACTTGTACTCTAGTTGGCTCATGTCCTCCTGCACTATGGCTGGGGTGTCCCGGAGAATCTCTGTGACCTGCTGGCCCGTGAAGAGGCACTTCTCGCGGAGAAATCGGGACACTGAGATGACCCTCTTGCGGGGCAGGGTGAGGAGCTGGGGGTAGTGACTCACCACCCGCTGAAGGCTGCCTGCGGGGAAAAAAACTCAGCTGCAGCTTTCTGTTGGCCGAGACGCCACAAAACACAACCGTCAGCTTGCTCAAACCCTCCCAGTCCAACCATCATTTTCAAAAGTGTCCATCACCTCTAGAGGGCGACAACACGGTATTCGGCCAGTGTATTTTCTGCATGTAGCACTAATAAAGTACTCAGTAGGAACGCGGTCGCTGATGAAACTCCGAGCCTCGTGGCAAATGTCAGTGCACCAAAGTATCCCTTGGAAAAATCACAACACCACCTCTGTGCATGTCTTTATATCCCAACAATTTCTCTTACTAGAACCAAGTGAATCTACAAATCGTACCTTGCGGTACGTGTCTGTATTAGCCTTGAGCGGACACCTCTTTATTCTGGGGTGTGCAATTTACATTTGACATGACATCCATCAATACAGGTTGATACATAACTAACGCAAGTAGAGTTAACTGACTCAATTTTAGAATTTCAATGCCGTTACTGAGAGCTAAAACTCCCACCTTTAGGTTGCAAGCCCAGTAAATTACATAGTCACACTTGCACCCCCACAGGACTGCAAAGCTTCTGTGCTCATTCTCACCCTCCACCAGTCCCAGTTTGCGCAGGTTGTCCACTCGCTGCTGCAGCTGGGCTTCCTTCACCCGAAGGAGCTCCGGACACTTTTCCACGACCTTCAGAACGCTACTCGGGTTAAGACCCAGAGCCACTAACGCTGAAAGAGTGGAGAGATGCTGGGTAGCAGCATGGCCCGCTCGACCGTCTGAGGTTCCCCTGGCTAGCTGTTCAGCTTGTGACTCGGTGAAACCCAAATCGACTAGAGAACTCAGCATCTCCACCCGACAGGGTCCTGTTGCGTGTTCTGTGGCGTGCTTGTCATTTCTCGAACAGAGGTTTCTGTAAATGGAAACCGTCTGTTGTTTGTCAAGGTTGCCCACATTGAGCCCAGAGATAAGGCGGCAGGGTGTTCCTCTGAACGTCCATTGAAGAACCTGAAATACAAAATTAACGCAACATTCATATTTGTGAATAAAGAGGCTACTCATGTATCTGACAGTATCAGACTAAAACGTTCGCTACAAGAGCGTTAACTAACTAGACTAGTTGGTCCAGGTTGTTGACTGACACCTTGGGAACCAGTTGACATTAATGCGCAGTAGTCCCTTACCCCAAACACAAGGCCATATAAAACGTGCAAAAACCTTCATGATTAAATGAAGTTATCTTACGAACTCGCAAGATGGGTTCGACCTAGCTAAGTAGCCTATGAGGTAACGGGTTTCCTCACACCGCCCTGGGTAATCTCCAAACTGGCTTGCAAGCTAGCTGTGTGAACTATCTAACTGAAAAATGAATTATGAAAAACAGGATTAAACAAATTAATTTTTTTCCACAATACGCGTATTCTGTCCAGCAAGTTAACCTTAGTAAAAAGACTTACTAGCCTCCTACTGGCGTGCACTGCCATATCATGTCCAGCTGAAACAATCTTCCCCCTGACTCAAGATCAACTTAAAATCGGTTCCGCGATTTTTAACACAAACACAACACAAATTCTTCTTTTCGAGCATCTTTATTTATTAAAACAGAATTAAAATATTTTCATTCATGGTTGTAGTTACTTATGAAATAATATTACATTAAAATGTCATAGCTTTAAAAAGCTTAAAATTATACCCATGAACAGAAGATGTCAACGCAGTTTTGAATCTCCAAAAAAGATCCACGTTTGTAGTGACAACAGCATACAAATACAACAAAGTAAAGCAATGACATCTACATTAAGAGTGGACGGTTGACATGCATGGCTTTAACAAAAGCACTGAGAGCAAAACTTCATTAAAACAGTAAAAATAATGTTCAAGAAAAAATTAAAGGAATGGGAAAAGAAGTGGGAAGAAGAATGACAGGAGATAAATACCAACACATATAACAAGACATTTATAACCAGAGATATAAATATTAAAATAATTTTCAAATAAATGTGCAGTTTATGAAGCACAATTTATTGATGCTAAAAGCTGCCTTGACAATTAACATATGCTATAAATGCATTCATTTCAAAACTTCACTCATGTTCTCTGAGACAAAACATGGAAAAAGATTACCTCTTGAAACTCCAGAGACACTGGAGATAATATTAAATATTTTAAATCCTGCTGTTCGGGTTTGTTGTACACATAAACCTTATGCCCAATGGTAGACAAATTCAGAAGTGCAATTCCTACGACTTTGGAATTCAATGTCCCAGTTACCAAGTTAAACACCAAAAATACCAAAAAATACCAAATACCAAAATGCATTAGCCAGGAGTTGTCCAAAATATGGGTTTAAAAAGCAAATGCCCACCACATTGAGCACAATCAATGAGCAGATTCAGACAACTGCTCTAGAGTGGAACTCCATCTTAGCAGCACAGTTTGTAGTTTTTTACTCTCCTGGTGTAAGCATTCAAAGCCTTTGGGTTCTTTTGTGCTTCTAGAACCTAACAACTGACAGGACCTTAGCCAGAGTGGCATACTGTCAGTTTGGGGACACTTTTGCACCACATGCTAATTTGGGATGCTTGTAAGAGATTAAAATTTAATATTTCAATTGGAGGATAAAATAAAATCCTCGAAAGGCTACTGTGTAAGATTTTTTTAAAGATTGCTCAGTATCTACTAGCTCATAACCTACGCACCTGGTATATTCTTCATTTTCACCTGAATAATCAATGAGACAACCTACAGCGACTTGTGTTATATTGTTCAATGCCTCCAGTCAGACTTTACAAAATAAAAAGTTCCTGAGGTCCACACCAACATTCCTTTGGCTGAATCTTTGGTCGGAGTAATAAGGTGTTCACAGTGGGGCGACTCAGTGCTGGTCCTAAAGGGCTGCATTTCAGAGGATAGAATTTTAGCATAAAATAGTAACACTGAACTGGGAAGAATTAGTCAGTTAGTTTATACAAGATGAGAATGTTTAATTGAATCAAGCAACTACAAGGGGAAGCTGGCCGAAATTTTTAACAGGCTACAGCTTAAATAGCACCAAACTGTTAATCCACAACTGAGCCCGTGTCAAAGTGTTCTAAAAGCCCTAGGACCCGCTCTGGCTCAAAGCCAGCTCAAAGCGTCACCATAATTCAGCACTTAAAAGCTCACACCAGCTTTTTTCAACCGAAGACAAACAGCATTTACATATTCAGAAAGCACGATGAATCTATAACCTGGTTTGTGTCTACACTATCAGAGACATGTCTATGAGAAAATCAGCTGTGAGACAATTTCGGTTTTTGAGCACTAAGAATATGGCAGGAGCTGTAAGTATGGTATGCCTCTGGAGCTTATATGCAACTTTGCAACCACTATCTCAAACATTTTTGGCAAATAACAAAATGTATGAATTTATAGATTTTGACCAGACTTCTCCTTTAATTGTGTTTAATCTCAGCTTCCTTCCAGGACTAGTGTTGATTAGCCCTGCAGGTGTTGCAGCCCTCCAGTATCACAGATGAGTGCCCCTGCAGACGCTGTCGCCCTCCAGGACTAGAGCTGAGTATCCCAGCAGACACTGCTTCCCTACATGACTAGGGTACATCACAGTTGTTACTCATCAGCAAGATACTTAAGGAGCTCAGTCTCCAGAGCAACCATGGACCTCCTCTCTTCCTCATCCTCATCTGGTAGTGATTCATCGGACGGGCTCCGGTACCCCTCTGCATCGGCATGCAAGCCATCCTCCTGGGAGGCTGCTGGTTCAGGCCCATGGCAAAGGAGGGTATCTGTAAGAGCGGGCAGGACGGGAGAGGGGCTCAAATCTTCAGTCGTTTGGAAGGGAAGAGGAAGGCTTTACATGCTTTGGAAACTCAAGTGCGTGGCTGAGGTGGGCCAGAGTGTGTAATAGGCTGACAATAATGTGATACTGGGCAGGACATGCTCCTGTTACAGTACCAGAACAGACAAAGGGCTGTGGTCCTGTCATGGTTATTGCTGGAGGGAGAGGTGTATGTGTGCAACACAGAAAGCTCAAAGTTCAGTTCTTGCAATCCTGTTACAGAAGTGACAGTGTGCATCTGAGGCAGGTGTGCCGACCTCACAGAAGTGAAACTAGACATGCAAAGATGCTAACTCTCCGTTGCGGAGTAAATCAGGAATGCTGGTAACAACTTATAGCTTAGTACTTTACAGTGATACTGAGATAAAAGTGTGTCAGCCCTCATCAGCATCTTCCACTCCAGATGGTTCACCTTTTAGATGCTCCTGCTCTGAGACGAGTCACTAGTGTATCTCAAGCAATTGACAGGTTCATCGGTTAATGAGGGGGTCCAGGGGTGGCAGTGTAGCATAGCGGTAAGGAGCAGGACTTGTAACCGAAAAGGTTGCCAGTTTGATTCCCTGATGGAGCCTTAGGCAAGGTACTTAACCCAGAATTGCATCAGTAAATATGAAACTGTATAAATGGATAACATAAAACAACATAAACACTGTAACCTGGATAAGCACGTGTACTAAATGCCAACAATGTAATGTAATGACAGCGGAAGAAAAAAGTTGCAGTCACATGTAATGCACCTGTGCTCTGGTACTGATTTTCCACTCTGAATGCAAACAGATGGAATACAGACTTATACATAAAAAACCATATTAACCAGATTCACTCAGCCCTTACTTGCACCTGTGAGTGCCCAGCTGTGCACAAGCTACGCAAGATTATCAAAGCTGGCCTGGATGGAATCCTCTGCCTGGAGGAGGACAGCAGTAAACTAGGGCTATTTCAGCCCTGTTGCCACTCACCGCGGTTGCCAGGAAACACTTCCTCCCAGCTGTAGTGTGCCAGGTTGATGGGCTGGCGGATCCAGGGGGCCTGGAGCACCTCCTCCAGGGTGCTCCTCGGCCCAGGATCCGGGTTCAACAGGCCAGACAGGAGCGCATGCAGCTCTGCAGGAGAGGGGAGGGACAAAATCAAACACATGGACACAGGAGTCAGAGGGAACCGTTCAGTGTGAATTTCCCCCAGTGGCTAAGGTGGAAGTGATGAAATGTATTTCTTTGCCTTCAACCTTAAAGGGACTTCAAATGATTAGCAGTTTAACAGCCTGGACTCATGCCCATGCCAGCTGGTATTGAGGCTGAATTCCACAGCCCCAGTTTCTGTTCTTAAGAATATATATTGGTTTTTATATCTACATTTGTGTCATTTGTCAGTCACTCTTATCCATTGCCATTCACAAAAATGAGTACAAATTACATCTAAATGAAGCTGTATGAAAGACGATACACACAAGATGCAAATGACCACATCTGAGCATGTGTCAGTCCCTCAAAGTACTGTAATAACTGGCATGCTTCAGTAAATACAAAAGTGTTATATTTAAGAGCAATACAACAAACTCTGCAATAGGGCTCAATTATATACTTACAAATACTACCATATATCTATATACTTATATAGTATATACCTCCATATATTACCCAAACAGCAGAGCTCTTCACCTGAGGAGAGCGGGGTGCGAGGGTGGAGTTGGCTCCTTACCTGGAGACAGAGGGAAGGGGGGGCAGAGCCGGGCTTGCAGGGTCTCCTCCACCTCACAGAAAGGGTTTTCGCTGAACAGCAGAGTGTACAGGAGCACCCCAAGGGACCACATCTCCAGCTCAGGGCCCTCATACCTGCACACAGACAACAGACCGTTAAACACATAAACAAAGCCCGCAGCCACAGACACACACCACAGCCTTAACATTCACACTCGCTCCTGGCCTCTCCCCACACAACCACAAACACATGGCACTGCCATTGCATACATACAAATGAAACCCCAAACCACAGAGACAGACATATATAGAAAATATAAACAATTATCATAATGTTGCGCAGTTCCAGTGACCCACTAAATCACAATCCCTCTGCCATAATGAATGTGTTTTACCATGGGAGAATGCTACTCCCACATTTTAAAGTCAAAACGATTCTGTTTCTTTAAGATGAATTAGATATGGAAAAACCCATAACTGGATGTGAATAAGCTGTTTAAGGATACATGAGAAGCTGGCGACCCTCCCTTCCCCTGGAGGAAGAGGTTTTATTAGTTGTCTGTTGGGATACAGAGCTGTGGAGCGGTGCTGTGGAGCGGTGCTGTGTTATAGTACGTACGGGTTTCCCTGCAGCACCTCTGGGGAGCAGTACTCCAGCGTGCCGCAGAAGGTGTAGAACAGCTTCCCGGGCTCCAGCAGCGCGGCCGACCCGAAGTCGATCAGCCTGACGTGGAAGCTGGTGTCGATGATGATGTTCTCATCCTTGATGTCTCTATGAAGGATGCTTTTTCCTCTCAGGTAGCTCACCGCAGCCACCAGCTACAGCACAGGAAATGCAAGTGAGACTTGACGATGACCATCTTGTTCATTAAGTCTGCCGGCTGTTCCCCTAATAAGTGAGAGCCAAAATGGCAGCCATTCTTGCCGTTGTGTGAAGGAACAGAGCCGGAATGGCGGCCTCTCCTCTCAGTTACCGCTCCTCACCTGTCTGAAAATGTAGCTGGCCAGCGGCTCGTCCAGGCGAGGCTGCCGCTCGATGAACTCGAACAAGTCCAGCACTTCCCCGTGGCTCTCCATCACCATCTGGAAGAAGTGCTCGTTCTCAAACACCTCCAGCACCTGAGAGACGAGGGTTGCCACGGTTACACACTTGCCACCAATAAAGGAGACCCCCGCCCCCACCCAACACAGAGCCTCTCCCACCTTGACAATGTTGGGGTGCTGGAGCCGGGCCAGTATGGCGATCTCCCGGCTGACCTGGCCCATATCAGGGTCATCCACCCAACAGTCCCTCACTATCCAGTCCTTGCGGATGAACTTCACCACAACCTGCCCGCACACAGAGACGAATGTATCAATAAACCAGAGCTCAGACACACTCACAAACATAAAGGGGGACATATCAAAAAACAAACTGACTGGACTGTCCATGTGGAATCTAACAAACTCAAACAATCAAGTGAATATGCCGGGCCTATATTTAAACTCTACTTTATTGTCACAGCAGTATCACAGCCAGTCTGACTGGAGAGGGAAGCTCTGAACAGAAAGCAAGGACACAAAGCATATTTGCACCAGTAATGTTAAAAGCACACACAAATAAGAGTACTTTTAAACACATGGCCTTTCAACGTTTCACCAAAAAGTTAATTATTAACTCCCACATTAAATACCGCAACTTGTGTATTGTTGTGCACAATATGCCCTCTAGAGGTTTAGTCATGCAAACTCCCCGTTGCTGAGGGGATAAAGTATGCAAAGCTCACCTCCCTGCCGTCGGCTTGCCGGCGGGCCCTCCACACGAAGCCGAAGGCCCCTTTGCCCACGGCGCACTGCAGGCGGTACTCCTCCCCGAACTGGCCCTCGCACGCCCGCGAGTGCTCCAGGTCCCGGGCGGAGTGCAGGGCCTCGCCCCGCGCCGTGTCCCGAATGACCTGCCGGAGGGAGACGCCCCACCCCGCGTTACGTTCCGCACCCGGCCCTTCCCTGCGCCGGGTGGGGCCGGCCCGCCCGATGCCTGGGGGGCCCTGCCTTGCGAGCTGGGTTCAGCTACAGCTGCTACTCTCAACGTACAGTCAGCTCAAGCTACAGACTGACTCCACCTCACATTTTTTCACAGAATGATACCCTACTGCTGAAGGCCACACACGTCCCTGACACTCAAATATTTTGCAGTTGGGAACCACCAAATAAGTGGAGATAATTGCTTAGAACAAAACCAGCAACCACATGGCCCTATATGAACTCAGTTTCATGCCTCTTGCATGCAATAGGCATCTACAAATAGACAAAGGATACCAGGACTTAGACTAGCAAAGCTAACTAAAGTTATTGGCTAATGCTAAGCAGTCAAGTTTTAACACACCTCTTCTTAAAACACCAAGTGAATTAATTTCTACAGGGTAGTGACAAAGTTCTTAATCTAGTTGAGGACCCTCAGAGTAATGTCCTTTATACTGTATCAGTTTTAAAGGAAATAAAATCAAAGCAGGAAACACATGGTTCATGGTTCATATTGTATTTGCAAGTGTCATGGGGGCACTCACCTCCCCCAGACTTAGCCCGGATGTGTCCTGGAATGAGGTGCTGTTGTTCCCCGTGTCAGACTGCAGGCTTATCAGCGCCCCCTGCTGGTGGCTGATGTGATGGTTCCTCATCATCCAGACGCAGAAGAGTGACTGACCATCAGGCAGCTCGACCCTGTGGATGTCCAACTGCACGTCTGACAGACCAGAAGCACACACACGGTCAGTTAGGTGGTGTCAGCACTATGCAGTTTACAGTCAGGCTGTGACCATACCGGTAATCTGCATCTCATGTCAGATCTAGAGAGATATATATGTGTGTCTAGACCTTTTGCTAATTTGACTATTTATATACAATACTTTTTACTGACCAATCATTTCTGTTCATTAATTGTATCTTTTATATCAGTGTTGTTCACACTTTTAAATTAACCTGAAATGCAGGTTAATCGGTGAAGCGCAACATGGCAATCTGTGTTCAGTTTAAAACATACCAGCAAACCCAATCACGTGCTAACTTAGGGTGTCGCTGAAGGGTAGCTAAGCTATCAGCAGGTCTGCAGGTTGGAGGCACAGCTCTGTGGGAGAAGAATGCTAATTGCTACGTACCAAGCCTGGATCCATCCCTGTGATAGCAGTGTCCCTGGTAGCAGCCTTGCAGGATCTCCCCCTGAGCAGCTGAGAGTAGCGGGGTCTTCAGCAGTTGCTTCTTTGGAGTTGAGGTTGCCGGGGCTTCTGCCTGCATGTGGGCCTCCCAGACCCCCCCGTTCACCCCCCCACCGTCACTGACACGCCTTCCACACGGCCCACACTGCTCCTGCTCCGCCTCTGCAGGGCTGCCCCGGCCCTCTCCCCCCTCTCCGTGCCTCGTGGTCTGCCCCGCGCCATTCTCCGCCTCCGGGTCGGACTCTACCACGTACGGCGACGGGGTGCGGAGCAGGTCGGCCGTGTCGCAGGACGTCTGGGAGAGATCGGCGGGCAGCATCTCCAGGCTGCCGCTCAGGTCCAGGTCCCGCAGGGCTCTGGTGATCACGTCGCCGTCGGCGTTCACGTCCAGGAAGCAGCTGCCGGAGTCGGACGCGGCGAACGGGCGCGCGTCCTCGGGCCGGTCCGGCCCGGAGCCGCCGGCCCACTTCTCGCAGAAGCCGGACGACGAGCGGCTCCCCAGGGAGATGACCTCGAAGCTGGAGCTCTGCGACTCGGTGAGCTCGGAGCACGGGCAGGCCAGCGGGGGGCGCTCTCCTCCGGCCGGGGCCCGCTCGTCCTGCAGGGGGGTCCCGGGGACAGGATCAAGGTGATCCAGAGCAGCAGGGCTCTCACCTGGCCCGACAGACACCGGGGGCCCCGGGTCTGCCGGGGACAGGCGCGGTATGTGCCCTCCTTGGGTTAGCAGAAGGCAGCTGGTGTTATCTGCCCCCACACAGCCACCGCTCCCAGGGCCCACCAGGGCAGCCTGCTCCATCAGCTCACTGGTGCAATCCTGCCTGCAAAGCCACACACGCAGTCAGAGTCTGCTACACTGCAAGCAACAATGCAGGTTTTCTTAGCAAGAAGAACATGTTCTGCTTTGAAAGTGCAGCTGAAACATGTCCTGATTTCTACTTTCACTCAGGAGACTGTCAGACAAAGCTAGCTGGCAGATTCAAACATGCAGGTGCTTTGAATCGAGTTCAATCAAATTAGTGAAATGAGTGGAAAAAATAAGTGAAAAAGGCACCCTACAGCCTGGGTTTGAACCCACAATAGCGGAAAAAACTGACTTCATTACACTGGGGATAGGGGTTGGTATGTAATCCAGGGTTTCTATTTCTCACTGGTCTCAGACACCCTGCGAGTTGCTCAGACGGCATTGGTGGAGTACTGCATATCCCCTGGTTGGTGAACACCTCATTATGGTGCGCTATGGGAATTGTGGTGCCAAAATTTGCTGTTGCTGCAGGCAAGTGTATCACAGAATTGCATTTGTCTTGCCTAAGTGTTCCTAAACGAGGTTACTGTGGTGACATATGCCAGCTGCCAATTTCAAACATGGTTGCATAAAGGGAAAAAAGCAGGAGAAAAGAGAAGATAATGAGGGAGATAAAGGCAGTTGGGGGGGGGGGGCAGTTTAGAGGACACCTTTTTAATAACCCTGAGAAAATCACCTGTGAGGGGTGTGTTATAGTCACACTGCCAACTGCATAGAAAAACACCTTTTTCAACCCGCTCCGTCCAACATCATGAGCCATGCTAAATTCATTCATTCACGATATGGACAAATGGAATCATAGCCAATAAAACATAATTGGAGGCAGGACAAGAAATGGCACTCAACTGCTTGCCCAAACTAGTATTTCTCGTCAGGGATGAGTATCAATTTTGGTTAACTGGGCTGTCAGCCCAGCCCAGCTCTGATTCTAAATGCCCTCATTCACTCGTTACACAGCACTGCTCACACCTGTACCTCATCCTGCGTGTGCAGTGTGGTGTAGTGGTAAGGGGCAGGTCTCATAACTGAAAGGTCGCTGGTTCGATTCCCCACTGGGGCACTGCTGTTGCACTCTTGGGCAAGGTATGAAACTGAGAATTGTCCCAGTAAATATTCAACTGTAAAAAATGGATAATATGTGAAATTGTAATCTAGCTAACATGCTCTATATAAGAGTGTCTGCTAAATGACAATAACAAATGTAATATTAAGTATGTGCTGGCTTCTTGATTCTTGGGCGGAATGTGTTTTTGATTACTATTGTGGATCACTTGGTACAGTTTATTCTCATTCGGATTTGACACGAGGTAGCGGAAAGAGCTTACTCATCGTAAGGCGTGGAGGTCACAGCCGGCGAGGACAGCGTTGATGGGACGCTGCCCTGGTTCTCCAGCCTGTCGCAGGTCCCAGTGAAGATCTTCCCCTTGGCAGGAGCTCTCCTCTGCGCCTCCTGCTGAACCGTGGCTATGTCCCCGGCCAGCAGTGTGCTGGGATCTGCTCAACACAAGCAAAGCTCGGTCACACCCTAATAACGTGTTAACATGCTGTAACATCACCTCAGTCAGTAAGGTTTCACTATGGTTAGTTCACCTGCATGAGAGAGGCTCACCCAAAGAATGTGTCTAGATACATCAAAGGACGAAATACTAATTATGGTTCACATGACTGCGTGTTGTGGCTTAATTTGCATGTGCTAGTAATTTGTCACTTGAACTGAAAGTGGAAAAGAAAATTTCTGATGCCTGTGCCTGGGTTAAAACAAGAAATTTATATTCAAATCAACCTGAGGAGCCACACCACAGAGAACCTGGGGGGGGGGACCAATCATGCAAACAGGTATAACGGGTGGGGCTGCCATGTGCTGTCAACTGCTGACTGATACCAACCAATTAAAACTCTTTGTGCTCCAATGAAAAGCAGTTTGATTGGCTTAAATCATCTAGTCATAGAAGCCCATGGTATTATCCATTATAATGTTCACAAAGCCCTCTTCACTCACCACGTTAAGGCAGGACCAGTAAGACTAACAGAGAAAACTGGGCTGGTGCTGGAGAAAGCACCCTCGGGACTGAACCAGTACTCCTGATGAGACATGAAACTCCTTACATGCAATAAAAATGCTCAAATGCGCAACTTGATTATGTGCAGCTATACAAATTCAGTTAATTCAAATGTGATTTCAATTAAAACACAAGATCTACACCTATGTAGTCAACTGACAATTAGCCAGTAGGAATATAAGACATTCCAAGGAGGGCATGGCTACACCCTGATGAAGGCTTGCTCAGTCCAGTTTTAGTGCCCTGGTTTATAATAGGGGTCTCACTTCAGGTCTTCAAATAATAATCATATCTTTTTAACTCCTGACTCCCATTAACACGGGGCATTATTCTCTGAAGCAAGGCCCCATTTCTTAATGGTATCTATTTTTCTGCACTGTTTATACCACTTCTTTTAATCAGGTGGGACACTAAGCAGTCCAGCATGGAACTGGTTGCACGTAAGTCAAAGAGTTTTGGATGAACTGCTCTGTGCACCACTGGCTTTAAGGAGCACAGGGGTGCAGAGCACAGACCCACCTCCACCTCTTCGCCCTTGCAGGTTCTCCTCCCATGGCACTGGTAGGCTGGAGTTAGCAGACACGCTTCCAGGGGGAGGGTTAGTACTACCAGAACATCTACAGGGATCTAAATGACACAGAGCGACGACTCCGTTAGCCAAGCTATATTCCTACGGTGCGCTACATTCCGCCCTCCTCAGGAGCTGTGACGCTCTGAGAGTTACCCGTGTTGCTTCTGGAGGAGCTGGAGCAGCTGGTGTGGAAGGGAAGACGCCCCTCTGCGGAGGCGTGGTCTCTGGGCTCGTCGTCGCGGCGCCGGGGTCGGGGGTCGGAGGTCTCCTCCGCGGCGCGCAGACACTGGTAGAAGCCCGGCATCAGGAAGGTGACGCTCTGCCGACACAGGAAACGCATTGATGCGTTTATGTCACTACGACAGAGAGGCAGTGCAGCGTAGTGCTAAGGAGCAGCACTCGTAAGCGAAAGGTTGCTGGTTCGATTCCCTACCGGGGCACAGCCGCTATATCCTTGGGCAAGGTACCTAGCCTAGAACTGCCTCAGTAAATGTCCAGCTATATAAAAGGATAACATATAAAAAATTGTAACCTATGTAAGTCGCTCTGGATAAGTGTGTCTACCAAAAGACAATAATGTAATGTAATGTCAAACATAGCTCTCAGACATTCCCAGACAGCTTGCTGCATTTGAAGTGAGTTGTGTGGAAAAACTGCATGTGTGCGAGCTCACGTGTCACGGTTGCAGTACCTTCCCCTGTAGTTCCGACTTCCTGTACCCGAAGTGCACGGTGGAGAAGCTGTCGTTGATGCTGTGGATGGAGCCGTCAGGACGCAGGGTGAGAAGCCCACTCAGCGTGGTGAACACCCAGACCGTTCCGGAAAACACCAAACCTGTGCCTGATGACGGCGGGCAACCGGCCTCTGTGTGAGGCACGGAGACACACACACAAAATTCACACTGAGACCCAATTCCATAATGTGCTCATTAAATGACTTCCTTAACTACTCTGATCGCAAGCATTTTTTCACATTCAGTATTCAAATTCATATCCTGTCTCTACAGCAGGGTATTTTAGTAAATACAGATACAAATGAAGCCCACAACAGTGTTATGATCAGCATGAAAACTTAAATATCTCAGCAGCCACACAACACAGCTTTTCCATGTGAGCTGACCCTAAGCATTCAGCTCAGTGTTGGAACACTCCTGTCCTGAGAGCATACCGACAGACTGCGCCCTCGAGGGAGTTCCCTCACAGGGGTCCAGGTGCGAGGGCCCAGCTGCCTCTGCCTTCTCTGGCATCTCGCTACCACACTGGTCCTTCTGCCCAAATTTCCCACAATCCACTGCAGCCTGGAGTTTGATGCAGAGCGGGAAGCTGGTGCCGTCCTTTCCTCTGCCCATTACACGCTGGATTCGGAGTGTCTGCCAGAAGACAGGAGTGAACCCATAACATGAAGCAGCCTGAGGCCCCTCTCAGGAGGACATTTAATTAAATTAATTAATGTGACATGTTGGAAATGATGTCTTCATGAGTCTCTGACACTGAGATTCTGGGGCAGTTGAGGAGCCAGCCATTTTCTGACATATCACATGTATGCAAGCCCCATATACACCAACATAATCACATCTTTCCTTAATTATACTGTATCCAAACTGTGCTTCTGTTACCATTTTTCTCAGAGTACAAGAGAAGTGACTTAAACGACAGAATTAATACAAAAATCTTGCCCGGTACTTTACAACCATATGCTGGGTATGAGACAAAATGCATGCATAATCTCAAATTTTGCGAAATCAGAAAAAAATGTACAGAAGCCCTGAGGATAAGCCCTGAAATCAAAACACCATGTGACTTAGATTAAAATCGCCCAGAATGTACTGTAAAGTTTGCTTCCCAGAAAATCACGTCAGCGGAATTTTTACTTGCTTTACTGGTTCTATCCATCACTACTCTTGAATGCTGTGCGCATTTTTTCCATTTGAACTGAACAGCACCACTATGTGACGCCACCGCTAGCTGAGACAGACAGCAGAATGGAGAGCGGCTCTGATGAGACCAAAATAGAAAACCTGTCACCTTAATAGTTTTGGAAATGTTGAAAGCCAAGTCAAAAATGTCATAGCTTGCATCCATATCTATTTTTATTGCTTTGTTTTGAATAAGACTGAATTTATACTGCCAATGCTTTAAATTCGACATAAGCATCAAGAAGATAAGAAAACACACTCAATGTTATAGCTTAATATCAGCACTGTTTCTCAGGGACTGTTTCGTGACGTAGTTGCATTACGAAATGATGAACATTTCGTAAAACGCATCGTATCACGGCTCAGTGTCGTGTCTCAAGCCTTGTAAATGAGTTGTTCAATGTGCAGCTTTAAGAAAAAATAAACAGCTTCCTAAAAATAGCACGGCTGATAAAAATAACAGCTAACAATTGGTTTAAAATGACAGCAATCTAACTGTGAACCGTGACTGTGAAATTCAGGTTGTGTTTCTTCTGACAACGCCCAAGTTCATTGTGCCCTACCCTCCGGCAGGGTGGTGGTGACTGAATGATCTAACCTTTGGTAAAGTCCTTCCGTGGGGCGGGAGGCGGAGAGATGGTATGAGCTCCCTGACAGACAACCCCGTCACCTCATCAACACCCTGGTATCCAAGGAGGTGAGCAAAAGTGTGGTCGCAGCTCAGGATCTTTCCCTGAAACAACAACAGAGCTGGTGGACTTGCAGAAAAATGGATCACAGACACAAATGTCTTGGCCAGAGGAACGGCTTCAGTCAACCGGTTCACCAGCAAACTTGTGCAAGTAACCTCCCTCATTCAGTAACCTTCACAAATCCAAACCTTTTTTGAGCAGGAAAAACCGATGGCTCTATTTAATTATGCACAGCCCAATGACAACATAAAAACCTTAATTCTTGGTCACCCCTTGGACACTGACTGTATGCCAGTGTTTTGTCCTCAAAGCCCACTCAACAAACAAAAACATGTCTGTCATGAGAACAGATGCGGATAAGCAAACAGAAAACCAGACTATTGACTGCCAAAAACAGAGCAGATGAATTATGAATTCTGGTTCCACATGAAGGACATACATCTTGCATGAAGGACACGTTGGCAGCTATTCTCTCTACACGCTCCATCACGACCAGACAGCAGGGTTCTTCCTGGGTCAGCCTTCGGCCCCATATTGAAAGCGGTACCCGTGCGCCAGACTTGTTCACAGCCTCCACCTGCACAAGGAACAGAGAGAGAGAGAGAGCGTCAGGCCCAGAGAACTGGAGTCAACACCCAAGGGTCATTAGTTCTTAGTCACTGTTCTTGGTGCTGTGAGACTGGCACAGGTGGAAAAATTAACTCATCTTATCATCACATGAGTGGAAATGGGCAGGTGACAAGTAAAGGCACACATTATTACGACTGAAAACTGAAAAAAGAAAGAAAGAAAGCATAACCAAAGATACCTGTTTTTTGCCCATTAAAATATGTAAACAGGAAGAAACTAAAAGATAATAAAGAATGGTGTCCCCTCCCACTGTAGATGCCTAGCAGCATTCACAACACAAAGACTGAGTATCTGCACTGGGATCTTTTCATAGCCTACATTATCATTATGGTTAGCGCATTACACGTTATACCAGTGTATCACCCTACACTTAGCCACATAAGCAACCTCCCAAAGTAAGCAATTCAAAACATTTTAGAAGATTTCAAGAGATGGTGCACTTCCTACCACTTTTCCAGACACAACAACTGGATTTCCGTCTCTCTCCATATACTCCTCCCCCAAGGCTTCCTCCACAATTTGATTGGCTCTCTTGAGGAGACCCGACAGCTTTAATCCAATCAGGTCATTGTTGTTGTACTCAAACAACTTGCATGCCTTCTCATTAGCAACAAGAATCTGTAAAACGGGGGGAAAATGCACTTCATTGTCCAAGAATAGGGATCAGTAGACATGCAAGCCAGAGAACGTAAGATTAATCAATAAAATCCACCCTTTTTAAAAGTTATACTGTGTGAAACATTCCCCTCTCTTCCCCATTACATAAATGACAACATATGTGGAAGACAGCAACACAGCCTTCTTACAATGAATGTCAATGGGATGAAAAAGCAGACGTAAATACCTCTGTGGTCTTGGGATCCACAGTGAGGATAGCTTTGTTAGGATTGTGGATTACAGGAGGCCCGGTGCTGGCGACATCACCAGCAGCCAGTTGACTGAGAAAAGAACTGGACACACCGCAGGAGTTTGACAAAGAGGCAGAGGGAGACTTTAAGCTGGACAAGTATAGGTTCTGCTGTGCTGCAGAGCCATTGATGTCTGAGTTCAGAGAATCACCTAATGGGAAAAGTGAAACATAGGGCTGTTACATTTTAACTGAGAGGAGAGACAAGTGGCAAAAGAACAATCAGAACCCATACTGAGATTTTTTTTTATGTCAGAATGAATGAGTGTTCACAACTCAAATACTTATAGGCTTTTCAAAATGTTTCTTCTGGGTACTTTTGATAGTGGAATGACTTAAATATAGATTGTGGCTAGTATCTTGCTTTTACGTCTATGAACTTAAGAGTCACTGTGGGGGTTACTTCCTGCACCAGAAAATCATACATCCCAAGCTGAGCATGGGCTTCAGCTAAAGAGGTAAAAATGGTAACTCTTATGTTGTGTATGTGCCTGTTAAAATCCAAAACTCATTTTTGGAGGTCATTTTTTTTTCAACCCACTCTCTAACCTGATATGGACCCGCTGACGTGCCAGCGCTGCAGTGCCATGTCCTTCTTTGGCGACGGCCTCCTTGCGCAAGGGTAAGACTTGTTCAGGTCGAAAGAGTCGCCATGGACCCCACCCGAGGCGTCGCAACAGCAAGCCCAGCAGGCCTTGTCTTTGGCGTGGCAGCTCAGGTGATCAGCCGAACGGGCGAGGGCCCTCAGCGACATGGCTAGAGGTCCTTAGGGAGAAGGGAGGGATGCGACAGATCGTTACCATTTACCACACTGGCTTATGAACAAAATAATTTGTGTTGTGCCATGTCATGACAAGGTCATTAAAGGAAAAGAGAGACAATGGTTCATTGTTATAAGTGACAATGACCATTTGTTTTTTGTTCAATTTCTGGTTGCATAGCTTGCTGGGAAATCGGGATACCTATTTAGACTGGCTAGCTAACTGACTCCCTTCAACTTATGGAGGTTTAACCTGTTACCAATCAACCTGCTCAACCGACCCAAGAACTTCAAATAGAAAGTGATAATGACAGTGGCAGGGGGTTCCGTTAAAACGTTAACTGTTACCTCTATTCGAACAACTTAAGAACTTCAAATACAAAGCGATGATGACAGTGGCTTCTTGTTAGCTAGTTAAAGCTAGCTCGCGAGATGCAAGTTCTACAGCATCCGAGTAGCTAACATTACTAGCTAGCAAAGTGAACTGACTTTTTCATAGAGTATATAACGATATTATGCTCAGCTAGCTGTCTTCAGATTTCTCTCTCTAACGTTACTGCTTTGAGTTGAGGCAATCCCATTCGCCACTTAAAGAAAGCTAACTTTAACGAGCCAGCTAGATAATAAAGGTTGACCAAGTAACTACCCAGTGCATTTCAGTAATTTCTAACTTAGACCACTCACCTCGCGTGGTGAACCGGCCAGCCAACCAGCTAGCTAGCTAGCCAGCTAACCCAGGATTGAGGCAGCGTAACCTAGCTAGCTAACTAGCTATCTTAGTCAACGTTAGCTATAAATAGCTTTTTCCGTAATGCTAACCAGCTAGCGAGCTACAGAAGTACAGAGCAACCAGAGAAAATAAACAAAGTGGTAAAACGCAAATGTATCTAAGGCTAATATTATAGGCGGTGAAGTTCGTTCTGAGAAGCCACCTTGACCACTAATCGTATTAATCAAATCATACTTCTTTTTACGCCTGTATCTAGTTCACAATATTGTTTACACGACTCTTTCAAATCGCGCTGTCCATTCCGTGGCGCGGGAGCGTTTGAGCAGAAAAGTGTACGAAAGGACCAATGAGAGACCTGTATTCTGAGACCCAACCGAAGAGTTAACCAATAAAAGATTTCCATACTAGTCGATGTTTTGTTTACTGACGGCTCCTTTGTTTCTATGGGAACGGGGAGAGGCCGGCTTGCCTTTGCAGGCGTGGGGCTGAAAATGACAGTACTGTACGTATTTCATGGTACATGATACAAAGTTTTATTTACTCGACCATCGCTCTCTTAATATGGAGACACTTGCGTAACAAACGAGAATGGTTTTAACAAGTATAAAGCGGTAGTTAGAATTTATCATTCTAATGTCATTCTAATTGACGTTAGAATTTATATGTAGAATTTATATTTTCTAATTTAGAATTACATAAATTGTCTAAAACTTAAGCCTGGGGTAAGACAGCAAGTTATTGTTCATTCTAAGTTGATTATTCACCTCGTCAATTCACATGAATCTATCGAATCCATATTTCTAAGATTTTATCCAAATGTTTTATTTAAAAAGTCCTTTTTTTAAAACCTTTGCCTTTCGGTCTCAGGTTTTAGTATTTTAGCTGTGCAAAAACAAAATTCATAGCAACAGATGCTCTCATGAACAGTTGATTAATCAACAGTAAAGTCATAATAAAGGCATAATATTACAATTGTGCAGTAGACCAGACTGGTGCTTTTTCTGGATATGTCCACTGAAGCATGGACTGAATACATCTGGCTATGGCCAGATTCTGATTCATGTTCTGCATGAAGATACACTGTGCTATATGCAGCATTTTTACTTTGGCCATCATGTTTATCAGAATAAAGAACTGCATCTGAGATAAGTGCACACTGGTTGTTAGTTATATACTGGGCCTCAGGGTCAAAAAGGCTGTAGACCTGGCTATATTAACATGGCAAACAGTGATTGAATAATACAATGTCATCAAATTAATATCTGTTCTGCTGTGAAGCATGAATAGTAATATTAAGCAGCATTTGAAGGTTAGCTTATAATACACACTAACATTAATAGAGACTTTTAGCCAGATCTTTAGTTTATATTTTATTGTCATTGTAGTAATCAAAATAATGTTTTCAAATAAACATAGACTGTACAAAACGTCCAAAAAAAAAAAAAAAAACAAGCCGATAATCCTCATCATTTTACATAAACATTTAACATATTTAAATGTTGAAAAATCTATATATAGCACAAATATGTGTAAAAAACCAAACCTCAGAAATCTTTGCTGAGATGTAGGACTTTGTAATTTTAAGAACAAAGTCATTTCAGTGACACCCAGAAAACATGTTGAAATTTCATGAGCAGCAAAGTAAGGGCTGTAGGGTTGTGGGTAAAAGTTTTATTGTATGAGTCAGACGTACAAGCCTTGTCCCTGGGATCCTGTAAGACGCATGGCAAATAGAGGCTCCTGTTTGCTGTCACACCTCCAGTGCTCTGTCATGTTACATTACATTACATTATTGTCATTTAGCAGACGCTCTTATCCAGAGCGACTTACATAGGTCACAACTTTACGTGTTACCCATTTATACAGCTAGATATTTATGAGGCAATTCTGGCCAAGGTACCTTGGCCAAGGGTACACCAGCAGTACCCGAGTGGGGAATCAAACCTGCAACCTTTTGGTTATGAGCCCTGCTCCTTAATACTACACCACACTGCCTCCATGTTGGTGTATGTAGAGCTGTCAAGAGGCAGCAGTACCTTCAGTTTGAAACTACAGCACATATAATTAGTTGTTCTTAAAAAAATACATCTTCCTGTTTGTCCTTCCCTTGCACAGTTTATCATATGGTGTTGTTTGCAGTTTGGTGCGGCTACCTAAAATAACATGTTTTCCTGAAAAACATAATTGAAGAAATATCTAACAATATGAACCAACCTTTTCAAACCCCTATTCATCACTTACAATGTGTAGAATGTATTGGCTTGAAACAGCTGCACAGCGTGGTTGTTGCTTTTCATTTGCTTGTTAATTTAGGAGTGTGATAATTGTGCACTGTTCTTGTACAGTGTACAATTGTCAAGTACAACTTTAAATGCCATGATCACTTATATTGTATATGATGTTTACTGCACCCCCTTACATTTTTCTCTATGTGCCCTATTGTAAAAATTAAATTTAAAAAAGTATGTTTCAGTTGCAAATAAATATATATAAACAATACTTATACATAAATGCAATGATTTGACAATGACAGTTTGTGGTTTGGTGTTCGGGACTAAGTCTTTCCCTGAGGTAAATTTTCTTGCTTTTTTGGGTTTTCGGCCCTGCCTATGAAGCGGACTCTGTCCCGGACACGATCCGCCGAATGTGCGTGTAGGACTTCCGGAGGGTGACGCTGCCGTGGTGCGACACGCCGCGGGGCAGCACGCACTCCTCCGTCAGCTTCTGCGCCTGCGGGTCCCAGCAGAGCACGGTGGCGATCACCTCGTTCTTCTCGTCCCGCCCGCCGGTGATGAAGAGCTTGTTGCTGCAGGCGGCAATCCCGCAGCTCGCCCGCTCGTGGCCAAACTGCGTCACCAGGCTCCAGGAGTCCTCCGCGGGGCTGTAGCAGTACAGGGCCTTCATGGCGCCACCTTGCCAAAACACAGCACCGCGCCACATCGTCAGACCGACAACGCGGAGGATTTCCGCACAGAACTGTTAACAAGCAGCTTTTGCGGTGCAACCAAGCTAGACACAGTAATAAATTCTCTGTAGGTAATGGACAAAATGACAAGCCAAGATGGGCTGGATGACCCCCCTCTTGCCTTTAGGCTGATTGTAAAATTATCGTAATTATCATAAAATGATCTGAGCACTTTAATTAGGCTTGTGCCTTTTTTGTCACTGTATGTAGTACCTACAAGAATTTAAGATGTACTTGCAAGAATTTCTTTGCCTATATATATTTTTCCACAAACAGTCTGGTTCATTAATATTTTAAACAGACCTCAAGACTCGGTTTGGTTTCTGAGGCTCTGTGATATGCTTCAAGGGCAGAAAAACTGGACAGCTCTGAATACCAACCAACAACATAGATATGCTCCTTGAAGGTCACAGCATTAGTGCACTTGGCTTCGATGGGCATCGGTGACTTGAGGGTCCACTGGTTCGTCGAAGGGTCGAAGCACTGAGTCTTGTCCGTGGCCAGTTTGCCGTTCGGGCCCCCTCCAATCACGTAGAGCTTCCCGTCGTAGCTCGCAGCGGCAAAGGAGCTGACGTTCAGCAGGAGGGGGGCTGCCTGTGACAGCCACACGAAGAAATATTCAGCAAACTGCTATGAAGAATTGGCCCTGAAGCCAGGTAATCTGCAAACTGCCTTCACTAAACTGCCATCTACAGTCAAGTGTGTGGGCAGGACCCCTGGTTAAATGACATTAGAAGGGTTTATCACTCAGAATGGATGGTTGGAAAAAAATACCACAAAAGAATATATACTGCCAGCTCTAGAAACCAACAAAACAACATTCTATAAATGTTACTATAATGTGTGGAGGAATGTAAAATACTTTTAATTTATTTTCAACCCTGGAAGAATTATTTTACCCTGGTATCTCATGCAAAGATGTCATTTCAAAAGACAACAGTATAAAAGGAAAACTCAACTAATGCTTGTTGGAGACAGACTATGGCATTACAACAATGCTGTGACGTTGTACAGTGTCACCCACCTCAGACCAGCAGTTGTGGAACGGGTCATATGCCTCCACGCTGTTGTGTCTCTGGGTGCCGTCAAATCCACCCAGCACGTAGACCTTGCCCCCCAGAACTGCCATTTTATGTCTCCAGCGACCCGTGGTGAGGTATTCAATCTGGATCCACTTGTTGAGGGAGGCGTTGTATTTCCAGGCATCGTGTTGGGTCTCCTTACCGCCTGTAAGAACCATGACAACAATAACCAGTCAGTGAAAAGGCTGGCGAGTATGCACATGGACACTTTTGCCGTTCTTAGAACATGAACATCTGTGAAAATCTGCATTTTAATATGTGATGACAACATAAAAAATACTCTTGGACACAAGACCTCTCACTAATTCACTCACTCACTAAATAGCTGCATGTCCATTCAATCTACCTTATCATAGGAAAGCCTGAAAACGCAGAATAAGGTTTTTTCTCTGAGAAAAAAAATATTAATTCCAGCTTTAATGTGATGAGGTGCGTACAGACAAACCTTCATGAATGCTAAGAACAGAACACAGGGTTCTCGAAAAAAGGCAACAAATGTGGATTGGCTGGAGTTCAAACTCTGGATCAGTCCTTCAAAAGCAGATATACTTTGAAGGCAAAAAAGTAACCCACCACAGTCACAGATGCAGACTGCTATGTCTTTGATCACTGGTTGGAGTGATTTTGAAAAAAAACAGTTATGCTTTAAGAATCTTATTTTCCTAAACAGGAAACCATAAGCTTGGCAGCAGGTTGCAAAAAACACAGAAAGAAAATAGTCTGTCACCACATCCTCAAGTTTGCTCACCTTCTTACAATAACAGTGTTGCTGACAAAGTGTTGGGTAGAACTTTAACTTAATTTTTTGATACTCAGCAAGAGTCACAAACATAGTTTTCCTTGGAGCCAATGACAACATTGAACTGAATTAATTGGCCAATGATCATCAACCACTTATTCACTTGTTCCTGCTGGTAACAAAGAAGTTTGCAGGCCTCCACAGATATTAGATATCATTCAATAATGGTTGTGCCTGAATCATGGATAGACTTCTGTTCTTTTGTGCTGGAAGTAGCTCTGGTTAAAAGCATCTGCTAAATGAATGTAATAAAATGTAATCAAGAGGGTAAGACTGCACATTTCCTCTACTGGCATTACTTGAAAGGGCTCGACAGATATGTAATAGAGATACTGAGACAGGCATGTGGGCGCATAAGCACAGTCATACTGCTCACCGGATATGTACACCTCGTTCCTGAACGTGACACAGGCAAACTCCACCCACTTCTTGTTGTCCGACTCCGCCTCCATCTCAGTGATCGGCAGCTTGGCCACCTCTAGCCGACTCCTGCGCAGGGGGTCCAGGCAGGTCACCTCAGAGACAAAGCGCTCGTCCTTGGTGCAACCCCCGATGATCATGAACACCTCTGACTGAAACTCCTGCAGTCTGGGCTTGGTACGCTCCGATATGATCTGAGGAAGGAGGGAGGAGGCACAAGGATGGTACATTCTGTTAGCAGTTCGGGGGGGTCTCTTTTCCCAATTTTAAATGTCTTAAATACTAAAGGGCCCACTTTCTCATTTAAATATTATATAGCTTTGCAATTTAATACGTTTAATACATCAACGTGTGTGTGTGTGTATAGCTGATAAACCACATTGGATCAATGAATCCACAGGTTGGACGAGAACCTAGCATTCAACAGAAGCCCTCCAGGAGTATGACACCCCCTTGCATTAGTGTTTGGTAACCTGTATACTTTATGCATGTAATATATAGCAGACTGGATCTTTCAGTCATCACTGCTCTGAGGACCATCAGGTATACATTATATAATATTACTGTCTTTATTGTTTACTGGCTGTGGCTGGTACTGGCACTCCAGATAAACCAATCAATGTGGAAAAATCTATGCCACCAAAACCCATCCATCTGAGCAATTTTTCACTCAGAGATATTGGATACATTAGATATAAACGCAAAAACCTAAAGGTGTATACCAAAGTCCAAAGCCAGAAGGAGGAATCTGGGTTTAAGTTTTTGAACGGCTTTTCTCAAGGCAGTAATGCCATTGTCAACGGACAGCGAGCGCAGGTAAAAGCTAACCTCGTTCCCGGACAAGTGATACATGCGTGCCTCCTGCAACAGCGGGAAGGCCTCCGGGCACCCCCGAACCAGCTCGTCCGCCTCCACCCTCTCCACGAAGTACCAGGGGTCCACCAGGGGCAGCCGAATGTGCTGCAGGAGCTGGGGCAGCAGGTGCAGCCTCTCGCCCTCCCGGGCCCGCACCCAGCGCATCACCGTCTCGAACACCAGCTCCTCCTGCGTCACGTCCAGGTCGTCCCGCTGCAGCAGGCTGACCAGGACGCCGCCCGGCAGGTCCAGGAACTCCTCGTGGGCGACCACGCGCGAGAACTTCTGGACGATGTAGTTCTGGGCGCGGGCCTTCAGGGCCGCCAGCGCGTGGGCGTCGGCCAAGCGCAGCACCCCCACGCAGTTTTCCGGGAGGAGGGCCTCTGCCAGGAAGTTGGAGCAGGCATCCACCATGCGGAGGAACTGCAACCAGAATGGAAAAGGGGGAAATTGTTTTGGCTTCTTTATTTGATTTCTGGCTACAGTCCCACTGTATGACTTTCTCACATTTATACACAGCAAATCAGCAGTGTTAATGTGAAAATGTAAGTGTTCATTGAACTCTGAAAAGTGTCTGTACTGTCACACTTTTACACTTATAATGTTGAATTAACACTTGATTTTGCTGTGTAATATTCTTGACCTACATGTAAAATGGAAGGCGGACTATACAATTTACCTTTATTGGGGGTACCTTTATTGTCACAGCACTGATACCGGGAGTAATCTCGTTGTATTGCACAATGACAATAAAGCTCTCTTATGTCTTATGTCTTATGGGTAACGGACGTTGGAGCACTGGGCGACTTCACCAAGCTGGTCTGAGTGTCTTTAACAGTGCTAACTACTATTTCTCAGCTGATTCATCATGACCTTAAAGGTGCTTCAGAGGCACGTCAGGACAAGTTTGAAAACACATTCTAGCTGCTGCATTTTGAGGATCAGTTTTGTGGAAGGCCTGGACAGATCATATATGTTATATGGATGGGCTGGTAAAAGGCAGGTCTCACAGATGAGAGGAGCTCACACTTTCAGGTATGACTAATACAATGATCAGGCCACATCACAGGACTGATCCTTGAGCATGGAGTCTCTTGTTCTAGTTTGTGATTCTCGTCAATGAGACAGGTGGTGAGTTCAAAACAAGAGCCCCACCCCCCTCAGCTGTGATCTCTAAATTAGGCAAGAGTGGAACAAATCAAAACTGTACACAAACAGATTCACTCTCACTTCCCTGTCTGCCAGTTCATAGACCCATCTCTTTGCTTTTGGTTAAAGAGAGTACAGATACCTTTCCACAGTCTATACTGTATATCCTTTCAAAACCTAATAGAAAGCACACAGAAATTAATGTTAGCATATAGAAAACAAGTAGTGTGTTTTTTTCTGTGCCCATGTAAGTGTTTGTGTGTGTGTGTATATGTTTTAAGATTACTTTTTGATCACTCTACCAGATATTAAATTGCTAACTTCTAACTCTTTAAAGGAATCAGGCAAACAGTATGTTCAATGTTCCGATGAGTGTCAGCGCCATAGAAATTATGCCACGAGATCAAATGTGACAATATCTCATTGAAAAAAATTCAAGTTTTCAATTTTACTTGCACTGCGAAGGTTTTTTTCACAGAAACTAAAGAATGGGAAAAGGAGAAGAGAAAGCAGAAAGCTGAGAGAGCTACAGCAGGGCAAATGGGAGGGATTCATTGCAGCGGCTTAGACAGTGCTGGAGATGGGTCCACTCTTAAAACCCAGGAGAAAAGCTTTCAGAGATGTGATCTTTCCTCAGTGTTGACCGTTCTAACTGAATGCAGAAGACGTTTTGATGCAGCCAGGAGGGGTTGAAAAGATGATCAAGTAGAGAAGCCTTGTGTTGTTCACCTGGAAGAGGCTGGCAGCCTCTAGCGTTTTCTGGACGTTGTGCTTTGTGATCAGCACTTTGCTGGTGTAGGTGTAGTCCAGAAGGACTCTCATCGTTTCCGCATCCACACCTTGGATGAGGATCCGGTCTTCGTGCTTCTCCCTCAGGTCATTACAGAACATGGCTCTGGAAATCAAGAAAATTTATATGAGGTGGTGCAACAGTTGAGGGACAGAAACGAACATGCAACATAGTCTTGTCAACAGTGAATCCAGGCAAATGCTGTCTAGCTTTTTATCTCTCTTTCATGACTCCTTAGTGTCAGCAAGACTGCTCACTGACAGTAGCTACAACAATACCGCCCTTTCACAAGACCCCCCCTCCCTTAAAACAGCCTTTTACATGAATTTGGCCCAAAGGGCCTTAATCATTGAAAGGAATTTATGATTTCATCTGAGTATTCAGTATAAGCCAACACAAGAATCCAAGTACCCATATTTCCTCATTCATGAACAGAAACAGAAGCAGAAAACATCATAGCCCTTTCATACTGCCGTAATAAGATTTTTGTGTGATATCCATCCTCTCAAGAGCAAAAAATTACAAACTAATGTTTTCAGCATAACTGCAATGTGTTGCATCATGATATCTCCTTGTTTACTGACCAGCGTAGCTTAACTGTGTCCCACTGTTTTTATCACTCAAGACTATGCTCTTCGCTCTGTTGTCATGTGTAAATGTTCTTCTTTTTCTATCCATGTTCCGTGCATCATAACTTCCATTGTGACTGTGAAGTGCACCCAAACGTGCATCAATCTGTGACAATTACTTTGTCAAGAGTGCCACATCAGATAAGATTAGACTAGAAAGTTTGTACTGTATGCAGTGCACAGAGGAAGTGCTTTGTGATGACTGAAAAACGATGCATGTGCATGTATTAAATGAAGCTGTTGTGGAGTTGTTTTTTGCGGTGGCGATGGGGTAGACTTTTCGTGAGGCTCACCTGAAGTAGTGGCTGGCGGCGGCGAGGACCACCCGGTGGCACGGGAAGTCCTCTCCCTGCACGTGCAGCGTCACGTCCGTGAGGGAGCTCTCCAGCCGCAGCCTCTCCAGACCCCCCTGCAGCTCGGAGGAGAGGCCCGAGTCGTCGAACTCCACCCTGCCCTCCTCGCCGCTCGAGCTCTCCAGCGTCGCCGCGGGCCCCCCCGCCGGCTCTCCCTCGTAAGCCCGCCTCTCGGGCCCGCTCTGGCTCTTCTCCACCAAGTCCTCCATCCTCGCTCGCGGACGTTCCCCCCGGCCCGGCCCACCCCGCGCCGCTCGACGATTCGGGCGACTCAGCAGGCCATGATGAGCACCGAACCCCCCCTTTTACCCCTTCCCCGCCTCCAGCGTGTGTGGGCAGGCTGCGTGCGCAAACAGGCTGCGCTGTGCGGTGTGAGGACGTGCCTATTTTTTCCGTTTTTCTGCCGGGCGTCTCTGGAGGGGCGGCCGGGCGGACTTCCCCTTCAGCGCGTCTCACTCTGCTTATCTGAGCCAACGGCAGGTGCACAAAACAGGAAGCCTCGTGCTTCTGCGACGCTGTTCCCACAGCTCAAGGCGGCGTTGGGCCTTCCTTTTCCTATTTTGAGAACTACGACTTCGAAACAGGCGCAACTGTCCGTTTTCTGCACGCCTCAGACTCTTCGCCATGTGATGTTTTCCAGGGTGCCCACGGCTGCAGCCTCTTTCATTCTTTCACAGTACGATTTAAAACAGAACCGATGTAAAAGTCACTTTATACATGCATCTGCATTAAAAATGCGATTAGTAGACACAATATATCCTCACTACATATTTTTCATTAAGTGCATTATTAAAAATCCGTGCCTGTAATGCACACTTTTTTCTACCATTGCTTGTGTTAACATATATTTCATTTAGGTGAATAATGATGGTCTTGAGGTTGAGTTAAACACAAGAAACATGAAGGTTCAGATCCACCTCCCTTCAGTTTCTGTTTTTAAATTCCTACATTAACATCAATATTGTTTTGGATACAAACAACCTTTCATTAACAGGGTGGAATAAAGGTGTGCTGTCGTGGCCTCTGTTGTAGGGATAACATTTAAGGTTGTATATGAAAGATTGCTGCACACTTCAGAAAATAGGGAAAAAAGTGTCTTTTCTAAGGACACACAGATGAATTTCACTGCTGTATTTGTTCCTGGAGCACATATCACCACACAATCTGGCACGAGCGCAAACGATTGCAAAATCACACCAGCACGTACACACAAGATAGTCATCTACTTGTCTGCTGTTAGGGGTGTGTTTTGATACTGTTTGCTATACAACAATGCAGTGTATGACACTTCAGTGATGAAATATCGTTTACACCTCTCCCTCTGCTCTCTGATCAGGTCAGCCTTGATATTATAGCCCATGCTGAGGTTTCCCATGATTTTAAGGGCTTGTACCTGCTTACCAGGTCACCCTCAAGGCAGTCCAAATGCAATCTACTGCACTTTGCTCTGAGAACCTCTAGCTCCTGTTCCACCCTTTCAAGACCTACCATCTCCTCAACTCTTGCCCAAAATGTCTTACTGAAGTGGACATACAGTCTGAATTCTAGTGAATTCCATTCTGTGATTTTCTGGCTCAAGTCCCAGTTTATAGGATGTTCAGCAGTCTTTTTTCCACAGTTCACTGCAAAAGAGACAGCATCTTCTACCATGAGTATCAAGTTGAATGTTTTGTCTATTTCTCTGACAGTGTTATAAAAAGTCCTCAGAAATCCACACTGCCATCGTAGCCAGTGTCTTACCACATATAATTATGCCCAATGCATTTTTGGGGTTGTAACATTTCCTGGGATTGTTCAGAAAAGCTTCCAAAGACCCAGAGGCCATGAAAGATTGACACTCTTTCTTGAAATAAGAGAAAGCAGAGTCCATTCCAAGAGCAACTGGATCTCTGAGGATTCTCAGGATTGTTCATTACCCCTTTCACCTGCGAAACAGCAAAGCAGCAACAGAAGCTTATTCTAAGCATGGGATGAGAACTGCAACAGTCTATACAATGCCTGACATAAAACCCACTTTCACCAACAAGCACAATGTTCTCACCACTTACATGACTGATGCCTCTACCTAAAGTGGACATACATATCCTCCATGTGACAGAGCTGGTTGAAGCTCTTCACATAAATTAACAGAAGGAGTAAAACTTACAAAAAAACAACAATTTATTTAAAAACCATACACAAACACAGGAGACCCAGTCTACAGCCACCAGCACACAAAACAACTTCCAGAAGTCTGAACCTCCTCTGTGTGGCCACACACCTGTATATTCTTTATTCTTTATTCCCTATTCGGATCCCCATTAGCTGCCACTAAGGTAGCCGCTACTCTTCCTGGGGTCCACACACAACAACACATAACACATATAACGAGACGCATAACAAATGTAACAACTCTCAAAAAAAAACATATTCAAAACAAGGAAAAATCAATTAAAAACTAAACATCACAACACATCAAATTGCATTCCATTTGTGGTTGTTCTGGTCTGTCAGTTAATATTAGGGTTATTGTTAATGTGGTCTTTAAGTAGTTTTTTAAAACTTGCCTTGCTGGGTGCTTCAATAATCATAATTGGTAACTTGTTCCACATTGTAATGGCCCTATACATTACAGATCTGCACACTGCATTT
The DNA here is from genome assembly GCA_019176425.1 of Megalops atlanticus. Lineage (NCBI taxonomy): Eukaryota > Metazoa > Chordata > Actinopteri > Elopiformes > Megalopidae > Megalops > Megalops atlanticus. Next base: position 18,511,330 of record CM032896.1, read on the forward strand.
GTTCTGGGTTTTGGTTTCACTAGATAACCCCTAATAGCCTGCCTGGTAGTGAGACTACGTTGATCTCTCACATAATTTAATTGTGAGTACAGACAATTTGGTTGTTTACTATAACAGATGTTCCTTAAGAAACCCATTAGATTGCATGCCAACCTCTCCTCTACTCTGAGCCGTGAGAGAGTGTGTGCACTCTCTCCATACTCTGCCTCACACCTAACGGACAGGGCAGTGCAAGCCTTGCAGCTTTATTCTGAGCTATTTGGAGCTTAGATAGATCTTTTTTGGCTGCTCCTGACCAGGCTGGTGAGCAGTAATCAAGATGAGACAGAACTACTGCCTGTGTCACTAGCACTCTAGAGGCAGGGGTGAGAAACAAGGAACATCTTCTGATGCATGATATTCCTTTACCCATTTTCTTAACTATGTTTTCATCATGTTTCTCCCATGATAACTGCTCATCGAGTGTGACACCAAGCAGATTTACCTCTTGAACCTGTTCAATATCTGAGCCTTTGAGTGATAGGCACAGCTGATTATCATTATTGGTGGCATATTTGGCCCTGACCATCATACTTTTGGTTTTTGCCACATTCAAAACAAGTCTATTCTCACATATCAAATCAAGTAGTAGTTGCAGTTCAGACTGAAGTGTGTTCCTTAACTCAACTATGTTATTTGTAAGCCTTTAGGGGAGGAAGAACTACCGTTAAACACAGACTGCATCCTATTGGATAAGTAACTATTAATCCAATTGATTGCTGTTGGACTAAACCCATATGCAGTTAGTTTCATTAATAATAACTTATGGTCTACAATATCAAACGCTGCACTAAAGTCAAGTAGTACAGTTCCAACCATCATTTTCTTGTCAATATAAGATAACCATTTGTCACTCATCTCTGTCAGTGCTGTGCACGTAGAGTGATCTGCCTTGTATGCATGCTGGAAATCAGAGTTTAGTCCATTCAGTGAAAAATAGTGTAGTATCTGTTCAAGAACAACTCTTTCCATTAGCCTGCTCAACACTGGAAGAATACTAATGGGTCTGCTATTGGTAGCTGAGAAACTCTTCCGTTTGTTTTTCGGAAGAGGTATAACCTTGGCAGATTTCCAAACCTGGGGGAATAACCCTCCTTCAGACTCAAATTGAAAATATGACATATTGGTAATGAAATTATATTCGAAACAACTTTAAGTAACCGTCCATCCAAATTATCCATACTAGTTGGTTTATCATTGTTTAGCCCAGCAAGTAGTTTTTCCACCTTTCCAATTTCTACAGGCTGGAACTCAAAAACACATTTTTTAAAAATTTATTTATTTATTTTTTTTATGAAAGCCTGATTAGGACACACCTGTATATAACAAGCCCAATTAGGAGAGGTGTGACCAGTTAACTGGTTCACAGACAAACAAGACAACAAAACAATTAAACAATTATTAAATAATCAATTACAATGTACATGAAACTGGCTCCAGCTGTTGTTCATTGGCCAAAGCTTCCATTTCACAAGCTGAAAAATGGACAACATGAGGATCCTCAGTCTACACAGCTGGACATCTGAACAACCAGTTCAACAATCAAACAATTAACATTTTACGTTCAGTCTGTTGGGGTGGGGTGAAGGGCTGCTCCTTCACACTCCATTAATACATTTGGACATTTACTTAAGTGACTCAGGCGAAATAAATTACCACCCAAACAACATGATAGTGATGGTATAATGATGTACAGGATCCCAGTTGTTCTGCTATATAGGATTATACTTATGTAATGCGTATGCAGGCAGTACACCTATTCAGAATGACCTGGCAAATGCTTTTCAGTGATTTGAGAGGGTGCATGCTTGAGATAGGATTTCAGTTAAAGGGGGTGTAATGTATGTGCTTTACTGCTAAGGTCACTCTCACTCTATTCCACAAAGCTATGCATGTGAGTTGGAACCAGGCACATATAGTCCTGCTGGCAGTCATATGTAAATACAGATAAACACCAAATTACACATTTTTCTTTCTATCAATGCATTATAATTTCTCTATATCAAATGCATTATAAACACATTCATAATAAATACATTAAAACTTTAAATTATGACTTACATTTTATTGTTTAATTATACATTGCCATCATCATTATGTATTGTTTAATATTATCAGATGTTCAACATTTCAGCACGTACCTCAAATGCATAGACAGCTCACAGATCTACACTTGCCTAATAAATTATTTTTATGTATTGACTCTTCACAAGTGAGTTGAGAATTCAGTTTAGTCCCTGCATGACTGACTGATTACCAGCAACATGAGAATAGTGGTGCAATTACCCATAATTTAATTTGCAACATAGAATCTGCACATAGAATCTGAACCCATTCACATGAAACACATTAATGAAATGAAGCAACACATTTCCTGTTAAACGCACGCTGTCATCCCTCTATCAGTTGGAGAGGTGTTGCAGACAGGATGAACAGAATGCATACACCAGGTCAAGTGATTGAGGTTCAGGAAAGCTCCATGTGGTTGCTTTGCCTCAGCAAAGCCGAATAGTCGAAGGCAGCGTTTCCCAATCCTACTCACTCCTTCCCCCTGTCCTGCATATCTTCTATTTATCCTTGCTGCTTGATTAAATCAGGTGTGCTCAGCTAATCAAAAGTTCCACTGATGAGTTCAGTCAGGTAGGTAGAGCAAGGATAGATAGAAGATATGCAGGGCACAGGGCCTCCAGGAGTAGGATTGGGAAACACTGGTCTAAGGATTAAACTAATTAATTAATTAATTCATGAAGTGAGTGTCACGTATATTGTATTGTATAAGTACAAATGGAGGATTAACCCTTAGGGTCTGCTCAATGGAGCGTTAGACCAAATTTTATCTTATCTTGTTGAAAATCTTGCGGGACTTAACTCGGTCTAGTTCAATCATCGTCACCACTTGGGTTGAGGTATGTTATTGAGGTATGTTATTCATGCCACTGCAAACTGCCACTAGATGGCGCTGTGACTTAATGGCATATCAATGCCTTCATGAAGTTGACCGCAGGAAAAACGGTCTCCAAAGGTTTTTTTCATATATTTTCACGTTTTAGATGTCTTAATGAACACAATTACTTAAATTATATCACTAAAAACATTGGTGTAATAATTTTATTGGTGTAAACATTTCAAAAACATTGGTGTAATAATTTTCTAAAAACGTGGTAGACAGGGCAGTGGAATTGCTGGTAGTAAAACTATGTTGATTCATGATTCATTTGAAACACAAAATTTTCAGGTCATTCATTATTATTAATCTGATAAATTTCAGTGCTATTTCATTACATAATTACTTTTTATATAGCTTATTTCAGTATGGTCTTTAACCAAATTTGAAAGGTATGCAAAAACATTTTTACTGAAACAAAGCCGAAAGTAAACAAAATAACAGAATATCATTTGTTATTGAAATTTTCTCTTTCATCCCCACAACTTTAAAAACTTTTTTATGACATAAAGGCCACGCATTTTTCTGGCTTTGATACCAGGAAATCCTCAGGACTCCAATGCTAAGGATTGAGTGATGATTACAGGTATACAGATAGTTCAGATTATCTGCCCACACCAGCAACACAGACAGGGGCCTCTCCTTCTGAGTCCGTGGATGAGAAAGAGGGAAAGGATGAAGGCCTTCATCCTTCAAAATTACAGAGGGGGGAGAAAACACAATTAACACTATAAACAATAATACTAATTAGTCTCAAAGATACTCAACAAGCAGGACTTTGGACCTCTGAAAAAGACACCAGTCTTTCCCAAACAGTTTCACCTTGTGGTCACCCACAGCTGGAAAAAAGTCAACCAAGTGCCACCCAGAGTCAGCTGACCATAAACATTACCAATGCCCTGAAAAGTAAAGCAGACCTCCAAGACCAAAACCAACATCAGTTGTACATTACAACTATGGACATTGGCCACCCTCTGGTGATCAATGAGGGTGGTGCAACCTCTGTCACAAAGGTGTGTGCGGATGGAGATGTGGGAAGTGTTCAAATTTTTATGTGCTTTAACAGCAAGTAGCAGGGCTTTGTTGAATACCACAGGAAGATGCAGTTCAAAGAAAAAGATCCAGTCCTGACAGTGACCTTGAGGCACAACTACACACAAGCAAGTCTTTCTTTCTGTAAAAGATGGCAGTAACATGACTTATCATTGTTTATTATGTATTTTTCATACATTTTCTATTACAGTTTATTACAATTTTTAAACTCTTCTTACTTACGTGGTTAAACACATTGGTCATATTAGGAAAAAGACTTGTGCTTAAACACAGATTATTTTTTTTTTTATTTTAAATCAAATGCATGAATGTAAATGTAGATGGTTGGAAACCTTGCCATTAACGGACGGCCCAACTTTTGGTTGTGGATCACAATTGAAAAACTGTGCAGTCAGTCAAAAAAATCATAATTTTTTGTTATTATTGATCCAAGTAATAAAAAGACCCAGAGAATTAATTAATTATACATATTTTCCGAGTGTGCCAGTTGAAGAGTTAACATATGTAAATGCACATGCCTACAACCACTCATACACCTGCTACCAGACACACTCGTACTTCTTATAATCCTATATGGTAAAAACGAAGAAAAAAAAAACAGTGATAGTTGAACCTAAAAATAATTGAAACTAAATATAAATCATTTCAAACTATTTAAAGCAGCTCCGACATGTGCAAATTCTCACTTTCACTCTTGCCAGTAATGTTATGTTAGTGTAACGGAGATGCTGGCAGTCTGGCCTTAAATGCCAGAGGGACTATATGATTCATAGTTTAATTGTGCTGTCATGACTATCAGCCTCACCATACATTATTAACTGTTAGTCACAGCAACAATGTAATGGCAGTGGTCACATATAGCGGTCATTTGATATCAGGACATATATGAGGAACTGGAGCGTTTTGGAAAGTTCTTGGCATTCTACTATAATTCCTCAGTAATGTCTGTATTGGGAGCAAAACAAGACTATGATGTTGGAGACAGGTGTGGAAAGGCATTTTTGCAGGGACAACTGAGTGGTGTTCTTCTGCAGATATGAGGATAATTTATGACTAACTTGAAGTTTCGGCTCAAAAGGTCTACAATACTCTACCTACACGGGATGAGAGGAGTGAAGAATTTGCAGAAAAATGCATTGATGCTATGACAACCAAAGTCATAAAATCATTAAAGAAAAAACATCAAAAGGGAAATTTCTTCAAACTGTTTGCAAAAATAATTATGGAATGTTGTAAGAATGTGTGAAGGATTCATGTAGCTGTTTGTGGGTGTGCATACAGTATATCTATATATATGTGTGTGTGTGTGTGTGTGTTTCTTTTTTGATTGTTCTGCTGTTTTTGATTACATGTTCAATGAGTTTTAGTTTGACAGTATAGTATAAAATAGTATATATTTATATATATATATATCCTTGACCTTTTGAAGAGCTTTTTTTTCATTTTAAATGTTCCTTTAAATTTATTGGGGCTTTGTGACATCAGATGTAAGCTGTCATATCATGCATCATAATATGTAATATAGTCAGCTGAAACTGACTGTGGCGGAATAGTGCTGCTTAATATTACCACTAGGTGGCAGACTAACACAAAATTAAAGATTTTGTGTTAGTCTGCCACCTAACAAATCTCTCATACGGATGATCCTGAATTTTGAACCTTGTAGCCCAAGAGATGCTCTGAGATATGGAGAAAACAGGCATTTGCCAAATTTCATGTCGATGCCAAATTTCAAGCACGTGCAAAGTCTGTCCAGAAGCTGTGGCTTTTTTATTTATTTTTGAAGGAAAACAATCTTTTTGAGTTTCCATGTATCTGTTCAGCCTCAATGCCTTAACTAAGCACAACTGAAACTCCTCACCCTAACCCTAACCCTAAGTCTTAATTCAAATGATGGCTTTATGTGATTGACATCAAATGATGCAGGGACTACTTTTGCAGGATTTTTTAAATTATTATTGTTCAAACATGTATATGTATATGACAGAATGGTATACACATGTTAAAATGCAAATTTAAAATGCACACCACTTAATGATATAAAAATTAGCACCATACAATAACACTGGGAATGAATCATCACTGTACTACAGTTGTTAATTGGATACACTAAGTAATCTGCCAAAGGTATTATAAAATATAAATATTCATAGTGTCAAGAGCTATTACTGGATACAGCATTGCTCTTAATTGTGCAATAATATAAGCACCAGCCATTCCAATATGGGTTAAAACCTTGCTAAATGGAGTACATTTACGCAGAAACCAAAACGTAAAACAAAGTATATTTTCTTTTTTGGGAATCTACCTTAAACATGGCTTTTGAGAGTGGCTGAGTGACCTCCTGGAGTGACAGAGAATAATAAGGAGCTGGTTAAGAGATTCAGTTCAAATACGGGCTATTTCAGCTCCTCATGGCGCCATCTGGTGGAGACATTTTGCCCTCACATATTGCTTTCATCTCTTGGTCCCTCACTTCATCACAAAATAAGATATTTTGACTAGCAAAGATTAATGCAATTCTCTGTGTTTGGATACAAGCTGACATGACCCATGATGGAAAATGATAGGAAACGCAACCCTCCATAAGTGGGTATTTCTCAGCCTGGGACACTGAACAACAGGAAGCATTAGGAAGATTAAAACAGATGGAAAACTTAAACAAAAACGACATGTATTTTAGAAGCAACACTATGTAGCCTAAAACACCAATTAACACAGAGACACATAACACTGAGTCACAAAAATATTACTGAGCTTGAATTTAGCTAAAGAAATCAGCTGCTCTGTATTATGTCCTACACAGCATCAACAATTTGCACTGCCACATTCAAATAATTAATATTACTTCTTATTTACTGAAGTAAATTCTATAAAAAAACAATTTTGAAAAAAATTGAAAAAAATATTGTTTATTTTTAAATTTCCATTTTATTCATTCATCTCTTTGAATCAAGAAACAAGACTGAGGAAAATCAAATTCTTTGTATAATTATTTTGTGACCTCTTTTTAGCAGTTTTTCAAAGAAACCTGTGTGAAGGGCACTTAATAAGAGATAACTACCTTTGTAGGCTAGAAGGCCTGTATTTCTGTAGAATAAAGAATATTTTAAATGCTACAGTACTTCTATTTTTGGATTTATTATGGCAGACAGCTGAAAACAGATATCTTGCTATTAATGTTAAATATCTGAATAAATAACTTAAATAATAACTATAACACAAATCATTCTGGTATTACACACAAGGGAGCACAAACTGTATGACATGCAAAACATACACAAACCAAATACAGACAGCATTCCAGCTGCAGAGGTTCCCCCAATACCTCACTATTTTGTGCAAAGGAAACTACGTGTTGTATTGTTGTGGTTTCCAGCATATCTGTGGTTTGTACCAGTGTCTCTCCATCTCTCTTAACATTACAAACTCCATTGAAAGGTTTTTGCACTACTCTTTTTCATTGTGGGACGTACCACAGTGACCAAAATTCATGTAAGCTCATACAAAAACACAGCTGACTGTCAGGGGTTCTGAGACTGCTCCCCGCAATAACTAGCAGCCGTCCTCGTAACAGCCTGTCTGGTCCTGTTGCCTGCTGCTTCCCCGAACTTTCTTCAGAGGACCTGTCTTCCTGTTTGTGCCTTGTCTAATCTAGTTAATTGTTTTCACCTGTGTGTAGGTAGTGTTTATGACATGTGACATGTCAGACAAATTTGGTGATCATTGATCGCTGTTTTGGGACATTAAGCCACGTTAAGCTTTTTCCTTATGATGGGCGTCAATGGAGAGGGAAACGCTTAAAGTGAGATAACGACCATACTCCTAGGATTTTGGTTTTGATTTTTTGACAGGAGGAAGTGTTTCTGACAAGAGATGTCCGAGAAAAATTTGGTGATCGTTGATCGCAGTTTTGGAACATTAAGCCACGTTAAGAATTTTAGAATGTCCCCTTGATATTCATGATATCATAAATCTTAACTCCCATAATAGTCTACTAACATTTATTTGTAGAACTACAACACTTCATCATAATTTAATTAATTATTTAATTAATCATAATACCATTTTTCCATATAATATATTGCATTACACCTTTGGGGCTTGGAAGCATTTGAGGTAGCTTGCAAACTGTAGTTGTTGTTGTTGTTGCCTGTTGTCACACTCTAAAACCCTTTCGCATGTAACTTATTTTTCATGCTATGTAACGCATGTGTTAGGCTACGTTCCATGATTCGTTATGTTTTCATTAGCGTTATTAAGCTTCTGTTTTCAGCTAACATTTGCTATATTTTTTTAACGTTAAATTTGCTTCAAAGCTAAAATTAGCTAGAATTTTTCCAATCTCGTGTTCTAATCGCACCGGTTTTAGCATACGCGCTAAACAGCTAATCACACTGGTGTGAACGCTGTTGGCGTGCGAATGACTTCCGCTTACGCAGAAGACATCAGTTGAGTAGGCGGTCCTTCAATGTGGCCCAGGACACATTCGTGTTCACACAGCTGAAAGAATGTGGCATATGCAGCCCATTCCACCTCCGAATGTGGTCTGAGTGATTGGATCTCAATGTGTCCTCAATGAGTCTTGGGTGCGTTCACACCTGCACTTAGCACTGTCCACTTGTGATTGGATCACCCAAGATGCATGTTAACACCAGGTGTGAACAGGGCCTCTGTGTATTTGGTTCCATATTTAAACCCTGCCTGTTGATTGGTTCCCTGCTCATTCTTGAGATGCCCTATATCGTGTATGGTCCTGTGCACAAAACCTGTTTTTTTTTAAAGTGTCAAGGAATTACTTTTGTTTCTTTACCATCCATCTGTGTTACTGTGTGGTCTCTGCAGTTGGATCCCTGCTGCTCACCTGTTACACTGACACTGTGTAATGGCTATGTGTGGCATGAGGGAGTGCTTGAAGTACACCAAGTCAGCTAAAGAATGTTTAAATTGTAGCCAGCTACGCCACCCTGGGAATTTCACCCAGAGAGTTTCAATCTAGTACTTGCACACAGAACACAGATTCGTTGATACCAAGAAGTAAGAGACGTGATTTCAAGTATAAAATTGAATTTTATTGACTGAGGAGGTAGTGGAATTACTACAAAGCTGAAAGAGTACAAAAGTACTCCAGTAACAAAACCCAATTTGATAGCAAAAAGATGTTTATTATAGGTAAAATCAACCCTGGGTATTACAAAGTTAGAGCAATAATTAAAAATTCCTTATTACAAAAATAGTTTTTGTTTAAAAATGTATCCATACAAAAAATAAAATATTTCCACTATCACACCAACAAACAATTGCCCACCATTTTCGCTACAGGAAAAGAGGTTCAGCAGCAGGACTAAGGCTTACCTTGGGGAGGCGGACTAATTGGGAGGTGTGCCCAGGTCCCAAGCCACATGCACACACACACACACACACACACACACACACACACTGAAAACAGTATTAGGTGAATCAAACCAGGTGACTCCTAGAAACTCCACACTGTCAGGGGATCCCACCAACGGGTGACTAAAATATTATATACCAGTTGGTACCAGGCTGTACTTCCAACTAAGCAAAAATCACAATTCCAAACAGCCTACCCATACAAAAGGACAAATAAAGTAGAAAAAGAAAGACAAAGTTAACTAAACACGGTCACCAAAAGTTATGCACGACATAACCCTGCGCTACATAAATCACACGGCCCGCGCAGACACCGCGCACACTGAGCAATACTGAGTACGAGCTAAGTGAGATATAATGCATTGTAAAGGCTGACCGTCTAACAGGCGAACGATATTCAATATGCTATCTGATATGGGCTAGCTAACACTAAGAAGAAAGCTTGGATGAGACAATGGCAGAGACAAAACAGCAGCTTGATCAGAATGCGGCACGCCAATACCAATTTCCGTGGAACAATTTGCAGGCCTAGTGCTACCTGTCAGGACAAAATTAAGTTACCAAAAAAGGGAACAAACCTTATATTTAAAAATAATACCATACCCTGCACGTACGGTATTATACGGACAGTGTGGCAAATGCACATCAAAGATGAACACCAGGAAGTGCTACGGCTTGGCAGCTGAAGCTACTAACAAAAACAATTGTGCTACTACCACGCAAAACATAACAGAGAAAATATAGCACTAGGACTGAGAATGTGCCTACCTGAAGGTCAGTAGCAGAGGAACGTCCTGAAAGTTGCGCCGGTGTTCTGTCGATTTGTCCTACCTATTGAGTGGTCCTACCAATGGTTACTGTGCATGCTCACATCACAATTACATCATGTTCCTCAGGTTTAGCGGGGAACCCATCAATTCATCCTACTTGGTGGAAGGCTACTTGGCAACCCCCAAACACATTCGCATGTACACAAATCAACACACTTACTGTGGGTATTTTTTTGTCTTTATTAATTTCTTTTTTATGTGCTATTGCCTTGTGATTGTTGATTCTCTAATAACAAAATATTGTATGCTAAATTGATGAATAAAATTGATTTGAGTTTAAAACAAAGCTTTATGTCTACTTATTAATGACACTATTGAAATACACTACCTGTAGGTTTATGTTGGTAGCACTTTCTGATAAGGTATTTCAGACTATCAAAATATGTACCGGCAGCAACTGAAAAATCAAGCTAAAAACAAAATGGACAAATCAACGGGTGCATGAATCCAAGCAAAGCAGTACACAGCAAGTTGACACATACCTTTCTACCAATGGAGGAGCAGGTGGGGGAAGGGGCAGATATCCCAGAAGCAACCATTCAGGTAGCACTTACCTGGGCCTTTTATGCATGGAGAGCTTGTCAAATATGTTAACTGGTTACCGATGAACTGAACAAAAATAGATCCGAAACAGGGAAGATGACACTACCTGGCTACATATGGTTGTTGCCTGTATGTTTTTTTTGTTTAGTAACTGTTATCATCATGTTATCATCACTTACAGCAGGCCCAAGATGGCTTTTTGAACTGCTGGACAATGCTTCAAATAAGACAGACAGAGACAGTTGACAGACAGAGTGTATCCAGTGCTTTTGGCTGGACAAACTGGTGATACTTCAACGAAGACCAGGACCAGGCCACATAAAAGGGTTGAGTGATTTGTGGATTCAGGTGGAGAAACATTTGCTATAACTGACACAGTATCTAACTATTTAACTAGCAAATCTACAATGAGTAAATTTCATAGGCCCATGCACACTGAAGATTGTAAAGGAATATTGCACAAATACATCTGCATATAAAAAAAAAATCTGGTGTACAGCACACAGTGCCATGAGAGAGGTGGCACAATTGTCCCAGAGCAGTCAGAGGGTAATTTACATGAGTTTCCAATCCCCTAATTACAGTACTTCAGACCACAATGTGTTACAACCCCATGCCTGTCAGTGTCCCTCAGAGTCTATTTTGTGTCTGGGATGGTGCAGTGCAGCATACAGAAGCCATAACAATTTTCCTCCGCACTTATTTTTAAGTTGACTATTTTGTACAAAAAAACAAGGATGTATAGTTATTCATATGACTGTTATGTATAACTTCCATATTGTCTGTTGTTTCTGCTGTGTTACTAGCAAACATTGATAATGTTGGCAGAGTGATCTTTAATAGCATATAATAGCATTTCTGCACCATCGTAATGTTAGCTACTTACTATATTATTAATTTATTTGTATTTATTTGACATTCTTCATTACTTGTACAAGAATAAAAGAGCTGTTCCTTTCTGCTCTTTTTGTGTGATGGCATAGTGATAGACAATTTTACCACAGCCTGATTTTTTCAGAACTTTTCAGTGCCTGATCTATCTATGTCAGCATGCTGAACAGTTTTTGGATGTCTGTCTAAATTATTCATTCATTCATGCTTTCATCTATTGTCAGCCCACCATGATGCATTTAATAATATTGTTCATTCTCAGATAAGAAGGATTAGTTGTAGTATACTGTGATTATCCATGTGGCTGGAACACTGAATTGACCAACCAGAGAACAGGACCTTAATGATCTGTTTTACGGTCTAAAATTCTAACCTTTTCAAGTATATACCATGTAAATTAAAACAATGCTCTATAAACACATGGCAAGTTTATTATATTCCCAAGAACATGCAAGTGTCTGAAGATTTTAAGATTTTGTTAATCTCACAGACAAATACATTTCAATCAGACTTAAAATATCAAAGTAAGATTTCAAACAGGGCATAGGTACTGCTCTAGTGTCTGGCAATCGCAAACTCATAACTCAGGGCATACTGTTATAAAAACAACAAATTTTCATAAGAGTATAATGCTTGAAAATGCTCAGGGGTTTTTGTTCAGTGTTTTAACACAGTGAGAACAAGGTAACGACAGGGCCTAAATGTCCTTTTAGCCCTGCACAGAAGCCACAGAAGCCACAGTGACACAAACATCTTTTTAGCCCTGTACCAAAAACACCTTTCTCTAAGATTACTGCACAGTATGTGCCAATAAAAATGTTAGTCCCCATCTTTTATGACCTGCACTAAGGTAACTCTAAATGTTATTGCTTTTTTGAACAAACCCCCACTTGTAGTAGGTATTTATGCTATTTATCATTTTCAGTCTTCATAACTGATTTTATGTATCCTTAATATATTGTAATATAATTAATATAATATAAAGGTATTTTCTTACACATGCACTTAGGTACTTCCAAATTACTATTTACTGTTTACTAGATGAAATTATGAGATACACGTAGAAAAGCGTAGGTACTGCTTCTAGTCTCTGACAGTCATAGAGAAACTCAGGAAAAACACAAAACAGGAAGTGGTATGATCGATGTGATTATCAAAAAACAGAACGGAAATTCAATTTTCATACTCGCTTGAAAAACGCTTGTTAGTTTTTGTTCAGCGTTTTCACACAGTGGTACGTGGGATACCACAGTGATTAAATGTGCGTTTAGCCCTGTACAAAAAAAAACCTTTCACTGTGATGTCTGTTAGGGTATGCAGAGTTGTATTGATCATACACAATATGTGCCATTCAAAATCACCTGGACTTAGTTAACCCGTAGTATAATTGGTTGTTGGAACACATTTCTGCTTGTAGTAAGCATTCATGCTCTGCAATATTTTTTAGTCTTTATATCATGTGAATATTAACAGCCGATTATATTTTTACCTCTTAGGACTACTCTCAGAACTGTCGTAATTATCATTTCACACTTTTCTAAACCGTTCACTTTAAGGGATGGCTCATTTGCTGGGTGCTAAATTTAACATGCTCTGTCTGAGTTACGGGTTTCTGATTGCCAGACACTAGAGCAGTACCTATGCCCTATTTGAAATCTTAGTTTGATATTTTAAGTCTGATTGAAATGTATTTGTCTCTGAGATTAACAAAAATTTTAAACTACAAAAACTGATATTCAGACACTTGCATATTCTTAGGAATATAATAAACTTGTCATGTGTTTATAGAGCATTGTGTTATTTTGCATGCTATATACTTGAAAAGGTTAGAATTTTAGACCATAAAACAGATCATTAAGGTCCTCTTCTCTGATTGGTCAATTCAGCATTCCAGCCACATGTATAATCACAGTATACTACAACTAATCCTTCTTATCTGAGGATGAGCAATACCATTAAATGCATCATCAAAACATAAACAAACACACACCCCTAACTGATGGACAATAGAGTCACTTAAAGTCAGCTTTGACCTGTTTGGTGGGTTGAAAATAGTAAAAGTATGAATGAATAATTTGGACAGACATCCAAAAAATGTTCAGCATGCTGAGATAGAGAAATCAGGCACTGAAAAGTTCTGAAAAAATCAGGCCATCGTGAAAGTGTCTATCACTGTGCCATCACACAAAAAGAGCAGAAAGGAACAGCTCTTTTATTCTTGTACAAGTAATGAAAAATGTCAAATTAATATAAATAAATTAATAAGATAGTAAGTAGCTATCATTACAATGGTGCAGAAATGCTATTATATGTTATTATAGATCACCCTGGCAACATTATCAACATTTTCTAGTAACACAGCAGAAACAACAGAGAATATGGAAGTTAGAACATACATAACAGTTATATGAATTACTATACATCCTTGTTTTCTTGTATGAAATAGTCAATTTAAAAACAAGTGTGGAGTTAATTTGTGATGTCCAACTGAACCGTGCCCGAGCCCACCTCTTCAAGTGGGCCTGGGCACGGTACGGAGCGATCACACTAGTCAAACGAACTGGACTTTGGGGGTCAAACGTGCTCGGGCATGGTACGGATCGCCTAGTGTGAGTACACCTAGATTAATGCCCAGTATGTGCCAATCAAAATGCTAGTCCTCACCTTTTATGACATGCACTAAGGTAACTCTAAATGTTATTGCTTTTTTGAACAAACCACCACCTGTATAGTAGGTATTTATGCTATTTATCATTTTCAGTCTTCATAACTGATTTTATGTATCCTTGATATATTATAATATAATTAATAGAATATAATGGTATTTTCTTACACATGCAGTTAGGTACTTCCAAATTTCTATTTACTATTTACTAGATGAAATTATGAGATACACGTAGAAATACAAATGTGAACATGGCTGAATATAAATTGTCGTAGTTTAAGATTTGTGTTAATCTCAGAGACAGATATGTTTCAGTAAGATTTAAAATATAAGAGCAGGATTTGAAATCAAGCATAGGTACTGCTTCTAGTCTCTGACAGTCATAGAGAAACTCAGGAAAAACACACATCAGGAAGTGGTGTGATCGGCATGATTATCAAAAAACAGAACGGAAATTCAATTTTCATACTTGCTTGAAAAACGCTTGTCAGTTTTTGTTCAGCGTTTTCACACAGTGCTACTTGGAGTACCACAGTGATTAGATGTCCTTTTAGCCCTGTACAAAAAACACCTTTCGCTGTGATGTCTGTTAATGTATGTAGAGTTGTATTGATCATACACAATATGGCCCATTCATAATGTTAGTCTCCACCTTTGACGACCTGGACTTAGTTAACCCTAAGTATAACTGCTTGTTGGAATACATTTCTGCTTGTAGTAAGCATTCATGCTACGCATTATTTTTTTGTTGTTTTATCATGTGAATAATAAAACAACTGATTATATTTTGACCTCCACATAACCTCTTTGGACTGCTCTCTGAATTAGAATCAGAACTGTCTTAATTATCATTTCGCACTTTTCTAAAACGTTCACTCTAAGGGACGGCTCATTGGCTGGGTGCTAAATTTAACATCACAGGATCCACGACATTCCAGGACAAGGCTATGCATCAAAATGCAACTCTGCATTTTACCCAGTTAATGACATGCATTCCCTCTGTTGTGGCTTGCTCTTGTTTGTTGAATAAGTCTCTCACCTGGCTCAGATCTAATTAAAATCGCAAAACATCAGATACCTAAGCAGGGGCCACATTAGAACTATAACATTCAAGCATACATGACTGTGTCGGCAGTGTGGGCCCTGAGTAGCTTTGAAATGGGACCTCTTAACGGCCTGTCCACAGTTGGGCCAAGGGGTTTACTCATGGGGACATTGCAGACCCCACAGTTAGCGGCCCACGCAGGCAGTCCAAATGGTGTGCTGGAATCACATGCTATACCTACACTTGCCACAGGCAGTCTTTGGCAAACCTCCACTTTGTGAAGGCAGTCTTCACTGCAAGCTTGTGAAACCCAAAATGGCCCTGTGTGGGCAGCCCATATCAAGAGTCTGCACTGCAGTTAGGTACTTCCAAATGATTTTACGACATTAAATCCTAAGATAACATGGTACAAATCATAATTTACTAACAGTTTTCAGTGTAATCAAGGAAAACGTCCATTTAACATGAAATGAAATGAAGTGCACATTCAACATGGAAAGCTATTTATGAACAAATTCACCAAGTGTATTTTTTTTTTCAAATTCAACAATGAAGTTAAAAATTTATCCTACAGATAAACAAGGAAAAATGCATGCTTCATGGCAGAGTGAATTCAAATGCAGCAATAAAGCAAAAACATTATGAATAAAAGGAACATTATACAATCATAACGGAAAAAAGAGAAATCTGATTGACTATATCAATATTCTAAATATACTACTCTGTATACTGACATTGCTTTTGCATTTTAGTGTGATCTACAGGCGAACAATTAATTGAAATTAATATTTCAATCAAACCTCCTTTCTAGTGAACCTAACTGAATGAGATATAGCCAAGGATACCAGTATTTGTCCAGCGGGTGTACTTGACTCAACGTATTTAATGTTCCTTCATTTTTGGAACATCTGCAAAGTGTAATATAAACATTGTGTTGCTCCATATTTTCTAACTATAAATGTGCAACATTTGTACTTGAGTATTCTAACTTTATTACTTGGGTTGGACAAAAAGTAATGCAAAAGTCATAATGCACAGCAATAAAAAATTGTTCATGCTTGCACAACCACATCATAGCATATTTGCACCCAACCCCACAAGTCTAATCAAAAATGAGGTAACTTTAACAGCTGGAAAATTAGTGTTTCAATTATCTTTTCAATTACTGTTGTGGAATTGTCCTATAAGATGGAACAATGGATTCACAATTCACTCCACTAATCCAATCTACTGACATAAACATATACAGTATGAACATGACCTAATGCAAGAATAACCCTGCTCAAGTATTAGGAATGTTTGTTAAATATCAAGCGTCACATTTCATAAATTACATTGCTATTCAATCTTATTATGACCCTAAAAAGACCTACAGAAATAGTAGACCAATCAAAATCTACTGCCATCTACAGTCAAAATAAGTCAAAGAATAATGGCAGGGTCAGTATGGGTGACAAAACTATTTCCACCATAGCAAGGAACATATAGCCATCTGGCCAGCTATGTACAGTGACTGCCCTGAGAGCTTCCTGCTCAAAAGACAGCCATATCAAGCTAATGTATTACAACAATTTCAATGGTAGTGTTTTTTCCAGTTAATACAACCCTATTTTTAGAATTATCAGTTGTACATTAGACTCCTCTCACCATGACAGCCTTGAACTGAAATGAGATGAATGCAGTCTTTTGAAACACAGGCACTCAGCCAACAGCTATTTTTGCACAAAGTCACACAGTGCACTACAGGGGAGTAAACACCCATTGGAGGATCAGTTGTACTGTATGTCAACTCAGCAGTTCATAAGCGGCTGATGAATCGTAAGGTGCCTGACAGCGGTGGGACGGAGAAGCCCTGGCTGACCTATCCACTCCTCCCCCGCTGGTTTGGAATCCAGGCTATAGAGCTCAGCCTGCATTCAAGATGAATGGTTTGGATAGTTTGTGAGCAAACATCAGTAATAAAACTTACTATTAAACATGCAAACCATTTTTGGCATGCAAATGCCTCCATCAAATGGTTCTCTGCATGTGAAAGACAACAGAGAGATGGCTTGATGGGTGCATTCTTGCACAATCTTGGCCTGATTTAGCCTGCAGAAATTAAAAATTTCTGAAATTAAAAATTTCTGCTGCTTAACTGAGGGTTGAAATGCTGAAAGTGTCTTAATGGGAGTATGAAGCAATGAGAAGTTACACTTGACTACCTATCTCATTACTTCCATTTGACTTATCTTGACTAAGGAGTAGCTTGATGGAGGTTATGTTGGTAGTTACAGTCAGCGTTGATCGGAGGGTCACTATATATGGGTGGAGGTTTGCAAAGTATCAGTTCTATTTTCAATAAACTAATGAACCAACTAGAAAGCCAACATATAGGTTATGTAGATTGCTAGCTAGCTAACCTCATTTGTACCCAGTCATTGTACCCTGTTCATGTCCTAGATAGGTGGTTTTAAGTTAAGCTAGTTACCTAGCTAGGTAACTGTAAGTGCGCCCTAAAATGAATTAGTTAGCTTACAAGGATCATTTTATTGTCAGCCAATTAACAGCTAGCAAGCTAGCTAGCTCAATTTATTTTCTGGTCGCTTGCTAGCCAACTCCTTAAAAAGGAAGCTAGATTCATAATAAAATGTAAGAACAAAACAAAAGCCATCCCCCTAACCTGTATTTAAATATTTTTAAACCTATTTAAGGTTATAGTTTTGATATATCAAACACACAGGGATATATCTGCATCAGGGTATATCTGGTTTTTGCAGGTCTATAGCAAGTTGATTATACTGTTAGAAATGTAAGTGACTGAATACTGAATATCAGTTCTAAATAACTTGTCACATGTTTCTGGCTTCATTTTGACCACCAGAAACATGTGACAAGTTATTTATACTCCTGGTAGAAATAGAAGTGACTGAAAATTGTGTATCATTGTAAATTTCTTTTCACTTCATTTTGACCTCAGGAGGTTTCTTTTCAGTCTAAGGCTTTTTTGAAGAATGGAGGGGGAGTTTCCTGATGTGAACCCTATTCAATCTAACATTTGACATTTAAAAACAATTAAAACATTAAAAGTCAGATTTGAGTTAAAGGATAGGCATTATTTCTGTTCCTTGAAAGTCAGAGACTCAAACTCAGACAGGAAGTGGTGTGATCAGACATAACAGAACATGGGTAAAGTGCCTGGGGGTTTTTGTTCGGCGTTTTCACACAGTGGGACTGGGGTACCACAGTGATTAAATGTCCTGTAAGCGCTGTACAAAAACCTTCCACCAGGATTTCTCTGAAAATGGATGAATTTAATACTTGCAAAACAAAACCAGACTGTTTGGTAAGTGTTTCAAAGCTATCTATTGCATTATTTTAATGTTTATTTTTATTTGTCTTGTCATGAAATGCAGTCTTCTGCTGTGCAGAATGATTCCAGATAGAACACACATAGTAGGTATACATCTTTGTCCAGTTGTGAATGGTTTTCAGATTAATATTTTCATTGAAAGTGAATATATATACACAATCACAATGCTAAACTTTAAGGTGGATTTATTATCCATGTCCGGAGTGGAAAAACACTTAGCTAATCAAAATTAAGCTTGGAATCAAAAGTTTTTGGATGCGAGGTATAATGAGGTGAATGATGCTCCACTAACATTTGGAAGCGGGACCACTCTCACCGTCACACCCAGTAAGTACAACTCTCTTTATCTGTCTGTGGTAATGCTGCATATAAAAATACAGCTGGGCTTTGAATGTGATCAGGAATATATTCGCATCAGTGACTGTGCTTGTGTACAGTGCCGTGCATTAATAAGGCATAAGAAAATAGATGGCTATGGGGGCATTTTGTCTGATGCTACAAGGCTGTGAGCAATTGGGATACACTTCCACTCACATTTGGAAAAGGAACCTCGCTGTTGGTGGAACCAAGTAAGATTTTACCTTTACACTCTTTCTGAATAATAGTAGCATAGTAGAAAATATGCATGGCAGTGTGGTCGAGAGGTACCGTGCTGTTGTAAGGTAGAGAAGAGAGATTTTTGCTCACGCTATTCTGCTGTGGACAGACCTCAAGGGCTCTTACCTTCGGAAAAGGAACCTCTCTGACGGTGGAGCCAAGTAAGATGTTACCTTCATGCCGTTTGTTGTTTCTGAATAGTCTGAGTGTGTAAATATGTTAGTATTGAGCAGAAAATGTACAAGGCAGTGTGGTTGTAAGATGGAATACTTGCTGAGGTACAGGGACATAGCGGGGTAAGGGGGCATTTTGGCTAAGGCTACAACACTGTGGACTATGCTGATCCACTTACGTTCGGAAAAGGAACCCTCCTGACAGTGGAACCAAGTAAGACGCTATACACTTTTTATTCTTTCCTGAATAATGTTAGACTGAAAATATGCTTGGCAGTGTGACTGCACGATGGTGTAGTTTGGTAAGGCATAGGGTAATAGAAGGATATGGGGACATTTTTGCTAATGCTGCAACACTGTGACTCTTGGGATTATACAAACCCACTTATATTTGGAAAAGGAACCTCCCTAACAGTGGAACCAAGTAAGATGTTATACTTTTTTTATTCTTTCTGTGAATAACCATATTAGACTGCAGAACATATGTTTGGCTGTGTGGCAGTACAATAGTGTACTTTGGCAAGGCTTAGGGTATTAGAAAGATATGGGGACATTTTTGCTAATGCTGCAACGCTGTGAGCTATTGGGATCCTTCAGTTCCACTCATATTTGGAAAAGGAACATCCCTAACAGTGGTACCAAGTAAGACATTTTACATTGTCTATTCTTTCTGTGAATAATCAAAATATTATGCCGTAGAAAATATTCTTGGTTGTGTGGCAGTACAACGGTGTACTTTGGTAAGGCATAGTGTAGTAGAAAGATATGGGGACATTTTTACTAATGCTGCAACACTGTGAGCTATGGGGATCTTACAACTCCACTTACATTTGGAAAAGGAACGTCCCTGACAGCAGAACCAAGTAAGATGTTATATACTTTTTAAAAATTCTTTCTGTGAATAATCAAAATATTATGCTGTTGAAAATATGCATGGCTGTGTGGCCGTACAGTGGTGTTCTATGGCAAGGCTTAGGGTATTAGAAAGATATGGGGACATTTTTGCTAATGCCGCAACACTGTGAGCTATGTTGATCCTTCAACTCCGCTTACATTTGGAAAAGGAACATCCCTAACAGTGGAACCAAGTAAGATGTTATATACTTTTTTATTCTTTCTGTGAATAATCATAATATTAGGCCATAGAAAATATGCTTGGCTGTGCGGCAGTACAATAGTGTACTTTGGCAAGGCTTAGGGTATTAGAAAGATATGCGGACATTTTTGCTAATGTCGCAACGCTGTGAGCTATTGGGATCCTTCAGATCCACTCATATTTGGAAAAGGAACCTCCCTAACAGTGGAACCAAGTAAGACATTTTACACTGTTTATTCTTTCTGTGAATAATCAAAATATTATGCTGTTGAAAATATGCATGGCTGTGTGGCCGTATGGTGGTGTTCTGTGGCAAGGCTTAGGGTATTAGAAAGATATGGGGACATTTTTACTAATGCCGCAACACTGTGAGCTATGGGATCTTACAATTCCACTTACATTTGGAAAAGGAACGTCCCTAACAGTGGAACCAAGTAAGATGTTATATACTTTTTTATTCTTTCTTTGAATAATCATAATATTAGACTGTAGAAAGTACGTCTGGCAGTGTGGATGATGCCTTGCTTTGGTAAGGTACAGATGCATGGCTGGTTCGGGGGATATTTCCAATTCATGCTACAATGTTGTGTGCTCTTGGGATAGTACAGATCCACTTATATTTGTTAAAGGGTCTCCCATATTGGTGGAACCTAGTAAGATGTTACCTTTATGCCCCTTATTCTTTCTTTGGGTAGTCGTAATATTACCCTTCTGAAAATATTCCTGGCAACAATTGTAAGATACCGTGCTTCAGAATGGCACAGATGCATGGCTTGTTTGGGGGACATAATTGCCTAATGCAATAATGGCGTGGGCTCTTGTATACATACCCTCTTACTTTCGGAAAAGGGACCGTCTTATCAGTGGAACCAAGTAAGAAACTTTCTTTTATTCTTTCTCTGAACTGTTTGCCAATATTGTACAGCAGAAAATATGCATGGCAATGTGGTTGTGGCACAAATGAGATGTAGTTGCCAAGGGTTGCATGTGTTTTTCAATTCACAATATACAATGCCAGCGTAGACATTTTATAAAAACATTTTCTGGATGTATATATTAGAAATATGGTTATTACCGTCACTGCCATTACTTGTGGCAATGCATAAATTAGTAGCTATTCTTTTATAATACTATATGGTAGTCTGTTGTAGGCAATGTTTCTTGCACAAAAGAAAAAAAAACATCAGAGGGTGTGATAGAAACATAGTAAAATGAGTTCATTCAGTGTGTTTGCAAAGTATAGCTCAAAATGAAAATTGTGCCTTCAGATTATGGCCAGTTAAAAATGTCTGCAATGTGAACTATATATCTGTATGTCAAAGTAAAGGGTTTCTTTAGTATATAATATTGAATGTTGTTTTGCACTTAAAAATAGTCTTGCACTTAATAAATAATGGTGTTTCCATTTTAAAAGAAAAAAGTCAGAATGGCAAAATGGTGATATGTATGCTTGTCTAAAGAAAACACTGAATACAGTGCAAAAGTCACAAGTGTCATATTCTATTGTAAGATGCTTTCAATATGCTTGTTGACCACCTTTCATATACATAACATGGAAGTCATACTAAAATGAATGACTGAATATAGTCTTTTCGAGCATATACATATTTGGGTTTATTATTATTATTTTTATCGAACTAATACAACTACCAACATAAGCATTTTCCTGACATAACCAATCAGTTTTAATCGGAAAAGAGGACATCTTTTCATAGGAATTAGTCTTTAGAGTGCACAGGGAGCACCTACACTTTTTTCCTGATCAAAAAATGTTGTTTTTTTTAAAATAGTAGTTTTGTGATCACATTCATGAAAAGTAACAAAGGACTGAGTCAAGGGAGACAGTCTCACTAACTGATTTGACTTGAAATTACCTTATATGTTGGAATAATTCTTGCAAATCATTGTGTGGGAATTTTTTTTAGTTATGCAGTGATGCAGATGCATTAATAAATTACATTTTACAACTCTAAAAATTATGGTTTGCCAATGAACCTTAACTTGTGATTTCACCAAAACCCATGACTTCTATGGAAATACAATCTACTTAGCCATCACTTGTGATCCTGTGTTAATGGACTGCTCCATTAAGAATAAAATTAATTGGGTTTGTTAATGCCTGCAACAATCAAACTCAAGTTGTGTAAGTCATAAAAAACTGTAACAGGTGCTTTAAATGGGTTCAAAGTGAAGAACAGCATTTTGCCGTTAGACAGAATTCACACCCAAGTAAAGCAACAAGCAACACCTGTGCAAACGAATCATTTTTCAAAGTTGGTGGGGAAACCACAGTACGGTTGAACTGACATTTTGGTGTGTCTCCCACATCTTGTATCTCTTTTTGCATGAAACAAATGTAATCTTGTAGTGCTATGATAATACTAGTGTCCTTCACAGCTTAAAAACCAGTTTTACTTCACTGCTTCTGTTGATAGCTCATATGGACATTAAATATGTTGTTAAGTACAGAGAAATATGTTATTCAGCCCATGAATATATTGGATGTATAAATAAAATATATTCATACTAATCAGAAATATATTGCAGTATACTGAAACAGCAACAATTCACATATTTTAAATATATTTATTAAGCTAAAAATATATTGTCTAAAATACATTCTCAATATTTTTTTTATTTCTATGGTGGGACTGCTTTCAGTGTAGCATTCAGCGTAGAGCAATGGTTGTTCTCTTAGACATGGGATTCATATGTTTTACAATTGATTCATAAATTACTAAATATGAATAACAGTCCCCTCTGTGGACGTTCGATGTATAGCTGAAAATGAAAGATGCACCTTCAGATTATGCAGTTAAAAATGTCTGCCATGTGAACTACATTTCAGTACACAAAATAAAGGGTTTCTTTAGCATATAATACTGGATTTTGGTTTGCACTTAAAAAGAGTCAGACAGTATATCTATTTTATAAAAGAAAAAATCAAAATGGCAAAATGGTGGACATTGTTTAGCATTCCAAAATAGTCAGGCAGCTTTTCAATTAAAGTTCAGAATTGCATCAATGTATGTATATGTTTTGCAGAAAAATGTATGTGTGTCTAAAGAAAAATACTGAATGCAATGTAAAGGTCAAGTCACAAGTGTCATGTGTAGGACACCTTTAATAATGCTAGTACTACTAATAATAGCTCATACTATAAATACTAATGTGCACATAATATAAGCTTTTATTGAGCAATCATACTCATTCTATGAAGTGCTCATGGTATGAGTATAATCAAGATGACAAATAGCTAATACTAATACCATGTTGCTACCATTATTTTTAGATCAGTCTAAGATGGAGCCACAGTTGTCTATCCTCAGCCCAAAAGACAAGGGGCCCCACATCTGCCTGGCGACAGGGTTCTTCCCGAAGAACGCAGAGATGAGCATAACATTCAACGATGGCGACAGCACCCAGCTTCAAGTGCAGGACAATGCCCAGCTGCTGACAAAAAAGAAGACATACTTCTTTGCTGGAGTCAAAGAAAAAGAGATAAAATCTTGTCAAATGGAAAATGTTAAGGAAGAGAAATTGCAGACAGATTCCAATGAAGGTGTGTTCAAGTGGGATGCATTTTTCTATTAATATTTAATTTTGCCAGCCAGGTATATTATAAAGCTCCAAGCTCTAGTTGAGAGCCAACTGCAAATTATTTTTATGGTTTTTGTCTTATTCCTACCCATGCCTTTTTTAAGATTACTAACTCTATATTATTGGGTTCAGAAATAATGTTAAGGGAAGCAGATATAAATTTGGTCAATATTGTTGATAATGGATTTTGCATCCCAGTAGGGTGTGCAATTTCAGATAAATAGATCAAAAACATCAAAACATCTTTTGCAATCCAAATTCCCAAGAGACAGAGCCTCACCGCCTGCTGACAGGTAACTGGATGCTAAATAGTCACAAGGAGGCAGGTCAAAGGTTTTTATCATATGCATAGCCACACACAGATCATTTGTCAGAGCCAAAATTATAAATAAACAAATAGTCATACATTTTTATTTGAATAATAATGAAGAATTTTAATAATAATCTGGAGTTAATAATAAACTGAGCTGTCTCTTACAGAGGCCTTTAAGTGAATAACACTAGGTTTGGGTGTGACTAGAGCTACATTATTTTGTAATCAAGATTGTTTATTCTAATATGCTATCTCAAAGTGGCTAAGAATGCAAAATTATCTAAAATGGTTACTGCGTTGCAAGATTGTATTAATTATCTGTATTCAGTAAAATGGAAGTCAATATGAAACCCTTCACTAAGAAAAGCAACAGTTAACTATATCAGTATTTAAGCAGACCCTTGCATTTTATATTTACATTCTGCATAAGTCATCACTTTGTCCCCACCAGCTGACCAGGTGAAAGTCTCGGGTACATAGCTTATCAAAATGGTAAATCTTTGTAACGTATGTTTGCAAATGATCACAATGCCCATTACTCCTTGGTTAAAGTTATATCATTTTTGTGCAGTGTTGTGAAGGCACTGTCCATCATTTTAAGCAACCTAATCTACCATTCACATTACTAGTGATGAATGATCAAGTTTGGCATTGCTTCTCTTGATGTAATGATTAAAATGTCAGAAATTCTTACTTTTATTAAAAACACGAATTAAGTGCATGCCCGTTATTTGATCATCATCAACACTTTGGAGACTTTGCATGCTGGAAGATTGAGAACCAAACTGGAAGTTAGCATTGCTACTTGTGTACCTTTAAATGATTTTTGAGCAGTTTTATTTATTTAGTTGCTGTTAGTCCAAATGATTCTTGTCTTCTTATAGGTGCACCCAAAGATGATCCATCCAAAAATGAGTGTCCAACACCAGAAGTCAAAAATGCAACTATCCTTACTAGAGAGGTTAAGGGTAGGTCTTACATTTTTCTTGAATTTCTTTCATTTAAAAATAATATATGAACAGGAGTTCATATACAGTATATGGGCGCAGTCTAAAAAGTCTTTCTGTGGAAGTCCAAGCTTCCTATGGGTGATCCATGGCCACACTCAAAGACAGGGCATAACGATTACCTCTCCCACAATTAACATGAGTTTGAGATGAATGAACAGAGTGAGCCATAACTGTCAGTGTTAACGTAATTACTGTAGGTTTTACTGTATGTTTTAGTTTTTGTCACTGAGCAGACAGTCTTATCCACAGCAAATTACAAAGTAAGAACACAAAGGTGTATGTAGTATATGTAATATATGTATGTAATATATGAAGTTTTATGGTTAAGAATTGATGTCCTTCTGTTTCAAATGATGCTGAGCCTTCATTGCTATTGTGAGTGGATTGTAACGTGCATATTGGAAATGAAATTATATTACCATCTGAGTTAGCAACTAAAGAAACAGGAGATACAGGTGTGATATGTGGTATAGTGTCAATCTCCCCAAACGCATCTCCAGCAATATGATTTGAGCAACTTATGAGCAACTTATGATTAAACCATCTTAAAAAGGATAAAAATAAATAGCTGTTATATAGAATTACAGTTAAATATAAATAATATTAAGTATATGTGTATTTTTTGTACTTTAATTTGTCTGTGCAGTTTTTGTGTGATCGTTGGCCAAAATTCTGTATCCGGTACATGTTTCACGTTCTGTTTCATTGCTTCTCTGCAAGTACAGTTTATTATTAGCCAATGTAATTTTTTCCATTTGTTGCACACATTACTCCTTCTTTTGTGCAAAACTGTGATAGCATCAGATGTCATCCAAATGTCTGAATTCCGAATTTTCTGAAATGTTGTTTCCATAAGATTTATGGCATTGGAATTTAAGAATGTTTCCCAAGATTTTCTTTTTATTTAAGTAATAGGAAAGAGCTACTTCTCCACATTATTGAATAGCATGTGAAATATAAAGTTCTAATGAAGCACAAGATCTGACATGTTTAAGGTCTAATTTTAAAGTTACACAGCGAGAGTGACTTTATTAACTCCGGTGAAATACCATGTTCATTTTTCTGAACACTATAGAACAGAGTTCCATTGATGTGTAAAGAATAAAGACTATGTTTTGGTTCCACAAAACAGTCAGTGTTCCGACGGATTGTAATTCAGTGTTAATTATAATTAATGTAATTCAGTGCCAGTATGTAATGCCAAATGTTTAATAAGTACATATTAAATTTAAATATCTGTAATTTTTAAATTATTAGCTGTAATTTTGAAATAATTTATCGCTGTGTCTTGCACAAGGAGTGTAGTGGAAGAGTGGTTGTTACTGGATTACGATGTGGGTCCATTAAGTATCAATTACAAATGCACATTCAGTGATTACACTATCACAGCTGGCAGGGTATTATTAGGTGCTCTCACACACAATAGTGGACTGTGCTAGCTTTTTGAATTATTATAGGTGTTGGCCCTTCTAGCAGTAGGCAGTATGGTATTATTTAGTATGTGGTATTTATTCAGCATTGACATCACATAACATTTATGTCTCTGCCTCTTTTATAAATCACATTTCGGGGCACTTGCGTGCACAATACACTAGCCTTTCGCCCCTCTCAATGCAATGGATAAAACACACAATGTCCCGCAATGGCAGCAGATTGATTTTGAATGATGGCTGATATTGACTGTGTCTTTTGCAGATTACCCGAGGATGAACTTCATGTCTCTGACGGTAAATGGTCTGAGGGTGCTGTTCGCTAAAACCGTGACGATCAACATGATGATGACGATCAAGGCCATGGTGTTCTAGAGGTAGGTGCTTTGCATCTCTCAAAGCATTCTTTATTTGCTGTGAATGCAGAAAACTTGTGGTTTTCTGCAAAACAGGAAAGGCTTGTGGTTTTGTTGTGTGCAACTGCAAGTACTGGCAAAAAACTGTATCTGACTTGTCTACTGAGTTATATTTGAAACTGAAATCTTGTAGGTTCAGTACCTCTTTGGATGTTACATTATTTGCTTCTTATCCAGCTCA
Organism: Megalops atlanticus; assembly: GCA_019176425.1. Classification (NCBI taxonomy): domain Eukaryota; kingdom Metazoa; phylum Chordata; class Actinopteri; order Elopiformes; family Megalopidae; genus Megalops; species Megalops atlanticus. The sequence continues at coordinate 18,538,902 of CM032896.1, forward strand.
AATCCAGACACTCTTATCAAAATAGGCTAACATAAGTTTTTACATGTGTTCTGTTTATATAGCTGGATATTTACTTAGGCAATTCAGACTAAATGCTTTGCTCAGAGCTTAATGGTACAACAGCAGTTCCCTTCCTAGGAATGGAACCAGCGACCCTGGGTAACAAGTGCTGGTCCTAACTAGAAAATTCATGCAAATTCAATGGATGTATACAGTCTTTCCTTTTTGCTTTGCAGATGTGTTGGAACAAAGCGTTCGTGTTTTTACAGAAGAACAGTGGGATGGATGGTAGCCTCACTGAATGGACCAGATTTATCCTTTTATAATGCTTCAGAGCTTTGCTGTATTACTGTATTTTTGTGCAGTTAAGGAATGAGGGGAGAAAAGGAGTGTTCGTTTCACATTTCTGATGTCCTATGTTTAGGATTCTGCATGATAAATCAGAGAAAGATCTGCTCTTTGTCACTCAGAAAGCTTTAACACCAGTTGTAGTGTCGCTTTGGATTGAGATGAACTGATTATTGTAAATATTTTACATGTTATACTGCTTTGTTGCAGTGCTTTTTCTTTATGTTATTTCAATGTTAGTCACTGAAGGTGATTTCAACTCAACATGTTCATTTATTTTATTATTATCATATATGCTGTATTAGCCTGCATTGGTTACTCTAAATTTGCAATGCATGCATAAACCAAATGTGTTCACAGTTTATTTGACAGGTACAGCTTATTTGTTTCCTGTGGGTTGGACATGGCCCGTAGTGGAAAATAAGTTGCACAGTATCTGCTTTGTGGTTAGGTAGGCCTGTTATGATATATATATCTGTATATCTATTCATCTGAGCACGCACACATAGAACAAACAGAAACACACACACACAACACACACACACAGTGCAACAGACAGTGAATAACTGAAACATATTGCCTAACGTAAGATCTGACATAAGATAGCCTAAATTGGATTGTGTGGTCTGTGAATGCCTTTTTTTCATTGTTTTATTGTTCTAATTTTGCTGTAGTCTAAGATTTTCCAAGTGTATGATTATTTGCATTGCTTTGCATATCCATTAAATAAAAACTAAAATAAATACTTTGTCGTTATTTCATAAAAAACACCTGATACAGAATTTTACCACTGAGTCTTAAAAGCATTCACTCAACAGACCAAAGTAGCTGTGAGCAGAGGAACCCCTTGGAGAGACCGTTGAGATTTGCCAGGATGTGTTGGTTTCCTAGAAAAGGACATGGTCCGTTGTGTTCATGGTTTCAGGTCTAGTCAGAGAGTTTCCAGCTGAGGGCACATGCATCCAAATCCACACAGGGGAAATGCTGAGAGCAAGGGGGGTCTTACTAAATCTGCCCGAAGAGATACATTGCTGTTTTGGCCACTTAACTTTTTTTTATCTTAGTTTATTAAAGAACCTGATGACAAACATCATCATTTATTTTTATCTCCAACTTGTCAGGACATTATTATTCACAAATGTAAAACCAGCTCCATTTCACAGTGTTTTTGTTTTAGGAGGTAGCATTTGTCTAATTAAATAATGAATGTTACAGTTGTCGGGAGAGTACTGGGTATTTTATGGTTCTTTGCCCTGGTCTGGGTTTTTATGATTCCTTTCATTACTCAGGACCAGAACAAGGGCAGATAAGATAAATCAACAAATACACATACACACAGCAGGTAAGAGGGCAATTGGTCTACCACTATAAATACCCCAAAATCAGTGACCACAGGTCACATACCTAGTTAAGATAAGCAGCCATTGCTTTAAGAATTGCAAGAGTTACCCAGAACTCAGTCAGATACTTTAAAACCTCAAACTAATGATTGCCGGTTTGGATTTACATTTGATTTTGCCAGATAAAAGTGGAAGTAGGGCGTGGTACACCCACTTTGTGTATTGGTAAGCATTAATCTGCCCCTCAGATGTAGAATCCTTGGCTAAATGGTGGCCACAGTCATGTTTGGTTTAATCTGAAAGAGGTTCAGGTGCCAGATACTTCTAATATAATCTTAAAGCTCTGCCTTTTTAGCCAATCTTAAAGTTACTTCTTAAAAACAATAACATCCTGATAGACCACAACTGCAGAGGGTTGCCCTCTCCCCCTCTTCTCCCCTTCCTGAGCACAATCAGCGTGTGTGTGTGTGTGTGTGTGTGTATGTATTTCTTTGTGTGTATCTACCCTTTTATACCCCACAGTTAATTGTACCCTCATGTCATGGGAAAAATGTTGGAAAACCCAATGCTGTGTGATAATGTGTATTTCTCTATAGCAGCAAAACCACCATTTTACCAGTTCCTCTCAGCCAACTCTCTCCTCTCAACCCATGCCTATTAATGTTTAGTGTCATTTGATGCTCAGGAAGAGCTGAATGTAAAAATGAGAACCTCGAAAAATATATCTGGTATTTCCAGAATTTTGGATCAAAAGGACAAAATTAAGTCCTGGAGAAACTTCCAGGCACTCCCCCACCATTAAATTAATTATGCATGGGTCAGGGAGGTGGAGAGAGCTTCTTCTTAAGTCAGGCCTAGAACAGGCCTCAAAGTCAACGCACAGTCATCCAGTACGCTCCATTTTTGTCTGCACAGCTTGGCTCAGTTTTTGCCTGCGCTCTCTCCAATCTGCTCAGTGTCTCCTCCAATTGTTTGGAGTTTTTCCTCTTGGAGTTTTGCTGCTATTGTGAGTGGTTCCTGTGTTCTTCCTCGGGAGAGATAAACAATTGGCTTGGGTAAATTTCTCTTCACGCATTCATTCATCCATTCCGCGATCCATCCATGTTCTTGTTTTGTTAATGTCTTATGTAATTTAGGTCGTTTTCACACCTATAGTCCGTTTGCTTTGTTCCGAATCAGGGACTAATTTGTTACAATATTGCACTCACACCCTGGTTCGGTTTGTTTTCACACGGCAATATTTAAAAACGGACCAAACGTTTTCCTTGGTCAGAAATTTCATCACTATCTTCTGAAAAGAAAAACACGGGAACAACGCATCGAAAATGGAGCAAACTCACAAGCTCATAATTGCAGTTGTCGCGATTATTTTATTTATTATGTAAAGTTGAGTTGGCTCTGAAGCTAAGAAGTTCATTACTGCTAATGATGTTGCATTGTTATCAAGTATATGACAATAAACTTGAAACTTGATTCTCTGGCTGTTGTACCAGTGTTATCTGTACGAATATCACGTTCACTTTGAACGTGAATCTAGACTTCGTTTCGAAAATAATGTGTTGATGCATTTCGTACGAAGACGCGCTGCTTCGAGACACTTCAGTAGGAGAGGGCGCGCTTTAAATAATGTATACAGTGACATATTCATCCAACAATTTCTATTCCGAAGACGCATCAGGTAAGCTTAGTGATATTATATGCCTTGTTCTTTTGCGTTTTCTCCAGCTGCTGGCAAATGTGATCGTCTGTCGAAATTTCAATGAGGCATTTGACCTCATCGCTGCTCCAAGTTAACCCACGACTCATTTTCAATAGCAATTTTTCTAACCACCCACAATTTGTTGCCCATAATTCAATGCCCTCAATTCCCTTGATTCATAGCTATTGGGTAGGTTTGGTCCTGGTTGGTTCGGGTTGCTTTCTCACCAGTGGGACCGCACCAGAGTTTGCCTGATGATGCGGATCGAGACCATCTCTCTTTGGAGGTCTCGGGCCGATTGTTTTGGTGCAGACCTGAGTACGATTACTGCGTTCTGACCTACGCAAACGAACCGAACCAAGGGGTCAAACGCACTACGGGTCGATTCAAACGGACTAAAGGCTGCAGGCGTGGAAGCACCCAGTGTCTGTTAAGGTAGTGGACCAGGTCTGTAGCCCAGACTCTGAATTTTGTCTTTGTCTTAGTGTAACTGCTTTTTTTAATAATAAACCTTTTTTAATTTATTCCAGTTGTGATTGTATATTTCTGGCAAAATTTGATCCACCAGACTGCTCATTTCCTGTCAACAAATTCGGTGATTTAATTGATAATTAATATCTTTAATAGTAAGTATTAAATCATTTTTTAAATTATTTTACATGTTGGTTAAGTGAGGAGTCTTAGTAATTGGCGTCATTTGTGTTCGGTATTCAGAGTGCCGGACAATAAATAAGGGCATTAATTTCAAAGACCGCCGAGTTCAGACCATTCAATTTTTTTATTCAATTCTCATTTATCCGACACAGTACATACCAAAATGACACGCGCAAATCTTACTTTCAGGTATAAAATTAATGCATAAGAAGATGACCACAGCTGAAGTCCTACAAGCAAAAACCAAAATGATGACGTGATGCACATTTCTCCTCTGCTAAAATCATGCTGTATTAATTATCATTCCAAACACATTTTGGTGTAATTGTATATAATGTACATGAAGTATGTTTTCGTGATGGAGAATTTCTTACAGGATAAAAACACAAACAAAAAAACCCACAATTGTTTGGTTTTGATGCAAGTTCCTGTTTTTTATTTTATTTTTTTTTTTATACAACCTTGGTTTGGACAACCTTTCATTTCATGTGCAATGTTTCTGTAGTGACACAATGGTATTTAAGATTCATGCTAACATATCTCCATTGGTACTTGTTCCTTGTACCAAATTTACACAACTGCTATTTCAACAAAAACTTCTCTTTCACAAAACAGCTGCACATTGACATGTAAGGAACATTTGGCATGTTGAATCTTACTTTGCATAAAGTAAAGCCTTCACATTTAAGCATGACAGTGCATGGCCAGGTGTCATACAATTTTATTTTTCAGATTATATTGGCATACAGACATCATGCATGACAGACTGAACACCCTGTCCACCCATCTTTAACCCAATGGTTACCTTTGCTTTGCTCTGGGTTGGTGTTACATTGTCTCTTTTTAAATTTATTTATTCAACTGAAATTCATAATAGCATACAAATACACAGAAAATCCAGTGATTTCATCACACCAAAAATGACAAGAAGTGGGCTGAGGAGAGCACCTCAAATTGAAAAGAAACCATACCATTTTTCCTGCGATTCTGTCTTGTTTCAGCAAGCTCGATAATGCCGCTCGCCCTGCTATGCAATCATACCTAATTAGAGCCCCCTTCTGGTTACTCATGTAACTACAGCAGGGTTTCACCAACTCGGTGAATAATCCTAAACTTTGACATGACATGTCAAAGTCTCAAATCCAGGCTCAAGCTTCAGTTAAAAAATATGTTCAACACAATTTTAATATTTTTTATGGCTCACAAAGCATGAGAACAAAAAGTACAGCCCCAAAATTATAAGTACAAGGTGTAACATGAAAGTGTCACTTTCGATGACCCAAACAGGATGCACTGCAAAATGTGCTCAGTGCAAGCTCTGAGCTCTTTCAGCAAAGCTCCTTGTCTCTTGGCAATGCAAACTCTGCCCGCATTGGCTTAGGTGCCATGCTCTAGGTTCTTTGCTGAGAGAAACGCAATAAGGTCCTGTCAACTACCTGCTTCCACTGATGTACAGTACCAGTCAAAAGTTTGGACACACTTTTCTTTCTTTATTTTTACTATTTTCCACATTTTAGAATTATAGTTAAGACATCAAAACTGTAAACTAACACAAATGGAATTATGCAGTGACCAAAAAGTGTTAAACAAAACTATCTTATATTTTAGATTCTTCAAAGTAGCCAAAATATTTTTGAATGAAGAAATTCATAGATGGGTATTAACTTCACTATATATACTTGTCAAAGAAACATATTTCAAGCATTTAAGCATAAGTCTTTAGATCATAAATGTCTTTGAGTGCATGTTTCCTATTATCTTAATCAGGTCTGTCCAAACTTTTGACTGGTTCTATATGTATACCACAGTGTTATCAACAAGCACTACTACATAACCAAATTCATAATTACTTATCCTTTATTGGTGAAGAGCGACTTTCATCCTACATGAATTGGCTTGCATGTATGCATCTGACTTCAGTTTGCATGGGTGAAAATGCCGGTAGGGAAGGCAAAGATGTGCAGGACAAGTCTATTTGTAAATTTTACTCATACTAACAGAGTGCCAAGAAATGGCAGCACTCCTTGTGTTTATTCCTACATACCACCAATGGATATGTCATTTTAAAGTATGAAAGTATGTTACATCGGGTTGAGTGGTCTTTTGGGATTTTTACCCAGAAGTGTACAGAAATTGTGAAAAAAGACTTGGCCAGATTTGAAGGCTCATACTGGAGGCCTATCTGAGTCCACTCAGACCTGGTAACCAAACCAGCATGTGAAAATTGTTAAGAGTTTAGTGATGTCTAGTCCAGCAGCCATAACTGTCACACCTGGAATACACTATACATTGTGATATCAGTGCATCCTGAAAATGATATCACAGCAAATTGCAATTGCTAAATAATGACAAACTATCACTCACTCTAACACTGTTCAGAAAGGCTCAACAGAGGTTAATATTACATCATTTTGTTGAAACGCTATGATTGACTGTGTTGAAGGCTTTCATCATCACCTTTGCTGAATTTGCTTCTTGCCAGAAAGAACATACCTGCGGCATGTTTTCATCAGAATCCAATTGGCACGAAGAGGCACATCCAGAGTACACATGGCCCATGACCAGTTGCACTGCAGCATTTTCTGTGACCCGAAGACATAATTACTATAATTACTGATCTCTTCATAGCCACCACACTTAGAATAACACTGGAATAACCTTGGCACCAGGAAATACATTTAAAGTGCTCTCATCCTCCATCTGCATGACTTTTGAACTAAATTTCATCATAACAAATGTATTTGTAAAACAACATGGCCATCAGAAGCCAATCAATTTGCATATACAGCTGAAAAGCCGTAAATCCAACATCATTGGTCAGAATGTGATTAAACCTCACAGTATTATAAAGGGCTATAGGAAATATCAGGTCACGTGATTTATTGTCAATAGGTCATACGGTTCTGCCAACATTTTGGATTATCTCAAGAATTGTTGAAAGCATATTTTTAGTGCTGAGCTGTTTCCTTTTCTGCACACAGCTGCCACCTTGTGTTGAAAGCATGTCTAAATGTTGTGAACCTCTGCTGCAGCTTGCAGCTCTTCAGTGATGTGCTTGGTCCCTTCCCTGTGCTTGGTCCCTATAATTGCTGGCATATATATTTTCATATGTTATCACCAGAGGTGAATACATCACTAACAAGGTCAATAAAGCTGTCAGGCACTTGTGATTGGTGATTACTGGAGGTGACATTTGTACACAAGAGTGGGCTGCATAAAACCGTGCCAAGTGTTTGAAGTACATCCACCTAACAGATGTACTCACTTGACAAATTTACCATTGTATACCCAGAATATTGGAATCAGCTACGCAGGCGGTGACATGACTAAACCAGCCTCACATGAACTGATTAGAGGATGCTGGAGGAGACTGCTGCTGGAACATTAGTATTGGATACTCGGGAGGACATGACTGAACCTACAACAATGACCTGCAGCAACAATACCCAAGATGATGGCTCGGGAATAAATTGACACCTAGAGTACCAGGATCAGGTCAAAGCATTAACTTGCTTTCTGCATGCTGCTAATGTTCCAGGCGCCCCCTGCTGGCTGTTTTTTAAATTATTTATTTATTTATTTATTTTTTCCTTTTATATAACACACATTATAGCCCATTTGATTGGTTAATGAATAATTTGTTTACTATATATCTTCTGTGATGGACATGATTCCTAAAAAAACCTTCTTGACTCTTTTACTTTTACTGTTTTTACCCCTTTTTCCACATACCGTGGTAATGACACTCACCTATTTTGAATAGGCTGTTCTACTCAAAAGCTGTGCATGGATGTGACTGATGTGGCTTGTTGAGGAAAAACACATACATTTTAAGTGATGCAACTAAATAAAGAAGCAAACAATCATTCTGATAGAGTTGTATTCTCTGTTCGTGGACTCCAATTCCCACGGGACTGATGGAATACAACAGGGGAGACAGTGGCTACTGCCAACAACACCCCACCCCCTAACTCCACCAAAGCAAATAGGGCTAAGAGCTGAGAGGTTGTCAAAACATTGCTGCTGACCTCCAGCTGTTCCTCCCTCTCCAGAGATCCTGGCTCGACATGTTGGTGTGGGAAAGGAGGGGAGTGGGGCTGAGCATGAGCACCAGGGTTGTCAATCAGTGGCAGTTTGACGGAACCCATCCAGCTGCTCTCATAGGATGCTGGAATGACCCAGTGGCATGCTGGGATAAAGCTTCTATCACCTTTACATCAGCAGGTGGGGAAACCTTTACATCATCAGGCAGAGACACCTTTTACATCATCAGGTAGGGAAACGTTTACATCATCAGACAGAGACACCTTTTACATCATCAGGTAGGGAAACCTTTACATTATTAGGCAGAGACACCTTTACATCTTAAGGCAGGGATACCTTTACAATACCAGGCAGAGACATGATTGCATCATCAGGCAGAGGCACCTTTACATCAGCAGGTAGGGACACCTTTACATCACCAGGCAGAGACATGTTTACATCATCAGGCAGAGACACCTTTACATCAGTAGGTAGGGACTTCCTTGCTTCATCAGGCTGGAAGCTGGTACACTGAAGTGACAATGGGTTTTGCAAAAGTATAAATGTAGGGTATATTTTCTCCTGTGTTGTTTTTTGTCAGACTGGGCAGTAGTGGAGAAGTGAGTGTGAAGTGAGGCCTTTCCTGAATTTTGAGTTTCTGTGCAGTGGTGGAAAAAGCATTAATGAAGGAGGCAGTGAGGTGTTGACCACCCCACTCTGGAAATGCACTGCCAGTCTGTGTCACTGAGAACTGTAAATGTGTAGTGCGTTGATTGCAAGTCCAAAAATTCTGCAAGAAATTAAATACAAGGTACTACAGACTCATGATTTAAATTTATATAATCCAGACTGAATGCTCCGCTCCAGTAGTACTTCTCTCCCAGAATTCCTCACATTTTCACAACAACATTTTAATTGGACACTCAACAAACAGTCCTCTCTGCAGTGCCAAAGACCTGGAGCTCCACTCTGCCCAGTGATGTCACTGCCTTAGCACTGCCGGAATCCCAGGGTTTGCTAAATTGAGGGCACAGGTGTACGTTTCTATAGGGGCAGCTCATGCGTATGAAGCTGGCGCTGATGTAGGCCAGTAGGACAGCCATATTGCCACCTGCATGCTAGGCTTTTTCAGGATCACTGGACTGTTCAAGTGAGACACGTAAACAAAACTGTAAGTCAGAGTGCAATCCTGGCTGCAAATGAAAGAGTTCAGAGGTAAGAAGCTTTGCCGCTGGAAGAAATGAAAATGACCTTTTTTTTAATTCATCATCTGACAAAAAAACCTCATTCAAATGGAATTTTTACTCATCGTTAGTAGTAAAGCGTAAAATAGACAGAAATATCTCTCAGCAAATAAAGTTTGAGCACTGAGCATAGAGCACTAAATAAGTTTATGTAATTGCATGTACCACTGTGGACATCTGATTATGGAGGTGGTAAGCTGATTTTTGGATTTGGAACCACTCTGGTGGTACATTCTGGTAAGTATCTTACAGTTTTGTGAACGCATATCACTTTCTCGAACTTTGTAGTGATATTTTTCTTATAAACAGTCAGTATTTTACATCACAACAATTTTCTGATTACAAACTTGTCCGGTATTTCGAGTGTCATCTCTGTCAGCAGGGAGGTCCATACACTACCTCGATCATAAGTGCCTTTCCCATTGGCATTAATTGTCCATTTTCTTCAGTGCATTAATGTTATTAACCAACAAAAGAAACATTTTTCAATTTTTCTGCCATGCATGTCATCTGCAGTGCATGCTAAACTCCAACTTTTTTCCTGAAAATTTAAGTGGTAGGTGCTATTGAAATTAAGTGACAGGGGATTCACTTTCAGATTTAAATATGAAAACTTTAATAGCTTTTTCCTGCTTATTATGTGGTATTGTGCTTAATATTGTATTACATGTTGTGAGTGATCCAACAATTATACGTACAAGTAGATTGCTTGATGTTTGCATGCAGAGTATTCAAACAGTATTGGTATACAAATTGTTGTTCCAGTGTTTCTGATCACTGTACATGGTTGATCCTTATATTAGTAACACTTACAAAGTGAACCTTAATGTCATTGATATCGGTAAAGATGGATTCTGATGAAACTGTTTTGGCTGAACTAAAGGGGATTTAATAAATCAATAATGAGAACCCTGTTAGCAGACCCAGTTTACATGAGTGTCGGGATTTCACTTCCTATACAAATGTATTTGACACAGCACATAACAGTGTGTGAATGCTCAAGGGGGTTACAAGCTCATGTTCGGAAATGGAACTAAAGTAATTGTGGAGTTCAGTAAGTACCCTCGCATACTTTTTTTAAAAATTTGAATTCTGTTAAGACAAGAATTATAAAAACTTTTTTTCCAACAACAGTAATTTACCAGATTCTAAATGTTACGCATTTAATAAGAAAGTACACTTAAGTTGTTGCACTGGAGTTACTCCGCCACAATATGCCAGAAATTTGCAGACAAAAACTTCTGTTTGATCAGAAAAGTGAAAATACTTGAGAATGACAGAACGAAGAGAATGATTTTCATCCAGAAATGTGACAAGTACATTAAGGAATGGGAATTCAAATGAGAAAGTTCTTAGAGTGGATTGTAATGCTTTGGAGAAACACAGCTGAGATTATTGTATTTGATCCTAATAGCCTTTCAGCCTTCAGGAATTCTTTTAAACTGACAAAACTATAGGTGTTCAGTGTGTCATCATTCTATGTCACCTATGGCTAGTGATCTCTTCCATAAACATTTCACAAATGACAAATTCATGGATTGAAAAAGAATCATTTGAAACTCCATACTTTTGGAGTTTTAATCACATTTAGGCAACAGCTTTCTTTGTATGTTAGAACATTCACCCTGGGCAAGTTATGTGTGTCTAATATATTTTTGTGAAGAGTTTTGCCATTGTGTGGATGGTACAGAAAACAAACTTATTGTTGGTCAAGGCTCCAAACTAATTGTTGAAAATGGTACGTTTGTTTAACTGCTGTTCTTGAATTGGCTTTTATACACAGAGAGGGCACAGTTATGATTGTGTTTGCGGTGCCTGAATGAATTCATCTGAATGAGCTGGTTTATGTAATTGTGTGCACTACTGTGGACATTTGGTGCTGGAAATAAGCTGATTTTTGGATCAGGAACCACTCTGGTTGTACATTCCAGTAAGTATTGTAAACTTGTATAGAATACACATCACTTTCTGAAGTTTGCAGTCACATTTATGTTGTACATACTCAATAATTTCAGCTGAGAGAAGATAGAAATCTGTAATTTGGCTGAAGATCGATTCTGCAAAGCTATTTTAGCTAAAATAGAGTAGATTTAAGCAATAATGATACCCAGTTTACACAAGTATCTAGATTTCACTGCCCTTGTAAATGTATTTGATAGGGCATGTAACTGTAAATTATCAAGGGGCTTACAAGCTCATCTTTGGTAGTGGTACTAAACTGGAAAACCAAACAGGCCTGGCGTGGTGCAATATATATTTTTTCCAATCAGGCATCCATTGTTGGATCCAAAAGGCTCATTAGCACAGTTATTATATTCATTATTTGAGCAAAGTAGGACAAAGGACACTGAATAAGTGATGTAAGCATTTAAGGTTGCAAAGTTGAATGAGTTGGTTTTTTGTAATTGTGTGAACCACTGTGGATGGCTGGTAGTGGACAAAAGCTGATTTTTGGATCTGGAACCTCTCTGGTGGTACAGTCTAGTAAGTATCAAACAGATTTGGGAATGCATAGTATTTACTGATGTTTGTGGCCATATTTTTTTTATAATTGTCTCAGAAGAAACAAAAATGAAAATCTACAAAATGAAAATCTATAATGTGGTGAAAGATGGATTATGAAGAGATTATTTAATCCTTGATAGAGTAAATTTAACAAAATAATAATAGCCCTGTTAGGAGACACAGATTACAAGATAATCTAGATTTCAGTACCCATGCAGATGTATTTGACATGGTGTGTAACTGTGTGTGAATGATCAAGGGGGTTACAAGCTCATATTTGGAAATGGAACCAAACTGATTGTGGATTTAAGTAAGTACTCTTACACACTTAAACCTTAAATCCTTTTAAAATGAGCATTACATGAACATTTTTTCGACAATAGGGATTGACAGGATATTTACACATTAATACATAATATTGGGATAATATGTGATATACAATATTTTTACAGACACAAGATTACTGTATGTAAAACTCGTAGTTGTATAATTTTATTGCGTGTAAAATAGAAATCATGGTTGGAGTTCTAACATTAAGCACTGAATGAAAGGAAAATGGCTTTTAGGACCTGAAAAAAGCAGAATTACCTCAAAATCATTACTGATTTAAACTAATTGACTTGGCAGTGAATCATTATTGATTTGAATTGTTTAATTTGGTATTTAATCGTTACTGATTTTAATTGTTTGATTTGCCAGTTAACTGCTTACTGATAGCGTTAGTATTTTAGTCACATGTCAAGCATGTTGTCATAATGTAAGACTTATTACCTCTTGTTGATTTGAAAAAGCAAACAGGCATAGCATGGTGCAATATTTTTCAGATCAGCCATCCATTATTTAACCCATACGTCCTTATTATATTAGGTATGGGTAAAGTGGAACAAAAGACACTGAATGAGTGTTTCTTAGTACAGTAAGCATATGAGGTGCAGAGGTCTGAATGAGTTGGTTTATGCAATTATGTGCACCACTGTGGATGACTAGTGCAGGACAAAAGCTGACTTTTGGATCTGGAACCACTCTGGTGGTACAGTCTAGTAAGTATAAAGCAGCTTTGAGAATGCTCAGTGTTTGCTGTTGTTTGTGGCCATATTTTTGCAATGCTTTTTAATTTTAGAAGAGACGGGAATGAAAATCTACAATATGAAAATCTATGATGTGGCTGAAGATTATGCTGAGACTATTTTAGTTATTAAAATAACTTAGAGATTTAGAGATTTAACAAAGAATAAATAGCCCTGTTAGGGGACCCAGGTTACATGAGTATTTGGTTTACATGACTGGAAGTATAGCATGATTATTTACAGGTTGCTTACACAATAATACTTAATATTATCATAATATACAGTAAAAACTTGTAATGTATGTAGAACTCTTATTTATGTGATTCTATTATTTGTAAGATAGAAATCAAAGGTGGAGTTCTAGAAGACAATGTGATTGTAAATGATGAGAATTAGGTAAATGGAAATGGATCAAAGCTGCTCTAATGGTCTGAATCTGAAGCAAACAAAAATAAGGAAATAAGGAATAAGGAAAAATAAGGAAAAAAATAAGGAAAAACAAAAAACAAAAAAACTGGAGACTGATATTCATCCAGAAATGTGACAGGGTGTTGCATGGAGGGAATCCAAATGATGATCAGGTTTTTAGAGTGGATCGCAATGCTGTGGAGAGGCACAGCTGACAAACTCATTTTTGGAGAGGGGACGAAACTGACCGTGGAGCTGGGTGAGCAGAAATGGAAGTTTTATATATCATCATCATCGTCATCAGTTTTATATATTATCATTTCTATTTAAAATTTGCAGCTTTTAAGGATTTGAAAATTTAAAAAAAAAATGACAGGGGACCAGTATTGACAAAGAGATGGATATGTGTATAAGCCCTACATAATGAGTAAACAAGCATGTATGTAGAAGAAAGTAGAAGACTAATGTAGCAAGACCACAGGAAAGATTTCTGTTATGGTATCAGCTGTGTGTGATGAATTAAATTTGGTGCAGGAGCATGACAAATGCATAGTAATCCCCTCTACACTATAAAGAAAGTGGGAAGTTTTTCATTCAGTGGTCAGCATTTGTGGAGTTGGGATCATAATACTGAGAAATACACTTTGAGTTCATTCAAGGGAAAAATCTGATTTAGCCAGTATAGTGCAGGTAAACACAGTCCAATATGGTAGCACATTCGTCTTTCTTAGACTTGGGGTTTTTTCATTGGACTGTAATACTGTGTGAATACTGGTGGTAGTACAAAACTAACGTTTGGTGGAGGGACGAAACTGGTAGTACAATCCAGTAAGTATGAATTTGTTTCTGTTATTTAAGATATAGAATAGCGGGATCTGTATACATTTGAATTACTCTAGAAAGCTACTGTCCTTCTATCAGTACATGTATAGATCTATGTGAAGGAACTACGGTTTGAGCTTGGCAAAAGTAGCATGTTTAAGGAAAGAATTGTATGGTGTGAATCAGTTAATGAAAACAAAGGCTTGTAATCTGACAAAAAGAATTGCCTCAAAACCGTGACTCATTTAAAGTTTTTTTGGCTTTGATTTATGCTTATTTAGTCGTTATTGATTTGAATAGTTTGATTTGGCAGTCAGCCATTATTGATTTAAATTGTTTGACTTGGGCGTTAACTGGTTATTGATATTGTTAGCATTTTAGTCACATGTCAAACAATTTCATTACATAAGACTCATTCATATTGATTTGAAAAAGCAAACAGGCATAGCATGGTACAATATTTTTCAATCACCTAGAGTATTCATTATTTGGCTCAAAAAGCTCATTTTCATAGTTACTACATTCATTATTTGAGTAAAGTAGAACAAAAGACACTGAATGAGTATTTCTGAGAAAAACAAACATGTGATGTTGCAGAGTTGAATGAATTGGTTTTTGTAATTGTGTGCACCACTGTGGACGGCTGGTGGCGGATACAAGCTGATTTTTGGGTCTGGAACCACTCTGGTGGTACAATCTAGTAAGTATCAAACAGATTTGAGAATGCGTAGTATTTTCTGTTGTTTGTGGCCGTATTGTTGTAATGCATTTAAGTTCAGAGTAGACACAAATGAAAATCTGGCAATATGAAAATACATAATTTATTACTCTATGTAACTATTAAATGATGAGATATTAAGTATTAATAGCCCTGTTAGGAGACCCAGTTTACATGAGTATCTGGATTTAGCTTCCCATGCAGATGTATTTGACATGGTGTGTAACTGTGTGTGAATACTCAAGCGGGTTACAAGCTCATATTTGGAAATGGAACCAAACTGATAGTGGAGTTAAGTAAGTACTGTCACTTACTTTTTAAAACCGAATTCTGTCAAAACAAGTCTCATACAAATGTTTTTCAACTGTAGTAATTTACAAGTTAATTATAAAATAATGTAACACATAATGTTGGCATTATGGAAAATAATACATAAGATTAATACATTAAAACTGTACAGACACAAGTAGCACTTTATATTATCAGTTTGGTAAAATAGAAATTGTGTGCTACAAGGGGACATGACAGTGAATTAGGTACATGTAAAGTAAATGTGACACAACAAAGCTGCTCTGTTCTTTTACATAAGATTTTGTTTCCAAAATCTTCTATTTGATCAAAAGCTATATAAAATAACAAAAAATGCTAAGTAAAAAAGTAAAAAGCCTAATTATGATGATGTTTGTACAGAAATGTCACAGGCACTGTAGGATGGTATTCAAATGACAAACAGGTTTTTAGAGTGGATTGTAATACTGTGGAGTTACAACAATGACAAACTCATCTTTGGACAGGGGACTAAGCTGACTGTGGAGCTGGGTGAGCAGAAATATAACATTTACATATTATTTATTATCTGCATTTGATGTTTGCAGCCTTTAAGGGTTTGAGAAAGTAATTTTGAAAAACAAAGAACTAGTATAGGCAAAAACATGGACAGTCAATATCTCCTAAAGAATGAACAAATAGAATACAAGAGATTGCAGATGTTTTTAACAACATCACAGTGGTGATTTCTCTAAAATCAATACTGGATAGAAGGACTGGTGAAAAGGTAACATTTGGTGATGGAACACAGGTGTCAATGCATAGTGAATCCTTGTATGTGCTTATGAAAATGGACAATTTCTCATTATTTAGCTTTTTCTGTTAGGAAACCCAGTTTACAAGAGTATCTAGATTTCAGTACCCATGCAGATGTATTTGTTATGGTGCATAACTGTGTGTGAATTATCAAGGCGGGTATGCACCCATTTTTGGAAGTGGAACTAAACTGATTGTGGAGTTAAGTAAGTACTGTGACTTACTTTTTTTATACCTTTTAAATACACCCATAGAAATGTCTTTGAATATAAAGTCTTATACAGCATTTTGTGTATTTTAAATTTACCAATTTACCCATTCTGATTCTGGTGAAATGATTTGAGGATTTAAAAACAGGACACGGGTATTTGTTTGGAGTTTTAAAACTGTGTGACTGCTCAAGGAGGATTCAAGTTTATTATGGGCAGAGGAACAATTTTGATTGTGGAGCAAAGTGAGTAGATTTATAATCAAATCTTTGCATGAAAAAGTACTTGTTGACAGATTTTCTCTTTATTATATTTGCCTGAAAAAATCAGTACATTATTGAGATTGTAACTGTAAGACAGACAATAAATAGCAAATACACTTGCCAAGCCATGCTAGTTTGACATCAACATAGATTGATTTAAAGCTGCTGTAGATGTCATTAAAGTCAATAGACTTTAGTGACCAAACCTAAATGAATGAACAGATCAAACAAGTCTAAAGGGTGCAGTAATGAGGTAAATTCATCATAATATTATTATTCTTGTTCATTCTTATTATTCATAATCTCATTAGCAGCTGGGCTGAATAATGGTGTCCCTGTGAAAAGGACATTGCAAGATCAGAAAAAAACCCTTGTAAAACCCAGAACACTGAAATAGGAAGCTGAATGTTGGTTTCTAGTGCCAGTGGTTATTGTAACACAATACCCTTTTTGTTTTTATGGGGGTAAAAACTGGGATGATTTTGTTTGATTGGGAGGTTGTATACTGTGCAGTGGAGAGTGTTAAAATACAGGGCTGTCACACTGTGTGAATACTGGTGTTGGTGGGAAAATGATATTTGGCAAAGGAACAAGGCTATTAATCCATGCAAGTAAGTGCCCTCATACATTTCACTAAAGATGTGGAAGATTTCTGATTTATCTGGCAGCTTGCTCAGAGTTAGTGTAATTCGATTCTTTTGATAATTACATTTACAATCAGACTAGAGTTAATGAAGATTTAAATGGTTTAGACTGATTCGGCTTTCTCTGAGTTGGAATCATAATCTTGAGAAATTAACCAGATTCACCCATGGGATTAATTGCATCTCACTATACATATAGTTAATATAACCATGAAGGACTGTATTCATCCCTACATGTTTGGACATTCCTCTTATGTAGACTTGGGTTTTTTCATTGCGCTGTAATACTGTGTGAAAGCTGGTGGGGTTGAAAAACTGATATTTGGCAGAGGTACAAAACTGATGATACAACGTGGTAAGTGTGATTTTAAGTATGAATTAGATATTTATTTAAAAATGTCAGGTAACAGATAAAGAATATGATTTCTTTACATTGTCCAAGTTGGAATTATTTCCGAAACCTATTATCCATAAACCCTAAAGTTTGGAGAGTTGGTTTATGTAATTGCATGTACCAATGTGGTTGATTGGATCTGGATATAAGCTGATTTTTGGATCTGGAACCACTCTGGTGGTACAGTCTAGTAAGTATCAAACAGATTTGAGAATGCATACTGTTTGCTGTTGTTTGTGGCCATATTTTATAGTTGTCTCAGAGGAAACACAAATGAAAATCTAAAAGATGAAAAGCTGTAATGTGGCTAGAGATGGATTATGCTGAGACTATTTATTCCTTGATAGAGGAGATTTAAAGAAGTAGAAGAACTCTGTTAATAGACCCAGTTTACAAGAGTATCTAGATTTCAGTACCCATGCAGATGTATTTGATATGGTGTGTAACTGTGTGTGAATTATCAAGGGGGTTACACGCTCATGTTTGGAAATGGAACTAAACTGTTTGTGGAGTTAAGTAAGTACTGTCACTTACTTTTTTATACCTTTTAAATAAACCCATAGAAATGTCATGCCACTGCAGGGTGGACATTCAAAATACAAACAGGAGTGAAGTGAATAGATTTTGAAGTCAAACCTTTACAGAATTCATCTGTAGATGCATCTTAATTTGCCACCAGATGCATATGATTCTGCATTAACCATGTTAATAACCTGATGAGAACTGTTTAATGCTGTGAATTGTTTTATTTTGAATTCAGGGCATTATTAACATTGTTAATGTACACGCATATGCAGTTTGATTCTTGCATTTAATTGTGAGTCAAAATTCTAGATTCAATGCCAGATTAACATGGGATGTTAAAGTACTGGGTTGTAATATTGTGTGTACAGCAGTGGAGGAAAACTGACATTTGGCAAAGGAACACAGCTGTTAATCACTGCAAGTAAGTGTCTGCATACATTTGCCAAGAGAATGAAAGAATTCCCTGTTTTATTTGGCAGTTTTTTCAGTGCTGGTATGATTACCTATAGTATAATTGAACTTATAATACAAATTTTTGATTTAAAAAATAGTTAAGCGCTGTATGATGCAGTGTCAGTAACATCAGAGATGCAAAATACATTTAATAAAAAGAGATCTAAAGAAAAAAAAATTGCAATGTCAGGTTTGAAGGATCAGAGAATTTACTAAAGTGAATAAAAATAACATTTTTAATCATAAAATAATTGCCTTGAATCTTATTAGTTGCTGATAGTTATTGTTAATAATTTAGTCTTCTCAGATTTTTCAAGACGCTGAACCATGCAGCTTGATATCTATAGAGCTATAAGGAGTATTGAAGGTAGCTGTTTCAAAATTATACAGAACTGAGTGAGCAGATCAGGTCTATGATGTACATTATCCTAAATGTATGAGTGGCGGTGTGTTAGATTTAAATAAATGATAGCAGTTTAGAGAAAATTGTGAGATCAGAGAAAATAGAGAAAAAGATACTGAATACTAAATTTGGATGTTGAATAATATTGAATACAGCCAGAATGAGTATAGTGTCAGCACTCGTGGGAATAATAAGATTGTAGAAGCCAGTAGAGGATGTAAAAGTACTGGGCTGTAGCACTGTGTGAATATTGGTGGAGGTGCAAAACTGACATTTGGTGGAGGCACTAAACTCGTAATACAACCAAGTAAGTATCCATCTGCTTCTTTAATAAGTTCAGTGACCTTATACTAACCCATTATTAAACCATTTTGTTGCTCTTCAGAGCCTGACTTTGGCTCATTGATGCAGGCTCTCATGTAAGTCAGCCTATTATGCCTGTAGGTTTTACATCTGACATGTTGTATTCACATCTGAGATAAGTGACTTACTACAAAAAGGCCTTCTTCAACAATTGTTTCTATATATTATTGATATTTATAATACATTGGCAGTAGAAAAGGTAGAGAAGATGTTACTAAGGTGACCTGCTGTCAGTATTGTTCTAGAGAAAGGAAAGTCTCACGCAGGGTATTTGACATGGACATTAGTACTGTGTGAATACTGGAGGGAACAGATTCTATTTTGGACAGGGGACAAAAGTTGTTATCATGCCAGGTAAGGCATTCTTTGGTAGTATATTTAATGTACTAAAAGATGGGAATTATAAATATGATTGACCATAGTAACTGTAATTGGATATAGTAATTGCTCTTCCCACTTTATCTGATGCACTTTGTTAGTCCCTCTAGATAAGAGTGTCTGTTAAATAACAAAATGTAATAACATAATAACAGTGGGACTTTGAGATTTAGGTCAATTTAGACTTGAAAACTAATAATAAAAATAAAATTAATAAAACTACGCATGGCTTTACAATATCTTGCATAGTAGCACCGGTTGACACTTGGCAGGGGTTTTTACATTACAGTATAATACTGTGTGAATGTTGCCACTGATAGTTTGATATTCGGCCAGGGCACAAATCTCATAATTCAACACAGTAAGTACGATTTTATTTATGTAGTGATTAGAGAGCTATTGTAAATCAGCTTACAGGGCAATGGGAAAGAACAGCCACATCATATAAAATCAATAACCATTTAAAGTAGTAGATTGTCAAACTAATTATTGACATCACAAATTTGCTGTGTTGAATTAGAATGCTTGTTTAAAGTATAAATGTACTCACAGTAAACTTTGGATTTAGTCAAGCTTTAGATAAATAACATTAGACTGGCAGTTGAATATAACTTTGCATAATTATGTATAATCCCACATGGTAAGAAATTTAATACAATTACAGTCCTTGTCTGACAGAAGATAGAAAAAGGATCATAAATACTTCTAATAGACTCCTAGAGTTTTTGTGAAGAGTTTTCACACTGTGTGAATGGTGTAAGTGCAGCTGATCCACTGATATTTGGGAATGGGACAGTACTGTTTGTGGAGTCTGGTAAGAACATTTTCTTTTTGTTTTCCTCTTTGTTGCAGTTATTAAAATGACTGGACAGTGTATTCCTACTTTAAATGTTATTAAAAGAAGTAAATTAGACAGTGTACAGAGTACTGGACACCAAAGAAATCTTTCAACTGACAGAATGTGTATTTAAATGTATTTATTCTAAGGTCTGCAAATATATACACAATTTTTGTTTAGGATTCCTGTTAACCAGAACAATGTTGTCTGTCGCTTAGACTGATCTCTCATTGTTCAAGTTTACATGTCCAATGGTGATGCTGTTAGCAGTTTAAATATTGGCTGCAGCAAGTAGCTCCTGGTGACAAAGCAAGAGACATGCCAACTGTCTGAGGTGAAATGGTCAGTTTGAATGATGAAATGATGAAAAAAGGAATTTCACCCAACCAGTGTTTGCATCATTTCTGAGGCATCTCAGTCAGTCACTTAGTTTTTGTCAAGGGGTTTAAGACTGTGTGAATGCTGGGACAGGAACAGGGAAGCTGATTTTTGGAAATGGAACCAGGTTAATAATTGCTCCAGGTAAGCAAACATGATCTAAATGATAGGAAAATGATAAACACATAGGAAAAGAATTGAAGACACTAAGTTTTGTATACATAAAAGTATCTTGTATAAACGTATGAATTAGAATCTCTTTCAAGTATAAAGTTTTGTTACATTTGTAAGAACCTGTAAATGATGGAGGTTTTTGTGGGGGTATTCTTCAGTGTGTGAATACTGGAAATCAGAAGATAATCTTTGGACAGGGAACAAGTCTGATTGTGGTGCCAAGTAAGTTTAGCAAAATAGCCAACAGAGTGTTTCATACATTAAACAGTAAATTTGACGCATAAAGTGAATTTCACACGAGGAGAAAGGAAAACCTCGGCAAGGTATTTGACATGGGTATTTGCACTGTGTGAATGGTGTAGGGAACAAAATCTACTTTGGACAGGGGACAAAAGTCATTATCACACCAGGTATGTCATTAAAATATTTAATGTTGTAAAAATAATATTAATAATAATAGGGATTGCAGCTTTTTTCTGTGCAGAGTGAGCAGTGGTGGAGCTGGTCCATTGGAGATGAGTTTAGAATGTTTTTTTGATGTTTATTGACTTAATTTTCAAGGAAATTAGTGGACCCGCATACTTGGCATTGTTATCAGACACAAAGTTATATCAATTAAATGACATGCACAGGAAGTTTTATACAGTTATGGTCCTTATTTGAAAAATGAATCATTGATAAGTGTACTAGACTTATGTTTTCGTAAACTGGCTTCACACTGTGTGAATACTGGAACTGATCGACTTATATTTGGGACTGGGACAGCACTGTTTGTGGAGTCAGGTGAGATTTTTTATGCTGTTTTAAAGATAAGAAAATTATTGTTGTTTGCATTTATTATCTTATAGAGGTTTTGAAAAAGTTGACTTGATGTCCCTTTTTCCATCAGACCAGTGCTTGTCCCATTTCTTAGGCTCAATCAGCCAGTATGTTGTTGTCAGGGGGTTTAAGGCTGTGTGAATACTGGAATTGGAACAGGGAAGTTGATTTTTGGAAATGGAACAAAGTTAATAATCACTCCAGGTGAGCAAAAAGAAATTTTGTTTCTGGGTAAATGAATTGATTAATATCATTCTCAAGTATAGCATAGTTACACCGTTTGTCTGTATATGGTGTGGGTTTTGGTCCCGCTTTTCTTCAGAATGTGATGCCAAGTAAGTTTTGGTAATTTAGCCAACAGTCTATTTACAACATCGAACACAAAATTTGAACTCTCAAATGATTCACATTTTGAATTAAGCATAGCTAACATACAGAAGATGGGAAACCCCATGCAGGGTATTTGACATGGATATTAGTACTGTGTGAATGATGGAGGGAGAAAAATCTACTTTGGACAGGGAACAAAAGTTATTGTCACACAAGGTAGGTCGTATGGGAGGTCAGTAAGGAAAAATAGATGATATACCATTGTGGCTTTACCTGTACAATATATATCATTATTTCCACTAGAGTGAACATTGGTGTGCTTGGTCAATTTGGCATAAGCTCAGAATAATGTGTTGATGGGTCTTTGTGTGATCATTTTAGTTGAATTTAGTTGAAGAGAATTAGAGGACTTAAATGACAATGATGGTGGACATATCAAAATCTTATTATTTATATTCTTATTATACCCACACTCATTACTGATCACTGCATTTAATACTCTCTCCTCTCGTGGCTACAGTCTTGAATTCAAGATACACAGAAATGCTTTGACAGTGTACTTCCATTGTAATTGTTGTTGTTAAATAGGTTTGCATGTGTGTGTGTTATGGATGCTAAATAAGAATGCTTTTAACAGACAGCATGTGGACTTAATGTTACTTAATGCTTAAAGTTACTTAAGAGTCTATAGATTGCATAGTATGTCAGTATAATTTTTGGTTTCGCTTCTTGGTAATCAGAATGCTGTCATGCATTGCTTAGACTCATTTGTCATCAATTGATGTTGGAGTTCTAAAAAATCTTTTAATTGCAGTAGTTAGCTGTCCAGGTATTTGCTATAGCTAATAGTTTTCTGGCTAGTAAAAATAAAATGAAGAACTGGTTTGAGGATTTTGGTTTGGAGTTAATAAGTTAGACAAATGTCTAACATGAGCTAACCTTAGTTTGGAAAAAAAAAAAATGACTCAATGAGGAATCCATTAGTGCTCATCCCATTAGACCAGTGGTTCTGTCATTTCTGAGGCATCTCAGTCAGTCAGTCCGTTTATGTCAGGGGGTTTAAGACTGTGAATTATGGAGGAGCACAGAAGTTGATTTTTGGAAATGGAACCAAATTAATAATCACTCCTGGTAAGACAAACACAAGTTAAATGATGAATAATATACAGTTGTAAAAATGCCAGAAAGATGTAATAACACTCTAGTTCTATATAGAATAGAGCTTTATTACTTCTCTCAGGTATAGTACAGTGACATGTACATTTGTAAGCACATGTAAATGGAAAGGTAGGGAAGCAAGGAACAAGCCTGAATGTGGTGGCAAGATTCAAAACAGCCATCAGTGTGATGAAAATTTTATTTGTGAAATCTGAATACTACAAACTGGTATCTGGGTGATGTACACCATTAGTGGTGGAGATAAGGATTAATAAGCACTGCAAGCTTGTATTTGGGTGATGCACAATGTTAGTGGTAGATTGAAGTAAAGTGATAACATTTTGACATTTTTTTCTGTGTAAAGTCAGGTTATTTGTATAAATTAGATAATGATTAGATAGCTTGTAAAAATTTTTGAAATGGTCAACTTTGTGGGCTGAGGAACCCATCAGTCCTCTTAGTCCAGTGCTTCTCTCATTTCTGTGGGATCTGAGTCAGTCAGTTTCTGTCAGGGGGTTTAAGACTGTGTGAATACTGGAGGGGCAGGAGGGAAGTTGATTTTTGGAAATGGAACCAAAATAGTAATCATTCCAGGTAAGCAAAAAATATCCCAATATTAAGACAAAGTAAGTTTTGCAAAAATAACAAACTGTGTTTAGAACTTTAAAAATTTGACTTTTATGGCCTTTGAGAAATGGTACGTGAGTATGGTATGTGAGTACATGTAAATGCTGGGGTTTTTTGAAATGGCTTTCCTCTGTCATGTGAATTTAAAATATTTATGTCTAAGAAATCAGAAGATAATTTTGTCTTTGGACAGGGAACAACTCTGATTGTGGTACCAAGTAAGTGTTGCAAATAATTTAATTAATTTAACATGCAGGGTATTTGACATGGGTATTAGTACTGTGTGAGTGATGGAGCATACAAAATCTACTTTGGACAGGGGACCAAAGTTGTTGTTGTTCCAGGTAGGTCATGCTAAGGTTTTCATTAAAATGGGATACTATGAGGTTTAAAAAGTAGAATATGGTCACCATTTGCAGCCTTTGTATATGGGGGATGAGTCTGAAATTATTTTGTCATGTTTTGTGGATTAATCATTTTAGTGGCAAGAGAATTAGTCTTGTTATCAGGCACAAAGATAAATCTATTAAATGACATAGACAGGAGATGTAGTACAATTACGTCCCTTGTCTGTCACACTGTAAATGAATCATTACTAAGTGTAGCAGACTCTGAGTAGTAGATGTTTTTGTGAAGTGTTTTCACACTGTGTGAATACTGGAGGTGCAGCTGATCCACTTATATTTGGGAATGGGACAGCACTGTTTGTGGAGTCTGGTGAGATATTTTCATCATGTTTTAAGATGAGAAAATGCACTAATTCTAGAATGGTACATTTCCAGTCCTATACTGGGAATATTGTTTTTCCACGGGGGACATTCAAATTAACTTTGATGTTATGCTGGCAAATTCAGGTTACTTGAAAATGTAGATTGACATGGTGAGGCATTCGTTTGCAGGCAGGTTTTTGTAAAATGCATTCATACTGTGTGAATGCTGGAGGTGGAGATTTTCGTCTTATGTTTGGGAATGGGACCCGTTTAATTGTGGAGACAAGTGAGTTGATTATTATTATATATTTTGCTTTTTAAATATGAAAGATAGTTATTATGAGAAGACCTATGAATTGATTATAACAATGCTACAAGCTTTTATTCGGGTGCAGTACACCATTAGTGGTGATGTTAAGAAAAGTGATTACATTTTGACATTTTTTTGCCGTGTAAATTCAGGTTACTTGTATAAATTAGATAAGGATTAGATAGCTTGTAAAGATTTTTAAAATGGTCAACTTTGTGGGCTGAGGAACCCATCAATCCTCTTAGTTCAGTGTTTCTCTCATTTCTGTGGGATCTCAATCAGCCAGTATGTTTCTGTCAGGGGGTTTAAGACTGTGTGAATACTGGAGGGGCAGGAGTAAAGTTGATTTTTGGAAATGGAACCAAATTAATAATCATAATATTAATATCAACTACAAAATGTTTCAATTTGTCTTTAGGTATAAATTGTGTAAATCGTTAGAATCTCGGTACACTAAGCAAAAATATCCTAATATGATTGATAAAGTAAGTTTTGCAAAAATAACAAACTGTGTTTAGGACTTTAAAACTAAGTTTGACTTCTACAGTAATTCAAAAGCTGAGTTCCACACAGAGAGAAAGGTGAAACTTGTGTAGGGTATATGACATGGGTATTAGTACTGCGTGAATGCTGTGAACAAAATCTACTTTGGACAGGGGACAAAAGTTGTTATCATACCAGGTAGGTCATGCCTTGGTTCGAGTTTAAAATATTTATGTCTAAGTCAGAAAATTAGAAGGTAGCCATTTTGTCTGTTGTTTTATTAAACATTCTATAACCCTTTCAGGTTCAAGGAATTTAGGATTTACAGGATCATTCTCACTATCAGAAACAAAGCTATATAAATTAAATTACGTGTACAGGAAATTTAATGCAGTTATGGTTCTTTTTATCACATAACACGAATACTTAATAAGCATACAGGACCTGTGTTTTTGTGAAGTGTGTTCACGTTGTGTGACAACTGGTGGAGCTGATTCACTTATATTTGGAAATGGGACAGTTCTGGTTGTGGAGTCAGGTGAGATATTTTTCTAAGTTTTAAGAGGAATATTTCACAGAGGTCTTGTGAAATGTCCCACAATTTTAAAACATTGTTGCACTATCAAGAAATAAATTATAGGATTTGCAGGTGGTAGGAATCTGAAGGACCAATCATGTTTGACACAATATTGAGACAAAACCCTGATAAACAGGGTAGTTGACTGACGTTAAGACTGTGTGAATGATGGACACCTCAAAATCTACATTGCAGAGGAAACAAAAGTTGTGATTGAGGCGAGCTGAGAATGTTTTGACATTAAAATGTGGCATTAGTTCCTGTATAATCACAGAAAACTGTGACGTAGATACGTTCCTAATGATATGAATCCTGGTCTGTGTAGATTTTGTGGGTTTTTAATTTTAATTTTAATTCTGTGGTTGATACACTAAGAACTGTTCAGACGTTATGAGGCATCTCTCATTCAGGAAAGTTTTTGTAGAAAGTGTTCATGCTGTGTGAATGCTGGAGGAGATTATCGTCTTAAATTTGGGAATGGGACCCATTTAATTGTGGAGACAAGTGAGTTGATTATTATTATATAATTTCCTTTTTAAAATATGAAATGTAGTCATTAAGAGAAGACCTATGAATTAATAAGTACTACAAGCTTGTATTTGGGTGATGCATAACGTTAGTGGTAGATTGAAGTAAAGTGATTACATTTTGACATTTTATGCTGTGTAAATTCAGGTTACTTGCATAAATCGTAGATTTATATATGGTGGTATTTTTTAAGGCATGAACAATACTGATAATGTAATAAATGGCACTGAGCCTTTCGATAAAGCGTAATCTATGACTGCCCTCACCCTTGATTTTATGGCATTTTCAGTAGAGGAGAACAGGGAAAGAATGTGTCCTGTAAATATTGCTTAAGAATCTTTTGTTTGTTAATATGGACAGAATTATTGGTTAAGATTAATTTTCCACTCATTGGCAGTTATTTTAAATGCAAATGTCAGTCATATAAGCAAGAAGCCTTAATATAATGCATAGCCAAGAGTTTTCAGGGTAGATAACAAAAATACAGATTTCTTGTATGCAGTTACTTGGTGGCCA
Source organism: Megalops atlanticus (assembly GCA_019176425.1). Classification (NCBI taxonomy): domain Eukaryota; kingdom Metazoa; phylum Chordata; class Actinopteri; order Elopiformes; family Megalopidae; genus Megalops; species Megalops atlanticus. Next base: position 18,565,893 of record CM032896.1, read on the forward strand.
GATTTATGACATATAGTTTAGCTGGTAAAGGTTTTTGAAATGGTCAACTTCATGGGCTAAGGAATCCATCAGTCCTCTTAGTCCAGTGTTTCTGTCATTTCTTTGGGATTTCAATTAGTCAGTATGTTTCTGTTAGGGGGTTTAAGACTGTGTGAATGCAGGAGGGAAGTTGATTTTTGGAAATGGAACCAAAACAGTAATTACTCCAGGTAAGCAAAAATATCCCAATATGAATGATAATATTAATATCAACAATACAAAATGTTTCAATTTGTCTTTAGGTATAAATTGTGTAAATCGTTAGAATCTCTCTCAGGTACACTATTGGTACACATCCATTTGTAGGTACATGTACATGATGTAGGTTTTTGTGGAGGTACTCTTCAGTGTGTGTATACTGGAGCTCAGAAGATAACCTTTGGACAGGGAACAAGTCTGATTGTGGTGCCAAGTAAGTTTTGCAAAAATAACAAACTGTTTAGGACTTTAAACACTAGGTTTGACTTCTCCAGTGATTCAAATGCTGAATGTCACATGCACAGAAAGATAAAACTTGTGCAGGGTATATGACATAGGTATTAGTACTGTGTAAATGCTGTGAACAAAATCTACTTTGGACAGGGGACAAAACTTCTTATCATACCAGGTAGGTCATGCCTTGGTTCATGTTTAAGTCAGAAAGTTAGAAGGTGGTCATTACAGCTATTGCTTTATTAAACATTCTATATATCTTTCAATTTAGAAGACTTACATGATCATTCTTGTTATCAGAAACAAAGCTATATCAAATAAATTACGTGTACAGGAGATTTAATGCAGTTATGCTTCTTTTTATCACATACAATGAATGCTTAATAAGCATACAGGACGTGTTTTTGTAAAGTGTGTTCACATTGTGTGACAACTGGTGGAGCTGATCCACTTATATTTGGAAATGGGACAATACTGGTTGTGGAGTCAGGTGAGATATTTTTCCTAGTTCTAGGGGGAATTTTGGTATTTCAAGGTGGTATTGTGAATTGTCCTGGAATTTTAAAAACATTGTTGCACTATTAAGAAATAAGTGTTAAGAATCAGGCGTTAGGAGTCTGAAGAACCATTCATGTTTGACACAATATTAAGACAAAATCCTGATAAAAAGGGCACTTGACTGATATTTCTACCGTGTGAATGTGTTCAAAATCTACATTGCAGAGGAAACAAAAGTTGTGATTGAGTTGAGATGAAAATGTTTTGACATTAAAATGTTGCATTAGTTCCTGTATAATCACAGAAAACTGTGACATAGATACATTCCTAATGATATAAACCTTGTATTAGATATAAACCTATGTAGATTATGTAGGTTTTTAATTCTGATCTTTGGTCGATACACCAAGAACTGGTGAGGCATTTTTCAGGGAGGCAGTTTTTGTAGAATGTGTTTATACTGTGTGTATACTGGAGGAGATTATCGTCTCATATTTGGGAGTGGGACCCATTTAATTGTGGAGACAAGTGAGTTGATCTTTCTTACGTATTATTCTTTTTTAAAATCATAAACATATGGTTACTGAGGAGAGAAAGAGGAATTGATTGAATACTAGTCATTGTGAGTCTGTGAGCATAACCATATTATGTCTCCTCCAAGCATATTACAGAAATGGTCAGAGAGTATACCTGTTTTAGAGATTTAAATGTTAAATTTAAATCTTTAAATGTTATCTGCAGTTTATAAAGTACTGTTCACCAATATCATAGAAAGCTTTCAACTTTGAGCACATACAGAGAATCTATGTTCTCTCAATATGTGGAAACATTTTGGTTTGGTTTCTTAGTAACCAGAATGATGGTCATTTTTGAATTAACTGGCTTCGAACAATTTTTACGTTTTGCATATAGTGTAAATAAAGAAATAGCTTAACATTTTGGCAGGAAACAAACCTTTTTGTGATGGCAGTTGACTTTAGCCAAATAGCCAGCTGTGTGTTTAGACATTTAATGCCACTTTGAACCCCTAAAATGATTCTCATTGTGAATTACACACATAGAGAGAGAAAAACTTCATGGAAGGTATTTGACATGGGCTTTAATACTGTGTGAAAGACGCAGGATACAAAATCTACTTTGGAGAGGGGACAAAAGTTGTTATCATGCCAGGTAGGTCATGATTAGGTGGTCATTGAAATACTTTTTTAGCACAACATTAAGAGAAAAAAAAAAAAAAAAAAAGTTAAACAATGGCAGATTTTTTGTACAGTATACATACCAGTAGTTCTAAAAAAAGCAAACATTGGTGAACTTGGTCTGTTGAGCATGACCTCAGAATAATTTGTTGATGGTTTTTTCTTTGATAATTTACCTTCAAGAGAAACAGAGGACTGATATGACCATTGATGAAGGCCAGTTCAAAATCTAATTTTGAGATAGAGCAAAATGGTGGTTGAGTCAGGTAAAACGTTTTGAAATTAAAATGTTTCATTGGCTCCTGTAAAATCCTGGAAAACTGTGTTATTGATATTTATTCATTATGCACCTGCTGTATATTTAGTAATAATGAATCTGATATATAATATTTAGTAACAGTACATATGCTGAGCATGTCTAAAACTGCTTTCATTATGCATTGAGGAGGTGACTAATTATATTTTCAAAACTGACCAAAATAAAGCACACTACATGAAAATTATATAGATTTTTATCAATATAGATTTTTAGATTTTTATGGTTGACACACTGAATTGCTCAGACTCTTTGAGGTATTACTTGCAGGCAGGTTTTTGTAGAATCAGTTCATACTGTGTGAATACTGGAACTGGAAACTATCGTCTCATATTTGGGAGCGGGACCCATTTAAATGTGGAGACAAGTGAGTGCATATTTATTCCTCAGTTTGGTTTTAAAAAATGAAGTTTATGAAGGAGAGGGGGGTGAATTGATTATAACTACTGATCACTGATCTTTGAATGTAATGCGCTCATGCCTGCTGGCTACAGTCTTCCGCTTAGGAATAATGGCATTATTATGCTCTGATAGTGTACGTTTGTTGTAAATCTTGTTAAATAGGTCCATACTTTAAGTTTGCAGAATAATTTTCATGAACAAAAATTAAGAGAGCTTTCAATGGATTCCCTCAGCACTAATATTGCTTAAGAATCTAACCTCTGCAAGTATGTGCACATTTTTGAATTGGCTTCTTGGTAACTAGAATGATGCCATGTATTTCTTAGATGTTTAGCTCCCAGAATGATTAGTTTTTAAAAAATATATTAACCATAGACAACAGTGTCCTGACTTATGAATAGAAAATCAAGACTTGTGTAAGATCTGTAGTTTGCAGTTTGTTGTTGTGCAAATGTATGGTTTACCTCATTCACATTTTGAAATGGTCAGTTTAGTTGAACAAGGAATCCATCGGTATTCATCTCATTAGACCAGTGATTCTATCATTTCTGAAGGATGTAGGTCAGCAGGGTGTTTCTGTCAAGGGGTTTAAGGCTGTGTGAATACTGGAGGAGGTGCAGGGAAGTTGATTTTTGGAAATGGAACAAAGTTAATAATCACTTCTGGTAAGTAAAGAGAAGTTAAAGGACATGCACCTTTAAAATGACAGAAAGATGAAGGCCATGTAATCTGTGTGAACATTACAGCTGCTGAATCTCAGGTTTAGTAGCGGTACATGCACAGTTGTAAGTGCATGTAAATGATGGAGGTTTTTGAAATGGTTTTCCTCTATGTGTGAATTATGGAAATGATAAGATTACCTTTGGAGAGGGAACAACTCTCATTGTGGTACCAAGTAAGTTTTACAATACTTTAACTAAAAGAGGACAAAAATAAATAACCAGCAGTGTGTTTAGAATGTTTAAGACTAAATTTGATGATTCAAATAGTGAATTTCACACAGACAGAAAGGAAAACCTCATGCAGGGTATTTGACATGGGTATTAATACTGTGTGAATAATGGGCTCAAAATATACTTTGGACAGGGGACCAAAGTTGTTGTTATACCAGGTAGGTCATGCTCTGCTAGTCATTGTTAATTAGCCTGCTAGAAACATGTTTTTGTGAGGAGTGTTCACACTGTGTGAATACTGGTGCAGGCGATCCATTTATATTTGGGACTGGAACAGTACTGACTGTGGAGGCAGGTGAGATATTTTTATCCTGTTTTAAATGTGTCAAAATGTGCTAATTCTAGAGTGGCACATGGGTCAGTCCCATTTGTTTTAAGAGAGAATGTATTAAATATAGAAGCAGGTGAGGAACAAGGTATAAGACAGTGAAATGTTGGTGTGATTACTCATAGTATAATTAAACTTAGTGGGCATTTGGTTTATTGAATACTTCAACCAATTTAAACTTTAGAAATCTATATAATATGGCCATACATGGCTGTACATGGCTACATGGATTTTCAAATATATATATATACCTGTGTTTTAAATATGTATGTATATAATGCATATTGAAAATACATAATAGAGCATGCTGCAGGCCCAGGAGCTAATCACATAGTAAAATTCTGTTTCACTGTTGTTATTTTGGCACTATATATAGCAGTAGTACAATTGTTAGGTTGCAGCTGAATGAAGAAATAACTGTTATGAAAATAAGCCAACATGATATATGCACTATGTCAGAGAAATGAATACATAAGTAAAGATCCTCACTGAGGAATAATGGATGATTGTTTGTTAGCACTTGCCCTTTTCTGCAGTGCAATATACCTGTACAAATAAACAATTTCCTCTGGGTATTTAATTATACCTACCAAAATATGAAGCTCCCAAAGTTTAAATGAAAAAGAATCATCCTGCTCTTGGTCTTTATGCTGTAGCCTGCTATGCGCTGTAGCCATTTTGGGAGTAATACTAAAAAATTATTCTACAGAATTTCTTTAATTTCTTATTTCTGCTTAATACGGGTACACCACCTCTGCACTGCTGTTTATTTCCCTGGTATTAATGTCCTTAAAGGTTTCTTCCCTTTTCAATGCTAATGATATGAGCTATAATATATATATAGATGGTTTTTATTTCTTATGTATACTTGGCGTGTCATGAACTTGCCAGACACTGTCAGGCAATATCTGCAGGCAGGTTTTTGTAGAATGTGTTCATACTGTGTGAATACTGGAAGTGGAGGTTATCGTCTTACATTTGGAAGTGGGACCCATTTAATTGTGGAGACAAGTGAGTTCATATTTATTCCTCAGTTTGGCTTTAAAATATGAAGCATATGAAGGAGAGGGAGGTGAATTGATTATAACTACTGATTACTGATCGTTGAATGTAATGTGCTCATGCCTGCTGGCTACAGTCTTCTGCTTGGGAATAATAGCATTATAGAAATGCTCTGACAGTGTATGCTTGTTGTAAATCATGTTGTTAAAAAGGTTCATATTTGAAGTCTGCAGAATACTTTTCCTGAACAAAAATTAAGAAAGCTTTCAATGGGTTCCCTCAGCACTAAGATTACGTAAGAATCTACCCTCTGCAAGTATGTGCACATTTTTGCATTGGCTTCTTGGTAATTAGAATGATGTCATGCAATTCTTAGATGTTTAGCTCCCAGAATTATTCATTTTTTAGAATATTAACCATAGACAACAGTTTCCTGACTTATGAATAGAAAATCAAGAATTGTGTAAGATCTGTTGTTTGCGGTTGGTTGTTGTGCAAATTTATGGTTTACCTCATTCACATTTTGAAATGGTCAGTTTGGTGGACCAAGAAATCCATTGGTATTCATCTCAGTAGACCAGTATTTGTATCATTTCTGAGGGATGTCAGTCAGCAGGATGTTTCTGTCAGGGGGTATAAGACTGTGTGAATGTTGGAGGAGCAGGGAAGTTGATTTTTGGAAATGGAACCAAGTTAATAATCACTCCTGGTAAGTAAAGAGATAAAGTTAAATAATTAAAGAGTTAAATAATTAGAGTTTAAGTATAGTTATTTAAAGAGTTAAATAATTATACTTATCTTTTAAAATGACAGAAAGATGAAGGCCATGTAATCTGTGTATACATTAAAGCTATAGAATCTCAGGTTTAGTAATGGTACATGTACAGTTGTAAGTGCATGTATATGATGGAGGTTTTCGAAATGGTTTTCTTCTGTGTGTGAAGTATGGAAATGAGAAGATAACCTTTGGGCAGGGAACAACTCTGATTGTGGTGCCAAGTAAGTTTTGCAAAATAGGCAGCAGTGCATTTATAACATTTAACATTAACTTTGATCTCTTAAATGAATAGTGAATTTCACACAGAGAGAAAGGAAAACCTCATGCAGGGTATTTGACATGGGTATTAATACTGTGTGAATGATGGGTACAAAATCTACTTTGGACAAGGAACCAAAATTGTTGTTATACCAGGTAAGTCATCCTCTGTGAGGCATTTTTAAAAAGCCTGTTAGACACATGTTTTTGTGAAGAGTGTTCACACTGTGTGAATACTGGTGCATCTGATAGATTTATATTTGGGACTGGAACAGTACTGACTGTGGAGTCAGGTGAGATATTTTTATCCTGTTTTAAATGTGTCAAAATGTGCTAATTCTAGAGTGGCACATGGGTCAGTCCCATTTGTTTTAAGAGAGAATGTATTAAATATAGAAGCAGGTGAGGAACAAGGTATAAGACAGTGAAATGTTGGTGTGATTACTCATAGTATAATTAAACTTAGTGGGCATTTGTTTCATTGAAGACTTCAATCATTTTAATTTTAGAAATGTATAATATGTCCATGCATGGAAATACATATTCTACAAGGATTTTGAAATATATATATGCTGTGTTTTATACAGTATGTATACAACGTATATTGAACATACCATGGCCATGGCCATGCAGCTTGTTGTTGGCCACGGTTAAAAAACATAAAATCAAGAATTGGTGGAATTATTTTCAGGGCAAATGTATGGTTTACTTCATTCACATTTTGAAATGGTCAATTTGGTGAACCAAAGAATCCATTGGTATTCATCTGTTTCATGAGTGTTTCCAGTCAGCCAGTGTGTTTTTGTCAGGGGGTTTAAGACTGTGTGTATACTGGAGGAGTACAGAAGCTGATTTTTGGGAATGGAACCAAGTTGATAATCACTCCTGGTAAGTAAAGAGAAGTTAAATAATGACATGCATCTTTTAAAATGACAGGAAGATGAAGGCCATGTCAGCTATGTATACGTTAATGCTGCTGAATCTCAGGTTTAGTAATGGTACGCTGTAAGTACAAGTCAATGATGGAGGTTGTTGAAATGGTTTTCTTCTGTGTGTGAATTGGGGAAATCAGAAGATAACCTTTGGACAGGGAACAACTCTGATTGTGGTGCCAAGTAAGTTTTGCAAATACTTAACTTCAAAACCTAATTTTACTACAGGAAGACAAAAATAAATAACTAGCAGTGTGTTTAGAACCTTTAATACTAAATCTGACCTGAAAACAATTCGAATTGTGAATGTCACACAGAGTGAAAGGAAAAACTCATGCAGGGTAATTGTCATTGGTATTAGTACTGTGTGAATGAAGGAGGGTACAAAATCTACTTTGGAAAGGGGACAAAAGTTATTGTTGTTCCAGGTAGGTCATTCTTTAGTTTGAGTTTAAAACATTTAATAGGGAGCCATGAAGTCAGAAAAGTAGAAGACGGCAATTATGGCTATTGTCATACTACAGATTTCTATGTCATTTTTTCCAGAGAATAAGTGTTCATATGGGTAGTCCATTTCACATGACTGAGTCCATAATATTTTTAGTGATTTTGTTGCACTTACTTGAACAGTGGACTTATATGACCAGGCTCACTATCAGACAAAGCTTTATAAATCACATTACATATACTGGAGATTTAATAGAGTTATTGTTCTTTTTGTAACATAGAAAAGAATCATTCATGAGCATACAAGTCTCATGTTTTTGTTAAGTGTATTCACACTGTGTGAATGCTGGAGGTGCAGGAGAAAAACTTATATTTGGGACTGGGACAGCGCTGGTTGTGGAGTCTGGTGAGATACTTTTATCCTGTTGTAAAAATGAGAAAACGCATTAATTCTAGAATGATACACTCCCATTGCTAGTGGCCATCTTCATAGTTCATGATGAACTTGTAAATTGTCTCAAGGTTTAAAAAGTGTTATACCATCAGCAAGTAACTGATCAGATTTTCAGGTGGTAGGAATCTGAAGGGCCAATCATGTTTGACACAATTTTGAAATGGAACCCTGATGAAACAAATATTTGACATTCAAACTCTACTTTGGAGAGGGAACGAATGTATGATCTATGTGAAAACATTTTAGTATGGCTTTTTTGTAACCAGAATGATGTTATGTATTGCATAGTCTTTGGTCAATTGAACACATTTATAAAATGTCTCTGCATACTGAAAATTAGAAAACAGCCTTTTGTATGGTCCCAAGTAAGTTTAGTTAAATAGTCTGTTTAAAACTTCAAATGCTTGATCCTTAAAGCAATTTATATTGTGAATTAAACACATACAGAAAAGAAAATCTTGTGCAGGGTATTTGACATGGATATTAGTACTGTGTGAATGATGGAACATATAAACTCTATTTTGGACAGGGGACAAAAGTTATTGTCACACAAGGTAGGTGTGCTTAAGTTTGAATTAAATGTTTAATGTGAGGTCAGTAAGGAAAAATTGAAGATTACAATTGTGACTTTAGCTGGACAATATGTATCATTATTTCTGCTAGAGTGAACATTGGTGTGCTTGGTCAATTTGGCATAAGCTCAGAATAATGTGTTGATGGGTCTTTGTGTGATCATTTTAGTTTTAAGAGAATGAGAGAACTTAAATGACAATGATGGTGGACATACCAAAATCTACTTTGAAACAAAGTTGTGGCTGAGTCAGGTGAAAAGTTTTTAGTTCAAAGTGTTCCATTGGCTCCACTGAAATTCTGTGATAGTGATACTTATTATATGTCTACAATATATTATTTACTAGTGCAATTCATATTTAGTATTTAATAATGGTACATTTTACATAGAGTATTCCATAATACCACAATTGATACATTTTATTTAAAACTGATTTAATGTAGCATTATGACAGTGACTGGTTATTTATAAAAAAAACAAACAAAAAAACGTATCATGTTAACTGGGCTGTATTGTATGTTGGCTTTTGATTTTGATATATGCTTGGCATTCTTAGAACTGGTCAGACACTTTGAGGCATTGCTTGCAGGCATGTTTTTGTAGAATGTGTTCATACTGTGTGAATGATGGAAGTGGAAACTATCGTCTTATATTTGGGAACGGGACCCATTTAACTGTGGAGACAAGTGAGTTAATCATTCTTGTTTTTCCTTTTTAATCATAACATATAGTTATTGCAAAGAGACAGATGAACTAGGCTCATTATAACTGTACTCTTTACTGATCACTGAATTTAATACTCTCTCCTCTAGTGGCTACAGTCTTGTATTCAAGTTACACAGAATTGCTTGACAGTGTACTCCCATTGTAATTGTTGTTAAATAGGTTTGCAGAGTATGTGTTATGGACTCTAAATAAGAATGCTTTCAAAAGGCAGCATATGGACTTAATGTTACTTAATGGTTAAAGTTATTTAAAAAATGTATAGTTTATCAGTATGTCAGTATAATTTTTGGCTTGGCTTCTTGGGAACCAGAATGTTGTCATGCATTGCTTAGACTCATTTTTCTCATTGATTGATATTGAAGTTCTAAAAAATCTTTACTGAAGCTAGCAGTCTTCTGGATAGTAAAAATAAAATCAAGAATTGGTTTGAGGATTTTTGAGTTAATCAGTTACCCAAATTTCTGACTTAAGCTGTAGCTAACCTTAGTTTGAAAAAAAAGGACTCAATGAGCCAAGGAATCCATTAGTGCTCATCCCATTAGACCAGTGTTTCTGTCATTTCTGGGACATCTCAGTCAGTAAGTCAGTTTTTGTCAGGGGGTTTATGACTGTGTGAATTATGGAGGAGGAGCAGGGAAGTTGATTTTTGGCAATGGAACCAAATTAATAATCGTTACGGGTAAGCAAAAACAAATTAAATGATGAATAATACTAATTTTTAAAAATGCCAGAAAGATGTAAAAAAAATATGCTGGGAATACTGTAAATGGGAAGGCGGGGTAACAGGGAACAAGCCTGAATGTGCTGGCAAGATTCAAAATAGCCATCAGTTGTTTATTTGTAAAATTTGACCTTTATGGTGATTCAAATTTTGAATTGCACATGCAGAGAAAGGAAAACATGAAGCAGGGTATTTGACAGGGGTATTAGTACTGTGTGAATGATGGATATTACAAAATCTACTTTGGACAGGGGACAAAAGTTGTTATTGTACCAGGTAGGTCATGCTTTTACTCCAAAGTATGTATCAGTATTTTCATCAAGTGGACACTAGTGTGGCTAGAATGTTGTAATTGAGTTAAAAAGAATATGGGGATGTTTCCTTGCTCTTCCTTGTAATGTTAAATCTAATCTGCAAAAGTTGCTCTGAAAATGTGTGTCTGCAAGTAAGGTTATAATCATGTTGCATGTTTGGAAATGTATTATTATATGATTGGATATGTGTTGGACTCGCAATACCCCCATGCTACACTTGAAAGTATGCACATATTAATTACATTTTTTTTTAAACTGTGATTTTAAAAACATGTTTAAGTAAGACTTAGATTAATTGTTTTAGACTTGAATTGAACATTCTCAGTACTGGTATCATAAGACTGGGTGAGACTTTGAATTCGATAGAGAGGTAAATCATGTAATGATTTTCATGTAATAATATTATTAATACATAATGAACCCAGGCATGACTATGTACAATCCTGCATAATATAACATTCCTGCTTTTGAGGCTGGGGGTTTCTTCATTGCACTGTGATACTGTGTGAATACTTATACGGATAGACTGATATTTGGCAGAGGCACTACACTGATAATACAACACCGTAAGTACGATTCTGTTTACATAAGAATTGAATTGCATGACCTTAGTAGACAGAGTGACTTGCATAGTTCACAATTTTCACTTTTTACACTTACACATCTATACAGTAGGATATTTGCTGAAGCAACTCAAATTTGAAACCTTTGGGTTATGAAGGTGCACAATGTGCCACATTGCTGTCACATTCAATTAACTTTGAATAACTCATTGATGTGGCTCTTATGCAAGTCTATTTATTATTTATATAAGTTTCAATGCATATGATACGTTTGTATCTTTTGTTCATACATCAGGGAGATGGAAAATATATATGTACCTAGGTGATCTGAAATGACAGAACTATCACAGAGAAAAGAAAACTTCATGCAAGGTTTTTGACTTGGGCATTAGTACTGTGTGAATGATCTAGGGAACAAAATCTATTTTGGACAGGGAACAGAAGTTGTTATCATACCAGGTAGGTCATGCTCTGGAAGGCATTATCCATAAGCCTCATGTTTTTGTGAGGAGTGTTCCCACTGTGTGTATGCTGGTGGTGCTAATCCCCTTATATTTGGGACTGGCACAGTACTGATTGTGGAATCAGGTGAGATTTTTATTCTGTTTTAAATGTGAGAAAATGCACTATTTCTACAGATATGCTCGCTGTGAATATTTTACGCAATTTTTCGTTCGGACTCCTGGAAATCCAAACTGATGTCATTTATTGATTAGGTGGTAATTCTTCAGTGACAAGTGGTTTAAAGATTGCTTAATTCCAGAGTAAGTACTGTTAAGAGATGAAATAGTAGATGGAACAAACAAGTGCTGGTGACAATGATAGATAAAAAAGAGAGGCTTAGGTTTATTATTTGTACTCAGTTAAGGGGTCACGTTTATGATTTACTAATTTGCTAATGCTGTTCATATTTTGAAATGGTCATTTTGAAGAACCAGTGCATCCAGTTAGTGCTCATGTCATTAGACCAAGGTTTCTATCATTTCTGAGGGGTTTCAGTCAGTCAGTACGTTTCTGTCAGGGCATTGAAGACTGTGTGAATACTGGGGCAGAGAAGATAACTTTTGGAGAGGGAACCAAGTTAATAATCACTCCGGGTAAGCAAAAACAATATATAAGATAGATAATATTACATTTAAAAACTGAAATTTATATAATTTATATAATTTATTAATAATTTATAGCCAAATGTAGTTGTGTATAGATTGTATATAGCTGTGTACAGTATTGCTGTCTCTGTCAAGGGTAGCATACAAGGGTAGCATACAAGGGTTTGCAAGTGCATGTAAATTATGTTGGATTATTTGGAGCTCTTCTTCAATGTGTGAATTATGGAAATGAGAAGGTAACCTTTGAGCAGGGAACAAGTCTGAATGTCATGACAAATAAGTTTTGAGGAGTAGCAAACAGTACATTTAGAATTTACAATGAAAAATTAAGGTGATTCACATTATGAATTACACACAGAGAAAGAAAAACCTCATGCAGGGTATTTGACATTGGTATTAGTACTGTGTGAATGATGCAAGGGACAAAGTCTACTTTGGACAGGGAACAAAAGTTATCATCATACCAGGTGGGTCATGCTTAGGTTTTTATAAAAAGGTTTCCAAGGTTTCATAAATATTTAGGTTTTATGAAGTTTAAATGTGGATGATTTCTACTGGGTTTTTGTGAAGCATGTACACACTGTGTGAATGCTGGAGGTGGATTTGAACCACTTATATTTGGGAATGGGACAGTATTGTTTGTGGAGTCAGGTGAGATTTTTTAAAATCATATTTTAAATGAGAGAAAATGCCCTAATTCTAGTGCCTCATGGGGTTTTATTGATAGAGAAAGTATTAAATATGAGTTTTCATAGACATAGGTAGGACCAAGGGTTTAAAAGTTGGAATTGGGATGCAAGGAATTCACTTTTTTATCCCTATCATTTGTAAAGGTTCCTTTGGAGAAGGAACAAAACACATAATATATTCAGGTAGTGTTTTTGTCATACTAAAATGTTTTAGAATCTCACTGTCTGCTTTCAGCTGTGAGTACGTGTGGTCTAAATAATACTTAATGTTAATCTGCCAATATGTATACAGTTTTCAGTCAAGATTCTTAGTGATGAGTCATTTTACAGTATGCATTTGTACAGTGTGCATGACTGTAATTCTCCAAACATAGGTGGAAAGAGATTGTTTAAAATCCCAATTAAAGTGGTGTTTGCAATGTAAATATTTGATACAGCAAACGCAGGTCCTGAGGAGCAAGATGGACAAAAAACTATGAATCTGAGGTTTGCTTTTTGCAGTCAATTGACAGGCCACATTTATGAGCTCCAGTGAATTCAATGAATACATTATTGCTTATTCTGTTGGACGAATGCTTCTGTTAGGTTTCTGTCAGGAGGTTTAGCACTGTGTGAATACTGGACAGGGAGCACAGAAGTTGATTTTTGGAAAGGGAACCAAATTAATAGTCACTCCAGGTAAGCAACATTCTGAAATAAATCACAAAACCATCACCATGTCTCTGAAGTACAGTATAGTTAAATATATAGTTTAAAAAGGAGGCATAGGAGGCATCTTATATAAAATTGTACCTCTAAGTTGAACAACATTTGTAACTGAATTCATAGCCAAAAGAAAACCTCATGCAGGGTATTTGACATGGGTATTCGTACTGTGTGAATACCAACGCGAACAAACTCTACTTTGGACAGGGGACAAAAGTTATTGTTGTTCCAGGTAGGCCATGCCGTGTTTGGTCAATTTTGAAAAAAATTGGTGGTGTTTCCTTGTTTTTTGACGTTTTTAGCGTCATGATTTTACAAACAGGATTCACATGGTCAGACATTGTGTCAGACTCAAAGCTGTTTCAATTAAATTACATGTACACAGCCAACTAGACTCATGTTTAGATTATTATTGTCATTGTCACATATTGTCATTGTCATTAGGGTTTGTCTTGCAGATATTGGGTGCAGTGAATAGGTCCTGGTGAGACAGAGAAATGCTAACTGTCTGAGGTGTTGTTAGCAGTCGGTCAGGGACCCAGATTGATGATTTTTGTTCAGTCTTAAATGATAAGCATTTTGAAATGGCCAGATTATTAAACCAATCATTCCATTAGTGCGCATTCCATTAGACTAGTGTGTTTCTGTCATTTCTGAGGGAGTTCAGTCAGCCAGTATGTTTCTGTCAGGGTGTTTAAGACTGTGTGGATGCTGGAGGAAGGAGGTTGATTTTTGGAAATGGAACCAGGTTAATAATCACTCCAGGTAAGCAAAAATTACATGATATAAAGCATAAATATGAATAATCAAGTCATTTGACAGCAATTTTAGAGCACTTGTGTCATTCTCAATTGCATGCACATTTATAAGTAATTCACATGTAAATGATATGGGTTTTTGTGGAGGTATTTCTCAGTGTATAATATTGTGGAATTCAAAAGGTAACCTTTGGGAAGGGAACAAGACTGAATGTCAATCCAGATAAGGTTGAAAAATTAACCAGCAGTGATTCAATGTAACCAGCAGTGCTAATGTGATTCAAATGATGAATCACACACAGAGAAAGGCAAACCTCATGCAGGGTATTTGACATGGGGATTAGTGCTGTGTGTATAGTGGAACAAACAAAATCTACTTTGGACAGGGGACACAAGTTGTAATCATACCAGGTAGGTCATGCTTAGGTATTTATTAAAATGCTTACTTTTTCATCAAAATATTTAATGTAATGGTAGGAAGTCAAAAAGAATATGGGAGTTGTGGCTTTTGTTTTGCAGCTTATAATGATATTTCTAGTATGGAGAACACTAGTTGAGCTTCTCTGTTGGAGGTGATTTCAGAGTACTTTGGTGAAGGTTCCTCACTCAAAGATTTTAGTTTCAAGAAGATTTGATGGCTTACATGTTTATTGTTAGTATCAGGCACAAAACTATTTCAATTAAATGGCATTGGCAGGAGACTTAATGTCATTGTCCTTGTCTGTCAGAAGGATATCCCTGTGTACTGTGTGTATCAAAAAGTGTACTAGCCTCAAGATTTTCCAATATGTATTGACACTTTGTGAAAGGTAGAAGTGCAACTATTATGTCTATGTATGTTCCCCTTATATTTGGGACCGGGACAGTATTGTTTGTGCAGTCAGGTGAGATTTTTTTCCTTTTAGTTTCCCTCTTTGTTGCTGTTATTGAAATAGACTGTCAGTGTACACTGATTGTGAGTGTTAATTTACAGAGTACTGTCCAGTTTAAATATTATGTACAACAAATAGGTCCTGGTGAGAAAGGAAGAGAAATGCTAACTGTCTGAAATGTTATTTGCAGTCGGTTGGGTGGCCAAATCAATGATTTATCTCTAGCCATAGCTAATGCAGGTTTTGAAATGGTTAGTTTGATAGGCCAATTAATACATAAGTGCTCATCTCATTAGACCTGTGTTTCTATCATTTGTGAGGAACTTAAGTCAGTCAGTGTGTTTCTGTCAGGGTGTTTAAGACTGTGTGACTACTGCAGGAGTAGAGAAGTTGATATTCGGAAATGGAACCAAACTAATAATCAGTTCAGGTAAGCGGCAACAATATAAATGTTATGTAGTGTAAATATCAATTATACAAAAAAATTCACAATATTTTGCACTAATGCACTTGCACTAATAAAAGCAGCAGTGTCTTTCTCTGATATAATTTGTTACATGCACATTTGTAGGTAGTTTACATGTAAGTGATATTGGTGTTTGTGGAGGTATTCTTCAGACTCAAAAATATGGAAATTAAAAGGTAATATTTGATTAGGGAATGTGCCTGAATGTGATGCTAGGCATGTTTTACAATTTAGCCAAGTGTATTTTCAACCCTAACATGAAATTTTAGTGTTAAAATGATTTAAATTGTGAATTACACACATAGAGAAAGGAAATCCTCATGCAGGGTATTTGACTTGGGTATTAGTACTGTGTGAGTTATACTGGGAACAAAATCATCTTTGGACAGGGGACAAAACTTATTATCATACCAGGTAGGTTATGCTTAGTTTGTCATTAAAATATTTAATGGTATAATAGGAAGTAAAAAAATGTAGAATATGGGAGTTGTGATTTTTGTTTTGGAGTATAAATCATTATGTCTAGTAGAGTGAAGTGGTGGGAATTGTATACAGTATTAGGGATGACTCTGAGTTCAGTGTATTTTGTTGAAGGTTCCCATTGTGAAGATTTTAGTTTCAATGGAATTAAATTACTTACATGATGAGTCTTAGTATCGTTCAGAAAGCCATATCAATTAAATGGCAGTTGCAGGCGGTTTACAGTTATGGTCCTTGCCTGTCTGAGAGAGAAATGAATCAGTAATCAATGCTCCACGCATGTTATTGTGAAGTGTGTTCACACTGTGTGAATGCTAGGAGTACAACTGATCCACTTATATTTGGGAATGGGACAGCACTGTTTGTGGAGTCAGGTGAGATTTTTTCCTTTTAGTTTTCCTTTGTGTTGCTGTCATTTAAATGGACTGACTGTACTCCAGTTGTCAATGTTAGTATTAAAAAATTTCATAGCGCAGTTTACAGAATACTGTCTATGGATACTGAAGACATCTCTCAACTGACAGAATATTGAGTTTAAATACTACTTATTCTATTGTCTGGCAGTATTCACACAATTTATTTCAAGGATTCATGTTAGCTCATAACAATGTCATGATTTGCCTAAAATAATTTCTCATTGATCAAGTTTGAATTCCAAACCAGTGCTGTTAGTAGTTTAAATAGTGGTTGCAGTAAGTAGGTCCAGGAAGGAATGAAAGAGAAATGCAAACTGTCTAAAGTACTATTTGCAGTCGGTTGGATGGCCAAATCAATGATTTATCTCTAACCATAGCTAATGCACGTTTTGGAATGGTTAGTTTGATAGGCCAATTATTACATTAGTGCTCATCTCATTAGACCTGTGTTTCTATCATTTGTGAGGGACTTCAGTCAGTCAGTATGTTTCTGTCAGGGTGTTTAAGACTGTGTGAATACTGGAGGAGTAGACAAGTTGATATTCGGAAATGGAACCAAGTTAATAGTCAGTTCAGGTAAGTGGCAACAATTCAAATGTTATGTAGCATAAAGGTCAATTATACAAAATAATTTCACAGTAACTTACACTGGTGCACCTGCACTAATAAAAGCACCAGCATCTTTCTCTGATATAATTTGTTACATGCATATTTGTTGGTAGTTTACATGTAAATGGTATTGGTTTTGTAGAGGTATTCTTCATTCTTGAAATTATGGAAATTAAAAGGCACCTGGTATTCTTGGTGGGTCAAGTTTAAATTCCAAACCTCTTCTGTTAGTAGTTTAAATAGTTGGTGCAACAAATAGGCCCTGATGAGAACGAGAGAGAAATGGTAACTGTCTGAAGACTAATACTTATTTTGAAATGGTCACTTAGATGAGCGAATCAGGTCCTCATTGTCTTATACCAGTGTTTGTATCATTTCTGATGGGCCTCAGTCAGTCAGTTTCTGTCAGGAGGTTTAAGACTGTGTGAATGCTGGATCAGGAGCAAGGAAGTTAATTTTTGGAAATGGAACCAAATTAATAATCACTCCAGGTAAGCAAAAATGATATGGCATGAATATCAAATACGTAAAACCGTAAAACCAACTTTAGAGCTCTAGAGTCATTCTTAAATGTAATATCATAAATGCATGTATAAAGGTATGTGCTTCATTACTTTTAAGAGTGAGGGTGAAAAAATGTCAAAGCCATAGTGTTGTTCTTTGATATAATTTGTTACATGGAGATTTTAAGTAGTTTGCATGTAAATGATGAGGGTTTTTGTAGAAGTATTTTTCAGTGTCGAAATTATGAAGACCAAAAAGTAACCTTTTGGACAGGTAACAAGTTTGAATGTGGTTCCAGGCAACATTTACAAAATAATATTACAGCTAAGGTGATTCAATTATGAATCCCATGCACTGAGAAAGGAAAACCTCATGCAGAGAATTTGACATGGGTATTAGTACTGTGTGAATGCTGCTGGCAATAAAATATACTTTGGACAGGGGACAAAAGTTGTTATCATACCAGGTAGGTTATGCTTAGTTTGTCATGAGAGTATTTACCAGGCAGACAAAAAAGTAAAATATGAGAATTTCTAAGAGTGAACACTGGTGGAGCTTTTATGTTCAAAGTTCAGAGTATTTTGGTGAAAGTTCCATGTGTAAAGATTTTAGTCTTAAGGAATTAGAAGACTTTTTTCATTAGTCTTAATATCAGATGGAAAAACATTTCAATTAAATGATAACTGTGGCAGGTTTAATGCAGTTATGGTCCTTGTCTCTCGGACTGTCTATCAGACTCATTATTGTGAAGTGTGTTCACACTGTTTGAATGAGCAAAATGCAGTTGATCCCCTTATATTTGGGAAAGGGACAGTAATATTTGTGGTGTCAGGTGAGATATTTTCAGTTTGGTTTTCCTCTTTATTGCTGTTATTTTAATGGTAAAACATCTTACTCTGATTGTAAGTGTTAGAGTCCTAATCCTCATAAACCAGTGTTACTATCATTTCTGAGGGACCTCAGTCATGCAGTTTTTGTCAGGGGTTTTAAGACTGTGGGAATACTGGAACAGGAGCCTGGAAGTTGATTTTTGGAAATGGAACCAAGTTAATTATCACTCCAGGTAAGCAAAAACAAAATAAACAGTATACAATGACAAAATGGTAGCCAACTTATTTTGGACACTTTAAACTATTAGTAGTATTAGCCTCTAATATGGTATAGTTGCATGTACATTTGTGAGTACAGGAAGAGGAGGTTATGTCCCCATGACTGGTGATATCTGGGAATACAGTACTATACTGATAATAGACTTATATCGAGAGAGAAGGTTATATTCTCAGCACACAAAAATGTCTAATTTAATATAATAATGCAATAAATGCAATAATTGTGTATTTCCATAATGCAGTAGCATTATGTATGCCGAGGGTCTACTACATGTGTAAATGATATGGGTTTTTGTGGGGGTAATCTTCAGTGTGTGAATACTGGAGACTGGAAGATAATCTTTGGACAGGGAACAAGTCTGAATGTGCTGTCAAGTAAGTTTTGCAAAACAGCCAACAGTGTTTAGAGTTTGCTAAATTAATTCTGAATAAAGTCATTTTCTCTGTTAATGACACATATCTCATGCAGGGTATTTGACATGGGCATTAGTACTGTGTGAATGAACGGGCGTATAAACTCCACTTTGGACAGGGGACAAAAGTTATTATTACACAAGGTAGGTCATACTTACAACTGAATTAAAATATTTAATGCGGTGTTATTAAGTCACGAAAGCAGATGGTTACCATTGTGGCTTTAGTTATCCAGTATATACTCTTATTTTTGATTGAGTGAACATTGGTGGAACATTGGTTTTTTTTTTTTTTTGCTCTATTGGACATGTTTTCAGAACAATCCAGCTGTACAAACAACTAAAACTGTGACCTATGTAAGTTGCTCTGGATAAGAGTGTCTGTTAAATGACAATATTGTAAGGCAATTCAATCATGTTTCCATATTTTAGCTTCAGGAGAATTCTGATCTGGTCTGATTATCAGAGACAAAGTTATATCAATTAAATGACATATACAGGGAGTTTAATACCTCCTGGAGTTCACTTAATTGTCTGTTAGAGAAATTTGTGAGTCACTGATAAGCATGCTAGACACATGTTTATGTAAAGTGTGTTTACACTGTGTGAATGCTGGAACTTATGCTGGTCAACTTATATTTGGGACTGGGACAATACTGTTGGTAGAGTCAGGTGAGATATTTTTGGAATCTCTGATCTGTCATATATATAATCACTTTTATATTTGGATTCTTGATAATCAGAACAATGTCTTTCATTGTCTTTGTTGAGCATCGCATGGTGTGGATTAGAATAGCGTGGATAAAAAAAGAAAATAATTCTCTGTGATTTGTTGTTTGTGGTTCGCAGGTCTGACTTAAGTCTAACCTTAGGTCATTTTTGTATTCAAAATATGGATTTCATTGGTCAGGAATTCTATGAGACCTAATTTTAGCGAATCCAAGGAATCCATCATTGCTCATTCTGAGCAATGTAAGACAAGTATTTCTGTCATTTCTGTGGGACCTCAGCCAGTACGTTTCTGTCAGGGGGTTTAAGACTGTGTGACTGGTACAGGAGGAGCAAGGAAGTTGATTTTTGGAAATGGAACCAAGTTAATAATCACTCCTGGTAAGAGAAACCATTCTAATATAAGTGAAACAGTATGAACATAAAAAAATTGACACTATGTTGTAGGCTACTGTAGTCCTATATACATGTAAGCATTAGAATCTCTTTCAAGGGGCATTCCTAAGTTCATGTAAGTTCATGTAAATGACAGGTTTTTGTGTAGATACTCTTCAGTGTGTGGCTACTGGAAATTGGAAGATAACGTTTGGACAGGGAACAAGTCTGATTGTGGTGCCAAGTAAGTTTTGTTAAGATAACATACTGTTTGGAACTTTGAACACTAAATTTGACCTCTAGAGTGATTCAAATCCAGACTTATACACACAGAAAGGTAAAATGTGTGCAGGGTATATGACATGGGTATTAGTACTGTGTGAATGCTGTGAACAAAATCTACTTTGGACAGGGGACAAAAGTTGTTATCTTACCAGGTAGGTCATGCCCTGGTTTGAGTTTAAAATATTTAATGGTGAGCCATGAAGTCAGAAAAAGCAGTGAATGTCAAAAATGTGGTGTCAAAAAGTGTTGTAAATATGTACTTATATGGCTATTCACGTTGTGAATTCCACACATAAAGAGAAAAACCTGATGCAGGGTATTTGAAATAGGCATTAGTACTGTGTGAATACTGTTGGTAACCAGTTCTACTTTGGACAGGGGACAAAAGTTGTTATCATACCAGGTAGGTCATGCCATGGTGTGCATTAAAAATCAGGTGCAATGAAAACAAGTAAAAAATTAGCATTGGGGCTTTTGCTGTACAGCATACATTTGTAGTAGTGATCTCTGGTGTGTTTAATCTGTTGCACATTAGACCAAGGTTAGAATGTCTTGGAGTTGGTTCCTTGTTTGAAGATTTTCTTTTCAGGAGAATTAGAGTATTTACATGATCAGTCGCAGAATCAGACAGGTTATGTCAATTAAATGACAATCACAAGAGATGAGAGAGCATGGAGGCTTAATGCAGTAAATGTCCATGTTTGTCACGGAGAGAAAGGAATTATTAGGAATTACCTTCTAGACTGGTTCTGTAAAGTGTGTCCTCACTATATGAATGCTAGAAGAAGATTCTTTTACTGTTTTTCTGATCAATCAAGTAACAAATATGAGTTTCAATAACCGTCATGGGTGTATAGGTAAAAATGAGGGTTTAAGATTTGTAATTTGGATACAGTGTCAGTTTTATTTTTTATAATTTCTAAGAGATCTTGATCAGCCAGTACTATTATGTTTCTGTCATGGAGATTAAGACTGTGTGAATACTGGGGGAGGATGGAAGATGATTTTTGGAAATGGAACCAAATTAATAGTCACTCCAGGTAAGAAACATTCTAAAATAAATGAGCAAATTGGTGCTTTGTTAGTAAATTGGTAGTTTGTACTGATTTATTTTAGAAAATATCAGCACTTTTAAATGTTTTAGGAAGAAAGTTTAGTCAAAGAAGGCTAAACATGTAAAATGCATGTAAAATATGTAAAATATTCATACAGTAGTTGGGATGACATTAATTAACATAATCCAATGTATAGTATTATATCCCGTACATATATGATGTACCATTGTGGGGTATTTGATAGGGTGTTAAACAGTGTGTGAAGTATGGAACAAACAAACTCATCTTTGGACAGGGAACCAAGTTGGTCATTGACTCTAGTAAGTACAAAAATAATTTATTAGTCTTGTTATAAACATTCTAAAATGGCTGTACATCCAGTCCTTAATAACTTTCCTGAAAGGGTGTGGACAACATATTGTGAAGACTCCAGTCCCATATGAGTCTGAATTGTACAATGTAAGGTTTTTGCTGAGGTCCTATTGATTGTGTGAATGACGCAGCAAGGAAATTGATTTTTGGAGGTGGAACGACATTGTTTGTGGAATCAAGTAAGAAATCTGTTTTATTTATGAAAATCTACTCTTGCTAATTCATTTCACCCAGAGGAAATATTAAATTGTGCATGAAAAAAAATCTGATATAGATTGTCAGACATCAGTGACCATAATTAATATCCAAAAATAATCTTCATCTTTAATAACAGTCTGGAGGCTTGTTGCCGTTGAAGCTCACTCATTTCAGATTTTTACTTTTGGAAGTATTTCACAAATGCATCATGTACAAATACTCACCAAGACCTTGAATTTAAGGACGGTTATAAGTTCATTCAGGGACAATAACTGTGGTCTTCTAATCTTAAATGCAATATTTGTTTACAGAAAATGCAGTGAATGTCCATGTCTGTCACAGAGAGAAAGGAATGATTGGGAAACCTGCTAGACTAGTTCTGTAAAGTGTGTCCTCACTATATAAATGCTACAAGATTCTTTTACTGTTTTATCGAGAGATGAAGTATTAAATGTGAGTTACCCTGACCATCATGAGCATATACATCAAAATGAAGGTTCAAGATTTGGAATGTGGACACAAGGAATCCAAATTGTTATCCCTATTAAGATTTTGTAATATTCTAATGATGTTGCAGATTAGTGTCAACTTTATTTTTTATAATTAAAGTCTAAATAATATATATATTATTTATAATTAAAGTTTTATAATTAAAGAGATCTTGATCAGCCAGTACTATATATTTTTGTCATGGAGATTAAGGCTGTGTGAATCCTGGGGGAGGATTGAAGATAATTTTTGGAAATGGAACCAAATTAATAGTCATTCCTGGTAAGAAACATTCTAAAATAAATGTGCAATATGGTGCTTTGTTAGTAGATTGGTAGTTTGTACTGATTTATTTCAGAAAATAGTAGGACTTTTAAGTCTTTTGAGAGGCGACTTTAGTCAATGAAGGCTAAACATATGTGTGCAAAATATGTAAAATATCCATACAATAGTTGGGGTTTATGGCTATATGGGAATTAATTTACTTATTCCCATGTAATATTATATCCCATACATATATGATATACCATTGCGGGGTATTTGATAAGGTGTTCAACAGTGTGTGACATATGGAACAAACCCACTCATCTTTGGTCAAGGAACCAAGTTGGTCATTGACTCTAGTAAGTACAAAAAAAATTTATTAGTCTTGTTATAAACATTCTAAAATGGCTGTACATCCAGTCCTTGATAATTTTCCTGAAAGGGTATGGACAGCATATTGTGAAGACTCCAGTCCCATATGGTAATTTGGACATCTGAATGTGGATTGTACAATGTAAGGTTCTTGCTGAGGTCCTACTGATTGTGTGAATGATGGAACAAGAAAATTGATTTTTGGAGGTGGAACGACATTGTTTGTGGAATCAAGTAAGAAATCTGTTTTATTCATGAAAATCTACTCTTGCTAATTCATTTCCCCAGGGGAAATATTAAATCTCGCATAAAAAAATGTTATTTGAAGATGGTCATACATCAGTGATGATAATTCATACCCCAAAGTAATCTCCATCTTTAATAATGGTGTGGAACCTTGTTACTGAAGGAGCTCACTTATTTCAGATTTTCACTTTTAGAAATATTTCAGAAATGCATTGTGCAAATATTCACCAAGACCATGAATTTAAGGACGGTTATGTTTGCACTATGTCTTCTAATCTAAATGCAATATTTGTTTACAGAAAATGCAGTGAATATCCATGTCTGTCTCAGAGAGAAAGGAATGATCGGAAAACCTGCTAGACTAGTT
This sequence comes from Megalops atlanticus, assembly GCA_019176425.1. Taxonomy (NCBI): domain Eukaryota; kingdom Metazoa; phylum Chordata; class Actinopteri; order Elopiformes; family Megalopidae; genus Megalops; species Megalops atlanticus. Next base: position 18,589,705 of record CM032896.1, read on the forward strand.
CTGTAAAGTGTGTCCACACTATACAAATTCTACAAGATTCTTTTACCGTTGTACCGTTACATCAAGTGTTAAATATGAGTTACCCCAGCCATCATGTGCTTATAGGTCAAAATGAGGGTATAAGATTTGGAATTTGGATACAAGGAATCCACATATTTATGTCTATTAAGATTAACAGGTATTTTGTAATATTCAACTGATTTTGCAGGTAGGTGTCAGTTTTATTTTTTGTAATTTCTAAAGGATCTTGATCAGCCAGTACTATTATGTTTCTGTCATGGAGATTAAGACTGTGTGAATACTGGGGGAGGAAGGAAGATTATTTTTGGAAATGGAACCAAATTAATAGTCACTCCAGGTAAGAAACATTCTAAAATAAATGAACAAAGTGGTGCTTTGTTAGTAAATTGGTAGTTTGCACTGATTTATTTTAGAAAATAGTGGCACTTTATTTTCAGATCTTTTAAGAGGAAAGTTTAGACAAAGGCTAACATATGTGTGCAAAATATGTAAAATATTCATAGAATAATTGGGATGAATGGCTATATGGACATTAATTAACTTCATAATCCCATGTACAATATTATATCCCATACAAATATGATGTACCATTGTGGGGTATTTGATAGGGTGTTAAACAGTGTGTGACAATTGGAGCAAACAAACTCATCTTTGGTCAAGGAACCGAGTTGGTCGTTGACTCTAGTAAGTGCAAAAATAATTTATTAGTCTTGTTATTAACATTCTAAAATGGCTGTACATCCTTTATAACTTTCCTGAAAGGGTATGGACAGCATATTGTGAAGACTCCAGTGCCCTATGGTGATTTGAACAGCTGAGTGCAGATTGTACAATGTAAGGTTTTTGCTGAGGTCCTACTGATTGTGTGAATGATGGAACAGGGAAATTGATTTTTGGAGGCGGAACGACATTGTTTGTGGAATCAAGTAAGAAATCTGTTTCATTAATGAAAATCTACTCTTGCAAATTCTTTTTGCCCAGTAGAAATATTAAATTGTGCATGAAAAAATGTATTTGAAGATTAGCCATCAGTGACCATAATTAATATCCAAAAGTAATCTCCATCTTTAATAATGGTGTGGAAGCTTGTTGCTGTAGAACCTTTCAGATTTTCACTTTTGGAAATATTTCACAAATGCATAATATACAAATACTCATCAAGACTTTAAGGATGGTTATATTTTCACTCAGGGACAATAACTATGGTCTTCTAATCTTAAAATATTTGTTTACAGAAAATTAAACAAAACCCATTTGATACATGTTATGTATTAATCAACAGAAGTTCAGTTCCACTTTTGAGTGGAAATGTAACCAGTGAGCACTAAGCAGGTAGAGCAAGTGATTTTTATTCAAGGTTGCAGCACTGTGTGACTTCTAGTTCAGGCACCTGGAAACTTATATTTGGAAAAGGAGTTAAAGTGACCATTGAAACCAGTGAGTACTGCCCTTAATGTTCATCTATAGCAGCTGAGTGTGTCACATAAACGTGTACACAAACATAATTGTTAATTAATTGCTGCGACGTTTAGCTTAGTTTGTGTCAAATATGCCTTTGGAAATGAATGACTTGTAACGTACTGCAGTTGTATGTAATAATTAAGCTAATATGATAGAAATGACAAGGGGAAATGCATGATGGTTATACAGATCAAATGAAAGAATCAAATTTATTTTATTTTCTTGTCAGATGTACTATTTCACTTGCTCCGTTGGTATGTTTTTAGCCGTTGATGTGAGTTACTGAGAGAAAGTTTTTGACAGAGGAATGAATAGTGTGTGAATGCAGGATTTGGGGGTAAACTAATCTTTGGCCAAGGGACAAAGCTGATTGTGACAGCACCAGGTAAGTATGAGTCTCCCTGAGCAGCCCATTATTACATCATTTCTTCAAGGGATGCGTTTGGACATAATTAAGAAATTTAATTTGATTCCACCTTGAGTTTAAATCAGTGAATTCAAGACAATGTATATAACTACAAACCATGCGAAGAGGAGAAATACAGTGAAATGATAGTGGCTAATGTAAAAGAAAATATCAAAATCATCTTAAAAAAATGGAAACTCAAATTCCAATTTGTCAATAGGCCTACAATCTTTATCATTTTGTTAATGTCTGTTTATATAGTTCACAACATGAAACTGTTAACTGGCCTGGAGGGATAACTTTCCACTTCCAAGTGTTGATATTATGTAAATGGTGTATTGTTTATAAAATGAAATTAACATTGACTTGTCACCAGTCTATCTGAATATATCAATCAACAGAAGTTCATGTCCACTTTGGAGTTGAACAGTAACTGGTGAGAACTCCATCAGGACAGTGTTAATTTGATTCTGTTAGAGTAAGGCATTTTTGTTCAAGGCTCCGGCATTGTGTGACTTCTAGTGCAGGCGGCTATAAGCTCATATTTGGAAATGGAGTTAAAGTGACTGTTGAAACCAGTGAGTACTGCCCTTAATGTTCATTTATAGAAGTTCACTGTATCACATAAAAGGATGTAAAAACCATAGTTGTTAATTAATTGCTTCAATGTTCAGCTTAGTCTGTGTCAAAAATGTTTTCAGAAATGAATGAGTTAAGATTGTGATGTACTGCAGCTGTTTGTAATAATTAGCCTAACATAGTATAAACAAGGGAAAATGTATGGTGGGTGTACAAGTCAAATGAAAGAATCAGAATAATTACATTTCCTGGTCAAATGTAAAATTTTACTCACTCCCTTGTTTTTCAAATGTAGTTCCCATAGACTGGTGCAGAGAGCTGCATAAGTATTGAATGCAGTAATATTGCCTTTTTAGTCTTTCATGTGAGTTACTGAGAGAGTTTTTGACAGAGGAATGCACAGTGTGTGAATGCAGGATTTGGGAGTAAGCTAACCTTTGGCCAAGGGACAAAGCTTATTGTGACAGCACCAGGTCAGTATGAGCCCCTCTGAGCTGCTCATCGGAATTTTTTTGACAAATTTCATTGGATTTCCAACTTGAGTGTAAATCGGTGACTTTAAGATAATGGATGTAATTACAAACCATGATAAAAGGAGCATGTCAGTGATATTATGATATGGTAGTGTTTCCATGTAAAATAAAACATCATAATCATGGTAACTCAAATTTCAATTTGTCCAAATAGGCCTATAACCTTTGGATCAGTTTGATTTCCACAACAGTGGAAAAGAAACACTTCAAGGGTAGTAAAGGGTAGTAACTGAGGATATATGAGCGTGATAGCTACAGCTTCCAAGTGTTGATTGTAAACAGTGTATTTTTGATAAAATGAAATGAAAATTAACTTGTCACCAGTCTATTTTCATATATCAATCAACAAAAGTTCATGTCCAGTTTGGAGTTGAACTGTAAATGGTGAGAGCTCCATCTGGACAGTGTTAATTTGATTCTGTTAGAGCAAAGGATTTTTGTTCAAGACCCCAGCATTGTGTGACTTCTAGTGGCTGGAAATTCATATTTGGGAAAGGAGTTAAAGTGACCATTGAGACCAGTGAGTACTGCACTTATTTATTGCTGTTAATTTTTGGTTAAATTGGTGATGAACTAGTCTTGGTACGCATGAATGAATGATATGCTCTTGTGACAGCTCTGGTATAATTAGTGCACCATGACAGAATGAGTGTTACACTGTGAGTACAAGCACAGTAACAGTAATTACATTTTCTGGTTATATGATCATCCATTAGTGTCTGACTCTTAGTTACTCTTAGTTAATTGATTTTAGTTAAATTAGAAATTTACCCCAGGTTACACCATGGGTAAGCATGCCTCAAGGCTGGAAGGGTTTTTGCTCAGGGTGTATTTGCTGTGTGAATACTGGAGGCTATGGAAAATTCGTGTTTGGCAGCGGGACCCGTTTAAAGGTTGAATCAAGTAAGATTTCCATGTTCTTTTCAGTGATAGTTATTTGTGAAAGGCAAGTTCACCATAAGTGTAAATGAATTGGTATTATTCAATTTGATGTGCATTGTGTGCATGTTTTAGAGACTTGTGAAGACAGTAGAGGCTAAGCAGAATAGGGCTGGTAATCTATAAAGCCTCAATATCAAATGTTATTACTTTTTTGTAATATTCTCTGGACTGAAGTGGCTTAGAATGACTGGTTAAACAGATGGATCTCGTTTCCCTCTTTACGTTTAGGTCATTTGGCATGGTTTTATTTTTTTGCAGAGACTGGTGCTTTGGTGCACTTTAAATGTTACCTTCTTATAATAACCCAATAAAAGAGGCATATCTCCAGTTTTCCTATGAAGTAAAAAGTATAAATAGTCCAAAGATATATATCTTGTTTTATTAAATCCAGTTTCCTTACTTCCATATTAACCCCTGTGAAAGAGGTTTCTTGCACTGATGTGAACATAGGTTTTTGTAAAGTAGCCTGTGACTGTGTGAATACAGTTCAAATAATATTTGGAAATGGGACCCAACTAATTGTCCAACCAAGTAAGTGAATGTGACTCTGAATGTGATTTTGTTGAAAAAACTCAGCTTAAAAACATTTTAGTGTGTAACTGAAATTATTTCATTTTGTCAGTAGAGTGGACACATGGACAGAACATGGCAGAAACATTTGATTTCAATCACATGTGTGCTACTGCTTTTTCTCAGTCAATCTCAGTGATTTGTATGGTCATCATTGTTATGCAGAAATGTATAACATACTGAGGTCAAGTTTTGAGAGTTGCAAAACTATTACAATTTATTGGACTCTATAAATAAGGATGTAGTTTGTGATATTTTAAAAAGCTACATAATTAGGAATGGCAACTTGATAGTTAAAATGGCTGTTGAAATATGTGCAACAGCCATTTCTGGCTACCATAGTAGCATTGTAATAGTGTAAATATAAGTTTTGAGTGAATCACAAATCATATTTTAGGTAAAACCAATGCAAATACCTTTTCAGTTTAATGCTTTATGACAGAAAGTGAATTGGTGATTATTACTTTGTTTTCATGATTGTTGCTGATGATAGCAGTGTTGCTTTATGGTCTACATACCTGGTCTCCAGAGTATTTAACAGGCCTTATAACACTGTGTGAATGCACAAGGTTTTAACAAGGTCATTTTTGGCCAAGGGACCCGACTGACCGTCAGATCAAGTAAGTCGTTGCTATTCCTGCTACAGGAATTTGACTTACAGGGTGGTTAACACATTAAAATTTACAGGTTCAAAGTGCTAAGATGGAGATTTACTGGATAGACTAGTTATAGAGTGCTTAACTGGCAGGCTAAACAACAAAGTTGAAAATCTATCAAAGACTGGCAGTTTGGCCAGTCTTTCTTATTTGCCATTGACAGTAAATATCATAGTATTTTCAGCATCTAGCCTCAATACTGACTGATACTGTCATGCTCTTGACTTTGTATTGTTTAAAAACTCATGTAAATTAAATAATACTAATTATGGATGCATAGTTTCAGACAGTTTTAGACAATATGAATACAATTCCAAAGCTTTAGATGTAAAATGTAATAAACATTTCAACCCAGTGTGTTCAGGTTACACCATAGTTAAGCATGCCGCAAGGGTTAATGGGTTTTTGCTGAGGGTGCATTTGCTGTGTGAATACTGGGAACCTTGGAAAATTTGTGTTTGGAAACGGGACCCGTTTAAATGTTGAATCAAGTAAGATTGTCTTTGTCTTTGTATTGGAGTTTACTGCAAGTATTTTGAACTGTTTCAACCATGTAGTGTGAGGTATAATGTGCATACTTAGCAAAAATACTTTGGAAACTAAGCAGAATAGGATTAGAAATCTACAAAACCTATGTCTGAAACACTGTAACGGTCTGTAGACTGAAGTGGCTCTAAACCACTGGCTAAAATTAGGTGTAACTTTTGTTCCCCTGACTGATTTTATGTCATTTGCAGTGAGCTTTTCCATAAATGTGTGCAATATTCAATTCATCTACCAGAATCAGATACCTGAAAGTGGACAAATTCTGCTCTGATTTCAAGGTATTTCTGAAAATGGCATTGTTTTTTACATTAGAGATTAGATTAATTATTGCCCAAATTTGGTGGTTTTATCAGCTACTTAGAAGTATAACAAGAGGAGTATCCTCTCATTTTAAATAAACATAACATTTTTCTTTCAGTAAAATGCCCCTGAAACAATTAACATGAGCTGATACGCAGATAGGTTTTTGTGAGGTAGCCCATGACTGTGTGAATGTGGCAGGAAAAATAACATTTGGAAATGGGACCCAACTAATTGTCCAGCCAAGTAAGTTCATTTGATTCTGTTAAACCCTTCTCTGTAGGTCTACCTTTTGCAATAGAATCGGATAGATTCGGAGTTTACTTTTTTCGTGACTGTTCATGATGATGGCAGTGATGATCACTAGTCAACATACTTGATCTCCAGAGTATTTGACTGGTATTATAACACTGTGTGAATCTACGAAGTACAGAAAAGCTCATTTTTGGTAAAGGGACCCGACTGACCATTATATCAAGTAAGTCATTGCTTGTCCTTCGATAATGCTTTATTTAACACATACTGACCTCAGACTTGATTTGGTGTAATATTATTTGACAGATTGTAATGTTAACAGAAGCCCATATTGGTGGGCCCTCATTAAACAGATTGACAGGTTAATTTCTCAAATTTACCTTCATTGTCCAGATGCTTAGTCATCTTTGGTCTTTTTAAAATTGCAGAAATTTTTTGACACTTTACTTCAATGTATAATAGGAAAACCATTTTAGAGAATCTGAATCCATGACTCCCTGGTCCCTGGTTCAATCTAACAAAGAACTTCCTGTGGCTACCCTGACAGACTTGAAAATATACTAACAAAGATCTAGAGCTACAGGTTAATTGGTGGCTGGTGGTTAAATTAAATAGGAATATAGCAGAGTAAAAGTGGTTCTGGAGAGAAAGACACATCTTATGAGAACAGGGTCAATTCAAATAAAATATTGATTCATGTAGTGTGAGACAGAAGAAGGATAAAAGGGTATTTGCTAAGGATGCATTTGCTGTGTGAATACTGGGAGTGTTGGAAAACTTGTGTTTGGCAGAGGGACCCGTTTAACCATTGAAACAGGTAGGATTTCCATCATGTTTTAATGATGGCGTAATACTTTCGTGAAAGCAAGGTGGAAATCTGCATAACTTAAATTTCAAAAACAGACTTTATATAGATTTAAATGGCTTAAAATGACCGATTAAGAAATGTGATTGATATTTTGTTTCCCTCTTAAAGCTGTTCACATTTTTGTGAATGTGAATGAGAATTTTTATAAATATTGGTGAACTGGTGCATCTGAAATTTTCAATCAATCAAGCAATAGAAGAATCAAAACCTTGAAACGTGGAAGACTCAGGTTTTACAAACAACTAATGACTATGAATAGTGTAAATATATGTTTTATCATTTCAAATCTCATATTCTTTCTTCCATATTTACCCCCTCCTCCCCAAAGTATTTCCTTGCACTCATACGCTTATTAGTTTTTGTGATGTAGCTGGTGACTGTGTGAATGCAGGATATAAGTTAATATTTGGAAGTGGGACTCAGCTAATTGTGCAGTCAAGTAAGTGTTTTGTTCATTCACTTTATGCCATCAGTTAATTCTGTTTTGATTACTACTGCCAACTAGTTATCTGTGTAATTGTCTCATCATTACCAGAATTGTTTAACAGACTAAAAATTATGCATTGAAAGATGTAAAACTGGGCTGAGTATCAACGCATGTAGTCTGTGAAGTGCTTAACAAAGCCACATAGTGAAACATAAAAATCCACAAATGTTCAGTAGCCATTTGCAAAATGAAGACATTCCTGGCTACCGTCGAATTCCAATGTCCTTTGTAATTTAAGTCTTTGCAAGTAATTAAATTAGAGATTGTTACTTAGTTTTCATGATTGTTGATATTGATGACAGTGATGATAGTTTGTCTACTTGGTCTCCAGAGTATTTGACAGGTATTGTAACACTGTGCGACTGGACAAGGTTTAAATAAGCTCATTTTTGGTAAAGGGACCCAAGTGACCATCGTATCAAGTAAGTCAATGCTTTTCCTGCTATAGTGTCTGACACAGCATATATTGACCTCAGATATGACTTATTTGGGCACAGTATTAATTGACAGATGAATGTCTACAGGTTCGAATCCCGATAATGGTAGCCCCAGATTTAATACATTGATGATGGAGGTGAATTCTAAAGCACAAGGTTTTGAGGTCTTTGCTCAAGCCTACAATAGTAGTGACATACTGAAAACCTGAAGCCACAACTCCCTGATCCAGTAGCTTAATGTATGACATCCATTGGCTCATCTGAGGAAATTTGTCACTAAGGAAAATATGGATAAGGAAACAGAGATACATGATTGAGTCCTGGGGACTATAAACATTGTGACAGTGAGGTGCTGAAACAATGTAGGGGTATTTGAGTTGCTGGAAAGATGTATAGTTGCCTGGCTAAGTTACATGAGGTTGATGAAAATATATCAAAATTTGGCTGGTATTAATTGCCAGTGACAGTAAACAATATGATACCATCAGAATACAGGCCTCAGTGCAGAAGCATAACTTCTTTCTCATAGTCCTTATTTGAGTATAAACTCATGCAAAGTAGATAAATAATACTAATCATGAATGCATTGTCTCTATCTAATAAGAATAAACAGAATCTCTAAAACAATAAAATGTAATAACCATTGTAATTACACCTTGATTAAGCATGCCTCAAGGTTGGAAAGGTTTTTGCTGAGGGTGCATTTGCTGTGTGAACTATGGAAAACTTGTGTTTGGCAGTGGGACCCGTTTAACCATTGAAACAGGTATGATTCCATCATCTTTTAATGGAGTAATACTTTTTAACATCAAGGTCCTCATGAGTTAAAACTAATTGGCTATGCATGGAATGCTTGCACATTTTGTGATTTGTTATTGTGCACACTTGGGGAAATACTTTGGAGACTAAGCAGAAAGAATTAGAAACCTGCAAAATATAAATCTCAAATACAGATGTACTATAGAGTTAAATGGCTTAAAATGATCAAATTAAACATGAGATGGATGGGACCATTGAGAATGGGACCATTTTATAACTGTTGGTGAATTGGTGCATTGGAAATTTTACCCACTTACCATCAATCAACAGAAGAATGAAAACTGAAAAGTTGAAGACTAAAATGTCTAATAGTTGATAGTCTAAATATGTACATTTGAAATTTCACATATAATATTCTCACTGCCATATAGACCCCCCTGAAAGACATTACTTGAACTGATATACATATGAGTTTTTGTAATATAGCCTGTGACTGTGTGAATGCTGGAGTTCAATTAATACTTGGGAGTGGGACCCAACTAATTGTCCAACCAAGTAAGTGAAAGTGACTTACATGGAAAATCTTCCTTGAAATATTTTTTTATTTGTGACAAAGTGCTAGCATTCATGTTCATGTACTGGAACATTTTGTTCATTCAGTTTACATTTTAATCTCTTCTGCTAATCAGTGATTTGTTTAATTGTTTCATCATTACCAGAATTGTATAAAAGACAAACATGCATTGAAAGTTTCAAAACTGTTGGAGTTCATTGGTATGTGTATCAAACCATGCAGTCTTTGAAATGTTTAACCAAACTACATATTGAATCAAAATTCCAAGTGCAAAGAGTTAAAATGACAGTATGTTCAACAGCCATTTGCCAAATGAGGTCCTGGCAACTATTAAATTCCAATATTCTTTGTAATATAAGTCTTTGAAAGTCAGTAAATGGGTGGTTATTATTTTGTTTTCATGATTGTTGTTGTTGATGGCAGTGTTGCTCACTGGCCACCAGAGTATTTGACAGGTATTATAACACTGTGTGACTCAACAAAGTTCATATAAGATCATTTTTGGTCAAGGGACCCAACTGACCATCATATCAAGTAAGTCAATGCTTTCCCTGCTATAGTGTTTGACGAAGCATATGTTGACCAGAGTTATGCCTTTTTTGGGCACAATATTATTTTACAGATTAATGTCTACAGGTTCCAGTGCTAATAATGGTAGACCATAATTTAGTAGATTGACAGTGAAAGTGAATTTTAAAGCACAAGGTTTTAAAGTCCTCAAGGCTACAATAGCAGTGACATACTGAATACTTGAAGCCACAACTCTGTGATCCAAAGTTCAATAACCTAATGCATGACACCCTTTGGCCACTCTGAGGAAATTGGCAGTTTATTAATAAGGAAACAGAGATACATGATTGAGTCCTCGTGATGAAATTAAAAATTAAGGTATTAAAAAAGATTTATTTATAGAATGATTAATTTATTTATTTATAAAAGGGAGGACTTGTTGGGAGAACAGCGTTAATGGAATTGAAATATGGATTCATATGAGCCAGAAGAATGCTCAGAAAATAAGCTTTGTGACAGTGAGGTACTGGAAAGAAGCATAATTGATAGGCTGAAGTTGATGAAAATCTATAAATTTGGCCAGGGTTCTAATTGCCAGTGACAGTAAATACTATAATACCTTCATAAAGACCTCAGAGCAGAAGTGTAACTTCATTGCCATATTCCATGTCTGAGTATGAACTTGTGCAAAATAGATAGAAATTATGCATTCATGATTGGTAATATCTAATATGAACAAGTAGAATGTCAAAAATTTGATAAAAAATAATAATAATCATTGTAATTACAAGCATGCCTTAAGAAAGGGAGGGTTTTTGCTGAGGGTGTGTTTGCTGTGTGAATACTGGGAGCTATGGAAAGCTGGTGTTTGGGAACGGAACTCGTTTAACCATTGAATCAAGTAAGTTTTTCCTTTTCTTTTAATGCAGTAATTATTATTTTCTAATAGTAAGGCTCACATAGGTAGAAGCTAATTGGATTATAAATGAAATGCTTGTAATTTTTGCTGTCTATTTTTGTGCACCCTAAAGAAAATACTTTGGAGGGTAAGGAGAAAAGGATTGGAAGTCTATAAAATCTGAATGTGGCTTGAAATAACTGATTAAAAGTGACAGGGATATTTTCTTCCTCTTTGCGATATTGTAGTTTCTGAGAATGGGAGTATCACTATAAAGATTGGTGATCTGGTTGTCCTTAAATGTTAGCATATCATAATCAAGAAGAATCCAAAGTTAATTAGGAAAGCTCCAATCTTTCTAAAAGGTAACAGGGATAGAAGTACAACTACATAAAATATGTATAACTAGTAATTTCAAATCTAATATTCTAACTTCCATGTTAACCCCCAAAAGGAAGTAACTTGCACTGATATGCATGTAGGTTTTTGTGATGTAGCCTGTGACTGTGTGACTACAGGACTTAAATTAATATTTGGAAATGGGACCCAACTAATTGTTCAACCAAGTAAGTGAATGTGACTTATTTATTATTTAAGATTTTATGGATATACATTTTATAAATGCTACCTTCGTATATAACTGAAATTATTTTCCCTTGGCAGCAAAAATAGAAACATGAGCAGAACGTTGGGGTAACATTTTGGTACAGGCACATGTGTTGGTCAATCAATGATTTGTGCGGTTCTCTCATTGAAAAGCAGAATTGTATGAAAAATATGCAAAAATATTTCACACTGGAAGCTGCAAAACTTGTATGCATGGACTTTACATGTAAACATGTAGTCCATGAAGCTACTTAGTTAAACATGATGTGAAGACTTAAAATGACATCTGTGGTGAGTCCAACAGCCATTTATCAAGCAACGCTATCTCTGGCTGGTTTGTGTTGTTGTGAAGTTAAGTTTTGATTAAATTCTAGGCCATATTTTAGATAAAGCACCATGTAGACAATACACCATGAAGAGCCTGTAATTTTTCCAGTTCAATTTCATGATTGTTGTTGATAATGGAAGTGTTGATCACTGGATCACATACTTGGTGTTCAGGGTATTTGACAGGTATTGTAACACTGTGTAAATACACAAGGTTTAGCTAAACTCGTTTTTGGTCAAGGGACCCAACTGACCATCGTATCAAGTAAGTCATTGCTGTTGCTGTCATGCCATTTTACATAGCATATGTTGAACTTTGATTTTTCACATGATTATGTTGTACATTGATGGCACTTCATCTTTATAAAAAGGCTCAAAATCGTAGTCCTTGACTAATCAGATTAACAGTTTAGGGGAATTGTGATGAGTTTTCCATGAATCTAGCTTAAAGCATAGAGTAGCAGGGATCAAATTTGAAGAGACTCATCAGTCCCTTGTCCAGTAACTGAACAAATGACTTCCTATGGTTACTCTGAGGATCCTGGGAATGTATAAATAAGGAAGCAGAGATAGGGGATCGAATCCTTATAGTAGAATTAAATAGAAATGTGACAGAATAAGTCGCTTTTATGGGAAACAGCCATGCATTATACAAGTTAATGAATTCATGTTGTGTCACACAAGAGGGTTGAAAGGGTTTTTGCTCAGGATGCATTTGCTGTGTGAATACTCAGACCTTTGAAAAACTTGTGTTTGGCAGTGGGACGCGTTTAACCATTGAATCAAGTAAGATTACTATTTTCTTACGAGCATGAATTATTTCTGAATAGCAGGTTCACCTTAACTATAAAGTAGTTCAGTTATTCATTTTAATATACATGGTTGTGCATAGCCGGGAAGACTTTGAAGGCTGGACACAGGGCTGGAAATCTACAATACTTTTATCTCAAACACTGTAATGTTCCAAAGACCCAGTGGGCTACTTAAGAGGGGATGGACCTTAAATTACCCTGATTGAAATTGTTTGTCACAAAGATTGTTGAGTAGGTACATTAAATCTGAATAAATTCAATATTCTTACAACTACATTAACCTCCCCCACTAAAAGACATTACTTGCACTGAGTTACCGGAACTGATATGCATAGGTTTTTGTGATGTAGCCTGTGACTGTGTGAATACAGGATTTAGCTTCATATTTGGAAGTGGGACCAAACTAATTGTCCAACCAAGTAAGTGAATGTAATGCTATTAAATTCTCAGCTGCGGATTTCCCTTTGGCAATAGGATCAGCAAAATGGTGATCAGTTCTTTATTTTTATGGTTGTCAGTGGTGATGGTAGTGACTATGGACGCTAAGCATTATAGGGTGGGAGAACTATGAAACTTATATCTCAAATGCTGCAATGTTCTCTAGACTGAAATGGATCAAAAACACAGATTGAATGGATGAATCTCATATTTCATTTTATGCATTTAGGTCTTTCCTAAGAATGGTATTCGTTTTTGCAAAGCTAGCCATTTGGTGCATGTTACCCATGGTAACGTAATGGTAAATGTTACCCATTATGAACAATCAACAGAACAATCAAAACTCAGAAAATCGGATTTGTGATTTCCCAAGAAGTTCATATAAGCAAGGGTGTAAAGATGCTGTCATTTCAAATCAAATTTCTTGCTGTAATGTTTACCCTCCTGAGAGAAATTCCTTGCACTGATATGCACATAGGTTTTTGTGATGTAGCTGGTGACTGTGTGACTACAGGGTATAAAATAATATTTGGAAACGGGACCCAGCTACTTGTCCAATCAAGTAAGTGAATGTGATTGTGCTCAGAAAATTCCTTCTAAAACCATTTCAGTATGTGGTTGAAAATATTCTCCTTTGGCGGTGAAATGGAAATGTGAACAGAACAGCAAAGTTTTTCATTTCAGGCACACGTACAACTGCTTTCTGTCAGTCAATCACTGTGATTTTGCTCCACAGAACCATGTGCCAGTAAACAGCCAGTAAAACATTTTACAAACAATTATAAAACAATTATAAACATTGAGAGTTGCTAAACTGTTACTATTCACTGGACTGCAAAAAGAAATATGTAATAATTCCAGCAGTCCAGCAGCCATCGCCCAAGTGAAGGTATTTCTGGTTGGGCTGTGGTACTGTGAAGTAAAAGGTTTTTACCATAGTCTTAGACTACATTCTGTGTTTTATATGAAGCTGTTACAAGTATCAGTGGTCTGTTCAGATTAAGGCTTCATGACAATCAGTGAAATGGTGATTATTACTTTGATTTCATGATTGTTGTTGATGGTGGCCATGGTGATCACTGGTATGCATACTTGTCTCCAGGGTTTATGACGGGTATTATAACACTGTGTGAATGCACAAAGTTTTAAGATAATTTTTGGTCAAGGGACTCAACTAACAATTGAATCAAGTAAGTCAGTGATATTCTTTTTCCTATTTTATATACAGTAACATATGTATACCTAGGATTTTATTTGATTTGGCACACGATTATCTTACACATTAAGTAAGATAAGAAGATCCAAAAAGATGGAAATACTCAGAATGGTTGAGATTCATGCCTACAGATTTACAATAGATGTGACTATCAATCACCTTGTCAGTGAAGGTGGATTTGAAAGAGTCTGGAGGTATTTGAACCCCTGGCTCAAACATAGACTGAAAATGACCTCCTGAGAATTTGAAGCCACAGCTCACTGGCTTCAGGTCCAGCAGCATGACATCCTTTGGCTACTCTGAGGAACTTGATATGGTACCAGTACAGAGCTTGAGGCACACTGTTGAGTCCAGGTGGTGAAATTAAAAGGAATTTAATAAAAATAAAAAAAAAAACCTCTTGAGAGATGTGTATTGAGAGAATAAGATTAATATAATTGAAATATGGAATTACGAAAATATCTGCTTACAAACAGAATAGTAGCTGTTTACCCATTTTTCAACTGAGATATGCAAAAGAACAGGATAAAGCTGCACTAAGATGCAAATGTATTAGAAATCTAAGACACTGTGGAGTTATTGTATCATGTAGTATCACTGTGTGACACAATCTGATTCGTGGAAGTTGATTTTTGGGAATGGCACAAAACTGCATGTTGAATCTCGTAAGTATGAACTTTCCTCTGTTGTAAGCATGAACTTTTTTTATTCATTTGATACATATTATAATGATCATCATACAAAGTCATGTCAATTACCATAGGTGTAGGGTAAAGATGGTGAGAGTCTTCAGTCATGTATTCCAAGTTAGTGTTGGATGGCTGGAAAGATGGATGCAGTGTGAAGTCTTTAAAAGATTTTATCACACCGTTGAAAGAATAGCATCTTTAGTGTGGAGGCCAGCTTTCATATATATTTTTATAATATTAGTTGATAATTGTCAGTATGATTAATTCTCAGATCTGTTACCCCCCACTGATTGGAATGTTTCCATGCAGTTGATGCAACCTAAGCTCATGTAAGATGGTTTTCTTTAAAATAAGACATTTGTGTGTCAGAGGGCACTTGGGCTGTTATTAATGCATACTAGTGAGGCTTGGCACACACTTGAAACATATTGTTTCCATTTTTTTTTCCAATGCCAGCTAATAGGAGGCCTGTTTTTGCCTCCATCAGCAGTCCCTCTGGTCATATGTAAACAGCTGCTTGTGTAATCAAATGTCTTTTAATGTATTTATTGGTGATTTAAATATATTGCTACCATAGTTTCTGCTTCTTCCAGAAAATCAACTGATTGTGTGTGATCATATATAAATATATATTTTAATGAGGAGGAGGGCTTTCAGAAGGAGATTTTACCATAATGTGACTGCAGCCAGAAACAAAGAAACAAGTTTAAATTCACACAAAAAGTAGTGTCAATGGTACTGAAGAATCATGTTCAGAATCATATTTACAGTGTATTGAGCCTACTGCCAAGTAAATAATTACAAAGCATTTCTATAATGTATAACCGAAAATCTGCAGTGATACATTGTTTATGAGCTGACAGTTCACACTGTGTGAATACGTATGGTTCAAAACTGGAGTTTGGAAATGGCACAAGGCTGATCGTAGAATCAAGTGAGTCAATATTTGTCTCTAACCTACTGAATATGCTGTTTGTATTCCAAGCATATTATGTGGAATCTGCCTGATATTGATTTACAGATTAGTGCAATTACTGTTTACATCAATCTGTTCATTCTGTTCAAAATGGTCATATCAAACTTGCTTAGAATTGATTCCAGTTTTGTTTCTAGTAGATTCAGTTCATTGAGGATTGTGCATAAAAAGAGCATATTTTTTCAAAAATTAATTAATGGATTAATCTATACAAGTTGCTGATACAAGTTGATATGAATCATGTATAAACTGTACAGTAAAGTATATCAGTCTTTGATCCATAATTCTGCACGTTTAATATTTAACATTCATTTTGTTGGATTTGATGAGTTTGTCTTAATTGTGCTTTTGAACTTAAGTCTAATTTTCATCACAAACATATGTTAATGCTTTCAGATAATAGCATGTTAAAGCTTTCAGATAATTCTGTACAAAACAAACTGTGAAAATTCCTTTCTGAATAATAATTTCTAACAAAGTAAGAAAGAAGTCCATAGCATCATTTTTCATTAACACCAGGTACATCTTTTTAATTCTGAAGGTTAAATATTGAGAAACAGATTTCATGAATCGAAAAATTGATATGTACAGACAGATGTACAGTTTTCGATTTGAATTACAATACTGTGTGAATGCTAACAACGTCAAACTAATTTTTGGATCAGGAACAGCAGTGCAGGTTCAACCGAGTAAGTCATGATCACTCAGATGAAATGGTTACTTTTTAAAAAAATTATGCTGTTTTCGTTACATGAGAATGACTTTTTCCTTTAATATAACAGCATTTTCATGCACATTTTGCACCTGGTTCCATGATAGTACCCAATAGGCATGATTATATTGGTAATTAACTCTGAATACTTACTAATGGTTGAGCCAAGTGCTTCTAAGCAATGTTTAGGTTACTGCTTTTACATGTATTAGGTTGTTGAGATTGGCAGGATAAAAACTGTTCCCAGCATTCAATTTTTGCCTTTGGGGGTGTGTTTGGAATGGCAGACTGGTTTGCATTATCTGCCTGATATCAACTACACTGTCTTAATACATTTTTGTAATGCACATGTATCTAGAAACTTGTCCTTAGCACATTGTGTTAAGGGTAAATCAGTGAGTGAATAATTACAATAATATCATATTTGGATCCGGAACAAAGTCCAAATGGATAGGAAGTGTGCTAATGTTGATTTGATTTGTGCAGGATATTTAGAGTGCATATTGTTATATATTAGAGTCAAAATACTGGATTAATTTATAAAATAAAAACAATACTAGTACAAATGGGCATCACAGTCCTTCATAAATCATAACTTCATCAATGCATTTATATATCAACTCTTTAAAGACATATCCATGTACTATATTTGTGTAGGTTATGTATGTGTTGAAGGGCCCACTTGTTTTTGTTGCATCAGTTCAGGCTGTGTGAATGATAACATCAGGATTATATTTGGATCAGGAACACAACTATATGTACAGTCAAGTAAGTACATGCTAAAGATCAAAATCTATGTTGAAGTAAAATATATTCATTGTAAAATAAATATATGGTAGATATTCTTTTGAAAATATACCTTTGAAAGTATATCTCTATACATTCTTTTGAAAACTATGTTCCTAACACAAAATATCAGGAAATTTTAGATGAATGCATCGTAAAACCAATTAATAACAGTACAATTAAAAAATAATAATAAGGTAAGGAAGGTATCAATCAAATTACAAAGAAACTTGACAGTAACCGTATGTGTTACAATACTCAAGTGTGAGACTAAGTATTTGTCAAAGGCCTTAAGTCTGTGTGAATAGAAACAATGACAAGTTAATTTTCGGATCTGGAACTTTGGTTCTGGTGCTGGCTAGTAAGTAAGTTTTAAATAATTACATAACCTTCGTATCTATTTTTTAAAAACTCTTTTAATTAATATTATTTATGTTTTAAAGAATTGTTCTGCTAGGCATTTGTCTATTAGCTGCTCTTTTTACAGAATGAATAATGAGTACAACCATCAAAAATCAATTTCTGTTCATTTATTATTGGGTAAATTGAAATGAACACAGCCTCTTTAATATGCAAACATGTTTTGAGAAAAACAGAATAATGCTAAATGAACTGTAAAGCAGTTTGAGTCCACTATCACTAATAACAGAAAAACTTGCTGATCGAGTTTAAATGCAATAACTGACCACAATACACACCATTTTCCTCATACTTCCCTGTGATGCTTGGATTTCAGTTTTAATCTCTTAGAAAATTTGCCACTCTTTGGGTTTAGGGCTCTTGGGTTTATGGCTCTTGTAGCTTTGTTTTTGCATCAAGTTAAATCAGTGTGTGAATGACTACAACAAGATCATATTTGGATCTGGAACAAAACTAATTATCCTACCAAGTAAGTGGAAATGGACATGTACTGATGTCAGTTTGACTTGGGTAATATTTTTGGGTAAGAATGTTCCATTTTAAGACATTGCCCACCTATTGCTTTAGGACTTACCTTAACTGTTCACAATTGTACAAAGAATGGTGTTTATGCTGTGTGGACAAAAAAGTGGACAAAAAGTAATTATATGAAAAATGTGCTTTTGATGTGAGTGTATTACTTTATAGGTTTCTTATACATCATTGAGCTGGCAGTCAATGAGCCAAACCAGTATTCATTTCAAACAAAAATTCAGATAAATATTTGAATAAATTTAAATGCATTATTATTAAATGCAGTTATGGACAAAGTACCATTTGATGAAATTCTGGCTGTATTACACAATTTCAGGAGCATTCTCCTGTAAATTCCAATTAATTGTCTTCTTCCATCAATTTATTTTAGATAATGTTACAAAAATATTCATTATGGCCCAAAAACATATTCATAAAACATAAATCTTCAAAAGCACAGCCCACTTGTTTTTGTTATCTCAGTTCAGACTGTGTGAAGGATAACTTCAAGATTATATTTGGATTAGGGACACAACTATATGTGCAGTCAAGTAAGTGCATGCTAATAATGAAAAATTATGGTTTGATGCCATTATGAAATATTGCTATATTTCTGACTTGCATATTTTTTGACAAACACAGCAGATCTATTTGTCTAGTAAT
Source organism: Megalops atlanticus (assembly GCA_019176425.1). Classification (NCBI taxonomy): domain Eukaryota; kingdom Metazoa; phylum Chordata; class Actinopteri; order Elopiformes; family Megalopidae; genus Megalops; species Megalops atlanticus. The sequence continues at coordinate 18,608,665 of CM032896.1, forward strand.
CTGAAGGTTAAACTGGCCAAATCAACTCCACACTATTGTGGAGAAGATTCAATAGTTATACAGGAGACTATATAATGAGTGGTTACAAAAGGAAATATAATTGCATTTGAATGAGTGCTCATCTTAGGAAGCAAATCAGAATTAATTCATGCAATTATCTTCATGTGCCTCTTGTGAGCACTTTAACGTGTATTCATTCAACACAGAAAAAGAAGCTTCTGCTTAATTCAGAAAATTCTGCTTAATTCAGTTCAACTTTATTATTCTACTTCAGCTATCTGTTATAATCATATATGTTGTCATACTTTAATGTATTTGTCAAAGGCCTTATATCTGTGTGAATAACAACTACAAGTTCATTTTTGGATCTGGAACGTCTATTGTGGTGCAGACTAGTGAGTAAGCTTAAAATCATCATATAACCTTTATGTTCTGATCTATTTAAAGCCTAATGATTATAATTGCTATGTAAGTTTAAAATAATTAATATGGACATATACTTTCCAGATGATCTTGGGTCTGTTAGCTTTCATCCCCTTTTGCACTGTGAGTAACAGAGACGTCTGTCTATTAGTGTATTTCTCTTTTTGTACAGTCAACAACGGAAGTCAAGCTTTACAAAAAATGCCGTTTAAACTGCTTTAAGGTCAATATTGGGTGTATTGGCATAATTTTGATATTATACACTTGAAAAGTAAAGTAATACTGAAAGAATTGCAAAGCAAGATGAGTCCACAAGAAATGTATATAGAAAAATGTTATAGCTGGTTAGGTTTGAAGGAAATAACTAACCAGAATGCCTGTCATTTTCTGTGTATTTCCTATACATATTCCGTTTGGCAGCATAGCATATTTGTAAGGAGTAGGGTTTGTAACCAAAAGGTTGCCAGTTCAGTTCCCCACTGGTGGACTGCTGTTGTACCCTCAGGCAAGGTACTTAACTCATAATTGCTTCAGTAAATATCTAGCTGCATAAATGGCTAATGTGAAAATGGTAACATATGTCAGTTGCTCTGCATAAGAGCATCTGTTAAATGACAGTAATGTATATGCCTCTTTCTGTATATTGCTCTATTATCCTAAGGCACTTTGGTTTCATGGCCTTGTGGTTTTGTTTTTTGCAACAAGTTAAATCAGTGTGTGAATAACGTCAACAAGATCATATTTGGATCTGGAACAAAACTAATTATCCTGCCAAGTAAGTGCAAATGGACAGGGAATGTACTGATGTCAGTTTGATTGGGGTAATATTTTTGGGTAAGAATGCACATTTTAAGACATTACTTGCCTATTGCTTTAGGACTTACCTTACCTATTTAACATTTTGCTCCCGTGACTGGGAATGGTTGTACAAAGGTTGGTGTTAATGGTATGCGGACAAAAAAGTAATTGTGTGATAAATTTGATTTTCAAGTGAATGTACTACTTGATAGGTTTCTTGTACATCATTGAGTTGGCAGTCTCTGAACCAAACCAGTATTCATTTCAAAATGTCACCACCTTAACAAAAATGAAGATAAAAGTTTTACCATGCTTTAACATAACAGTACATCTTTGTCAAAGGCCTTATGTCTGTGTGATTTACAACTACAAGTTAATTTTTGGATTGGGAACTTCACTAGTGGTGAAGAGTAGTAATATTTCAGTCATCTTGGAATTGTGACATTCTAAAGCAAAACGCAAATGGACAGGGAATGTCTTTAATGTCACTTTAATTTTGATAAAACTTCTAGGTAAGAATGTAAATTTTAAGACATTACCCACCCATTGCTTTAGGACTTATCTTACCTGCCCAGTATTATATATATTATAGCTCTGCTATCTATTATAATTGTATGGGTTGTCATACTTTATTGTGACATTATTTGTCAAAGGCCTTATGTCTGTGTGAATGACAACTACAACAAGTTCATTTTTGCATCTGGAACATCACTTGTTGTGCAGACCAGTGAGTAAGCTCAAAATTATCATAAATTATTATTATAAAGTTCACGTTCTGATCCGTTTAAAAACTAATGATTATAATTGCTATTTAAATATAAAAGAATTAGTATGGAAAGTGCCTTTCCATAAAGAGTGGAGCTTAGTTGGTTTTCATCCCTTTTTGGACTGTGAAAATCGGCAAAATAAGTTGTCTAAACCAAATGTCTAAATGAAGGTATTGTAAAAGCAATTAATTGAGAACACAATTGGTTACTTAAATTGTGTTCTCAATTCCTTTCTCAGTAAAGAAGGCCTTAAATTACAAATGAAGATGAAAGAAATCTTTTGTAACAGTACATTTTTGTCAAAGGCCTTATGTCTGTGTGAATAACAACTACAAGTTAATTTTTGGATCTGGAACTTCAGTAGCGGTGAAGAGTAGTAAGTAATATTTAAGTCTTCTTGGAATTGTGACATTCTGAACTATTTCACAACATTAAGTTTAAGAACTGTGATAATTTTAAGATGAATTTATGAGGGTGCTTTCCAGCAAGACTTTAGTACATAATCAATTTAAAATGTGAATCTGAGGCAATGGCTTGGGGGAATAGTTTTGTTGGTTGGCCTAATCTGTATGGTAAATTACGTGGTGCGCTGAAGCCAGTACCTGAGTCCACTATACTTAGCTAAACTAAATTAACCTGACCTGGCTGTACTTGCCACTCCAGGTCATTGATGTCATTTGTTTGGTATTTTACTTTCTCTGGTCTTTGTTCACAAGATGCTCCAGTAGATGCTCCACCCATAGCACAGCCGACGTGACTTTTTATTACTAGCACATTCTTGTACAAATTGATAAATGGCTGGGATGACATAGGAAATGAAATGATCGTAAGAACTACAATTTCTGACCCCTAATCCAAAAGCATTTGAAATTGTGCATTTAAGAAACAATATTTTTTCAGAAAAGTGTAATAGTGCGAAATGAATTTCAAAGGAATGTGGGTCAACTGTCCCTAATCACAGGCATATGGAATCAGGTAATAGCTGATCAATTTTGAAGGCAATAACTAATCGGAATATGTAATCATCGAAGTACATCCCATTTTCCACATATTCAGAATGTGATGCATAGACATTGTGTTTAATCACATGGAAAACTTGCAATTAGCACTTTGGGTTTTAGCAATAAGGTAAATCAGTGTGTGAATGAGTATAACAAGATCATATTCGGATCTGGGACAAATGTCATCATCTTGCCAAGTAAGTGCAAATGGACAGGAAGTGTGTTCATGTCGATTTATTTTATATGGGAATTTTATACAGTAAATTTTATATAAGGTATTGCTTCCTTATTCAGCATGTTGCTGTATTACCAGGGACTTTTTAACAAGATGGGTGGGGTTGTTTAATTTAATAAAAGAGATTATTACTCTTAAAATTGCACATTCAGATCAAAATAATATAGTTAATGACAGTAGTTAATAATCTGAGTTTTATGCAATTCTTACATAACATTAAGTTACCAGTCACTCAAACAATCAAGTATTTCTTTCAAATTAATGTCATGGAAAAATGAATAATTATTTTAAATGGATTAAATCCAACCTAAATTACATATTTTCAGGAAGGGCATTGTAATTAAAAAAGAGGAACAGTGTTAGCAAAAATAGGAATATAGTAATAGTGTGTCTTAATAATCTGAACCAGAGCTGAGGTCAGTTTTATTTCAATTCAGTCAGTTCAGGGAAATGAACAAAGATTCAATTAACAAACTAAAAATTGCCTGTCATTTTCTATGAAGATTTTCAATGTATGAACTGAATTTCAGTTTATTGTGAATTGAAAATTAAACTGACCCCAGCTGTGGTTTAGACATTGAAGGAGTACTATCAAGATTATGACTAAATCAGGAACACAACAATGTGCCCAGGTGAGTGCATGTAAATGGTCACATTATATGTTCAAAAAAAGTGTCTACAATGTCTACATGATTGAACAGTGAATTCAGAAAGCTATTTTTACATGCAGTTAAAGGACAAAATATATGACTCAGATCAGAAGGAAACGTCACATTAATGTGTTTCCACAGCAACTAAAATGCAAAAAAAAGGAATGTATTGCTTACATATTACTTAGACTTAGTTTCCAAGAAAAAAATCAAAAACAAAAAAATACATCTGATGTGTCACTACACTTGAGTCTGAGACTAGGTATTTGCCAAGGGCCTTATGTGTGTGTGAATAGAAATGACAACAAGCTCATTTTTGGATCTGGAACTTCTCTCGTGGTGCAGGCTAGTAAGTAATAAACTGTTATAAACTGTTATAAACGTAATGTCAGTATAACATTTTGATCAATTTCAAATTGTTTGTTTGTCTTATTATTATAGGTTTAAATAATAAAAATAGAGGTATTTCAGTTAGGCTTTTTCACTTTTTTCTGTAAAAAGTTCAAGTTTCATTCAAGTTCAACAAAATAACAAAATTCAGGGAAGGAACTTATTACAAAAAGAAAGACAGAAAGAAAGAAACAACCAAAAAAAACCCAAATATTATGTTTTACCATACTTAAGTGTAAGACTAAGTATTTGTCAAAGGCCTCCTGCCAGTGTGACTAGAAACAACAAGTTTTGGTGCAGGCAAGTAAGTAAGGTCTAAATCATTACATAATATTATCATAACATTCTCATGTCTGTAAACGTGTATCGCCATAATTATTGTTTAAAATTAAAAGAATGATATTAGACACCTTCAAGCTAGGCTTTTGTCTTTTAGCTTAACGTAAAACAGACATTATGGAATAATCTCAGTTTAAGTTGCTATTCAGTCAATATCGGATACATTGAGCTGGGTATGAAATGAGTATGGCTACATTAGTATGCAAACATATTTGTCAAGAAGTATAGTAATGCTAAATGATTGTACTGAAATATGAGTCCAGTACCCTTCATAAAAGTTTTATTGAAATAGATAGGGTATCTGGTTAATAATTGATGATAATGCATAATCTTTTCTGTATATAATCTTGTAATGCATAGACATCAGCTTTGGTCACATTAAAGTGATTTCCATTAACACTTCATCAAAACGTCCCGTTAACACGGTGGGTTTTGACAGGTTGAGATTTTGTTTTCAAAAAAAGTAATTATCTTGCCAAGTAAGTCCAAAGATTGGAGGTGTGCCATATGTGCATATGTTACATTTTTCTAGATATTATTTGGATATTCATTATTTTCTATAACTGGGAGCTGTTGTGCAAAGAGGGCGATGTGAACAATATGACAAATAAGTAATGGTACCTTGAGTATATTTGTTGAATTGAGTGTACTGCTTCACAGGTATTTATGCATCATTGATCTAGCAGTCAATGGAACAAATCAGTATTTCTTTTAAACAAAAATAATAAAAATGTAGAATTACATTAAATCCATTATTCTGCTATGGACAAACTGCAATGTGATGAAATCTGAGACATTTTCCACCCCTGGTTTTGTGTTTGTAGAAAGGATAACTAAAATTCTATACTTTATGGTGATCTTAATTATAATGTGTGTTGGAAAGAACTGAAATTCTTTTCCTATCGGTTGCAATCACTTATGATGACCTATGTCTAGGCTAAAGTTCTGTCTTTATCAGGACCTAAATGGTGTTCTGCAGTATTGGAATGGAAATGGAAACTTTAGTATTTGTTGTGAGAGTTAATGTTGTGGGAAAGGCAACAATGACAAGCTTATGTTTGGACCAGGAACGACAGCCATTGTGCAGGCTGGTAAAGAAACTATTTTTACTTAACCAGTCAATTAGCCATTATTTAATCCAAACAATGATGAAAATCCATTATATCCATTGATATCCATTTCATCTTGTAGACACTTTCTTGTTAATTCATTTGACTTTCTGGTTGTTTATTCATCAACCTGTTGTTACCATTGTCTGATTGGAATTGAGCTTGATTGATTTGTACTGGAGTCATGGTATAGGATTGGACTGGAACTTGATTTATTTGTCATTCTGCAGCCATGGATTGAGATTGGATAAACATTTAATTGACTTTTTCTGCAGCCATGGATTGGATAGGAGCTTGATATACTTCTTCCTCTGGAGCCATGGATTGGATAAAATCTTGATGTTTTTTTGGTGTTAGTCAGCTGCATCTCTAAACCTTTCAGAGCCACAGAACTCCAAGACCTGGGGTGGACACCTTGATTGAGTGTGAATGTAGACCTCTGTAGCCAAGTTGGACACTTTCCGAATTCACAATCTCAATTGTTTTCACAGGTGGACATGGAATAGTAATTTTGATGTTTAACATTCGGCTGAAAACAATGTTTTTTTTTTTTTTCCAGAAAAGAAGTCTAAGCCACGATACTATGTGCTTGCATCAAACGACGACAAAACTAGGGCTTGCCTTGCAACGGATTTCAGCGAATACAATGCCACAGTTAATGACACAGTGTTCCCAAAAACATTAGAGCCCACCCGGATAGACAAGGATCCCTTCTTTAGCAGGGTGGCCATCATGCACAATGAAAATGATTATTGTCACAACATGACTAAAGGTGAGCCTTTCTACGTGGAAATTAAAAGACTGGATTTGTGCAAGTACAGCAGCTATTACATTTGCTATGTAATGTTTGTGATGTACAGCTTGCTTTAACAATGAACATGTTACATTAACAGCACACTGTTATTGTGTTTTAAGTATTTGCAGCATGCAACACTCAAAATAAATACACATGTATTAAGCGTTGATGGTCTCTGAATACTTCCAAATATGAACTAGTCCCATGAGGAATATTTGAGATCTGTTATGGCTAAAACAAATGAAAAAACAAAAAACAAACATGCTACCCTGACAGCACTCTTGCAGCCAGAGGAAGACTCAACAAAAGGAAAATATACCTAGCTAAATCAAAAGGATGTGAAAGAGAACCAACCAAGAGCTAATCTAACCATGAAATTATTAAATGTTTGATATTTACCAATAACACAACCCTCTTTATAATACATTACCCATTACCACCAAATCGAGCCTACTGTTGTTTTGAGATATGGATTCCAGAGTGATTACTGACAACAGAATCTTGCAGGAGAGATAGCTGCAGCAGATATGAACAATGAAATCGTCTTTTTTTCTAAGAATCCCCATTTTATATTTAAAGGTAAAATAATCATGTACATGTATTTTTTTTTTAGGTGATGGCTCTCTGACTTGTGACGCAGGAGGTGAATACGAAACAGGTAAGTTTTGTTCAAATCTAACATATTGAAAAGCAAAAAGATAAAAAGTGAATAGCCTACACTAAGAGGGAACAATCATTATTGGATTTAATCAACAAGTAATAAATGGTAATTACATGTGTGGGGCTGACATACCTGAAGGCACCCTAGATTAAGCCCCTTGTGTCTTTCCATTGTTTTTCTGGGGCCTATGGACTTTTGGGGTGGGATTATTGAGTAAAGTGGAGGTCGTCTAAATTGTACAGTATGTAATTGACAAGCTGCCAACTTGCCATAAGTTGTCAGGTAAGCTAATACAAGAACACAATTAGCTACATTCCAAGCTAGAGGCTTTAGATCTAGTAGGTCCCCTTCCTGATGCACTACTCCAACCTCAGCTGCTGGGATAACCATTATTATGGACATACACTGCTGACAGCTTGTGACTTTAATCACATGTTCTGGAACTGCAAATCAGTTACCTCATAAAAACCCAATTATTCCCATTAACGCTCATAGAAAAATTAGGTTTAGTGTATAAGATACAGTGGGTATAATACAGTCAGTGTTATGAGTATGATACAGTAGGTATGATACAGTGAGTATTATGTCATGAGTATGATACAGTGGGTATGATACAGTGAGTATTATGTCACAGAGTATGATGCAGTGGGTATGATACAATGAGTAATATGTTAACAATGAGTAATATGTTAAGAGTATGACACAGTAGGCATAATACAGTATTATGTCTATGAGTATGATACAGTAGGTATGGTACAGTGAGTATTCTGTAGTATGTATGTAGTGTTATGATATAATGGGTATGAGTGTAGTCTATCTTGATTTGTCATATAATTTTTACTGGGGTTCTTTGTTACTTTACTTACCCCTCCTTTTCCTTGATTTCATGCTATAAAACTGAGCATTAAATACTTAATGCACTGTCTTGTTCTGACAATTTACCAAATATCACAACCTTATTCTTAAGCAGTTGCTTATTAGCTTACTCTTTAACAAAAGGGGTGAAAAGGGTGTTATTGTGCTGTTAAATGTTCTTTTTTGCAAAGCATCATCATGTGGTTTTTGTTAATTTGTAATGTGTTTGCCTTTTTTCCACATTTTTTAGAGAATACAAATATGATGATTCATTTGCACTCTCTCATGATCTTTGTTTTTCTTTTTTAGATGAAAAGATCAACTTCCTGTCACTGACTATCCTGGGACTACGAATTATATTCCTGAAAAGCATTGTTTTCAATGTTCTGATGACTGTGCGAACTTGGATGAGTTAGGGTAAGTAAAGTTTAAATATGTTGTGATATAATAAATAAATAAAGTTAAAGCATGACATCAAACACTAGAGGAGAGCTATTCTTAACTTCTTCACTTAAGTATGATTTATTCTTAGATTTTGCATGTTGTTTTGTGTTGCTGTACTCAGACATGCAAGTAATGCAGCTGGGATACAGCATTCTGGTATACCGTGACTACAGATTTCAAAAGCCACTGCTTACCAAAGCTTTTTCAGAAATACCCAGCAGCAGTACTGGGATATGGATGTATATTGCAGAGTCAAAGTGCTTATATTTACAGCACTATAGCACTGACACAACTTAATACACAAGATAAGAAATGCTTGTTTGTCTCCCTCACAGGGGATGGACATCAGTCTGTCATAAAGGCTGAAGAGAAAGCATGACTACAGAAGGATGGTGAATAATGACGAGATCTTGATCAATGAAGAGCAACAAGAAGAAATATGCTTTAGTCATGCATTGTAACCTTTATATAGAATGTTGCGCTATTATTATTTTTTTGAAGAATGTTTTTTTCTCCTTTATTTAGCCTCTTCTATGCTTTTACATGAATAAAAAAGTATACATCATGATAATGTTTGTAGTTTAAACATAGATAACTGAATATATGCTGGTGTGTTGTATTTTTATATCTATTATGTGTTTGTTGCTGCATTTCTGTCAGTCTACTGTCTTTAAATAATCATTTTAGGTAGTGTTGTATATACTCTTGATTAGAATTTATTTCACACTTCATTCTGACAGACTTTGCCAACCCCCTCCCCCTGACCACCACAACCAAAATCTTTGTATCTGTTACTGTATGTACTTCCATTAGCATATGTTCTGTATTTATATTGTCAATTTAGTTTATGACTATATGAATCTCAAGCAGATTATCTTTGAATTTTGAGTAACAAAAATACTACTGGGATATTGTGTAAGGATTTTAATTTTGAATCATTAAAACTGGTAAAATTTACTGGCATCCAAGAGTTTAACCTCATGTGAATCAGCCATTTTTCACTCAAGTTTTCTGTGAATATTGTAGGCCAAAAACTGCTTTTTCATACATTCCATTTCTATTTTAATGTCTTGTTGTGTCAAACATACAATCTGTGCACATATCTGAGTTAAAAATAGTAAATAAAAATATGATTTACAATAATTTACTCCGCAGTATTTTTTGTGACACAAAGACACCATAACCATGATCATGAAGAGTTCAGTCATAATGCATAAGAAAATATATCTTAAGCATGGTTGTGAAGAGTTCAGTCATAATGCATAAACTGAAAACTTAAACGATTTTGAAACGCATTTAAACAATGTACAACATGTACAGGGTATTCAGAAATGCAAAAAAAAATCACTCTAAAGTAAGTAACAGTCCTCCAATCAAACAATTAATTGTGTTCACCATAAACTGTATGCCATCTGTGCAAAAAGAAGTAACTTGCATGGCCAGAAAAGAACTGTAAGATTAATTTGTTCCAATGTTATATAACCTTGTGATAGTAATCCCAATCCAAACAGTACTCATCTCACTGTGCCATATGCAATTTAGTAATAAATCCCTGAATTAGTAGCAAGGCTTCAGACTCCCCTATCATATCTCATGTGTCCGACAGATACATAACAGTGAAACTTCACATCACACATTTCCAATGAATATCTGTCCCTTTTTAATTTTCAGCATTTCACTAGTAATGGAAACACCATCTCATGTATTTTTCCCCCGCACATATGGCATATTTTTTCCCTGTTTATCTCTCTCCTCCCTCTGAAACAAATAGGCAAAGCTGTCAGTAGGAAATTCATACACATATACAGTTAATGAGAAGTCACTACTCACACTTTGTCAATTGATCATTTAACTGTTACCTGCGTTTGGTAGCTTTCGAACCTGCAGTGCGTGGTTTTATATAAGATTTACATTATTAGTATAGTGCAATATTTTAACCTATCCTTTTAACCATACTTCCCAAAATAAATGAATAAAATGAGTCCATGATATAAACCAGAGTTTGTAATGTAATTGAAATTGTTTCATATATAAATACATGTACAACTGAAAAAAACTGAGGGAAACACATTTGGTTTGAGAACATAAGACAGCAGTATAGTTCAAATTATGACCAGAGATGGTCCTTGAGTTACAGTATGTAAGAGTTACATCCCACAAGTATCTATGTATCTCGGACTTAACATTACTCAAATCTAACTCCTCAGTCATACCTCAGCTTGGAGGAGAAGGCATAGGTTAAGCAATTGTTGTCACCAAAAATGGGATCCCACAGAGGGAGTCATGGATGTTACCTACAATAACCTCAGGGTTAAATCCAACTGTTGAGTGGGTTACAATCCTAACCAACATGGAAGTTACATAAGGGTGAGTCACATCTGTACCTGCTAATACAGGAGCATGGCTCTCAAAACACACTTCCGCACGCTCACCGCTCCATCACTCATTAAATGTCTCAAAGGCTGCAGTCTTAACCTTGACCTTCTCTCTTTTCTGAGTTTAGCTGCTATCCACAGCTTCCGCAACTTCAGAATCAGAGATTAATTGTTAATTAGGCTCCTGCGCTGTCCAAAGAAGGCAAAACAGATTGGAAATGTCATGTTTCTATGCCTTCACCAGCTGCCCACTATCTCATTGAATCATATGGTTTGGAAATCAATTGCTGCTTCTGACACAATCAAACAGTCCAGGTACAGTCATATCTCCAACTGCCTAGTCCACTGGCAGTTGAAATGTGGCAGGGGTTAAGGATTTTCACAGGAAATCCTTTCAAATAACTTTTTATTTATTAATGTGCATTTTTAGATGACTCACATCCAATGATTTTCAGTGACGAGCTAAATATTCAAATGCTTTAGCTGTCTGCCTTCATCAAAAGGTGTTGTGTTGATGTCAATCTTACATACATAACTGTAAAATGTCATCACAGGTATATACAATGATTACAGAGGAGGTAATGAAGGAAGTTTGCCAAAAACGTTTGAATCTTTAGCCTCATCTTTACTGGAAAATATTTAATGAAATTCATTATGAATTTTATGAATGTAGTTACTGACAAAAGCTCCCCTGCTTTTAACTGAAATAAGATTAAATAAAATGTAAGTCGCTCTGGATAAGAGCGTCTGCTAAATGCCAATAATGTAATGTAATGTAAGAGCACAACCCATTTTGAATGAAACAAAAATCATAATGCAATTTTACACTAGAATTGTCACAAAGTGCTTAATGTAGTGGATTTTCCAGAGGAAAAAAAAACAGAAAACCCAAGGCCAATTGTGCAAAAATGAAAAATGATAGATTTCCTGATCCCAAGGAAAGGCAGTTGAGTGACTCTTGGATACTCCTGGAACGTTAACAGTGGAATGGCACGTGATGTCCATCAGCTCATTGCATTAGTTTGACCCTAGGGACTGTGAGGTGGATGAGAGATGGTGTGGTGGCCTCAGGTGGCCCATGATAGGGCCCCTCCATCCAACAGCAATCAGAGCCACTTCAGATTGATCAAAGCCCACAGGCCAAATGGAGGATGCCTTCTTGTCCTCCAATCTCATGGCAAATTGGTAATACTGATCATTCTAAAGGTCAGGAGAAAAGCATTTGCCTACATCACCAGAGCCAAGCCATCATCTGGGCATAATACTGCAGGAGAGGCCAAGATGAGGGCCCAGAGCCTCATGCAGGCCTTCAGAGCTTTACGTGTGGCCACTGTGGTGTGTGAAAAAACAGGAAATTATGAAATGGGTTAATACTATGATTATTGATTAAAGATGTTTCTGCTGGATTTTGCAAAACATAATAGATTTCAGAGACTTGAGTAAGTGCTTGGGTTATCCCTGCCATCTTGTGAAGTGTTCATCAAAGTCAGCAGAGCTATAATGCTTTCTTTGGCAAAAGAACCATTCTGTCACCTCTCCTTCATGTGAAGTTTACAATGAAATGGATTTCACATACACTGGGCTGTATTGTAAAAATATTTTACAGTTCTTAATGTAATAAATTAATCACTTATGCATGTGTCCCTTGTGACGCTGGTAAATTCTGGTTCCCACACCAATGTAATAGAGGTGGTCCAAAGTTGCACCTGGTTAATAAAAATGCATTTTCTCCCTAGGTACGTGATGGCTGCAAAACAGAGAAGCTGGTTTTTAGAGAAGCTTAGCTGTGGCAGAAGTCAAAACCACTCATTTTGAATTATGAGGTAAGATAATATTATGATCATATTCTGACAACTGCTGCAAGATATGCTGAATGCTATAATATTTATGGCTTTATATATTTTACAATAATATATGTGCATTATGTTTCGTCATGTAGTCTGTTGACTAATTTGTGCTACTTGTGTTCCTCCAGTGATGATAGCACCACTCACAGCTACCTATGGGCAGGACAGAGGCACACTGAAAAGAAAGTTCAGGCATTTCACAGGCAAAAACGAAGGCTAAGATTTGAGCTACAAAGGTGAAAATAGATAACATAGATTTAAGAAAACAAAAAGGCACTATAACTGCTTTATATTCACTTAGCAGACACTTCTATCCAAGCAAGCAGTATAGTTTATACTCTTCCTACAGAAGATTTACAAAGGCAATTCAAGTTAAATACCTTGCCCAGGATACAACCAGCAGGGAATCAAACAAGTACTCTCTGGGTTCTGAGTTCTGAGTCCAGCTCCTTGATCACTACACCATACTGCAGCAGGACATGGCCATTCATTCACAATGCATGAATCTGAAGTCAAAAAAGAAGCCGCAGATGTTAGCATAAACACACTTACACCACTAACAAAATGACAGAAAGCAGTAGGTTTCTACAGGCCTGTTAGAAGGTCATGGTTATTGTCCTGTGAAGGCTCGTTTTCAGATCCCAGTTCCCTGCTATGTTAAAGTCAATCTTTGTTATACAGTTCACTTAAATTGTACATTGTACGTGAGGCATTTGAATAGTAATGATATCTTACATGATATATCAATCTCTGTTGGATGGACAGATGAATAGTTGATTAAAACTTTCAGAAACTGTCAATGCAGAGAGATAAAAATATACAGATAATGGCCTGGATATTTATATCAATTTTTCTAAGAAATGCTGCATTTGAATCTTCTACATAAAATATACAAGCCTTTTTAAAAATATGAATTATACAAGAACCCTTTATGAAACTCCATACAGCAGCGCCATAGTTTATTATTGCTTGAGAGTTGAATATATTTTTGAATTGTGGACCACCCGGCAGCAGATGTGCATGTTCAGAAGTCATTAGCAATGGATGTATTAATCAATCTACACAGAGGGAATAAGTGTGTCACAAAAATATAAGCTGGAGCAGATTCTTTGACCTCATATTTCCTTTAGTAACAGGTGCATTAACCATATTTTATTTCCATGGTTTGATGGCACAGCTGGTTTTCCTCTCTGAAAACCCTCAGCACGTGGCGGTGCAGCTGGCTTGGTGAAAAGCGCATTTCCTAAAGACAGTATGCTCCATAAATAAATGAACTCAACCTCCAACCACACCACCTGTTTTCCATTGAAACCTGTGCAAACTTCCTTTTGGTTAGCCTTGTGCGTCATTGTCACCGTTATAACTGATGTCATTGTTTTGACTAGTATGTCAATTGTTTTTTTTTTTTTTTTTGCACTTAATTGCAATCAATTTTTTTGAACTGTATCAGTTCAACTCACAGATCAGCCCTGAAAATAACTTGACAAAGAATTAACTTTTTTTTAGTTTAGGATATCATTTTTTTGAAAATTATAGACAAAATATTGGTGCACATTGATAAACATCCTACCATCACTTTGGAGGGATTTTTTGTAGATGTTCATTAAGTAAATATACCCGGGCTCTGTTGTCCCCTGGTCTGATAAAAAACAATGGTCCACCAACCATAGCTAGGAATTTTCTGGTGCCAGTCAAGCAGGTCAGCTTTCAAGAAAAACATGCAACTGCATTCTAGGGGTAGATAATTCACTGTACTGTAGAATTATTTTGTGACTTCACAGTAAATAAAAAGCATAGGCTTTAGGAACACTGTCAAATATCTTTGACATTCAAACAAAGATAAAAGGTTCATTACAGAGGAGATGCCTTCTTATGGCCAACATACCAATCATCTTACAGTCTTACTCATCAAGCGAGGCAGACTTTCAAAACTAATGTTAATGATATGACTCATCATTGAAAAGAAACGAGAGTGAGACAGAAGATGCTTAACTGAACATCATGTGATTTTTTTTTTAATTTTCATCATTCAAAGATCATTTTCACTTCCTTTTCAACCGTATTATTAGCCCACCTCACATTGGAATTTTTGGGTTTTTTTGGATGAGTAATAACAAAATCTGCATGCAAAATCAAAATTTACAAAATGTGGCATGGGGAAGTTTTTATTACTCCCATTTTAAACCCTCAGAATATATTAATGATTCAAAGATGAAGTCTGGACCCTACAGCCCAGTGTGGCTCCAGTTTGACCTGTGTCATTATCTGACTGTGACCAGGGGGAGGTCCACAGCGGCAGGACCTAGTTCTCTTTGTTCTGGCGAGGGATGGTGAGTTTGCATCAGCCAGGGTTCCTCAAGGAAGGGTGGCAACAGCATCTCCTACTACTCATTATAGGTTTGCTTACAGGTCACTGAGTTGTCCTTAGTGAGAGATGCACCATTTCTTCAATTAACACAGGCACTCCTGTATTAAACTTTGTGGCTTGTAATGTATAAAGCAGCCACTGGCTTCCTGGGCCAGTGCATTGGATTGATCCAGTCCATCCTACATTGAAGTTTACAGGGTTAAACTGCAAAGGATGGAAATGAAGGAGGAGGTCAGAGAAAAAAAAAAAAGTTAAACTAAACGTGACAGCAGCAGCTCTTTGCAGGAAACTAGCCCTTTGTAAAAATGTGTATTATCACACATTTCATAAAATAACCATGATCCATGATCCATGATATCACTGCATTTCTTTTCCTGCTTTTTATACTTCTGTATTTCAATTACTCTTGACAGAACGAGATGACCATAACTGCTATTCCGCAATGATTGATGGACTGCTAATCGGTATCAGTTTATCATCAGAAATATACTCGTAAATCATTAGCAATGCACTCATGATTAACTACTAATCTGTATCAGTCTATAATCAGTAATACACTCATGGCAAACTACTAATCTGTGTCAATCTATCAGTACTATACTCACAATGAATTGATACAGATTAGTAGTTTATTAGGAACACACTCATAGAGGTCTACTAATCTGTATCAATTTATTATCAGAAATATACTTGTATAGCATAAAATATCAGGTTAGCCAAGGGTGAAGATGGATGAAACTGACAGTCTGGAAGTGGTGGGTATGTGGTGTTTACTGAGCATGGTCAGCAGTCCTGCATTATTACACACTAGCTTCTGTACGCACTTACGCTATGAAATCATTGTACACAAATGCAGAGTCATCGGAGCACCTGGGCTGCAGGACTAAAGCTTCTCCTCCCAGCGACACTGCTCTCTAATGAGTGCTCAGCAAGAAATGCAGTGAGTGAGCGCTTCCTGTGGTCTTTCATCAGTATTTCTGGGTAGCACACACATTGCAACAACCGCGCGCCCTCATAAGGTACGTGAGTCAGTAATGGTTTGGTAACTTCTCTCTGGAGCCTATCAGATGGGCTTCAGTGACATTTGCTGCTGCATTTTGCTTGAGTTTGTTTCCAGCACCATTTCAGTGCGGTGTTAATTTTTCCATGGTTGTTTTGTATTCAGCTTTGTGGAGGCACCTACAGGAGTCCCAGGGTGTAGAAAGTGGAGGAACTAGAAAACCCTGGATGACCCAGGTGCTCTTATCCCCTGTGGAATGAAGGCAGTTGGTTCTGCGGTCATGGACTCCTGGTTATTGTCTGCAAATGACATGGCCAGTTTTAAACCCACACAGTAGGACTTGGAACTTGGAACAACAACTTTTTTTGACTGAGGCTTTCTGAGCATAATAAAACTCATCAAAAGCCAATGTTATAAAAGACTATTACACTAAAAATAAATAGTTGGGCCTGGAGATTCAGTTGGTGTGCATGATCTTTGTTTGTGTCTGTGTATGTGCACCTATCTATCTATCTATCTATCTATCTATCTATCTATCTATCTATCTATCTATATATATCTATCTATTTATATATTTGTAAGTGTTCAAATTCATGAGAGCAGGGCAGTCCAGTCAGTGCTTGTTCATCCTGTTTTGATGTTTTGTCACCACATCAAAGCGTCCTCTTCTCGTAAGTGTGTCAGTGAAACTGCAAACAAGGGCAAGGTAAAAACCTTGCCAGCTGCACTGTGAGGAGGAGCAGAGCTATAGTGTGTCATTTCCCAAGCCCTTCCCAGATCAGGACGGAGAAACAGCTTTGACCTGCACCTGTCTGGCCAGCTGTTTTCCATTCACATCTGAGACATGTCACATGTGTGACCTGGCCCTGTAATACATTTCATAGTCTATACCAATAACGAAAAAAAAAAATCATGTAGCTTTGTACTCTTCAGTGTAATATGACTTTAGCACATAACATATTGTATAATTCAAAAGTACAAACTTTTTCATCTGTTGATGATTCTCCCCACCTGTAATTGAAAAATCACCCATATATTCATATAAGAGATCACAAATATTATCAAATAAAAGAATCAGTGTGACATGGAGCTATGAGAATTTGATTGAAAGGGTGATTATAAAAATTAGGGTCACTATAAAGAAAAATCAAACAAAATCTATTATTTTTATTATTCAAAAATAAGTTACATTATTATTAAAGTCATGCATGCATATTTTATTTAATTAATCATTTTAGTCATTCAAATTTATTGGCAACATCAGAATCAACATTTCTACAGGCATGAACTACAGGCATGTGTAATACACATACTGTAATGGATATTACTGAGGAAACATTACACACACTCTATAAGCACATATTTGCTTTTATAGTTCCTCAAAACTGCATGTTTTTGTTCGCATTGATCTGGATGTACATTGGAGCAAAGGAACATTAACATAATTTCAAAACTCATGCTTTCCTATGTGAGATGTTTTGATGAATGTGAAATGTCCTTCACTGTTTACAATGAAAATGTTTAATTAAGAGTACATTATGCAGAACACAGTCTGGCCCCGTTTTTCGAGACCTGTCTACAGTACGGCAGAAAGTAGGTAACTGGGGTGGAATAAAACTGGGGGTTCAAGCTATAATTTCCATAGGATGTGGGTGTAGTCTGAAACAAGGTTGAAGAGGGTGTTTGGGGGGGGGGTTCTGACTGCTTGCATCAGAAGCGGCTGTTTTTTTCCACTCAGCGCACATATCCGCCCGCTGCGGTGGTGGAAACAGGAAGTGTGTAGGTGGTGAGAGCACAACAGGGTGAGAAGGCACCATGCTGCAAGGTGCAGAGCAACGATAGCATCAGTTGTGCGGCTGGTGCAAACAGAATCAGCACGCGAGAAGGAGCTGCAGAACGTCTATATACAGCTGCACCAAATATGACCTGCGGTGGCTTATTCCAATTTAGAATATGGTGTTTTTGCTGAAGTTTATTATACATGCTATGTCACTGCATATCGTATGATTAGGGGTGGGCACGCACGCTTTATTGTTTTGATGAGGTTATTGAAGTTATGGTTATTTTTATCGCTGTTGTCATTTTTATTGTTATTTTTGTTGTCTTGTACTATTTATGTTCAAATGATTTGGGTCATTAACAGTGACCATTCTTACTGTGACATCATCATTCTAATGCCATCACATTCTGGTCACCCTCTAGCACACATTGTCATCACCCTCATTTCCAAAAGCAGTAGGATGCCTACACACCATTGGCTCCCTAATAAATACATTGTGGAATCTGATTATAACGTCTCACTTATTTACCCCTGTGTTTGGCACCCATAATATAGCATTTATACTGAAATTATTGTGCAATATGGTACAATTTCATTGAAACTGAATGCCCTTTGCCATACTGACACAACTCTGGGTAGTATGACATATTCATTATCATTATTTCCTTTTTATTTCTATTTCTTATAAACAGTGAGCCACTTGTCGTTAATAATAAAATACACAAACAACTGAATAACATTTTAGAATGTAACCTGACGAATGCTGTTTTATTACAACCTACTTGCAGTATAAATTTTATAAACATAGCAACAAAGTAAAATGTAGTGAACGTAGGAGCAAGAACGATGTCCTGACATATACTGAAAGCATTGTAAATATGTTCTGGAATGTACTCTAGTGCTTCTATCGGCACTTCAAATCTATCATTACTTCAACTCAGCCAAAATAACTAGCTGTATAAATGGATCACATGTTGTGTCCACATCAGATACTAAATGCAACTCAAAATAAGGGTGACTTCTCATCAGATCGAGAATGCACTTGTTTAATTAAAATCATTTAACAATTCTTCAGTGCTGGTTAAGAAATCATATTGGGTGAAATATATATGAATGCCGTCATCACTGAAGGGGTGACAGCACGTTCCAGAGGTCATAATCATAGGTCTTTACTGACATCTATTGACATTTGTTGGAAATAACTGCTTACCAGGGCTTTGTCAAAAAAGGTAGTTTTGGGGCCCATGTCTCACGAAGAAAAAAAGTGATTCTACAACATTACAGCACTAGAGGGCAGTGTTTGTCAAGGGATTGCTCATTAATGCCCAAAACTAAATATGCCAGATCAAACGTGGCTAGTTTTTGTTCTCCTCCTCAATTATCATTTGCCCAGTTAAATAAACCAAGTTCCTTTATAAATTTACAGATGGTAGACGCTAATAGATAACTGTGTACCTGAAAATGTTGTTCAGTGATTTAGGTGAGGGTCCTGGAAAAGACGGATGGATAAGGAAGCTTGAAATTACATTACATGCATATACATCATATATAAATGTATTACATAAACTTACAAGTGGTATAGGAGGTATAGATATAGATATTCTGTCATGGGAGGGAATTAGCAGACTACCACAGGAAAAAACAAATAGAAATTGTATCTATATCAAATGCTACACTCAAAGACCCATGGCTTTAATTTAGGTATAATGTCATGCTAATATTAATATTGCAATTAATATTCTAATTAATATTAATTGAGACTGAACTCATTTCAAAAAAGATATTTTCAAAGAT
Source organism: Megalops atlanticus (assembly GCA_019176425.1). NCBI lineage: Eukaryota > Metazoa > Chordata > Actinopteri > Elopiformes > Megalopidae > Megalops > Megalops atlanticus. The sequence continues at coordinate 18,628,297 of CM032896.1, forward strand.
ATTTTGATCAGGTCAAGACAATATTTTTCTAAATAAAGGCATTTATCTAGACCATAAGAATCCAGAAAATTGTGTTTTCTCGTGTTCTTTCAATTTCTCTGCAGTTTTAGCAACATTGACAAATGCATAACTTCCCTTCACACATATTCTCCTTATTTATTCATTATTTTTTCCCTGTAAAACATCATGATGGTTGTAGCCATCATTGACCACCAGAGGGCATATTGTTTGTGATGACACCCAAAATTACCAGCATGAACCACCAGGGGATGAGAGCGAGCAGAAGAAGTGTGTTTACTTCATTGTTAATTCATTTTACGAGGTCATGCATGAGGCCAATAAGGAGGAATTCATTTTGTTTGCTATGAACATATTCCCTGGTTATTCCATTTCCAAAATTTCTTCACACATCGTTTACTTTTATATTTAGAGAAACGTAAATAAATATGTTAACAAAACAATGTAAAAATAAATATGAAGCTGAGCCAATGTTGACAAAATACCAAAATGTTAGTCTATATTCCTTCCATTCTTAATTCATTTTTTTTGTCATCTACACACACTTATTTTGGCCACATTCATTTTGCTACTTAATACTAAACTATTAAAGTTGTAGCAGTTGATTGAAAAGTGCTTTTTATTCATTTGCAACTTCAGCTTGTATTGGGACTTCAGGAGATGGTAAATCTTAAAAATGCCAGCTTGTATGATGTATTTATTTGGATTCCCTACTCTATCTTCAGTGTATCATAATGGTAAGGAGGAGGACTTGTAACCGAAAGGTTCAGTTCCACACTGGGACACTGCTGTTGGGTTTTCTCATTTCTATTGTCCCCTACAACGCCACATTGCTGGTTGCAGTGGACATGAATAGTTGTGAAATATACTTAGCTGCGGTTTTGAAAAGAAACATCAAAGTACATTTTATATTAGATCTTATTAGCATAGGATGTGGAGTAACTATGCAATGGTAATGAGCTCCAAGGTTCCAGTTTCATTTCCTCCCATTTTAATGAACTTCTTTTCATCTTAATGTTTTTCACATCCCATGCATAACAGAGTTTGCAGACACATAAATTATGATCTGGAAACCAATTTTCAGAAATAATTTATTTTTCATAATGTTGTGCATTAATGAGATGTCTTAATAACATTATTTGAATATATGTGCGATTATATGCGAACAAAAATGTTGACAGCAATAAATGAAAAAAAAATTGGTAACATAATACAGTGGTTTTTTCATATATTTATTTGGAAACTGCTTAAAAAACAAGGACAAGGCCAAGGACAAGTACTAACCTGATAACACTCTGCATTTTATCAATTATTTCCACAAAGGACTGTATAATGTTGTTACTCATATATATATATATATATACACACACACACACACACACACACAATGTGATGAGACTGCTCATGCAGCAGTGTACTATAGTGCCTACTTTACTCTCTAGTTTGGTGATACTTTGTATAAGTCAAAGTTATGCTTTGCAAAAAGGTGACATAGCTCGCACAAACTCCTCAGCTCTTGGTCTGACCTATGCACTACCTCTGTAACTTAACTATGTTGGTAGTCTATATTTCGGATTAGTTGCACTCACCGCCATGCAGGTCGGTGAAGATTCAAACGTTCTCTCAAACACAATCCAAGGGAGGTACCTTTAAGAAAAGGTAGAGGGAGCTGTTGGATTTGCAGTGCATTACTCATGTTGGATCATGTGATTACTCCTGAATGTTTGAAAATGACCTCTTAGCCAAGCACTGTGGCGGCAGGAAGGGCTCTGTGAATGCAGTGAGTGGTGTTAGTATGTAACTGTGCAGTGTGTGAAGCAAAGCTGAAAAACACAAACAGGTAGGTACAACAAAAACACACATTGGTTTTCCAAAACTACTCCTATTAGCATAATTGCAAGCTTGACCCAGCCCCTACCCCTCTACTTAAAGCATGCACCGTGGTCATCTCTGAACCCATCACATTGCTTGTAAACTCCTGCCTCAATTCTGGTGTTGTTCCTGCTGCCCTTAAAACTGCTGCAGTGACTCCTATTCTTGTAAAAACTGATTCCGATCCAACCTCCCTGTCCAACTACCGCCCTATCTCCAACCTACCCTTTTTAGCCAAGGTACTGGAGAGAGTGGTGGCCTCACAACTACACACCTTCCTCAGTCACCACGACCTATATGAGCCCTTTCAATCTGGTTTCCGCACACATCACAGCACAGAGACAGCCCTATTACGAGTGGTCAATGACCTTCTCCTGTCTGCTGACTCTGGTTCATTAAACATCCTCATCCTCCTTGACCTAAGTGCTGCTTTTGATACTGTCAATCACAAAGTTCTCATCTCCCGTCTGTCTGCTATTGGCATCTCTGGCACAGCTCTCACATGGTTTCAGTCATACCTCACCAACAGAAAGCAGTTTGTCACACTTGGTCCGCATAAATCCCCCATGTCCCCTGTCACTTGTGGTGTCCCCCCGGGTTCTGTTCTTGGGCCCCTCCTCTTCCTCATATATATCCTCCCACTTGGCCAGATTATTCGCAGCCACGGCCTAAATTTCCACTGCTATGCAGATGACATTCAATTATATCTTACCACTTCCTCCTCCACTGACCACCTGGCTCCCTCACTGACTGCCTTTCTGACTTAAAACTATGGATGCATAGCAATTTTCTCAAACTCAACACAGACAAAACCGAAATTCTTCTTATTGGCCCTAAATCTCTGCTTTCCAAATCTCCCAGTTTCACTCTCAACATTGATGGTACACTTGTCAACTCCACTCCTGTTGTTAAAAACCTTGGCATACAGCTTGACTCCACTCTTAGCTTCGATCCCCATATTAAAACACTCACCAAGACTGCCTTCTTTCATCTCCGGAACATTGCTTGCCTCCAACCCTTCCTCTCTATCAGCGATGCACAAACGTTGGTTCACTCCTTCATTATGTCCCGCCTAGATTACTGCAACTCACTTTTCATTGGTCTCCCCACTAAATCCCTACAAAGACTCCAATATATTCAAAACTCTGCAGCCAGACTCCTCACCCATACCAAACGGTCTGCACACATCACCCCCATTCTTCATCAGCTTCACTGGCTACCAGTTCTGTCCCGGATTAAATACAAAGTACTGCTTCTCACCTTCAAAGCCCTCCATAACCTTGCTCCTCCCTACATCCGTGACCTCTTGACCCCCTACTCTCCATCCCGCTCTCTTAGATCCTTTGACCAAAATCTCTTAGCTGTCCCCCGCACCAGACTCTCCACCCTGGGCAGCAGGTCCTTCAGTGCCATGGCCCCCAAACTCTGGAACTCCCTCCCTCAACCTCTTCGCGACTGCCCTTCTCTTCCGTTCTTTAAAGAACATCTCAAGACCTTTCTTTTCAATGATCACTTCTCCTCCACTGCCACTGCATAGCTCTACCTTTTTTTTTTTTTTTTCCCTTGATTACCATGTAAAGTGACCTTGGGTATTGAGAAAGGCGCTATATTAATGTAACTTATTATTATTATAATCCTTGAAGGAAATTTATTTAATATACATATTGTGGTTCCACACGTGTAAAATATTTCCGTCAATCTATAGCCTATAAAATGTCCAATAATGCAATGGTTTGCAAGAGGACGAATGGCAGCACTGGCACTTCTCGAAGATATCGCCAACTGCGCAATAAGAAGTGAACAAGTTTTTACAGATCGGGCAGACTTCTTTGCGCATGATGACGAGTAGCTGATAAGCAGGTACTGTTGCCGAGAGCTACACTATTAGAGCTTTGTGCCCAGATGGCACATACTTGGTTTTAGTGGTATCACCACTGGAAAGGCTCCCAAACAACGTCCCTGCACACATCTGCACCTCCGCCAACAGGACCTCGATTTCGGCCTCACTAAAAAAACTTTTTTCTTGCAGTTCACCATTATCAACGAGAGGATTTGGGTTTTGATTCGAGCTCCTTTATATGCATGAAATTAATTAGGGGGCGTTTACAAGGCGGAGATCTAAAACCATTCAGGTACGCACAATTTCAAGATCATTTGTGATTTATAGATCTGAGAGAATGGCATATGCATGTTTTTTTGTGGGTACGTTCATTTTCTCTGAATCACATGTACGCACATTTAAGAAATAATCTTAGATCAAATGTAGGATTGTTTCTACGCAACTTTTTGATAAATGACGCCCCTGGTTTTCCTGACCCCATACTTCCCATTAATCCCTAGTATTACCGAATGGAATTTCGCTACTTGATAACTGTCACAGTTCCCATATGTGGTTTTTGAAGGAAACATGTAACTGTAGGAACACAAAGACCGCAACTTAAAAATACCACAACTGAGGTTGTTATCTTGGAACAGGTGCTGTAAAGTTTTTGTACTGAGTATATGGTGTTTCCTACCACTGTGAGGCTCATGGCACAGTAGTACACTGCGGAGTCTGTCACTGCAGTTGAGTTCAGTTCCAGATCAACACGTTGGTTGTTTTTATCATGCTTAGCAGTAAATCGCCCACTGCTTCCACTACTGCAAAGATGTGAATAAGGAGTTCTGGTTTTGAACTTGGGTATTGCTGATACCATTGTAGAGCGTATGGAGAACCAGTGTATCTGCATGAAAACGTAACACTTCCACCCTCCGAAACACGTTCTTCATTAGTTCTTGAGGTAATTTCATCCTGAAAACTGTCATCTGCAGAAAATAAGATCAGTGTTTGTATGTATTGTCTGTTTGGTCAGTGCATATAAGGTGCAAATTCTTTCAAATTCAATACAACCATTTGTATTCAAACAAACTACGACATATTTGTTTTAATTCCAGAAAAATTCTCAATATATAACATTAAAGCAACTTACAATACAACAAATAAATTCAATTTTATATCATATCTGGGCCTCTGCACAGCTTGTTTAAATGTTTAAATGAAATAGATATGCTGTAGAAGCAATGCAATATTTCACTTACCTACAAGTGCCACAAACAAAAGAAAGAAGCAGTACAACATAGTATTAGATTTTAGAAAGACAAACTAACTCCTTTGCCTGGTGTGCGTATTACTGTGACATGACCAGTAAAAGCAGGTGTGGCCAAGGATCAGTTTACCAGTGATTGACTCTACCCCTCTTCTGCATTGCATCTTTGAGCCAATCAAATCAATAGATGACAGAGTTTGAAATCAGTCTTGCCAGATCATTAGGAGGCACGATTTCAGATTGTGCTGGTCTTTGCTTTATCTTAGCAAGGTGCTGAATCAGGAAAAAATGGAATCATAGGTACAAACGTTTGCTTGTGAAATGAGTCAATGAATTACTTGTTTACCTTCCTGTTGTTTTGAAATTTGCTCGGATCTCTGGCAGTGAAAACTGTTCTCACAGCTTTTCTCTCCAGATGCCTAACTGTTGTGGCGTGGTGTACACCCTTACCTCTCATCAAAAAATGGGGATCCTGCCAGGGAAAAACAGCAGAACAGCGAGAAGTAAACGAGAGAGTAAATTACTGCGACAATGCATGTATGCTCAATCTTGTTTCGGCACAACAGGGAGATTTAAAAGTTGACACCCAGGACATGTTGTTGAACACAAGCTGATTGCAGTCTGACTGTGGCCTGTCAGTGTGGGAAGAGCAAAACCAGCAGGCACACACATTGCAAGTGTGATGAACCCGACAATAAAGCAAGCACATTTACACTTTTACTGATCTTGTCCGTGTGCTGCTTGGCAGGAGTCTTAAAGAAGGAGATTGGTGAAACGGACATAGGGAAGCACATGGCTGTGTGTTTAAGCAGTTACTGATTTTATGTTATTTGAAACTTAGTTGTTTACAAGTACATAAATGTGTGCTATTGTCCAGCTATTATGAATGAACAAGTAAAAGTTAATCTGATGACATGGCTGTGGTTCCCCTAACTCCATACTTCCCATTAATTCTTAGTATTACCAAATGCAATTTTGCTACTTGCTACCCTCACAGTTACCAAATGTGGTTTTTGAAGGAAACATGTGACTGTAACAACATAAAGACCACAAATTAAAAATAACACATCTGTGTTCTTATATTAGCGCAGGTACTGTGAGGAATATATGGATTTCCTGTCCCTGTGGGCTGCAGGGCACAGTAGTACAGTGCAGATTCTGTCACTTCAGCAGAGCTCCATTCTGGGTGCACACCATTGTTGTCATGGTTACCAGTAAACCGCCCTTCTGTCTTTGGAGCATAACCTCTTCCCTTAATGAAGATGAGGTGTTCAGGTTTGTATCCAGGGTGTTGGCGATACCAGAAGAGTCTGAATGCAGAACTAGTGTAGCTGCATGAAAGTGTTTCATTGCTACTCTCTATAGCATGCTCTGCATCAGTTGCTAAGGTAACCCCATCTTCAAAACTCTCACCTGTAGAAAAAAGCAGATTGGAACCAATCAAATCAGAGGCAGAGTCTGTAATTATGGTTGCCAGATCAGTGGGAGGAATGATCTGAAATTGTGCTGGTCTAATCTTAGCAAGATGGAGAATCACTGGAATTTCACCATTGACAGGGGATATGGTACAGAAATGAAAAATAAGGAATGATTTACAAAATGGATTTCTTACTGACACAAAACAATCACATTCTCATTATACAAACATTTTAACACTGTAATAAAAAGTGATATTTGTATGTAATATAGGCTTAATTCAGCTATATAATTAGATATGTTCCATAAAACACTTGATTATGTTTACCCAGAGATGTTTACCCAGAGCCACGAATAACATGGCCCATACTGACAGATCATCCAGGGAGGTGAATACTGATTCTTTTAAGCATTTGATTCTTAAAAGCAGAGTAAACAGGAACAGGATGGAATACATTATTTTGTGTATATATGTGTTACAAAATATTCATTGACAAAACGTGACACAAAAAGTTTATGATATGCATGAGCCATATTTCAATGTATTACATCATTGTGATAAGCGCAAAGCGAAAAGTGTGATTCAATGGGGAGACGTTTTTGCATGCATGGGTACGCCAATAGGAACACAGACAGCCATCTTGTAGTGTAAAATGTACATTATATGAAAGTTGATGTAAAAGCCATTCTATATCAGGAAGTCCTCATTAGTGTATATATTTACCAGTGACTGTTAACAGTGACAGTAAATACAGTAAGGACCAGCACTTTGTAGACTCGGCAGCAGGTAAATTACAGCAGCATATGATGCTTCAGCATTACAGCAGTCGAGCATGAACTGGTTATTATGTATTTGTTATTTATTATTATTTATTTACTTGTTCTTCATCAAGGTAAGTATGTATTTCATTTACATTTATAGATGCCTATATCACCAAGTGAAGATATGAAGTTAAAACATTTCATATGCACTTTTTTCCTGCAGTAAAGTTTGGCTATTAAGAAGGATGTGGAAGCCAGAAAATTAAATTTGGAAGTGTAAGAATTCTTATGTCAATGCTTCCCCAGGCAATACCTGACACATTTTCTTGTATTTAGGTGTTCTTAAAATGGGAGGCAATGGGAGACACCTACATATGATACAGTGCAAACTGTACAGTAGCACAGTCAAATAGTTTAAATTATACAGTACAGCATGAGATCATACAGCACAGCATGAGAAGGAACTCAATAGCAACTTCTTGAATGTTCCCCTGTGGGCCCAGGGTTTTTGTAAGGGAGTTGAATCCTTCATGGTCACTGTGGGCCTCAGTGCACAGTAATACACAGCAGAGTCAGACAGCTGCAGCTCCTCTATCGTTAAAGGAATGCTGCCTGAGTATTTGTTCAGATGGGCATTAAACCTCTTCTTGAATTCAGTGTCACTCCTCCCTGGTCCAAATGTATCCCGTCTCAGTATGTACCTAATAAAACCATTTGGATACTGTATGTACCAGAAGAGATATGGGCTTAGATCACCAGTGTTGAAATTACAACCAAGTGTCACTGACCCTCCTTCAAATGCAATCACATCTCCTGTGGACTGAGTCACTGTGTCTTCAGCTCTGCATTCTGAAATAGATACAAAAATGAAACAAATGTAACACAAAGCAGGAGACAAACAAAAAGTGAAAACTACCAAGACAATATAACACAAATAAAACCTTCAGGCAAATGTCCATTACTATAAAGCAAAATTAGTTTAAGACACAGCAACAGGCCAATCTCTATCATGTAGTAAGCAGCCATGAAACTCTTATTTAGTTGTTTTGTGCTTGTTTTAGTAATAACTACTGCAGTGTCAGGTGTGTGCTGCAATGTAACCTCTCAATGGATAAATCTGCAATTTAATTCACATTAATTTTCATAGAAATAAAAACATATCATACCAAGGCAACATGTACACAGAACAATTAAAATCTTCATCTCAAGTTTCATAGCTAAACTTGAGGTTAGATTTTGTGAAGAGTTCACTGCTGCGATTCTGAAAGTTGTTTCCACTGTTTCAGTCTGTATCTGCTCCAGTGTCAGCCTTTAAAGGGAGGTGCTTATAAGCCTTTTGAACTGAGAGGACGGGTGTCTGTGTTGCAATGTCGCCTCCCTGAGGTAGAATTTGTAACAATGCCTTCTGTCAGTTCCAGGAGATGATGTTCATATTAAACAGGGATTCAAGGAACCAAAGATATCAGTAGTACCAAATTGTACCAAAAGAATCTGGAGTTCTTAACTTCATATTAGTATGAATCCATGGGTTAAAAAATCCATTTTTAAATAATAGGTTTCATAGAGCTATGGATCTGCACCATTTTTAAATGCTAGTCATCATATTTATTTTTTGTTTTGTGTTAACTTTGGAATGCTGAAAGACTATTCTCCCATTTTTTTCTCCCATTATTGGAATGCCCAATTGCAGCTTCCCTGTAGCTGAAACCCACACTGACAAACATGTGCCTTCCTCCAAAACACGTGATGTCAGCCACCAGTTCAACACACACTGCAGTCCCCATGCCTTTGTTATGCTGGCACAAGCCAGGAGGACACAGCTTTATGCAAGCAGACTGTGGGATCTTGACTGACCAGCAAGGATCACTAATGAGCTATGGGAAAGACAAGCTCCTAGCCCCCATGTCCTTGGCAGAACAAAATCAATTAAGTAACACCCCCATGGGCTCCTGGTCATTGTCAGCTAATGAAACAGCTGGGATCAAGCCCGGGCCGTATGGCTCAGACTTGCCCTTAAAGCGGTGAGAGTTTTCACTGACTGAGCCACCAAGGAGCCCTGCCAGCAGACATATTCAATGAGGCTGGGTCTAGTAGCCAATGGGTGAGCAGTGAGCATGTTTTCTCATGATTATTCAATTTAATCAATTGCAGAAATGCTTTTCGTTATTTTAAAAATCTACAACTCTTGTCCAATGGCCAATTTAAAATTGAGCGTAGAGATATTTTACGAAGGCATCTATGTGTCATAGAATCCGACACTAGAATTGGTCGAAGCTGGCTGGCTAGCTAGTTGAGTGGTCCCACAAACTTTCCATCTGTTCTGTGACAATTCTATACTTATGGCTCTCATGGTGCTGTCCCCTGTCGAGAAAGCAATTTTTCCCAGGCGCAAGAGTATTTATACAGATCCTGTTATGATCTTCAGTGTGCATGGGTGTACAGAACGCATTATGTCTCACTAGCTGTCAAGCAATCAATACAGTTTTGTTTGTTATGGAATATTTGTACAATTGCAATGCCAAACGCAATTTTCCAGAGGTAATCAGCTTGAGTCTCATGTCAGGGATTCCGCTGCTACTTCCTGAGATGACCACCAGATGGCCTCACTACTTTGCATTGCAAGGAGCAGGGTCAATGAAGAGATGACTCAGGACACAGGCTTGGTTCAAAGAAAATAAAGTTTCCTTTACTGAAGAGAAAACAAAACAGGCTTGGTACAAGAGTTCACACACTAAGCATGGCAACTCAAGACTGAGCAAATACACAGACACCGGGTAGGGCTTAAATAACAGAAAATACAGGTGAAACCAATAACTAATTAGCAGCGGCAAAAGACTTTAACTAAATGAGACATAAAACACAGGAAGGTATGAAATCATCTGCAGTTTGGCAGCTGAGACATGGCATGATGACCGCCAGGGGACATCAGGGAGCACATTATTTTAACATACTGCTGTGAGGACCATGTGTATATGAGTCCTGTTGTGAGACAGGACAGTGTCTGGACAGGACAGAATCTGTTCCTCAGTAAGTCCTGGAAAAAATTAGATTCTGGCCGGAAATTAGCATTTCTGCTTTTGCCTTGCATCAGGAGAGCTTGAGCCGTGCACATTCCATTTTGATAAATTACATGTTTTCTATTTCAGGAAGATGTCATGTTTCTTTCTATAGAAAACATTAAAAATTCAGAAGAACATCATAATAAATATAGATTCAAGATTGTGAGTGTCACCTAAGAAAAGCCATAATATCAACAACAGTATTGCAGATGTAGAGAGGGTGGCGAGGAGAGAGTTGCAATTGTCTAGGCGGGAGAGAACCAGGGCTTGGATCAAGTTGGTTTGACTGGGTGGTGAGGTAGGGACAGATTCTTCAGATATTGTGTAAGAAGATATTATTAAACTTTACTTATTTAGCAGCTTTCATACAATAGTTTTCAGCCCAAAGAGCTCAACAACTCAAAAGGTTTTTGTGCAGAGTATGTGGGTTTCCTGTCACTGTGGGCTTCAGGGCACAGTAGTACACTGCAGAATCTGTCACTCCAGCAGAGTTCAGCTCCAGATCCACACGTTTGATGTTTTTAACATGTCTGACGAAGAAACTGCCATTTCTGTTGTCACCATCATCATTTCCAATTACTGTGATGAGGAATTCTGGCTTTGATCTAGGGAATTGGCGATACCACTGCAAATTGCTTGCAGTTCCAGTGTAGCTGCAGGACAACATGGCATCGTTACCTGCAGTAACATACACTGCAGTTTTTGTTGGCTTGATTTCATCCCCAAAACTCTCACCTACAGAGGAAGACGTATATGATTTTTATTACAATCCTTTATGATAATGCATGATATCAGTCAAATAGTCTTTATAAGACCAGAGGAATTCTGTAACCCTCTTTCACTTGTTGGAATAACTTGACAATATTCAGATTTAATATTGGGGCTTCAAACAACCTGACTGAATAAACAGCAATTCCACAGATGGAAAAGAAAAACAGGATTCCACTCACCCACAAATGCAGAAAACAAGAGACATAAACAGTGCAAAATCATAATAGCTGTTCGAGAGAAACGCTGACTTTAAGCACAGCTAGAACAGAGTAAGTACTCCACTCTGAATTCTTCTGCATAGTTTTAACAGGAAACCAAAACTACTCAGCTCCTCCTGCTGCCAGACTGTGGAATTTAGCATCATATTTTGAACCAATAGCACACAAACAATTGTATTAAAGCTCTAAATCTGTACGTACAATGAGCTACTCAGAATTAAATGCACGTTTAATGAATCATAAGTTGTGCAAAAGTCCTGTAATATATTTTCCATAGGAACAACAATGCAAAACTGTTAATGCAAACATTTTTTTTAGACTGCAGTTGAATTTTCATTAATGAATGTGATAGAGCCAAAACTCAGAACTTTCAGAAACTGAGGGGTGATTCAATCTGACCACTATATACCCTGTGCTGACCTCGCCTGTTCCCCGACTTCGTCTCTGCCTGCCGTTTTACCCTGATCACCTGATCTGCCTACCCGGTTTGACCCAGCCTGTTCCTGTTCTTGATCCTTGTTCCTCATTTGCTTTACCTTCTGACTGCCTACCTGGTTTTGACCCTGCCTGTCCTGCCATTGTGCTCTTGTCCTGCGATTCAAATAATAAACGCTTGGAACCTGAGCACTCGTGGTCTGCGTCTGAGTCCATGCCTGAGCCCTGACAGAATATATTATATAATTTCAAAATTTCATAATTTAGTAGTATTTTGACATTTACTGCACTCAAAATACCACCATAAAACAATGTATGCCAAATGACAGACCTGCATAAGAAAGATTCCAGATTCCTGTATGCTCCCCTTTGGGCCCAGTGTTTTTGTAAGGAAGCTGAATACTTGATCGTCACTGTAGGTACAGTAATACTCAGCACAGTCAGACCAGTTATCTGAGACAACTGCAGCTCCTTTGTTAAAGGAATGGAACTTGAGCCTTTCTTGGGATGGGCATTAAATTGCTCCTTGAACTCAGTCCATTTTTCCTCTGGTCCATATGCTTTTTGTCTCAGCATGTACTTAGGGAAGCCATTTGGATGCTGTATGTACCAGAAGAGATGTGGTGACATGGCTTGTGCTATAATTACAGTCAAGTTTTACTGATCCTCCTTCAAAAGCAACCATATCTCCTGTGGACTGAGTCACTTTGTCTTTAGCTCTGCATTCTGAAAAGTAAGAGAAAAGTTATCAGTGACACAAAGCAGGGATCAAACAAAATGAATGAACAAAGGAGCAAACAAGAATTGGTATCTGTGTTGCAATATTGTCCCCTCATGGAAGACTTTGCAAAACTGTCCTCTCAATTCTGTGGCATTATCCTCATTATTAACCTGAATGCCAAACAGAACTAGTGCTTATAGCATAATTTGCATATCTGTGCAGCCAGTCATAGTTCCAAAAAAGTGTTCATTGATTTATTATCATATTAATCAGAGATTCAGGGAGCCAGAACTGGGTGAGACTCAGTCCCAATGATAGAGGAATGAAGAATGAAGAATCATAGTAAAGACATCAGAACTATGAAATAGCACAAATGGAATAATGCAGTGACCAAAAAGTGTTAAACAAATCAAATCTTATATTTTAGATTCTTTAAAGTAGCCAAAAATAGTTTTTTAAGTTAATTTTTTTGGAAAGAAGAAATTCATACATAGACATCAACTTTATATTTATATATGTCTTTAGATCCAAATGTCTTTGAATGCATATTTCCCATTATCTAATATCAGATTTGTCCAAACTTTTGACTGGTGATGATTTCATTTTTTTCTGCCAAAATGTGACATCACTAGCTCATCAACCACCAGGGGCATATTTTTTCTCAGTGTCACAAATAAATCACTGGTATAAACCACCTGGGGTGACAGCAAACAGAGGCAAAAACTTTACTGATCAACTGTCCAGCAAGGGCAATTAGATTCCATTTTAGTACATGACACAATTGTGAATTTCATATTAAAGTCTTGAATGATTCACATTCAATAAAGTATTCAGATTTAAATCTTTTTTCTGCTCTCTTTTGCAATACCGAAGTCCCCTTTTCACCTACAATTGGAACAGCAGCTACAATTGATGGCAATGCATAGATTCTAATGCCTTAGCACAGATGTGCAAAGGGGTGGCCGTATTTTTAATACATCTTGGCTTGATGTATGAAATGATAATAAGGCCAGAAGAATGACTCAGGTAAATTAACTTGTGTTAATGGTAACCTACTATATCAATTATGTGGCTGAAATGGGCATTTCCACTATCTGCTCGGTTCCCATATTGAAAAACTTCTCAGATAATGAGGTCAGTATGCTTTAGAACTGTAACATTAAAAATAAATGTCATGATTGTCACCTTAAATGATACCTTAAAGGGAGAACACTGTGTCCAAAAGGAAACTCATCTCAGTGCATTGGCTTGGAAGTATGAGAATACAACATACAACACAATAACAATTTTTACAACTGCATTTTTTCATTTGATAGATAAACGTATCCAGAGTGACTTACAAAGCAAAAGTACATAAAGTGCATATGAAAAGACCTCATGAACAAGACAGGCAAACATAAAACAAAAGACCATTTGTAGTTGGACTGCAACAGTTTTAATTTTAAAATATTTGGCCTGATCTACTCTAGCAATAATGCTAATAATAATCCTAAAAACACTAGAGGGTTCCAAGAATCAATTCTGCTTGAAGCCTTAAAATAAATTCATTTTGCGCCCAAATGAGCAGTAATGTGTTATTCATGTTGCCATATTACATGCACTTACATACCTTTGTTTTTAAGTCACTTTTAGTCTGACATTTTCTGTATGTGTTGTTATGTAGCTTTATTAAATGCTCTTATATACCTTTGCTTTTTAGATGCAGCTGCCAAATGATTACACATGATCTTAGGAAAAGCAGACTACTGTTCACTCTTACACAGCTTTCCAGACTATAGATCTCTGCCCCATCTAGTGGACACGAGTGAGTACTGCAGGTTTGTTGACTATGCTGGGCACAACGTGCAAGGGGACGGATTCAGTGGCCTCATCTGCATGCATGTGATTTTGCTGCTTAATAAACTGAGCTGTGTGTGAAAAGCATTTCCTTGGTTGTGTCCTTATCTAACCAGTGCTCTAAGGTCTCTCACTGGAGGTTGGATGACTTCAAAGCTTCCACAGTTACAGACAATTTTCAGTGGATCACATGCAGTCATAGTCAGGTTGTCCTTACCACCTCTACATTTAAATTTACATTTACATATATTCATTTGGCAGACGCTTTTATCCAAAGCGACATACAAAAGTGCAAATAGTGGGCAAACAACAGGCACAAGAGCAAGATGTGTACAGATCATACAATGCAGATAGTGCTGAAGCTGAGTGCAAGGTCAGTGTCGCGAGCCAACTAATATGAGCTAGGATTACATATCAAATACAATACAGGGACAATAAAGTACCGCTATACTACCTAGGTAAGAGACCTACAAGCACAAGACAGGAGTCAGATTTACAAAGTCAAAGTTACAAAGTGGCAGAGGTATCAGTCCAGGTAGAGTCTGAAGAAGTGTGTCTTCAGCCCATGTCTGAAGGGTTGGAGTGAAGGAGCTGTTCTCAGGGGGGTGGGGAGTTCATTCCACCACTGGGGGGCGATGATGGAAAAGCGTCGTTGTGAGGAGCTTGGGCCTTTCGTTCTGTTGGCGGGTGGAGCGAGGCGTCCGGATGTAGCAGAGCGAAGTTGACGAGCGGATGCGTAGGGTAGGATGAGGTCCTGGAGGTAGGTCGGGGCAGTCTTTCTTGCAGCAGAAAAGGTGAGAGTCAAGGTTTTGAAGCGGATCCTGGCTGCGATTGAGAGCCAGTGGAGGGATCTCAGTAAGGGGGTGACGCGGGAGAACTTAGGGAGATTGTAGATCAGCCTGGCAGCTGCGTTTTGGATGAGCTGCAGCGGCTGAATGGTGCAGGCTGGGAGGCCTGCGAGGAGGGCGTTGCAGTAGTCAAAGCGGGAGAGCACGGTGGCCTGGACGAGCAATGTGGCCTCTACAGTGGCCACATGAATTTCATGACCCCAGGATAATTAGGTTAGGTCACCCATAAATTCCGTTCACTCTTAGATTGATTCTTATCAGTAAAAAAATTCTCAAATACAAATTAAACCTTAAAAATTCAATACCAGAGACAGGAATAGGTGGCCTTTTCTCCCCAGATAACATGTTTGTAAGGAAATAAATGTGATATTTGCTACTTGATGGGAATACATAAATTACATGAAAACAACATCTGATGGCCATTTCTCAGGGACCCAATCTTGCATTCAAAGTTGTCAGGTGTTTGCATAAAGTGTATGGGATTTCTGTTACTGTTGGCTCCAGGGCATGGTAGTACAGTGCAGAGTCTGTCACTTCAGCCTATAGGAGCTCCATTTCCAAATGCATTTCTGTTGTCTTCATGTTCAACAATACTCTGATCTTCTGTCTTATTTTCACTCTTCGAGGTGAGGATGAGGTATTCTTATTTTGAAATGGGGTATTGGTGGTACCACTGTAGAGTGTATGAGGAACCAGATGATAGCAGTCCAACACTGCTACCTTCAAAACCATGTTCTTCAGTTTTTGCAGCTATAATTTCATCTTGAAACCTGTAAGCTACAAATGAAAAAAGGGAGTCAAAAAATTTCAATTTTTTTAAAACAAGTGTTAATTCAATTTGTATATATAAGAAGAGATGAGATTCACATAACAGACTCCCTGGGTGCCTTCAAGAGAAAGCTTAAAACTCATCTTTTCAAGCTATATCTCTAGTCTACTTTCCCCTCTATCTATCCTATCTATCCCTATTTTCTAAAAAAAAAGCACTTTACACTAGTTTAGCACTTAGTATCTGACTGACCTCTTGTAACACTTGTAACACATAGTGATACACGTATTTGTTGCTCTGGGTAAGAGCATTTCCTGAGTGATGTAATGTAATATAAGAAGAAATACATCTTTTCCACATGTGTTAAAACAGCTTGATCATATTCATCTTTAATATCGGGGCTTTCATTCAAACAATTAGTCTGAATGAACAGCAGTTCCAAAGATGATAAATAAACGACTATAAAAAATGCTCAATTTGTGTGCCCACAAGGTACAGTCTGCATCTTTTTACAAAACAGATAGTTTACAAAAACTCTTTGCAAAACTTTTAATAAAATTTTATAACATTTCATAATTATTAGATGTTAATGATATAGATCATGTCTACATCACAACATTGCAGAATCTGGGTTACTACTTTGATTAAATATGTTGAAAATGATATATTTACATATAGTTTCACTGAATCTATTCAAGGAATGAAATATGTACAATGAATGTAAATTATGAATGCACAGTGTCCTCATATGTACCCATACTGTGATGTAAGATGGGGAAGAGTCCTGGAAGGCTGCTATGTGAGAGTGAGAGGGCTCCAACAGGTGGAGGCATACAGCAGGTGAAGCTACCAGCCATTCCACACTCACCAGAAGACAACTGGGCAGTCAAGGGCTCTATAAAAACTCCTGTATCAGAACAGTGGGAAGAGCACCAGCAGGTTAATGATTTGGTATGTGTTTTGGGATGGATGTCTGATATAACCTGTGCTTTGTTTTGAGAAGTCAATTTACCTGTGGACTTGTGCATGAAACTGGATTTTGGATTGTGGAACTAAGAATAAACCTTAGTGTGTTGAAGAGGTTCCTGTACCAGGGATCAGTGAACTACTTTGCGCACACTTTTTCATGAAAAATCAATTACTATATCAGAATGTGAAAAAAAGAGGCTGGAAAAGAACTTGTACTTGTACCCAAACTACATGACTCCGGGACTACATGAATCTTTAATGCTGATGGTTTAGTCACTGAACTTTGTCACTCTCAGTGTAACATAACTGACACTTGTAGGGCTGGGCGGTATAGCCGTCGTGATATATCAAATAGCTATTTTTAGCGCAATAACAGCTATCCCCAGTATGTGGCATTAGGTTTCTTCCCGTATTTTTTTTCCCTTTAGTCATACCTGATGCGGGAGCACACCTCCAGTTTTCCGAGGCCTCATATCTATTCAATGTTGATATCACAGCTACAGCACTATGCTGCTTCCATGTGGTAGATAGAAACACATGGCTACAAAGATAAAGAGTGAAATCATATGCTGTTTTTCAGGCCACATACCGGGGATAGCTGTTATTGCGCTAAAAATAGCTATTAGATATATCGCAACAGCTATATCACCCAGCCCTACTTCAGAGAGTGAAGAAAGCAATGTTACCTTAATTATGTTTACACTTAAATATGTATTATCTTCAGTACAAACCGATTACAGGTGCATTGGTTTGGAGCCAGTAATGCAAACAATGTATGTGGCAGCATTTCCTGTTGAGGCTAACCATTTTGTGGTTTATTTTATTTCATTAAAAAAAAAAAAAAAAAACATTAAGGCTGTGGGAGCTTAGCAGGTTTTTGTATGAGAGTTGTCATTTCTACAGCACTGTGGGTCTCAACGCACAGTAATAAACAGCAGAGTCTTCTGGCATTAATCTTGAAATGGTCAAAACTGATTTACCGCGAGGATGACTTAACTTAAATCGCCCTTTAGCAAAATCTGCCATGTGGTTGTCATACAGTATATACTGAGGAGCTGACCCAGGAGACTGGCGGTACCAGTAGTAGTAATAGTTAGTGGTGCTGCCACTGACAGAACATTCCAGAGAGACATCTTGACCTTCTGTCATGCTTATTAATTCACTCTTCTGTGTAATTTCATCTCCAGAGGAAACACCTAGGAAACAATAAATCAATAAAAAAGTAAACACAACTGAGTAACATGACAGAATCAAGCCAATGTTACAAAAGACAACTTACAAATGGAAACTGTTAACAGCAATGCTACAAAAAGATGCATCTTGTTATGATGTTAACATTCAGGCTGTTAGAGGAGGGAGAACCTGAACCTGGGAGGCAGAATATGTGTCTTAGTTTTTCTGTGAGGATGTGTGGGTGGAGCAATAGTGCCCTACTAAGAATGTAAAAGAAACGGAAACTAATGAATGTGTCCTTTGTAAAGGACCCCCCACCCCGGGGTCTCACATTAGTCAGCCTCTGGTTCAGTGACTTCTCATATTGATAATATTCATAAACATTCTTAGTATAGATGACAATTGTGTGTTTCCCAGCATCTGGTGGAAGCGGTGGCTCATATTGTTCATGTATTAATAAACATTTGTGATACAGCTGTCAATATCAATGTCCTAATGCCTATCCCAAGTGATTGCTTTAGTAAATACTGCTATTTTTCATTTAAATCACCATTTCCATGCCATTCATTTTTTTTTAATATTTTTAAAAAATTTTTTGTAAATACACAAAAGAACTAGATTTCCCTACTTATTTAGTTTTGTCAAATGTTGGTCACTTAAAACAATAAAGCATAGAGTTGTTGTTAAGAATCTATTTTGTGCATAAAGAGAGGCAGGCTGTGCCTTGTGGGCACACAAAAATGCTCAATTTCTTCCACAAAATTCAGGTCAGTGGCATAAAATATTATAGTATTTGATCATGCACAAACATTTTAAATGTGAGGAAATAATTGCATACATTAATAAAAAAGAGTATGATGGAAATGTAATATATATTTCCATCGATAACCACACAACCGTAACTATATAAATACAACACCTGGATACCATTCCTCAATTGTATTCTCACATTCTAAGGTGCTGTCAGGTTTTTGTACAGAGTGTATGGGTTTCCTGTCACTGTGGGCTGCAGGGCACAGTAGTACAGTGCAGAGTCTGTCACTTCAGCAGACGGGAACTCAAGATCCACATATTTTTTCTTGTCATCATGTTTAACAGTAAACCGTCCTTCTGTCTTGTTTCCGTTTGTATAGATGAGGATGAGATATTCTGGTTTTGATCCAGGGTATTGGCGATACCAGTGGAGACTGTAAAAATCACCACTGTAGTTGCATGAAAGTGCAACATTGCTACCTTCCAAAACATGCACTACCCTAGCTGCTGGTGTAATTCCATCCTGAAAGCTGTTACCTGAGGAAGAAAAGGTTTGTACGTGTAAATGTATATAGTAATAGATTTGTAGCATTCATAATATTTCAGAATCAGCATGAAGGCTCCAATGAAAGTTTCAAAATTCAGCTTGAGCGTATTCAACTTTAACATCAGGGCTTTCAAACAATATGTCTTCATGAAACATGCAAGATAAATATATGCAGCATGCCTCTTACCTAAAAATGCAGAGAAAAGAAGAAATAAACAGCGCAGTATCATGGTAGCTTTTAGAAACACTGAGTTCAAGTGCAACTGGAACAGAATATGTCCTCCGCTCTAACTTTAGCAGGAAACTCCCACGCTGACTGTTTAATGCCACCTCTGGATACAAAATACCATTGTCAGGCTTTGTGAATGAATACACTTCCTTAGAAAAGAAAGTTTGTTAAAACATAGAGTGGTTTGCACTCAATGAACCATTCAGATTTTAATGTCATAAAAATCATTTTCTTTTTCATTTTGCTATTTGTTCATGATTTGTTTAA
Organism: Megalops atlanticus; assembly: GCA_019176425.1. Lineage (NCBI taxonomy): Eukaryota > Metazoa > Chordata > Actinopteri > Elopiformes > Megalopidae > Megalops > Megalops atlanticus. Next base: position 18,648,046 of record CM032896.1, read on the forward strand.
GAGAGAAAGTATCAAAAAGAACAAGGCAGTGTCATCATGTCAGCAAGTTTTCAAACAGTACCGGCAATCAATGAAAGAAAAGATGATGATTAAATGCACTGTAAGTAACTTTGGAACAATGGGCTTCCACCAAACTCTATACTTGACATTGAAATATCCTCCTTTTTCTATTTTATGTGCTTATCAGGTGAACAAAGTGACTTTTTTGATTTACGCTACTTTCACTAGTTAGTGCAGGTTAACATGATACTGCATTCATTTTCTAAAGTGAATATTTCCCCATGCCTTCAAATAAAGAAAAAAAAAACTCATCTATATACATTCCTGGTGAACATTTTATTTTATTTCTGCATTGGCTGTGTTGATAAGGAATATGTCAATGGACATAAACATCGCTGTATGCCTATGATGATGCCTATACCCTTAATTTGTGGTAATCAAATGGCAATCAAATGATTAATTGAGATGATAGAGGTACTGCAATGGGACAAGTGACATGAAATTGAGTCTATATTGACTGGATTGGGAAAAAATGTACTGAAATACATGCAATAAAACTAGTGGAGCAAAACTCTGGGCTCTACACATTCTTTGTCAGAAATGAAGATTTTACAGTGATACATTGTCTCAATACAGTGTCTTTGAAATAAAAATGCCTTTATTTCACGCAGCAAAATATTTAAAAAACAGCGACCAATTCATTGGAACCTGCCTCTGTGTTCATCAGGATCACAGAGGCAGGGTGTTCATACTTGAGAAATTATATCAAATGCGAAAACAAGAAATATGCATTTATTTAATAAGTGTACATGTATATTGAACCTTAATTACTAAAGATGCATTAAAACTCATTTTACTCATAACTAGGGCTATAATCTCCTTAACTAAATTGGCTTAACTAATTGTTAAAGTTAGACTCCAAAGAAATTTTATCTGTGTTTTGTCTTGGACAAAATTTTGGAAGTGAGTTTATCTGAAAACGCTATACAGGTTCTTGCTGATACATCAGTACACTACAGGCAGACAAAAGCTTTTAAAAATACTTCCACATTAAAACATTAGCCTTTAGGACCAGACTTTGAGAGATTTTTAAATGTCGCTGTCTTCCCTAATGTTCTTAGTATAATTGACCCAACACACTTTCCATTGACACCACCTTGTGAGAGCGAAAACATTGTCAGAAATAGGAAATATGTGTATTTCACTGATTGTCCAGGTCACATGTCACACTTAACAAAACAATAACCATTCCTCAGGGATATATTCTTATATACTAAGGTGCTGTCAAGTTTTTGTACAAAGTATATGGGTTTCCTGTCACTGTGGGCTGTAGGGCACAATAGTACACTGCAGAGTCTGACACTTCAGTAGAGCTGAGCTTCAGATTCACATGTTTCCTTTCTTTATCAAGTTCAACAGACAGCCTGGGAACTTGTGGATCAGCTGTCTGGACATACTTATTGGATTCCACAATAAGGAAGAGGAATGCTGGCTTTGATCTGGGGTACTGGCGATGCCACTGCAGATTGTTCGGGGTACCGCTGTAGCTGCAGGAGAGCATGGCATTGTTATGCTCAGTAACATGAACTACTTTTGCCATTGGCTTGATGTCATCCTCAAAACTTTTTCCTGTAGAAGGAAAACATTTGTTCACATCATTTATATAAATGAAAGATTGTGAAAAGTCAAGTATTCTTTTTAAGAAGAGACACACATTTACACACACACTTTTACACACATTTTTAAAATAGTCACATTCAGCCTTAATGTTGGGCTTTAAAATAACAATGAATGAACATATGAATAACTGGATGAATAAGACACTGGTTGCCTCTTACCCACAAATGCAGAAAACAAAAGAAATAAACAGTACAACATTGTGGTAGCTGTTGGAGAGAAACACTGACTTTAAGCACAGCTAGAACAGAGTAAGTCCTCAGTCCTCTGCTCTCACTTCCTCTGTGTATCTTTAACAGGAAACTCCCTCACTCACAACCCAAACTACACAGCTCCTCCTTCTGACCATTGTAGCATGTAGCATGTGATGTAGCATGCTTTACCAAATGCAGGCAAAGTGTTTTGTTGTGAAAAATTTCAAATACAATAATATGCAGTAATCAGAATTAGTCTCTTGATTGCAAAGAAAATGTAAATGAAACTATGGCCTAAATGGCCAAATGCCAAAATGCTTATGTTATAGGTTCCTTTTTGCAAAACAAAAAGCCCAATACTGTACACTTAAACAGAGAAAGTCATTGGACAATTCTTTTCCAAACACACTAAATCAAATCATGTGCTCACAGCACATAATTTCTCCCACAATTTCTCCCCATTGCACATGCACCAATCCTCATTGTTCAAATGTTAAATTCACACTCAGTCCATAATCACATGCAAGAGGTCACCAGCGGTGTTCATCAGAAATGGGAAACCAAAGAGGGCTAGAGGCAGCACAAGACCACTGAGGACGAGAGGCCCAGACGCGAGTACTGCAAGGAAGAGGGGTTTGTATACGCAGTGGGAGAGGTGCTCAAAGGGAAAGGCATTTCAGGAAAGAAGTTTCCAGTGAGCCACTATCATTGTCCAGATAGTAGTAAGTCATGGCCTTTCAACAGAAGGCTGGAAAAAGGGTTCAAAGAATAATCATTAATAAGAACGGGCGAACGATCATATATTGTCTCACTGTATTACAGTGTGTGGAGGTAAAGAAGGGTTAAGTCTTCGGTGCTGAACAGGAGGCAGCTACTGTTGATACGGTGCTTGTATTTATTATTTATTTATTCCTCCCATGGAGATAACTTGATTATGATAAGCTGCTGGGCTGGATATGATCAATATGGATATGAAAAATCTGAAAAGAATAACATTAAATGGCAGATTTTGGTACCACCTTTTATGAAGGGGATAACATGCTATATGATGGTCATCATAATATAGAAATGATGTGTTGAAAAAATTAATGGTTTTCAAGCACAAAATTGTTATCTTCAACCTCTCCCAAGTCTATCTTGACAAGCCCCTCAGAGATTAAGAACAGTGCTGTGAAATGGAGAGCAACTGTAATGTTGTAATGTTGTAATCTTTAATGCTTGATGCATGTCCAGTCCTCCAAGTGTTTTGAGCAGGGTGCCAGCAAAGGAAACTCATGATACAGTTACTACTACTGCATTTTAAATTTAAGTAGGCGAATTGGCAGCAGGTGCATCCTTTCAACTTTCGTTGGGCCTGCAATACCAGTAAAACACCAGGAGATGGAGACATTTCCACAAAACACAGCGTACAATGCAACTAAGTGTTCTGGCTCAATTTTTACTAAAGTAAATGTGTTTCATAAGTACAAAAATGTATCTGCATAGAACAGTGGGGTCTTTATGGCATGTTAATTCAAACTCACCTACATCTTTAAGTGTACATTTAAAACATTTAAAAGTGTACATGATGTTTTACAATCACATTGGGTGCTCAGGATGAGGGTGGCCTGTGGTTATAGAAAATTTATAGTGCTACCGCCACCTGCTGTATTAACTGGCCACAACAAACATGATACCTGGACCAATCGCTGTGCCATCCACTCTCCCCACTCATAAACTGCCTGAGTCTACCATGCCACCCCCTGTTCACCTCATTGGCTATAGAATGGAACTGCTGTCTGTAGCGGTCTGGACATGAGAAGTTAAGAAGGCTGGTGCCTGTGTTCAAGATTTGAAAGAATTCATCCTGATGACTCAGTGTCCTATCTTTCTGGCTTCTGTCCCCTTATGCTAGTGCATTGGTGTGGCACTGAGCCTAATGTTCCAGCAAGGCCTGAGAGCCCTTTTACATGGATGACTGGATGATGTATGTGTCTGAGGCAGCATGTTATCAGAATGTAACTTGTAGTTTGTGGTGCATTTGTAGCAACTTGGGTTTGAACTCAACACAGACAAAATCAGTGTTTCAGTATTTACTGGTGATGATGCTGGAGTTTAGACCGTAACTGTTACCTCTGATTCTAGGGAGGTATCATGATGTTTCACTTCCTCCCCAACTATAAGCCTGATGGCAGATACATCTCCATCTCCTCTGTCTCATGGCTGCGGCAGTGCAGGAGGTCTCTCTGAGAGTCACTCCACCACTGTCTCCTCCCTCAGGGCCTTTGTTCACCACGTGACTGATGTGTCATTTCTGATGCGTGTTATGCTAGTGTCCTGATGTTGGATTCTGACTGTTTTAGTGGACACCCTCCTCAGGATTTACCTTCATGTCTGAAATAGTACTGAACCCCCCCCCCCCACCCCCTGCCATTTAGATGTGTCAGAAAGGTATACCTCCTGCACTGTATCAGAAATTATAGGCCTGTTGACAGATAGACCCAATACAAATGCAAGGATCTTGGTATTCTCCAAACCAGATACCTTCATAGAGGCGCCAGTCCCTGTTTTACTTTACGTTGGAAAATAATTTTGTAGTGTCTTTTGAATGGAGGAACTCATGCTTAGTGTCTAAGCAGTCAGAACCTGTCACTATTCACAGGTGCATTGGATTGCAGCCTAAAATGAAAAAAAAGAAGTTGGTGGCATTTCCTGTTTGGGCTAGAATTTTGCTATTCATAATTTTTTTACGAAACCTCCATGTGTTGCAGGTTTTTGTATGAGAGATATAATTGCTACACCACTGTGGGCCTCAGTGCACAGTAATAAATTGCAGAGTCTCCCGGAATTAAACTTGAAATGGTTAAAACTGTTTTTTTGTTATCTAAACTTGAATCGAATCGCTCTTTAGCAAAGTCTGCTTTGTAGATGTTGCCACTACTTTTAAATCTGACCAGTATATACTGAGGAGCTGATCCAGGATACTGGCGGTACCAGTAGAGTGCATAGTTAGAGCCACTGCTGCTAATGGTGAAGGAACATTCCAGAAACACATCTTCTCCTTCTGTCTTTGATATTGATCCTTCTTTCTGGTTGACTTCATTTCCATAGGAAATGCCTGAAAACCAATAAATGAATAAAAATAAATATTTTGTAATCAACAATGTCTAATGATTGCTACAAACCAAGAACAAGCCAGAATAAGACCTCAAATGAGATTACAAAAGGAACTCACAGAAGGAAATACTTAACAGTAGCCCAGTAAAAAGTTGCATCCTGTTATGAAGTTAACATTCAGATTATAAGATGAGAGGTAACCTGAGGCAGAATATGTGTCTTAGTTTTTCTATGAGGATGTGTGGGTGGAGCAATTAGTGCCCTGATGAGAATGTAAAAGCAACTAAAAACACTGAATGTGTCATTTGTAAATGAAGCTGAGAATGGGGGCTGCACCTTAATCTTTGCTTTGCAATCAATTTCAAATGCTGTGAAATTTTGTATTCTTACAAATACAGACAAATACAAGGTTTATTAGATGACCCAAAACAGTACATGAATAATATTCTCAATATTTGTTTGGATGTTCAAATATATACACTGCTGTTTGCTGTTATTTTTACAATGCACAGAGAATTTAATATGTTAGCCTTAATAAACAATATGTATCCTATTATACTTTGTATGCATGTGAGCAGAAACTAAAAGAAGGGACGGGAGGGGAATGCAGCTGTGAGATATCTGTATGCCAAGTAAGGCCTGTTGTGGGGCTGTAAATGAGAGTTGGACACTGTCCGAGCACTGCCCAGAAGATGGAGTGTAAGATGGTCTTGGAAACAATAGTGTACAGAACATGTGTTATGAAACTGAAGGAGGGGGTCTGAGTCTAAGCTCCAGGAGGAGCTAAGGGAATACGCATAAAAAGAGATACATTTGGGGGTTTTTTCAGACGGCTTGGGGATGTGACTGATGACATTACTGCTCCATGGACCAGCCCGGTTTACTGTATGTCATTTGCGACATATACAATAAACCTATTGCATCAGACTCTGGAGATTATTTTCTGTACTTATTTATTGTGATTATTTTATAACATTGTTTAATTCAGAAATTGTTACAGCACAAGTGTGGAGGGAGCCACCAGTCCAGACTGGGGTGGTGGTTTTCCATTCAGCAAAAACATTCTGCTTGTAATCTGTATCAAGACTAAACATTCTATTTCAACAGAAGATATTCCATGCCTTTCTGATTCTCTGGAGTTTGATGAATAGATTACCCCCAGGAATGTGTGAGTGTCATCAGAGCCTGGTTCCTTGAAACTTCAGATCACCTCTCCCCATAATTTATTTTAACATTATTATGCTGCCTGACATTTGCTTTGCTTCAAAAACAAAATTCTCTCTTTTGACCATGTTCCACGTTTGTGATGTCATCTCACTGAGCACACCTCAGTACTGAGATCAGAGGTAAGATGCAGTTTGTGCTGGTCCTGTGTATAAATCTATACAGTGATCTCTAAAATTGTTAAATGAAATTTGAAACCCACATAACATAAATGAAACTACCATTTTTATTGTAATGTGCACGTTTTGTTATAACTTGTAAAATTAGAAAATGCATGCATCTGTTACTTTTCAATGTTGAGGTTGATTGCAGGCAAACATGGGTTTGGACTTCAGCAAATGTACTGGATGTGAAAATGATAAAAGTGTAACAAGTTTCTCTTCATAACATGTATGTTTGATTCCTGGAACCAGTCTGTAAAAAAAAAATAAATGACAATCATTTGGCAGACACTCTTATCCAGAGCAACTTACTGTACCTAGGTTACAATTTTACATATTATCCATTAATACAGCTGGACATATATCGAGGCAAATTTTGGGTGAAGTACAACAGCAATGCCTCAGTGGGGAAGTGAAGCAACAACACTTCATTTCACAAGGCCTACTCATTACCAGTACCCCACACTTCCCTCCTGCACAAACACACTGGTGACATATGCCAAAAAAGTGAATAGAATTTTCATCAATCTTATTTATCTCTGTTTTGCTCCTGACTTTACTGAGTTACCCAGGCACAGACAGTGCACCATCGAATAGCTAAAGATGTAGGAAATTTGCTGTCATTTTTTTCTTAATTCTTCCCTATTGAAATGGTGTGGCCACTAGGTGGCAACTGGGAGCACACGATTTTTACACGCTGTCCTGAATATCTTGTGTGCATGACCTCTGTCAGGAGATTGCATGCATACATTTTATCACAGTTATAATATCTTCAGGTCATAAATCTGGCAGAAAGTATGTACTTTCTACCTATCCCTCAGAACTGAAATCAACAGACTGCATTATCGACTTGTGTCTCATTGGCTTTAGCTGGAAATTCATGATTTCTAATAGCTTATCTTGACAGGGCGCTGTGATGTAACTGTGCCCCCCTTGAGCATACTGCATACTAGTGTTCTGCAAAGTGCTTAATTTCTCAAAACGCTCTTAGAACACATTAGTAGGTACTGTATGAAAGTACACAGTATGCACAGATTTACTACAAGAAGGTAATCTCTTTTTTTCTCCCTGGTTCCCTAAGGCAATGGATTGTGGGCAGCAAGGAGTGCAAACATCACATGGTGCTCACAACATTCCCAAAGTGAATGGCAGCATTCACAGTATGTTCAAATTTCAGTTGTTCTGTTTTCATTTCAGAATGAATGTTTTAGTCATTAACGTGTTTTAATCACAACGTATGGCATATGAAAATCTTCAGCTGGAATATGAGTTTTAGATGCCATTTGGATTTTAAGAGAAAATGTTGACAATAAGGGTCAAGTGATAGCGGAAGAGGACCCATGTTCTGTTGCATTGTAGAATTTGGTGTTTGCACCCCTTACTACCCACAATCCATTGGTCAAGCTACCAAGAAGGAAAGGAAACATTGGCATCTGTTCTTTTTCATGGAATTATGATGCAGATGTTCACTTGCAAATGATGACTACTGTGCACTTGCCTACTTATTAGTATGCACAACAAGATTTAGTACAGTAGATTTATGTAGATTTATGTACTATGCAGCATACGAGTATGCAGTACGGTAGTGTGTGATCTGGGACACAGTCTCAGAGTTTAGCTGTTACACTTAGTGTACGGGGGTTTAATCAGAGGACTGTGATGTGATAATGTGTGACTTTGTCACTGAGTTGGTATAGCCTTAAACAAGGAGAGCACTTAACAGGCAAAGATGTCAAATAACCCCTCTCCTTGCCTTACTGCACTGGCTACCAACTATTTGTTATTGTTACTCAATGGTATTGATTTTGTTTCATCAAATACCTTTAAAGCAAGATATGGGCTGGCCACGATTATATTGCAGAACTTTTAACCCTTTACTCTGCTAAAAGAGATGTGACATAGGTTAAGAACAATCACTGACTATTCCAGAGTCTAGACTTACTACAAAGGGAGACTTTGCTTTTTCATTTAAGGCCTCCAGACTCCAGGACAGGCTCCTGACAACATATAAGCTACCTGTTCAGTAACATGATGATACTTTGTTTTCGAGGCACATCTGTGTAATTCTGATGGGTTTCATCATTTAATTACTTTTAGAGACATCAGACTGAGCTTTTGTTTATTTTGTTTTCACCCCAAAATGCATTATCTTCTGTATAAACCAGGCCCAGCCCTATGGGGGTGCTTAGGCCCAGACAGACCTCACTGCACCCCCAGTTGTCCCCTTATATCCCAATGTCTACATAGTATTTATGACTTTTTGTTCCCCCCACCATGGATGGCAATTGCACTCCTCTGTATTTTCTCCTGGCACTGGGCCTGATACAAACAGAACACAGGTGCATTGGATTAGAGCCATAAATGTAAAGATTATGTTGGTTGGTATTTCCTGTTGAGGCTATCCATTTTTCATTTTCATAATACCTCAAAGCTGTGGTAAAAGCAGGTTTTTGTACAGGCCTTGCCATTTTTACATTACTGTGGTTCTCAGTGCACAGTAATAAATTGCAGTGTCTCCTGGAGTTAAACTTGAAATGGTCAAATCTGCTTTGCCACTGGATTTGTCAGCATCTGAGTTGAATCGTTGTTCGGCAAATTCTGCTGTGTAGCTGCCATCCCCTCTGTAAAGTATAAGCTCAGGAGCTGACCCAGGGTACTGGCGGAACCAGTGGATCTCATAATAACTGCTGCTGGTTCTGAAAGAACACTCCAGGGAGACTTCTTGTCCTTCTTTCTTCACTTAGTGGTTCAGCCTTCTGGTTGACTTCATCTCCAAAAGAAATGTCTTCAAATAATAAATGAACAAGATAAAATAAATTTAAGACAGCAGCACAGTAAAGTAAAATTAATTACAATTCAAAAAGATTGAAGACATCCAATGGGTTTGCAAAAGAATACTTACAGAAGAAAATAGTAAACAATAGTCCTGTAAAAAGTTGCATCTTGTTATGAAGGCTATTACTGAAGAGATAATATGGGGCATGAGTTTTAGTTTTACTGTGTAGGTGGAGCAATAGTGTCCTGATGAGGGTGCAAAAAAACTTGAATTAGATGAAACTGAGAAAAGGGGTTGTACCTTAATCTGTCCTGTGATGGATCCATTCAGTTCATATACTGTGAAACTGTATTCTTCCTACATTTTCATCTGAACTAAAGCCCACTGTTCACTTATCTCACATATAAAAAAGTGAGGAAATACAAACTGTGTGTGTGATGTCATGTATGTATAAATCTGTAAACTACAGTTTATCTGTTACCTACAGATTGCCAATAGTGGTTTTGGTAAATTTCAAGGAAACTTTTGCATACAAAAGCAAACAGTGCATTATTGTTGTGGAGGGAAATGCTCTTTGATAAGGTATATGATATAGGGTGTATATTTTCCACTAAAATAAGAACTGCCATTCATCAGGCCAGCTAGGCTTGTCATTCTGCCTGTAGTCTAAATGAATACCTAAGACAGTGTCAAGACTGGTTTTTAACATTCTAAGGGTGGCTGCTTCTGCTACTGGCATTATCATCTGGTATTTGTACAGTGCACTTACTGTGTTCATACAGTTGACCATTGTATTGTCATGATTTAATAAAATCTTCCAGATAATTAAAACAAATGAATTGTAGGATCATCCTTATTTCCCTCTCTTTGTCCTCCAACATCCTCAAGAGTTCAGAGTGCACTGTCCTCTCACTATATAAAGGCAGTCTGTAAGGGAAGCTGATTGGTTAACATGATCCCTTTTTTTTCCTTTAAAATCATTAAAGATGAAGTTGAACAAAGCTTTAGATTATATGAATTGTAAGTTATGTTTTAAAATGAAAACACATACTATTTTGTACCTTAGCAGCCAGCTGAAGACACATAAGCTAAAAATAGCCCATTGCTAACCAGACAACAGCAGATCCAAGAGGCAGGCTTGAACCTTAAGGGACTGATTTTTTCTCCTTTTTTGCTAATATTGATTGGTTTTAATAGGATTAACATCAAACATGAATATAATTATGTATATATTTATTTAATAATTCAAATTATACATAATAAGTTACATGCTTTTGTATCTGACCAGTATAAACTGAGGAGCTGATCCAGGATACTGGCGGTACCAGAAGAGCCAATAGTCAGAGCTGCTGGTGCTAAAGGAACATTCCACAGAGACCTTTCTCCTTCTGATTTTGATATAGAACCCTCATTCTGGTTGACTTCATCTCCATAGGAAATGCCTGAAAGAATACATGAACCAATAAAAGTAAATACTATATTATCACAACAAGGTAAGATTACTGACAGGAGGGAATGCAAAACCTTCACTGAAGGTACAACGTAAAGCTTACAGAAGGAAATAATTAATAGTAGTCCTGAAAGAAGTTGCAAATTGTTAACATTCAGGTCATAAGAGGAGAGAGAACCTGAGGGAGAATATGTGTCTTGGTTTTTCTGTGAGGATGTGTGGGTGGAGCAATAGTGCCCTGATGAGAATGCAAAAGAAAATAAAATGACTGAATGTGTTATTTGTAAATGAAGCTGAAAAATGGAGGTGAGAAGGGGGTTTTACTTTAATCTATCATTTGATTAATTCATTTCACTTTTAAATTTCTGGTTCTGGATTCCTGCAACATTTTTTCCTGATTTCTTCTTTTCACATAACTTGTATCAAAAGTCATTAAATGCAAGCTTTATTTGATAACCAGAAAAGCTATGTATATGATGATTGAAATATAGTTATTGTGTGTGTGGTTATTTAAATTTTGCTGGATTGTAAGGTTTTTTTAAATGAAATGTCATACAAGCAGATGTGTGCAGTACTAAACACAGATATGCATTATTGTTGTTGAGAAAAATGCTCTGAAATATGACACAGGATGTTTTAAAAAATAAGTATACACCATTGTGATATATATATATATACCCAGGGTCTGGACTATTTTCATTTTCATCCTCCATTTGTCCTTGTAGACACTCCAGCTGAGTTATTATACAATTATCGGCTGCATAATGTTAAGAACTAGGTGTTCCTTTGTGCACAACTACAGCTTCATGAAGTTTTGTGTAAGGGAGGAGGAAATGAAATTAGGAGGCACAAACAACCTCAAGAAGATTTCTTTGAGTGAAAGTGTGCAACAATATTCACCTGTAATACTGGATACCACTGGATATAACTAATTTTCCATAACCTGCAATTTATAATTAAAGCGCACAGAAAATGTAGTCACATACTGGCATTTAAACTCAGCCAAAATGACACACATTTTACATGCAGAAACCAGACACATAAATTACATGGCATATATTGAGATATTTTCCAGGACTTCAGAAAATGGGGTAATTAACAATATATTAACCACTAAAGAAATTATATCACATGTGACAACATACATTAAAATTTGAAATATGCATTTATTTAAGAAGCATTTATTGAACCTTAATTAGTAAAGTTGAATTAAAACTCACATTTCATTTGGAACTAGGGAATTGCTTTTTCCTTAACCCTACGAGTTAAAGTTGGACTCCAGAGCAATTTTATCACTTTTTTTAATAAAAGTAATGGACATACTTTTATGTAATGCAATATATGGATTCTTGCTGATACATTAGAAAGTTGTACGTAACTAGCTTTTTAAAAATGCTTCTGACTTAAAACAATGACCTTTGAGACTATGATGTCAGAATATCAGGCCAATATCATAAATATGTACTAGCAATAGTGGGAATGAGGGTGTGTTCTGATGCTGGAGGTCCTTTAACCTTATACTATACAAGTACAGAGCCCTTCTGGTGGCTGGCATCAAATGCCGCATGTAAGATCCAAAAGAGAAATTTCCAAACTAAACGCTAAATAATTGGGACTCTCTTTTTTAGCTGGATCTTACCCTTATGCTTGTGTAGTAATATTGTATAGTGTCAATTGCTGGACCATTTTGTTACATTCCTGATTGTCACACATACCTTACATACTACACACACTATCCTATGATACTATAACTATTCTGTCTAATTTCTTTCTTACTGTATTTTATTGTTCTGTGTATTGTTTCTTTTATCATGTTATGTTTGTTGACTTCCCCTGCTTATACTTTTCTTAGATGTACAAAATAAATTTCCTTTTAACGGACATCCTTTTAACTATCTCAGTTGGTATGGCAACAACTTGGGAGGAGGAGCAAAAACCAGGGAGTGAGCAAGTGACAGACTCAGACAAGAAATAACTTAAATCTTAGTGTTGTTCTCATTATGGGACTTCATGAGTTTGGCTGCTCTCACTGTGGAGCTTCAGTGAGACTGGTTTCATGCATTATTTTATTTTTAATATTTGAGATTGATGTTTTCAACCCATAACAATGAATTACAAAGGATTTTAGTTAATTTAATGTTCAAAAGTTCTCCTTCAAAATAAACATTATCAACTGTGATAACAAACAGAATAGAAATTAGTGAGGCTTTTTAGGAATACCACCTGAAATTAAAGTTTATCTCTCTGCCTCTTTGGGCCTGGTCATATACTCCTACAGTTACCTTTGTTGTAAGGAAAAATAACACCTTAGCCAGCTGCCAGCTGTGGTGAATGTTTCTGCAGTCTGTGTACTGACATACCGATATTTATTCTGTTTTCTGAGGATACTGAATGCACCAATGCATGTTTGCTTTTTTAGAGCAGCTGCCAAATGACATAAATATAACATAATGCAAACAGGCAATTGTAGCTTGCAATTATAGCTTGCAGCTTTCCAAAAGATAGGCCTCTGCTCCACCTACTGGAAGATCATGATTACTGCAGCTTTCATATCATGATACAGTGGGTACGATGTGGAAAGGGACAAATACAGTGGCCACTTCTGTATGCATTTTGCTGCTTAATAAACAAGCTAAGTGTGAAAAGCATTTCCTTGGTTGTGTCCTTATCTCACCAGTGCTCTAAGGAGAAGCTGGATGACTTACAGGGCTGGATGACTTACAGTAGATGCTGGATGACTTACAGGGCTTCAGCAGTTGGAGGGTAATAGGTGATTTTCAGTTGATCACATGCAATTACAGTCAGTCATGTTTTCTATATCACCTGCACTATGGTCACATGACCTGAGCATGATTTTGTAAGGCAACCGATCCCAGAGATCTGTATGAATACTGTTAACTCATTGATCTCTTCACATCAAGTACATTCTTAAATTAAATATCTTGCCTTCATCAAAGAAACAGGAATTTGTGGCTTTTACTCCACTATTGAACATCCATAATGAAAGAAATGTGATGTTTGGTTTCTGATGGGAACATATAACTTTAAATAAAAAGGAAAATCTGACAACCATTCCTCAGAGTAACATTCTTACATTCTAAGGTGCTGTCAGGTTTTTGTACAGAGTGTTTGGGTTTCCTGTCACTGTGGGCTGCAGGGCACAGTAATACAGTGCAGAGTCTGTCACTTCAGCAGATGGGAACACCAGGTCTACTTTCTTGTCAAAGCGTTTAATAGTAAACCGCCCTTCTGTCTTGCTTCCACTTGTATGAGTGAGGATGAGGAATTCTGGTTTTGATCCAGGGTATTGGCGATACCAGTGTAAACTCCTTACTGTAACGTTGTAGTTGCATGACAATGTAACACTGCTACCCTCCAAAGCATGCACTGTTTTAGCTGCTGGTGTAATTCCATCTTGAAAACTGTTATCTGCAGAGCAAAAAGATTTGATTTGCCATAAATATTTTATGTTTATGACTACATATGGTATTAATTGGACCCAGTCCTTGATTTTACATATGTGATATAGTTCAAGAACTTGTTATGAGAACAGAACAACAAAATTTCTTTCTCCCCTTAAAATAACTTGCTCACTTTTCAGCTTTAATATCGGGGCTTTCAAATACCTACTCAGAGTGACACATACGTTCCACATATAATAAATAAATGCAGTATGCCTCTTACCTACAAATGCAGAAATCAGCAGACATAAACAGTACAACATCATGATAGCTGTTAGAGAGAACCACTGACTTTAAGCACAGCTAAAACAGAGTAAGTGCTCCAATCTGACTTCCTCTGACTACTACCTGTGTAGTTTTAAAGGCAAGCCCAAGTGATTCAGCTCCCCCTGTTGGTAGAATTTAATATCTGTTTGGTCAATGACACACAAAGGGATTTTTTGTTTTAAATTTTGACTGATACAGTGCATTTAAACTGCATGAATTACTCCTTAGTGGCATATAGCTTTATAGTTGAGGCTCATTGTCCCCTCCTACAGTTTTTGCAGCTCTAAACCTTCTCAACATGTACCCCAGAAAGCTATTTGGATATATTGTGTACAAGATAACAGTTGTATCATTTGTGCTGTAATTATCAACTGTCACTGATTTTCCTTCAAAAGCAATCAAATCTGCGATGGATTGAGTCTTCAGTTCTGCATTCTGAAAAATGAGACACCTTCCGCCGGATCTACGTCTAATATACTACTGCACCCCCTTCTTAGATATGCCAGTGAGGTACAGCTTCTCTCAGCTGCTCTGCATTAGAATATATCAGCCTGTTGACAAACAGAACCTGCACAAATGCAAGGATTTTGGTATTCTCCAAACCAGATACATTCACAGAGGTGGCAGTCACTGTTTTACTTACTGAAAGCAGTGCTATAATTTCTCTTGAATGGAAGGACTCATGCGTAGCATCTAAGCGCTGTCAGTGTGTCATTTATCACAGGTGCATTGGAATGCAGCCAGAAATGGGAGGAATGGGTAGTGTTTCCTGCTGAGTCTAAGAATTTGGGTGTTTTCATGTTGCAGGTTTTTGTATGAGAGTTGCTGTTTATATACCACTGTGGGCCTCAGTGAACAGTAATAAATTGCAGTGTCTCCAGGAATTAATCCTGAAATGGTCAAAACTGTTTTGCTATCATCTACAGTTGACTCAAATCGCCCTTTAGCAAAATCTGTTTGAAGCTGCTGCTGCCACCTTTATAACTGTACAGTATATACTGAGGAGCTGATCCAGGATACTGGCGGTACCAGTAGAGGTCAGGGTTAGCACCACCACCAGAGAATGAACATTCCAGAGAGACGCCTTCTCCTTCTGTCTTTGTTATTAATCGTTCTTTCTGGTTGACTTCAGCTCCATGGGAAATGTCTGAAAAAAAATAAAATAACCACTAAGTATAAATATTACATAATCACAAGATTATGATCAATGACAGTGTTCCAAAGAGGTTAGACATGAAACTTACAGAAGGAAATAGTTAACAATAATCCTGTGAAAAGATGCATGTTATTATGAAGTCACCATCCAAGTTGTTAGAGAAGTGTGAACCTGAGACAGAATATGTGTCTTAGTTTTTTTTTTTTTTTTTTTGCGAGGATGTGTGGGTGGAGTTATAGTGCCTTCACGGGGATGTAAAAGCATGTAAAGCATGTCAAATTACTGAATATGTCATATGTCACTGAAGAAATCTGGAATATCTGAATATCTGAAATACAACACTCTTAATATAGAGATTTTAGGAAGAGCTGTTCTTGGGTCAAAGCATCAGCATGTAGAACAAAGGGAAAGGGTTTTGGACAGTTACTTGCCTCATAAATAAGGAAGGTGGAGACAGACAGTTCCTTGGCCATCCAATCCTCATGCCGACATTGTTACAGACCTTTGTGATACTAATTCTTCTTCTAAACATTAGTCACTCCATATCAAGCACAGAAAGAAGGTTTTAAGGAGAATGTAGCAACTTTTGTTAGTTGTATTGACTTGCCTGGACCATCAGATGAAAAGACTCTCCTGCTTCTTGAAACAAGTTACCAGAGGTATTTAACTTAATGACAAAAACAGCTTGGTGAAAAGGATGCCTGCCTGAAATCCTTAATATGGCAACAGTTATTTTACTAAAGAAGAACAGACCCACTGCTGTGTGGATCATACTGCCCCATTTTGATAGTACATGCAGAAAATGGAATATTAGCAAATTAATGAAAATAAAAAAAGCATTAAGGTCACTCCTCATCTGACAATCTAAGTAGGTTATTTAACATTATCCATCACCCCAGTGGTCAAGCTGATGTGTTGGTCTTTCTTGAGGCAGAGAACCTATTTGACTGAGTGGAATAGAAATACTGTCTATAAGTTTTGAAAAGATTTCAATTTGGCCCATTTTTTTCCTCATGGGTTATGACATTTTATAACAGCAATAGCTAAAAATAATTAATCCCTGTTTTCTCTGTAGGAAACAATGTATTTATAATATGAGCCTATTAACGGCAGGAAAGACAAACATTGAATACATCACCAATAGCAATTTGTGGAATTTTTGTCATTATTATTATTATTATTATTACTACATATTAAGACCTAACTAACTGCTTAATACCAACCCAATAACAAATTATTACATGGTTACTAACCACTTATTAGGGAAATGTTCAGCAGTCATTCAATGGTAATTAATTAGATATTTATTAAGTCTATAATAAGGTATTCAATAAGACACAATACATGGACCCTAAAAATCTCAACGAACATGGATTTCATCAACAACAAGCCCTTAGCATTTAGGTAATAATGCATGAATTAAACATAACCCTCACAGATACCCCCCAAAAGAGCATTAGATAACCAACTACATGCTCTTCTGCATGCAACTGCACTCTGAGTACTGACACTTTCAGATTTAGTCTTCCATTTTCTGCATGTGCTATTGTAATGCAGATTTGTCAACAGCAGTGTGCCTTTTAAAAGCAGCTGTAAACGTAATGCAATGCAAGCAGATGATTGTTCATTCTCTCGTGCAGCTTTCCAGACTGTAGTCCTCTACACCATCTAGTGGAGAAGAGTGATTACTATAGGTTTCATGACTCAAGCATATAATGCTACTGTAGGCAAAATTTAGAAGTGGACAGATTCAGTGACGACATCTGTATGCATGTCATTTTGTGCTGAATAAACTGAGCTGTGTGTGTAAAGCATTTCCTTGGTTGTGTCCTTTTCTCACCAGTGCTCTAAGGTCTCTTACTGAAGGCTGGACTTAAAGGGCAGGTTTCATTGCAATAATAATCAACATGCAATTTTAGTCAATCATGTTTTCCATGTCACCTCCACTGTGGCCACATGAATCTCATGATCCCAGGATGATTAGATAAGTCAAAACATCACAGAATGTGGTATTAATTGTTCACTCTTGGATCTGTTCAGTTCAACAAAATTAAATACATTGCCCTGAGAGATCCTATCAAAGAGACAAGGACTGGCGGATTGGTGGCTACATGAAATTCATATTCAAAATGAAAGGAAATGTGTTTAGTTATTGAAGGGAATATGTAATATTATAGCTATGTAGACAAACATCTGGAAACCATTAATCAGGGTAACATTCATACATTCTAAGGTGCTGGTAGCTTTTTGTACAGAGTGTATGGGTTTCCTGTCACTGTGGGCTGCAGGGCACAGTAATACAGTGCAGAGTCTGTCACTTCAGCAGAACTCCACTCCAGATGCACATGCTCCTTCTCTTTCTCATGGTTAATAGTAAACCGTCCTTTTGCTGTCTTTCCAGCTTTAGTGGTAAGGATGAGGAATTCTGGTTTTGATCGAGGATATTGACGATACCATTGTAGACTGAGCACTCTATCACTGTAGTTACACGACAATGTAACACTGCTACCCTCCAAATCATACACTACTTTTGATTCTGATGTAATTCCATCCTGAAAACTGTCACCTGCAGAACAAAAAGATTTGTGTAAATAGTTTATCTTTATGACCACGTATGGTATTAATTTAACACAGGCATTGCATTTTTATATGCAATACACTTCAAGTATTTGTTATAAGTACAGAAAAACAAAACTCCTTTGTTCCTCTTTATTAAAACAACTCATTCAATAACACTGGGGCTTTCAAATGGTGCTCAGAATGAATAGTTTCACTGATGATAAATAAATGCAGTATGCCTCTTACCAACAAATGCAGAGAACAGTATAAATAAACAGTGCAGCATCATGATAGCTGTTAGAGAGAAACACTGACTTTAAGCACAGCTAGAACAGAGTAAAATATTCCACTCTGACGTCCTCTGCATAGTTTTAACAGGAAACCCAAACTACTCAGCTCCTCCTGTTGATGCAATGTGGAATTTAGCTCCCCCACTCAGTAACTATTTACTTTCTCCTTTGAACAGAAAATAGATTATCAGAGACTTTCAATTTTGTTATGATGCCCTGATGTTTACACACAGAGTAAATGCAGTTATTTCTTTTCTTTTCATACTTTCAAAGGTAAAACTATCCCAAACATTGCAAACTTAAAAATAAATGTTTTAATTTATTAAAAAATATGCCTGGAAAAATTCCCATGTAGAGTATTTGCTAATTTGGATAATTGGCAGCTGGTGGAGCTCTGTGATATTATGAAACAGCAACACAAACTCTCCAAACAAAATCTACAAATGAGATACAAATATATGACTGAATGGTTATGCCATGTCCACAATGCTATTACAGTAAATACTGATCACAGTAATTTAGCAGCCATACTTACTGCAGCTGCCTTTCAGGCAAGCTAGAAACCTGGAAAAAACAGAGCTCTGGTCTGCTTCGCTGGGAGACAGTGGACAGCTGAAAATAACTTTAGTCAACTGAATTGTGCAGAGTAATTGTGGGGAGCAAGTAAACATAGTTTTAAGCAACAGGTAGGAATCAATGTTTAATAGCTTATTTATATTATAAATCTGTGCTTACAGGGACAAAATGCTGAAAATTCCCAATCAAATATAAATAACAAGAAGTAACTGAAAATACATACCGTAATACTAATCTTTTAAAAAATGTAGCATTTTTTATAGGAGCAAACTACTTTATCTATCATGTTAGCTAGCCTGGCTAAAGTTACTAATGTCAAAGTTTGTTATGAAGTTATGATACAAAAGTACATTCATAGGTGATGTATTCTCTTGCACTGGCACAACTTGCACACTTATTGGGACATACTGTAAAACTGATATGGGATATTGAATGTTGGCTCTTTCTTGCAAACACATTTCTTTAATTTTACTCACCACCATTTTAATGAAACTACGTGTTATTTGCATAAAAATGAAAAAAGTATTCAATATCAATGAAGCATGTAATGGCATCTTTAAATATTTTGCTGCATACCAGTCATACTTGAGGAGTATATAACTAAGGAGAAAACTAAATAAAAATGAACACAAGAAAATTAATGCCATATGTTCTCAGAATAAAACTTAATAAAGAATATTTACAATTATGCTATTACAATATCCTGACAGACTGTGTATTTTAAATGCACAGATGTCAGATCATAAAATGTTGATTTACATAAATTAAAGCACAAAGAAATGATTTATCCTATATGATGCTTACTGCTTTGTAAAGTATTACTACAGTTGAATTGAAGGACTCATGCTTAGCATCTAAGCACTGATAGTATGTCACTATTCACAGGTGTATTGGATAGGAGCCAGAAAGGAAAACGTTGGGTAGTATTTCCTGTTGAGTCTAAGAATTTTGGTGTTCTGCATGTTGCAGGTTTTTGTATGAGAGTTGCTGTTTATACACCAATGTGGGCCTCAGTGCACAGTAATATATGGCAGTGTCTCCAGGAATTAATTTTGATATGGTCAAAACTGTTTTGCTATCATCTACAGTTGACTCAAATCGCCCTTTAGCAAAATCTGCTTTGTAACTGCTGCTGCGACCTTTATATCTGTACAGTATAAACTGAAGAGCTGATCCAGGATACTGGCGGTACCAGTAGAGGTAAGGGGTACCACTAACACCAGTGAAGAAACATTCCAGAGAGACATCTTCTTCTGTCTTTGCTATTGATGCTTCTTTCTGATTGACTTCAGCTCCATACAAAATGCCTGAAAGACAATAAATGAGCCAACAAACATAAATACTACAAAATCACAACAACAAGGCAAGACTAATGACAGGAACAAAACCAAGACTTCCAATGAGGTTAGAAATGAAACTTACTGAAGGAAATAGTTAACAATAACCCTGTGAAAAGATGCATGTTGTTATGAAGTCACCATCCAAGTTGTTAGAGAAGAGAGAAGCTGAGGCAGAATATGTGTCTTAGTTTCTTCTGTAAGGATGTGTGGGTGGAGCAATAGTGCCTTCACGAGAATTTAAAAGCAACTAAAACTACTGAATGTGTCATTTGTAAATGAACCTGATTGAAGAATCCAATCAATTTCTAATAATTTCACATTTCACATTTCAGCTACATTTTTTACCTTAAATAGAGTCCACTGTTCAATTAAAAATAAGCGACATACAAGTTGTACTATATGAAAAAGACGTAAATGGAGTTGAAAATATATTGCATATCACGTGTTAGGAATGTTTAAATCTGTAAACCACTTTTTATTAGATCATTAGTACTTGCTTTAGTTAGATATTCTGGTAAAATATTCCATTCATTTATAAGTCTGAATGAAAATATGCTCTCAAAATTCAGTATGAAATTTACCTTTAATTAATTTCCACCTGGAGCATCTTAAAATAGCACCTGAAGTCCAGTTCATTAATCCCTTTATTACATTTAAAAGCCTCTAACAAATCCCACTGAGTCACCTTTTTCAAGAGTAAGGGTCCTGTCACAACTTGTTAGGAAGTGTCTGAAAACAAGTTTGCCTCCTTTATTCAGGTGTGAAAGCATTTTTAAACTTTGGTGTGAACCAAGAAATTGACTTAAGTATGGGGGTTTTAGGTCTTCTTGAAAAACTGTGAAGAACAGTATGTCCTCAAACTCTGCTGGTGTGAAAGCAATCAACTCTACCTGCAATGACTGTCTATGGCAGAAGTTGACAGTGGCGACTTGCAGGAATGCACCAAAGCCTTTTTCTCTGACATTTTCAGAGATATGGATTCACTGCCCGTGTAATAGGAATGAATGTAGTTTAATTAATTTCCACCAGAGGTATCTTAAACGGCATCTGCAGTCTACTTTATTAATTCTTTTTCAAATGTAAAAGACTATCAAATCTCCTTTTTCTGAGATTAAGGTTTCTCTCATACTTTGTTAGGGAATGTCTGGGCCCAAATTTGGTTTGTTTAGTGGGGTGTGAAAGCAATTTTGATACTATGAATTCCCTGCCTCTGTAATAGGAAGGAATGTAGTTTTACTACTTTTCCCCAAATCACCGCTCTTCATGACAGATTCTCACATTGATCTGCTGCCTTGTTGGCTACCGCGCCAAGTAATGATGGGACAAGGATTGTTTCTCTATCAGTCTTTAATTTTTCTCCATCCCTGGGGTTATAAAAACAACTAAGAAAAAGACCTGACGTAGAGCTGAACAAAGAAACAACAACAAATTCATAGCTGGTACACTCATGCCTCCCACATACAGCACCAAACACATTTTACCAGCACCTTCAGGCTACAACCAGACCTCCTTTATCTGAAGCCTAAACAAGGCAACAAGCCTCAGCAGAGCTGATAAGCAGTCAGGCACAGCTAGTAGGGGTCTGTCACTGAGTTCCCTGCTGTCCCAGGCCCTAAAGCCTCCCAGGCTGCGGGAGACAGCAGCCAAACACACAGGGCAGGAGAAACCCTCCCTCCTGTCACGCTCTGTCCAACGTCACATCTTGCTTCATGCTCTCTGTTTTGTCTGTGTTCCACGTCTGTGAGGGCAGCACACTGCACACACCTTAATACTGAGGTAGAATTTTGTGCTGGTCCTGTGTTTAAATCTAAAAAACAACTGATTCAATCTCCATTAGGCCAACACAGATGTTTTGATATACTGTTGTGCAGTTTAACTTTCTAATTGTAGCATTTATTATGAAAGCAAAATACCATATGTAGCAAATTAGCGTGGATAATGTAGCTAAGGTTATAGCTAAGGCTATAGGATAATGTAGCTAAGTTCATTAACATTGGGATGCAGAATAACTATGCTGCAGAAGTCTGTTCACATTTTGTGCATACTGTGTAGTTTTGTACTCATTAGTACATACTGTGAGATTTAGTATGAGTCGGGTTTAGATGAGTCTGTGTGTTGCAGCTCAGGAGAATGCAGTATGGTAGTGTATGATGTGGGACAAAGCCTCAGAGTTTAGCTTTTACATTTAGTACATGGAATAAATCTGAGACCATTGTGATAGTGTATGACTTTGTCTCTTACCTTTCAGGATTAATCTGGGAGAGCATTTTGACCTTGTGGGATTCAAGTTCAATAATGAATTCAAGTTCTTTCTTGTTAGACACATATCTTTAATTTGCGCACCACCATCTTCATGAATCTAGGTGTCATTTGAATCATAATGAATAAGTATTCAAAGTCAATGCAACTTTTGTAATGACATAATTTTGCTGTATACCTGTCAGAAAAATGAATGAAACAAGATATTTTCTCAAAATAAAATGAAAATCATTTATAGTTGTGTTATGAAAATATTCTTATTGCACAGATGTCAGACAGTGAATCACAAAATAAACACAAAATAATCTCTATCCTGAATGACATGCGTGAGAAGAAATATTCCAACAGAGATTTCCTGTATGTAGATTTACACAAAATAAACCATACAGTAATTCAGAAGAATAAATCAAACAAAGATTTATGTTCCTCATGGGGCCCCATGTTTTTGTAAGGAAGCTTAACACTTCATTGTCTCTGTGGGCCTCAGTGCACAGTAATACACAGCAGAGTCAGACAGCTGCAGCTTCTGTATTGTTAAAGGAACAATTTTTGAGTCTTTGTTCAGATGGGCATGAAACCTCTCCTTGTATTCAGTCCCACTGTCCCCTGGTCCAACTGTGTCCCTTCTCAGCATATACTTTGGAAAGTCATTTGGATACTGTATGTACCAGAAGAGAAACACATTTGTTTCATAGCTTATACTGTAATTACAGCCAAGTGTCACTGATCCTCCTTCAAAAGCAATCACATCTCCTGTGGACTGAGTCACTGTGTCTTCAGCTCTGCATTCTAAAAACACAGAAAGAAATTATTTGCAACACAAACAATTACTCAAACAGTGATTGAATGAATAAATGAGAAAAATTTATCCAATCATACCAAAGCAACATGCCCACAGAATAAGTACAATCTTCAGCTCAGTGTCCATAACTCTACAGCAAAATGAGCTTAAAATATAAAATATAAAATATCAACAGATAAATGTCTATCTACAGTATGTGGCAAACAGCAGAGAGACTTTAACAGAGTTGTTTCTGCTTGTTTTAGTCATAACTACTGCAGTGTCAGGCTTTAAGGGGAGGTGCTCATTTCATTTCATTTCAAAGAGTGGATGCTTGTGTTGCAATGTTGCCTCTCGGTGGATACAGTCAAGTGGAGTATTTTCATATCATAGTGCGAACAGTTTGTAAGAAGCACATCCACACAGGACAATTCGATTTTTTATAAAAAATTGATTCTGAGGACAAATTAACGAATATTCATATTTTATATAACATTTTTCTCCTGTTAGAAATTGATTCATATTGCTCTAGAGCACATATAAATGAATAACTAAAAAATAAACTTTTACTCTTAGATGGAGTCTGACCTGGAGTGCTGTTAATAATGGGTGTCCATTGCTATACCTGAATGGAACACATAAAAAATAATCAGTACAATTATTATTGGTTTATTGGTCATCCACAGTATAGCCCTGTGTGGAACTATTTTTACAATCCTGCCAGCACCTATAACATATCTGACCACACCCCATCAATCCCATAATCCCATGTATTTTATACTTAGGTTATTATTAACAACTTGAGGGGCAGGAGCTAAAGCCAGGGATTGAGGAAGTGGCAGATGCAGACAGGAAACCACTGACATCTTAGTGTTGTTCTCCCTATGGGACTTCATGGGTTGGGTATTTAGTATTTGAGATTGATGTTTTCAATGCATAACAATGAATTACAAGGAATTTTACCTCAAAAGCTCTCCAAAATAAACATCTATCAATCAAAATAAAATTTCCTGATTATTCCTTGTGTTGAACAGAATTAGCTTGGCTACAAACATGAGGATCTTGATATTCTCTAGACCAGATACACTCACAGGGGCTCCAGACACTGTTTTGCTCGCAGTCTGGAAGCTAATACTACAGTGTCTCTTGTATGGAGGAACTCATGCTTAGCAACCTCTCACTTCACAG